>JAJSOF020000001.1:3794512-3834512 GCA_025594305.2 Periplaneta americana
TATTAACCGATTGCTAAACTAGAGATTCATTTGTTGGTCGCCCGTACGGAATTAACTTGTGTTCCAATAGTGGTGGTTTAAATGAAATCGTTCTCCTATTATTCAATACAGGGTGATTTAGTGACTATATTACGAACTCTTAGGGATGATAGAGGAGATAAATATGAACAACTTTCATATAGGAACCTATGTTCGGAAACGTTCTGTTTGGTAGTTTAAAATCAAATGTAGGAAACAGAAAACGGATGTAGGTAAATTCTCATTTCTAAATAGAACTCTAAATGATTGGAATGACCTACCTGCAGCGGTCTTTGAAGGCTGTCCTTCCTTAAGGAGATTCAAGAATAACTTAAAAAGTTGTGTATAAAGTGCAAATTAAAATTAAGGTGACATTTAACATTTAATTTTTTTAAGGTGACATGTATTTATTTAGCCTGACGAGTTACTCCCTTGGTTTTGAATTGTAAATTATTTAAAAATAGCGTGTAAGAGGGCCTTAGACTAGAAATGTTTATCTTAAGTGTAGTTCTGTTTATAAGTATGCATAAGGTTTTATCTGTCTTATTTGAACTGTTGTATCAGTGAAGCGAGGTGAGTCATGAAGTTATGGTTTTACAGTGCAGTGAACAGTTCCGATCAGTGATAATTTATAGCGTCAATGAAATGTGTTCTATAGTGTCAGTGAAATGTGTCCTAAAGTGTCAGTGAAATGCGTCATAGTGCCACTACAGTGAGTGAGATGAAAGTAAAGTGAAAGACTATTGAAACTTATGTGGGCCTACTACATATGTTGGTTGTATTGTAAAATTAGGTATTTTATGTTTTATTATTAATTGTAATTATTGTGTTAAATTGTATTGTGTATATAATTGTATTGTGTATTGTATAATTGTATTGTGTATTGTAAATTTTATTGTGTATTGTTTATGATTTTATTATGTATTGTTTATATTGTGTATACCACTGCCACCGGATGCTTGCCCATTTGCAGTGTAAATAAATATATACAAACCTAGATATGTTAGTCAGTGTAACCAGCTAGAATCGAACTTAAAGCCATCCTTTTGAAGTTTTGTTGCAAACGACCATTCCTGCAAACGTTGGTGATTTCTCATAAACATAGTATAAGCTAATTGGCATCGTAAATGATATTTTGACTGATTAAATCTTGCAATTTTCCTCGCAACTTGCTGATATGCATTTCATTTATGGAAGAGCAAAAGGCATTGGAAGGAAAGTTGCAAGCTATAATCAGTCCAAATATCATTTTCGATGCCAACTAACTTATGGGCCTATCATATTTATGAGAAATCACCAAAGTTTGCTGGAACAGGCCATCTGCAACAAAACTTCAAAAGGATGACCTTGAGTTTGATTCTAGCTAGTTGCACTGACTAACGTATCTAGGTTTGTAACTACCAAACGGAATGTTTCTGGACATAGGTTTCTATATCAATGTTGTTCATAATTGTCTCCTCTATCATCCCTAAGAGTTTGTCACATAGTCACTGAATCACCCTGTAAAATACGGACTTAGTGAGACGTCTGATTGTGAGAAAATTTAAATAAATGCACATAGATGTGTTTGCAGTCAAAATTGAGATTACGTTTCCAACGTCATGAAATAGTTTATTAATTAATATATTAATTGGAGGATTTAATAAAAAGTTCCTGTTTTCTGTCTAAAGTTTTGAAGGTAGGCCCTACACTCATTCCTTATTTTCCATTCAAATATCCATTAATAAATACTGAGAAAAAATCATTACACGAATAGTGACGAAATAACTGGGAGGGATAAATTTCATCCAGACAAAAGTAACTTTTGTTCTGCAAAGGAATGTTACATTATTTATAATATTTAATTTAATTGATCCTCTGGTTGAGTGGAAGAGAAGGGCTCACGGCTTTAAATCTGCCAGAAGAAATTAAGAGTAATAATAGACTAGTAATAATAATAATAATAATAATAATAATAATAATAATAATAATAATAATAATAATAATAATAATTTTGAAATAAGTAAATTAAATTGAAATGTCCACTGGATGCATATAAACAAAAATTGAAGTAACAATAATGATGAAATAAAAATAAAAATAATCATAAACAATTTTGAAGGAAGAATTTTCCTCTAATCTATGATATATTTTACTATGAGAATAATAGTGACGATTCACTGGTAATTAAGTATAATTTCTGAAATAATACATAAATGATAAATCGTTGCCAAGGGCAAACTAAGTCTATACATTGAAGGGATCGAATTCGCAGCCATGCATGTTGGCATTTTTAATGCATCTGGAGACTGGAGAAAGAACTTTTGAATTTGTATTATAGAAAAGTTTGTGGGCTCTCAAATCTCTTGTTGGAATACGTAAGGTAATATTGTTTAAGAAGGAATCACAGGATATATCACCTTTGAGGATCTTACAAAACAGATTATCTAGCTCATGGCGTCTAGCATATAAGTTTTCACAATTAAAATATTCGCATTTTCTCTCGTAACTGTTCCCGGAGTTAATGGGCAGAAATCTGAATGAACATAAAGATATATATTTTCTTTATATTTTTTCTAATTTAGCCGAATCTGTAGTTGTAATCGAGTTCCAAGCTACAGATGCATATTCGAGTTTGGATCGCACCAATGTAAGCTTATAGCAGAGCGTTAAAAGAGTATCAGACGTGAAAAAAGAATAAGTTATGGACCGTATTATTCCCAACATTCTAATTGCGTGATTGTAAATGTAATCAATGTGACTATGAAAATCATAATAATAATAATAATAATAATAATAATAATAATAATAATAATAATAATAATAATAATAATAATAATAATACATTTGTTCGGATCAAATGTCTGCACGTATAAAAGACTAAAATAAAATTCTTTCAATAATTTATTATCATAATACAATACTTACTTACTTACTTACTGGCTTTTAAGGAACCCGGAGGTTCATTGCCGCTCTCACATAAGCCCGCCATTGGTCCCCATCCTGAGCAAGATTAATCCATTCTCTATCATTATATCCCACCTCCCTCAAATCCATTTTAATATTATCTTCCCATCTACGTCTCGACCTCCCCCCAAAGGTCTTTTTCCTCCGGCCTCCCAACTAACACTCTATATGCATTTCTGGATTCGCCCATACGTGCTACATGCCCTGCCCATCTCAAACGTCTGGATTTAATGTTCCTAATTAAGTCAGGTGAAGAATACAATGCTGCAATTCTGTGTTGTGTAACTTTCTCCATTCTCCTGTAACTTCATCCCTCTTAGCCCCAAATATTTTCCTAAGCACCTTATTCTCAAACACCTTTAACCTATGTTCCTCTCTCAAAATGAGAGTCCAAGTTTCACAACCATACAGAACAACCGGTAATATAACTGTTTTATAAATTCTAACTTTCAGATTTTTTGACAGCAGACTAGATGACAAAAGCTTCTCAACCGAATAATAACAGGCATTTCCCATATTTATTCTGTGTTTAATTTCCTCCCGAGTATCATTTTGTATTTGTTACTCAACAGTAACAAGATATTTGAACTTCTCCACCTCTTCAAAAGATAAATTTCCAATTTTTATATTTCCATTTCGTACAATATTCTGGTCACGAGACATAATCATATACTTTGTCTTTTCGGGATTTACTTCCAAACCTATCTCTTTACTGGCTTCCATTAAAATTCATAAAACAATGCTCTCTTAAATTGACTGAGCATATGTATGTATGTATTTATTAACACTACAATTAGGTATACAGCCGGTGGCAGTGATATATAATATACAATAATTACAATTACATGAAATAAAATAAATAAACGTAAATGAAATAAAATAAAATAAACGTAAATCTGTAAGTATTAGATGCAATAAACCTAGGACTATAAATAAAAACTATTCTATAATAACGCCTACTATAAGCAAAAGTAAATCTAACTTATAAGTACTTCTATTTCACCCAACTATTACTAATTTAAATAATTACATATCACCTTAATTAATTACATACCAACTTAATTATATATCATCTTAATTAATTACATATCACCTTAATTTATTTAGATATCAACTAAATTACTTGTCTTAATTAATTACATATCACCTTAATTAATTATATATCAACTCAATTAGTTACATGACATATTGGGAATTCAATCGATAGCTTTCCCAAAACACTGTATGAAATGTTTCCTATAAAGCAATTTTTATCTCGAAAAGGAAGCAAAAACAAGGAAAAAATATTAAACTTAATTGGTTGAAATATCGCAAAGACTAACCCCCTGAATTTAATGACAATATGTACGGTTTTTTCTGTATATTCGAATGTATCTGTGTCAGAAAGTAAGTTCAAACATTGCTATACAATCCACAGTTCTTTGGCCGTGATAAGTTACTTCAGTTGATAGAGTTTCAGTCAATTAGCTAAGAATTCGAATTAACACATATTCTGGTAAGCAATTTTCAGATTTTATTGCATACTGTATATTGGTGCCCTATTGAATAGATAAACACAAACGATTAGGGAAAACACGGAAATTTTACTTGAAGCAAGTAGAGCGATCGGTTTGGAAGTAAATCCCGAAAAGACAAAGTATATGATTATGTCTCGTGACCAGAATATTGTACGAAATGGAAATATAAAAATTGGAAATTTATCCTTCGAAGAGGTGGAAAAATTCAAATATCTTGGAGCAACAGTAACAAATATAAATGACACTCGGGAGGAAATTAAACGCAGAATAAATATGGGAAATGCGTGTTATTATTCGGTTCAGAAGCTCTTATCATCCAGTCTGCTGTCCAAAAATCTGAAAGTTAGAATTTATAAAACAGTTATATTACCGGTTGTTCTGTATGGTTGTGAAACTTGGACTCTCACTCTGAGAGAGGAATATAGGTTCAGGGTGTTTGAGAATAAGGTGCTAAGGAAAATATTTGGGGCTAAGCGGGATGAAGTTACAGGAGAATGGAGAAAGTTACACAACACAGAACTGCACGCATTGTATTCTTCACCTGACATAATTAGGAACATTAAATCCAGACGTTTGAGATGGGCAGGGCATGTAGCATGTATGGGCGAATCCAGAAATGCATATAGAGTGTTAGTTGGGAGACCGGAGGGAAAAAGACCTTTAGGGAGGCCGAGACGTAGATGGGAGGATAATATTAAAATGGGTTTGAGGGAGGTGGGATATGATGATAGAGACTGGATTAATCTTGCACAGGATAGGGACCGATGGCGGGCTTATGTGAGGGCGGCAATGAACCTTCGGGTTCCTTAAAAGCCATTTGTAAGTAAGTAAGTAAGTATTGAATAGATAAACATTGCAGGAATGTTATGTTTTGGATATGCTTCGCGCTTGCAATCGAATCGGGCACAAAACAGCACGAGAGCGAGGTTGAGCTCGTTAAATTCTTCTTATAGCGCTCTGTGTTATCTCTCGAATGCTTCATTAACGCGTTTGTATCTTGTACGCTTTTTAGACTATTAATGGAATAACTGTATGAAACTAGTGTATGTAATCGTTATATCTATTAAAAGCAGACAACCGCCGGAATAAACGAGATGATTTTTTATTAATACTTACTTACAAATGGCTTTTAAGGAACCCGAAGGTTCATTGCCGCCCTCACATAAGCCCGCCATCGGTCCCTATCCTGTGCAAGATTAATCCAGTCTCTATCATCATATCCCACCTCCCTCAAACCCATTTTAATATTATCCTCCCATCTACGTCTCGGCCTCCCTAAAGGTCTTTTTCCCTCTGATCTCCCAACTAACACTCTATATGCATTTCTGGATTCGCCCATACGTGCTGAATTTTTATTAATACTGTATTTAAAACGTAGTATACAATAAAATTGCGAAGACATTCAAACAATAACAAAATTATATCCTGTTCCAGAACAAAGCAATGATATTACGTGAACTTCTTCTACACGACAAGCATAGTGTTTGACTCTTTTTAGCCTTTTTCCTGATTTCTATTCTTTTCTTCGAAATTGTTGAATTGAAAAATAGTATTTTGAATCAAGATAAGTTAATTAATTCATTAATTCATAGTTTCCTGCCCAAGGGCACGTCTTTCACTGCAAACCCAGCTTTCTCCAAACTTTCCTATTGCCTTCCTCTTAGTCTCTGCATATGATCCATAGATCTTAATGTCCTCTATCATCTGATATTTCTTCTGCCCCGAATTCTTCTCTCGTTCACCATTCCTTCCAGTGCATCCTTCAGTAGGCAGTTTCTTCTCAGCCAGTAACCCAACTAATTCCTTTTCCTCTTTCTGATAGTTTCAGCATCATTCTTTCCAACACAGCGTCATTTGTCGACCTGGTTGGCGAGTTGGTATGGCGCTGGTTCGATTCCGGGCCAGGTCGATGGCATTTATAATAATAATAATAATAATAATAATAATAATAATAATAATAATAAACATAATAATAATAATAATGATTTATTTTAGCTGGCAGAGTTAAGGTCGTAAGGCCTTCTCTTCCACTCAACCAGCAAAAAGTGTATATATATATGCATGAACTTACAAAGAATTCAACAATTTTATTTAGATGAGAGTTACATGTATACAAGAGCAAGTGTGGTTAAATGCGACAGGCTCATGTCAGTAGATTTACTGGCATGTAAAAGAACTCCTGCGGGACAAAAAATTCCGGCACATCCGGCGACGCTGATATAACCTCTGCAGTTGCGAGCGTCGTTAAATAAAACATAACATTTAACACAGCTTCATTTTTTATTTTGTCTGTCCACTTCACATGTTTCATTCTTCTCCATATACATATTTCAAATGTTTTTATTCCCTTCTCTTCATTTCGTCGTAATGCCCAAGTTTCTGGTCCATACAATGCTACACTCCACACAGAGAACTTCACTAGTCTCTTCCTTAGTTCTTTTTCCAAACGCCCACAGAATATGCTCCTTTTTCTAGCTCCATACAATGCTACACTCCACACAGAGCACTTCACTAGTATCTTCCTTAGTTCTTTTTCCAAACGCCCACAGAATATGCTCCTTTTTCTAGCTCCATACAATGCTACACTCCACACAGAGCACTTCACTAGTATCTTCCTTCGTTCTTTTTCCAAACGCCCACAGAATATGCTCCTTTTTCTAGCTCCATACAATGCTACACTCCACACAGAGCACTTCACTAGTATCTTCCTTAGTTCTTTTTCCAAACGCCCACAGAATATGCTCCTTTTTCTAGCTCCATACAATGCTACACTCCACACAGAGCACTTCACTAGTATCTTCCTTAGTTCTTTTTCCAAACGCCCACAGAATATGCTCCTTTTTCTAGCTCCATACAATGCTACACTCCACACAGAGCACTTTACTAGTATCTTCCTTAGTTCTTTTTCCAAACGCCCACAGAATATGCTCCTTTTTCTAGCTCCATACAATGCTACACTCCACACAGAGCACTTCACTAGTCTCTTCCTTGGTTCCTTTTCCAAACGCCCACAGAATATGCTCCTTTTTCTAGCTCCATACAATGCTACACTCCACACAGAGCACTTCACTAGTATCTTTCTTAGTTCTTTTTCCAAACGCCCACAGAATATGCTCCTTTTTCTAGCTGCATACAATGCTACAGTCCACACAGAGCACTTCACTAGTCTCTTCCTTAGTTCTTTTTCCAAACGCCCACAGAATATGCTCCTTTTTCTAGCTCCATACAGTGCTACACTCCACACAGAGCACTTCACTAGTATCTTCCTTCGTTCTTTTTCCAAACGCCCACAGAATATGCTCCTTTTTCTAGCTCCATACAATGCTACACTCCACACAGAGCACTTCACTAGTATCTTCCTTAGTTCTTTTTCCAAACGCCCACAGAATATGCTCCTTTTTCTAGCTCCATACAATGCTACACTCCACACAGAGCACTTCACTAGTCTCTTCCTTAGTTCTTTTTCCAAACGCCCACAGAATATGCTCCTTTTTCTAGCTCCATACAATGCTACACTCCACACAGAGCACTTCACTAGTCTCTTCCTTAGTTCTTTTTCCAGAGGCCCACAGAAGATGCTCCTTTTTCTATTAAAAGCTTCCTTGACCATTGCTATCTTCCTCTTGACTTCCTGGCAGCAGATCATTTTACTGCTTATAGTACACCCCAAGTATTTGAAGCTGTCCACTTGCTCTACTGCCTCATTTAGAATTCGCAAGTTTACCTTCTTTATTTTCCTTCCTAGTACCATAGTCTTCGTCTTATTTGCATTTATCTTCATCCCATACTGCTCACAGCTGTCGTTTAGCTCCAGTAGCATATCCCATAGTATCATCTCCTTTTGGGCAGGACATTGTGAATGAAATCATATTCGTTTGGATTAAGTTTTATGAACTCAAGTGTGGTTGTCGCAATTTTGCACATTTGCATTGAAAATGTATCTCATTTTAGATGCCTTCTTCTTCTTCTTTACCTTAATTTAACCTCTCCCTTCTAGGTACATTTACACGACCCACGCCACCCGGGCCTTACAGGGCCGCGACCTATCGAGGGAGGTATTTAGCTATGGATCACATACATACTCTTTTGACCACACAAGGACATGGAGGGCCTCCTCGGACGAGTGATCAGCTCTATGCCAGGGCCACCTCCGATACAACACAAACATTTAAGACATTACACAGCATTCACTCACACATATGAAAGGATTAAGGGAAGGATCGCCGTCCATGGCCGGACTTTTAAGAGGTACAATCCCGGCATTTGCCTGGAAATAACCTCAGTTAGGATTGCCGGCCCCTGGGATCGAACCCCGGACCTCCCGAATGCAAGGCCAGCCCTCTACCGCACCGCTAGCCCGCTCGGTCATTTTTAGACGTCGGGTATCAAAATGCAACAAATGAGATTTTGGCTTAAACTGTACTAAGGACTCACCTTTGCGATTTAATATTTGTAGACCTTGATGTGTCTACGGAAAAACGCGGAAATTCTACTTGAAGCAAGTAAAGCGATAGGGTTGGAAGTAAATTCCGAAAAGACTAAATATATGATTATGTCTCGTGACCACGATATTGTACGAAATGGAACTATAAAAATTGGAGATTTATCCTTCGAAGAGGTGGAAAAATTCAAATATCTTGGAGCAACAGTAAGAAATATAAATGACACTCGGGAGGAAATTAAACGCAGAATAAAATATGGGTAATGCCTGTTGTAATTCGGTTGAGAAGCTTTTGTCATCTAGTCTGCTGTCAAAAAATCTGAAAGTTAGAATTTATAAAACAGTTATATTACCGGTTGTTCTGTATGGTTGTGAAACTTGGACTCTCACTTTGAGAGAGGAAAAGAGATTAAAGGTGTTTGAGAATAAGGTTCTTAGGAAAATATCTGGAGCTAAGAGGGATGAAGTTACAGGAGAATGGAGAAAGTTACACAACGCAGAGCTGCACGCATTGTATTCTTCACCTGACATAATTAGGAACATTAAATCCAGACGTTTGAGATGGGCAGGGCATGTAGCACGTATGGGCGAATCCAGAAATGCATTTAGAGTATTAGTTGGGAGGCCAGAGGGAAAAAGACCTTTAGGGAGGCCGAGACGTAGATGGGAAAATAATATTAAAATGGATTTGAGGGAGGTGGGATATGATGGTAGAGACTGGATTAATCTTGCTTAGGATAGGGACCAATGGCGGGCTTATGTGAGGGCGGCAATGAACCTCCGGGTTCCTTAAAAGCCAGTAAGTAAGTAAGACCTTGATGTGTCTTATTATGAGGAAAGGTACTGCAGAAGCAGACTGCCTGGAAAAAGTGTTCTGAATTTAGTCTTGCTCTGTGAGTTGTTGTGAAATACCATATAGCATATAACCGACGTAACAAACTATTTACATAAAGTTACGTTTATATTTATTTTTGTCTAAAAGTAAAAACGGAAGCTGAGGAAATAAGAATAACGTTTTAGAGGTGAATGACTGCAAAATTAATTATAAACTTGCTAAACATTATTCTTGTTAAATTTGGTGGAAGACAGACAATCGAGACTTCACTTTCATGGAAAATTAAATTACAAAAATATTAGAAATATTATAGACTGTTTTAATTAAGGTAATTAGGAACACGTTAGGGGAGAAAAGTACGAACATGTTAAACTTTATAATGACGCATTATTTCCTGGACACGTGAATGCAAAACAAGTAACATTCACAGAACTTTAAAATGTTGCTTTATATTCTATTTCGTTGACTCTTTTAATTAATTACACGTCTGTTATAAAAATACACTCGTGTTGAAGTTAACACTCTCGGAAGTCGACGTCAGTAGCAATTTTGTACAAAATGACTGAAGAACAAAAGCGTTTCTTGTTCAACTTGGCATAATTATATTGATGGGAAGAGAATGTTCCAAAAGTTCACGTTAAAATATCCTAATGAAGAGTCGTACACGGAGCGATATCATGAAGAAAAAGCTGAAAAAAAAAACACACGCACGCGCGCGCGCACACACACACACACACACACACGTGTGCACTAAATACAATCAGTAAGTGAAATTTTCTCCTTCATACAATTTGTACTTCTTTTTATTTGTAACATTCAAACTCCCATTAAAAATTGAGCACATATTTATATTAACTCTCGACATTTGGCGTTCATATTCGCGGAACAATAATAGAAAAAAAAATGAAAGAATTTTCTGGAACGGTAATTCGACTTCAATTGCCACTTGCTCTACTGCCTCATTTAGAATTCGCAAGTTTACCTTCTTTATTTTTCTTCCTATGACAATGGTCTTCGTCTTTTTTTGCATTTATCTTCATTCCATACTGCTCACAGTTGTCATTTAGCTCCAGTAGCATAGCTCTCAGTGTCATCTTCTCTTCTGATAACAACGTCATATCATCAGTAAATCTGATGCAGTTAACTCTTCTTCCTCCTACTATCACTCCTCCCATGTTCTGAAAACAGTTCTTTATTAAATCCTCCAAGTTGTGTATTAATTGTAATTATTGTGTGTAATTTAGTTACCATTATCACCGGGTGTTTGTCCACTTGCAGTGTAAATAATTTTTTTTAAATCGTTTTATTTAACGACGCTCGCAACTGCTGAGGTTATATCAGCATCCGCGTTGTTCCGGAATTTTGTCCCGCAGGAGTTCTCTTATATGCTACTAAATCTATTGATATGAGCTTGTCGCAGTTAAACACACTTAAATGTCATCGACCTGGGCCGGGATCGAATTCAGAACCCCGGACACAGAAGGCAGGAGTCTACCAATTGCGCCACCCAGATCGGCCGTGTAAATAAATACATACATAATAACCCTTTAGGGTATGGGTGGGGAAGAATATAACAAAACCTATACTTTGATATAAAGGTGAAATACTATTGTGGTTGGAAAATATGAACAAGTATGACCTTAAATATGTCAATTTCCTTTAATATACAGCATAATGCATAGAAACAATGGTCTATGGGCGTATATAAGAAAATGAAACACTCTTGCTCTATTCTCAATATGTGGGGAAAACAATAACTTTGAGGAAAAGGAAAACATATGGGGTCAGAAGCAAAGAGGTACAAGTGACATTTCTAAGAACATGAGTTAAGGGCAAGCTAAAACATTTAAAATTTTAGTGGCAAAGGAATACATCTTTTAACCACACCACACACTAAAATTTAAATAACAAAATTCACGGAATTTACGAAATCTTAAGTAATTTCAGTCACATTTTCTCACAAATAACTTAAGTGCACTTACACCCATTTGCTTCTGACCCTCTGATATGCTTTTCCTGTTTATCTATGACAATAATAGTTTCATGGGTCATAAAGTTAAACACAAATAATTAGTGCTGTTGATCGATCAAAATATTTAATCGATTAACTATTTGAATTTAATCGATTAATCGATAGATTGATCGAGTTTAAAAAGTTTTAATATACTGTAACACAATTATTGTTAAATTTAACTTGTATTCGGTGATAAGCACAAGTATGAAATGTTGTGTATATAATATATATGTATATATCGTATTGTATCGTTATATTACAAAACAACTATTTTAATTACTTACTAACATATTTATTATGAGGCTTATAATTTATTATGCCAATTTCCTCGAGAATTTTTTAGACAAACATAAATGACAAAAAGATGAAGACTCGCCTAGTTAATACTGCTTCATCCATGATTTTAAACATGTGAGTGCATTCACATGCTCCGAATTAAGTGCCGCTCTACGTTTAGTAACAATGTTTCCTGCATCACTAAACACGAAAAAAAAAAAAAAAACTTTTTTTTTTTCTATCGAACACTTCTCCACGATCGTTCAATTTAAATCCAAACGTTTCACAGAGTTTACCTTTCAAATTCTCATATGACATAATGGAGTTTACACTTTTCACAAGCCACAGAAAACTGATTTTCTTTCTTTATCAAACTAAACACACAACCTTCATATACAAACTCAGTACAGAAACTGCAACTCCTGCAAAAGTACAGCGGTCGAAATAGAAGACTGGCCTCTATTGTAATCGAATTATCAGATTTTAGAAAGAGAAGAAGGTAGTTACGCTCTCGCTTGCACACAGTGTAGACATGGCTATTTTATAAGGGATGACGGGGACGAATCCCAGAAAAGTATGTATTTCATATGCAAGGAAGATGAGCTGACAAGGCGGGAGTTTTTTTTGGAAACCCATAAAACTTAATAAGGGTTTCGCATTGTATTTCAATTTTCAATAGAGGTAGACTAGGTCACTGTCCTCATATCTCCATCTCTTTCTGAAGTGTTTGTGCAAAACTTTTCCCTACGCTATCTGTTTTACAGTTATAAAATAACAGTACTGTTGTGCTTTTAAGTAAGCAATTTCCGAGAGAGAAATATTGTCGGAATTTTTAGTATGAGTTTGTATTAACAAAATAATAATTAATGTCACCTACAACCGATTACTTTTAATCGACTCGATTATTCGATTAAATATTTTTGATCGATTAATCGATTAAATCCCACAACACTACAAATAATGTTTCACTCTTACTAGTAACCCTTAAAACACTCTTTCTTTGTTTCTCTATGTGGGGGAAAACAATAACAATGTTTTCTTTGAAAATATATAATCTTATTTGAAAACTATATGATGAAACAAATTATATTATGAATGTATAGACCTCTCTACAATCATATAATCAATGAAACAGCCAAGGACTAACAGTTCATTGATCACAATACATCTGTTATTTTTTCCCCACTTTCTGTGAGTTATTTTCTTCCCCACCCAGACCCCATTTATCTAAATATGTATGGATGTATTTATTCACACTGCAATGGGTATATACCCGGTGGCAGTGGTAACTAATTACACTCAATAATGACAATAATAAACTTATTAATAAAATACAATTAATGATAATACTAATAATTAATACTAATAATAATAATAATAACAACAACAACAACAACAACAGGAATATACTAAATTAAATGAAACGATCACTTAAAATAACATTTGAAATAAATCTAATTTGTATCTTAAAACTAAGATCGAACTAAAACCCACGAGTTTGTTCATATCTGCACAAGTGCCTTTCAACATTACATTTTCGCTGTCAACTCACTCACTGCACTGGAACTACGACACATTTCACATTCTATCCTGATTTCACTAACACTTCAAAAACATTTCACTGTTCAAATACTTTGCACTGCCACTATAATCTATAAAGCTTCACTGATGCACATTCACTAACACGACATACTTCTTCACTGATACAACACACTTCACTGAGAACACTTCAATAACAACATATCATTTACACCCTTTAAGTACATAATTACCGTCTATTAGTAAGGTCTTAATAGGGGATGATACTGTACGATAACTCGAACGTGGGTTGTGTGGATGTCAAACAAAGAATTTCAATTGAAATTACATCCATCCCATTGAACTAGATGTAGCTATACAACTAGATGCATTATTCAGCGATGGAGAATATTCAGACATGCACTTTAATAGCAAAGATAAATTCAAATTGGCAATTTCTGGTTTGTTGCCCATCACAACGCGAAGATCTAACGTCACATAAGAAGCAGAGTAAATCATTCGCGGTCTAAACGACGCTGATGCTCTCATTATTCCCAGTTCTTATTAGCAGTTTATGTGCGACGCTGAAAAGGGTCCGCTGCAGCGGAATCATGAATACTGATTAAGCCGTTGCCGAGATATACGATCGTAGAGAGGAACATTAACGCCTCTGCCCTTAAGGTGGGATTGACATGACAGGCATGAGTGATGAGATGAGGCGCATCATGGTCCGCAGCAACCAGGATCGATGCCCGGGCAGTCTGCCGCTCAAGCATGCAGAGTGATTTTGTTGTCGTGTGAAAATATCATGACTCCGTGTTCGATTAAGGATTACTGAGACCAGCATTGTCGGCTTACACGTGTAATTAGGTCTAAAAGCTGTCTGCTAGTGGTGACGAGTCCTGTGTACTGTGATAAGGTAGTCTTTGGAAATGACAATTTGCGCCGTTCTGTATTTGGTATAGGTCTTGTTCAGTTAGAAATGTTAAGCAAGCTTATAAGCAGTGTTTCCAGGCATTCATTTTTATCCTGTTGACAAATTGAATCATATTTTGATCATCTTGTAGATAATTTCTTCAGTAAATTCCTGGGAGTCACAATAAATATTCACCAATAGGAACACCAAAAAGAATACATCCGGACTTGATGCTTAAAAGGACTTAAATGGAAAACTTTGGAAAACAGACGTAGGAAAACTAGAATAACGTCATTGTATAGAGCATATCTAGGTCATAAAGCATGGGTAGACATAACGGCTCGGTTAGAAAAGCCAACGTACTATAGTAGGAACGATCATAATTTTAAAATCAAATGTAGGAAACAGAAAACGGATGTAGGTAAATTCTCATTTTTAAATAGAACTATAAATGATTGGAATGACCTACCTGCAGCGGCTCTTTGAGGGCTGTCCTTCCTTAAGGAGATTCAAGAATAAATTAAAAAGTTGTGTATAAAGTGTAAATTAAAATTAAGATGACATTTAACATTTAAATTTTTTAAGGTGACATGTATTTATTTAGCCTGACGAGTTACTCCCTTGGTTTGAATTGTAAATTATTTAAAAATAGCGTGTAAGAGGGTCTTAGACTAGAAATATTTAGCTTAAATGTAGTTCTGTTTATAAGTATGCATAAGGGTATAATTATTTGTCTTATTTGAACTGTTGTATCAGTGAAGCGAGGTGAGTCAGTGAAGTTATGGTTTTACAGTGCAGTGAATATTTCCGATCAGTGATCATTTATAGTGTCAATGAAATGTGTTCTATAGTGTCAGTGGAATGTGTTCTAAAGTGTCAGTGAAATGCGTCATAGTGCCACTACAGTGAGTGAGATGAGAGTAAAGTGAAAGATTATTATCAATAGCAATGTGAAACTTATGTAAGACCTATACATATGTAGATTATAATGTAAAATTAGGTTCACTTATTAATTAGTTTATTTTATGTTTTATTATTAATTGTAATTATTGTGTTAAATTGTATTGTATATTCTTATTGTATTGTGTATATAATTGTACTAAGTATTGTAATTTTATTGTGTATTGTTTATATTGTGTATACCACTGCCACCGGGTGCTTGCCCACTTGCAGTGTAAATAAATACACATATATAGAAGTTTGGTGAAACCGACGATTAGGCTACAAGGTTTTATTAACAAACGACATTCGGTAACGGGATTTTAGAAGTAAGCCGACAATATAAATAAAATATATTGATTGAAACATGTTCTGCTTTATCAACTGTAATCCCACTAGAGGTTTTGATTTATCTAGAGAAAATCAAAACTCGAATGGGATTTAATTGACTATTACACGATTGGAAGAAAGTATATGAAGATTAGAAGTAACGAAATATTCCAATACAATAAATAAAAAATAAAAAATCATAACATAACCCCAACATAATAGACATCATAATAAGAAAGACTAAACATAAACAAACACATACAAAATTACATCATCTTTCAAGAACTTAAAATACAACATTGCATACAGAACACTCTACAAAAACTTCTTAACACACAAATACAAGTCGATCTGGTTGGCGAGTTGGTATAGCGCTGGCCTTCTATGCCCAAGGTTGCGGATTCGATCCCAGGTCAGGTCGATGGCATTTAAGTGTGCTTAAATGCGACAGACTCATGTCAGTAGATTTACTGGCATGTAAAAGAACTCCTGCCGGACAAAATTCCGGCACATCCGGCGACGCTGATATAACCTCTGCAGTTGCGAGCGTCGTTAAATAAAATATAACATTTAACACAAATACATACAACTTAACAGGTGTATACAAACTATCATGCAATAGTTGCAACGACTTCTACATAGGACAGAGTGAAAGATCATTTCACACACGTTACAAAGAACATATCACAGCCATAACCAAACTATACAACAATTCAGCCTACAACTCCAGTTACAACTACAGCAACATAGACACTGACATGAAAACACTACAGATCCAACATCTGACATGTGACTTCCTGAAATCTAGAAATGTACGTACATTAAAAACAGTATTTTTTTTATAAAAAAACACTCTTGCCTAGTAATAGAGTACCATCCAGAACCTCAATCAAAGGTAGATTCACATTTAATAAGAATAAATTTGAAATCCTTTGTTAACCGCACAATAATAGACTGGAACAGCTTATCTGCGGCAATCTTTCAGGGCAGTCCTCTCAAAATCAATACATTTAACGGAAAGGTTGAGAAGATTAGACTGAAAATATAATTGTAGTTGCAGTGTAAAGTAGTTGTGTCATGTAATTAATTAAGTTGATATGTAATTAATTAATATGATATGTAATTAAGTTGATATGTAAATTAATTAAGGTGATATGTAATTAATTAAGGTGATATGTAATTAATTAAGGTGATATGTAATTACTTAAATTGGTAATAGTTGTGTGAAATAAGTTAGGTTTACTTTTGCTTATTGTAGGCGTTATTATAGCATAGTTTTTGTTTATAGTCCTAGCTTTATTGCATCTATTTATTTATAGTTAGAAGTAAATTTACGTTTATTTTATTTTTTTATTGCTGTAATTATTGTATTATTGTAATGGTATTATTGTATATTATATATCACCGCCACTGGGTGTATATCCAATTGTAGTGTTACATACGTACGTACATACATACATACATACATACATACATACATACATACATACATACATACATACATACATACATACATACATACATACATACATACATACATACATACATACATACATACATACATACATTTACAGCACATAACATTACTCTTTCAGTTTTCCCAAGTGGATTTTGGAACGAGTTCCAACAATAAACCAAATAGGGTAAATTTAAATGGTTCAGTTACGCGTTACCTTGTGTTTCTGGGCTCGGAATCTCCGATCATGTGCAGTGTCTTGTGTCTGGGACTTAGAATATTCCAACGGTACAATCTGCCTTTGAGTAACTATACTTCAGACTATTTGGTGGGCGTTGTGGTGCATCTGCTTTAGTGAAGAAATGCTAACAACGGAGTTTTTACTGAATAATTTAAGAATTGTGTCTCTACTGATAACATGTACAATTATGTTCTAAATGTACACATACATTTTAGTAAAAGCGTGCAATAAAATATCCAATTAAAATCCAGAATAATGAGCTGATGTACTTGTCTGTTTCATTGTTACGAAGCGTTTCCAACGGCAATTATGACATAAATTAATGATACCGTTTTTATTACTTTATTCTACTGTAACTACGAAATAATTAGAACATTTGTTTAAAAAGAATACACTTTTATGTCACAATGTCGAAACGTTACCATTGCCTGCCTGATTTTAGAATTGAAAGTCATTAGTAGGGCTGGGATTTCTATGACCTAAAAACTCTGACAATGTTCATGCACTTATGCCCTAAAAGTACCAAAATATGGCATAAATTTAGGAAATATGGCTAAAAACAAAACAAATATTGTGCAAAAAATTAATTAGAAAACTTTTTTATTCACCATTCTACAAAATTGTATTTTTAATATTAACTCCTTGCATTTTCCTTAGCGAAATGTTATGCCTATAAAAATAGAAGGGGGTAAGAGAGGCGAAAAATGTCCAACGTCTTTCTGCCTAACTAATTGGAGGTAAAAAAAAGAACCGTAGTCCAAAAAATGCAAATTTGATATATTAAAAATACGGTAAGATTATTGTAGCGGATATCTATTGAATTAGTTGTTAGTGGGAAAAAAACACCAGGATTGAAAATTTTCAATGGTTTTCATAAAACAACCATAGTCCAGTAGCGGCTGGTGGTCAAAATAATAAGTGTGCTACAATCTCTATATCGCCCTACTGTATACACTTATATGCATTTATCTTAATTTGAGACTCGCCTAGTGACGAAATATGGAGTTCCTTCCTACTGCAGAACTTGTCAATTACCCTGGTGTTAAACGTTAAATCCCTCCATCCTGGACATTATACTCTTTTCTATTGACAGTATTGCAAGAGCAGTGAGGCGATCCTGAGACATAGTGTTCCTTAAAAATGTTTTTATGCGTTTCAAGCAAGAAAAACATCTTTCTGGCTCAGCAGTGGTCATTGGTGTTGTAACCAAAATATTTAACAACTTCGTTACTTCACAGAATGGATCCCGTGAATTGTTGGAGACTGTGTTTTGTAACAATTGAACAGCCATCTATATTTCGGAAGTCGGATCTTCCGTATAGAACTCCAAGTTGTGTCTTTAACATTCTTTTGTTCAGTACAGAATAGCTGTTGACAGCAACTTCAAGTTCGCGTTCAGGAAAATTACGCAAAAAATTGTCAAAAAATTCGCTGTTTAACAATTTTGTTGCGTCTAGGTAGCTTAAAGATTGGAAACGATGAGTAGTTTCCTGAATTATACGGTTACATAGCTCCTTGGCATCAATTTTCTGGCATTCAATCTTCCGTCGCTTGCTGACTGATTGAGGAGGAACCTAAAAAAACTGGTAGATGGCAGCAGCAGTCGAACATTTGAATTACCAAATACATTGTACGTAGTTCCGAGTTCCTCCACAAACAAGCATTCTTTCGTTACGCTTTACTTTTGCAATCTCCAAGCTGTGTTGTGCTGAAGCTGACTACAGCACTTCCCCGCGTAAAAATAGCCAATGAGAGCAATTATTTCAGCTTCGCACATGCGCATTAACTGTCTACATTCTGCTGTAAGTTTTGAGTAGCACAACGAACCCCCTGAGGCACCAAAGAGCTAAGAGCGAAGACTAAACACTCTATAACGCGTCATGAACATAACCGCGGAAAATTGTCAAATGGCAGATCAAATACTATGGTATTGCAAACACTTTATTTGAGCAAAAATTATCATTGTGCTGTAGCACTGTAGCACATAAGGACGGGCCGCCCCTGCCATAGTCCAAAGACTATTTCTGTAAACAACCATTTTCTAGGACGATGGTACATTTACTGTTTAATAATCTGGGACCTTGACTCATGCTATGATAAAAAGCTGCATAGGTTTTACATTTTGGTTCAGACAAACGCAGAGAATTCATATTTTTAGTTCCAGTTTTATGTATATGCATCTTAACTTTGTAAGGAACCTGCACCTTGAACAACAACTGAGTCTACGTAGACTAAACATCAATAAGTCTTCTATTGCTCCCAACACTAAAGGTCGACAATTGAGGGAGATATTGCGGAACAGAAGTTTTGAATCATGGTGTAAATTACCTCATAAGGGCAAAGGTGTTATCCTGTATTCTGAGTGCCCCAAGGCAAATTCCTGGATGTCATCAAAAGCAAATTTATCAATTTCAGAATACATTAATGCAATAAAAATGTCCAGCAATCTATCTGCAGTTAGATCTGTGCCCGGCAGAAGTTTCAACACAACCCGTTGTCGCCATCCCGGCTGCAACGAGACGGAAACTCTTGGTCACGTGTTGGGGTTCTGTCGAAAAACGGAGCTGCTGCGCAACAATCGACACCATAAGGCCAGGACCGGTATTGCTGATGTCCTCAAGCGTCGTGGATGGGAAGTATACGAGGAGATCCACTGCGTTTCATCCTTAGATTCGAACAGAATAGCAGATATTGTAGCAATCCACAGAACTCAATCTAAGGGATTAGTCCTTGATCCTACAATCCGGTTCGAGAGGGATGCCCTGCAGACACAACACGTTGATGAGGAGAAGAAATCCATTTATGACTCCTGCATCCCATGCCTAAGTAAGAAATATAACATTCCCACTAGTCGGTGGAGTGTTTCTGATCTTTTGTTTGGTGCACGTGGCACACTCCCTAAATTCACATGTGATATTTTAAAAGTACTCGGACTCCGATTTTTTGAAATTCAAAAAATTTTGTTGGATATTCTTAAGGATTCAATCCAAATATTACATTACCATTTATATTTTGGCCATTGATGGTTCTGTTGGGTTTGCATTTCTCTGAATTTTTTACTAAACAATTCCTGTCTTTCTAAATTATTCTGTAGTGCTTTTATTCTGGATCTTTATGGTCACCCTCATTGAGGGCAGATTATTTTCTTTAAATATTTATATATTAAAATTTCTATGAAATTATTTTAATAAAATAAAATAATACATTTGTTTAATATTGAAAACTCTGAAGTGTTTAAACAACAATTCAGTTGGGTAATCTTTCTGCTTTTTAAACAAAATTTTTAATACTTTTTTCTGTAGTAAAATTAACGAATAAAGGTTAGATTTATAATTACACCCCAACCTATAATACCATACATAAATATAGGTTGAAATAATGCTAAATAAGTTACACGTAAACAGTTAAGTGACAAAATATTTCTTAGAATAACAAAGTAACATAATGGTTTACGTAATTTATTACAAATAAAATGAATATGATTATCAGAATTTTGTTAATCATCGCTACAGATTTCTTACTTGCAGAAGTTAATCCGTAATTGGTACTGATGTAACGAAAGACAACATCATAACTGGAGAGAAATAATTGATGCGAATTGGCTTGACTTTATAGCTCCGGTGGGACGCATATTTCTCGCTAAACCATTAGTACAGCAATCTGTTACAATCGATACATTGATTGACATAATTGTGCACACTTAACAGATCTGTCCCAAATCTCCAGAGCTAGGATAATTGGATCACTGGAATAAACTACGTGTTCTCTTCAGTCTGTAGTCTATATAGGCTTATATGAGGCATTTAGTTCCAAAATCAGATACATCACTAAAACATAATTTTTCAGTATGAAGGAAAAACGTATATCTTCTATACACCAAGAAGTAAAATGTTAATATTTTGAGGATATGTTTGTTATGGAATATTGTAATGTTCCATGACGTATGGCAGTGACATTATTGCATAATCAGTAGATAATAGAGAAAATGTATTTGATGTATCTGGTTTTGAAAATTGTTCTATGATCTATCTGGGTTTGCAAATGCATAAAAGGACTTATCTTGGTTTGAAAGCAAAAAATCATTCTGTTACATACAATGTATTATTTTAAACCCAATGTTTCATCACAAAATAAATTAAATTATCATTAAACAACCAGATCCCGTATTTCACAAGCATGGTCACACACAATTTCTTCTTCATTCCCAGAAAAAAAATCTAATTTTCATCCAAGCTTTCCAGTCTGTTAACAATACATGCATACTAGTTAATGTTTGAAGTGATTTCCAGTCCTTGCCAAAATGTTTTGTCAGCAAACCAGTTACATCATATATTTGTAATTGTGACACTTGTGCTCCTGGCAGCATTATGCTTGGTGATGCAGTATTTATTATTTTTTGTTCTTGTAACAAATGCTCTTGTATTGGCTAGACTCACTTCTGTAGTGAACTTCATCCTTCACTAGGACGTCACCCTTCTTCTAGGTTGACTGAAAGAAAAGCCCCGGTCAGCGCGTCTGGCCGCGAAACCAGGTGGCCCGGGTTCGATTCCCGGTCGGGGCAAGTTACCTGATTGAGGTTTTTTCCGGGGTTTTCCCTCAACCCAATATGAGCAAATTCTGGGTAACTTTCGGTGCTGGACCCCGGATTCATTTCACCGGCATTATCACCTTCATCTCATTCAGATGCTAAATAACCGAAGATGTTGATACAGCGTCGTAAAATAACCCACTTAAAAAAAAAAGCCTTTCACATGGAAAGTGCCACTGAGCTGGTGGCCGCACTATATTGGAAACAGCTTTCTTTTCAGTCATATGTTTTGTCTGACAAAGTTATGATTATTCCAAAATTAGAGAAAGTATCTGTTTACTCGTTAGGGCTAATGATGACATCTTGCCGTTTTTCTTTCAGTTGTTTCTGCGCGGGAACTATACTGATGCGCAATGAACGTGTGCGCAAACCCTTGATGTATCTGGTTTTGAAAACAAACTCACATGACTTATCTGGATTTGCAACCAATACTATTCTTTCATCATACAAATCTATGTGAGGTATCTGGTTTTGAAAACAAACTCACATGGCATCTGGATTTGCAACCCATACTATTCTTTCAAACAAACTCACATGGGTTTTGAAAACATCTGGATTTGCAACCCATACTATTCTTTCATCATACAAATCTATGTGAGGTATCTGGTTTTGAAAACAAACTCACATGAATTATCTGGATTTGCAACCAATACTATTCTTTCATCATACAAATCCATGTGATGTATCTGGTTTTGGAAACAAACTCACATGACTTATCTGGATTTGCAACCAATACTATTCTTTCATCATACAAATCCATGTGATGTATCTGGTTTTGGAAACAAACTCACATGACTTATCTGGATTTGCAACCAATACTATTCTTTCATCATACAAATCTATGTGAGGTATCTGGTTTTGAAAACAAACTCACATGGCATCTGGATTTGCAACCCATACTATTCTTTCATCATACAAATCTATGTGAGGTATCTGGTTTTGAAAACAAACTCACATGACTTATCTGGATTTGCAACCAATACTATTCTTTCATCATACAAATCCATGTGATGTATCTGGTTTTGGAAACAAACTCACATGACTTATCTGGATTTGCAACCAATACTATTCTTTCATCATACAAATCCATGTGATGTATCTGGTTTTGGAAACAAACTCACATGACTTATCTGGATTTGCAACCAATACTATTCTTTCATCATACAAATCCATGTGATGTGTCTGGTTTTGAAAACAAACTCACATGACTTATCTGGATTTGCAACCAATACTATTCTTTCATCATACAAATCCATGTGATGTATCTGGTTTTGAAAACAAACTCATGACTTACTGGATTTGCAACCAATACTATTCTTTCATCATACAAATCCATGTGATGTATCTGGTTTTGAAAACAAACTCACATGACATCTGGATTTGCAACCAATACTATTCTTTCATCATACAAATCCATGTGATGTATCTGGTTTTGAAAACAAACTCACATGACTTATCTGGATTTGCAACCAATACTATTCTTTCATCATACAAAAATCCATGTTTTGATGTATCTGGTTTTGAAAACAAACTCACATGACATCTGGATTTGCAACCAATACTATTCTTTCATCATACAATCCATGTGATGTATCTGGTTTTGAAAACAAACTCCATGACTTATCTGGATTTGCAACCAATACTATTCTTTCATCATACAAATCCATGGATGTATTTTTTGAAAACAAACTCACATGACTTATCTGGATTTGCAACCAATACTATTCTTTCATCATACTGGTTTTGAAAACAAACTCCATGTGATGTATCTGGTTTTGAGAACAAACTCACATGACATCTGGATTTGCAACCAATACTATTCTTTCATCATACAAATCCATGTGATGTATCTGGTTTTGAAAACAAACTCACATGACTTATCTGGATTTGCAACCAATACTATTCTTTCATCATACAAATCCATGTGATGTATCTGGTTTTGAAAACAAACTCAAATGACTTACCTGGATTTGCAACCAATACTATTCTTTCATCATACAAATCCATGTGATGTATCTGGTTTTGAAAACAAACTCACATGACATCTGGATTTGCAACCAATACTATTCTTTCATCATACGAATCCATGTGATGTATCTGGTTTTGAAAACAAACTCACATGACTTATCTGGATTTGCAACCAATACTATTCTTTCATCATACAAATCCATGTGATATATCTGGTTTTGAAAACAAACTCACGTGACTTATCTGGATTTGCAACCAACACTATTCTTTCATCATTCAAATCCATGTGATATATCTGGTTTTGAAAACAAACTCACATGACTTATCTGGATTTGCAACCAATACTATTCTTTCATCATTCAAATCCATGTGATGTATCTGATTTTGAAAACAAACTCACGTGACTTATCTGGATTTGCAACCAACACTATTCTTTCATCATTCAAATCCATGTGATATATCTGGTTTTGAAAACAAACTCACATGACTTATCTGGATTTGCAACCGATACTATTCTTTCATCATACAAATCCATGTGATGTATCTGCTTTTGAAAATAAACTCACGTGACTTATCTGGATTTGCAACCAACACTATTCTTTCATCATTCAAATCCATGTAAGGTATCTGGTTTTGAAAACAAACTCACATGACTTATCTGGATTTGCAACCAATACTATTCTTTCATCATACAAATCCATGTGATATATCTGGTTTTGAAAACAAACTCACATGACATCTGGATTTGCAACCAATACTATTCTTTCATCATTCAAATCCATGTGATGTATCTGATTTTTTAGCATAATAGTGCTATAGCAGTTGTACAGGGACATCATTTTATTTTTACTAACATTTTTAATATTAACCTGGCTATAAATTTAGAGAACCGGAAACACCGTTCGCTACCTTCTTCCATGACTGAAGTTCGATGATACCGGCGTAAAACACAAACAAATCACTTTATTAGGTATAGGAGGGAAGAAAAGTACTTCATCCATTAACGTAAACTAGGAAATATCGCGATTTTGAGTTCGATAATTTTCATTAGGTTTTTGTGTAATCAGAATGCAGTACTGTATTAAGAATAAGTGTTTTTACTCACGAACTGAGCTATCCATGCGAACGTATTCATTATGCAGTGTATATTATACTGTCTACAGCACATTAGTGTACAATATAGAGAATGAAGTTCAATTGAAAAATAATCATAAAATGGATATTTAAACACTTTTTTTAAAATGGTGGCCGTTCATTTCGATACAGGCTTCAGTTCTTTCGTGCATATTATCGCACTATAGACTATTGTACCTAATTCCAATTGCCAGTTTCGTCCTTCGTACTAGTAACTCATGTTGAAATAATTCTGTACCTACTCTATAAAAGAGTACCTTATGTACTGTAAATTCAATCTTCACTTCTGCCCGACCCGCACAGATAAAATTACTCAGACATGCTAGCCTATCTACTGTCCGTCCAAGTGGTTATGCCGCAAGATCGTAGAAAGGAGGGAAATCACGTGACAGTTAATTACTTAACGAGGCACTTTTATTTAAGTTATTTTAAACAGTTGTATAATATTACGTAAACGTCCAATTCCTAACAGAAATTAATGTTTTCAGAAAAGAGCTAAGACACCCCTGCTTTTACAGAAGCAGGTGGGGTAAATCGGGATGCAACGTGGGCAAACGGACAGTACCTGTGCGAAAATATGATTCAATATTGAAAGTTCTTTCGTCACTGGAAAACGCGAACATATTTCTGGAACGTACTATACTCAATAACTCAGTGCTTTTTACTATATACGGCCTTGATTCTGTCTGGAGAACAGTTGAAACTTCATTAGTAGAAGGGGTGGGAGTGAAGTACATTCAAAAACTCAGGTACAATAAAAATTGAAGTAAAAATAAAGTTATGGCCCTGTAGAATCAAATGAAGATATGAATCATAACATTAACTCATTTTCGAAAATAGTGATGTATCTGATTTTGCAATTACACGCCTCATATAAAGTGTGACAATCGAAGTGAGAAAGGGTTTCATTCATTCATTCATTCATTCATTCATTCATTCATTCATTCATTCATTCATTCAAAGTATTCTGCCCAAGAGCATGTTCTTCACTGCAAACCCAGCACTCTTCGATCTCCCCTATTTTCATAGTCTCCGCATAGGATCCGTATATCTTTATGACGTCTATCATCTGATATCTTCTTCTGCCACGAACTTTTTCACCGTTCACCATTCCTTCCAGTGCATCCTTCAGTATGCAGTTTCTTTATAACCAGTTACCCGACCAATTTCTTTTTCTGTTTCTAATTATTTTCAGCAATCTTCTTTTTTTTATCCAGTCTGACTACCACAGATTCATTTCTTATTTTCTCTGTCCATTTCACACGTTCCATTCTTCTCCATATCCACATTTCAAATGCTTCTAGTCGTTTCTCTTCACTTCGTCATAAAGTTCATATTTCTGCCCCATATAATGTCACACTCGACACAAAGTACTTCACTAGTCTCTTTCTAAGTTATTTTTCCAGAGGTCCGCAGAAGATACTAATTTTTCTATTAAAAGCTTCCTTTGCCATTGTTATCCTTCTTTTGACTACCGGAAATAATAATGCAGCTCTTTGAAGTAATTAAAAAGCATTATATATTAAGAACTACTGTTTTAGAGATGTGCATTTTGAGTTTAAAATGTAAATATTAGGCTACACTAGAATGTAGGCCTATGTACTTATTTGCTCTTCTCTTTAGTAAGTAATTGTAATTTATTTTGTGCGAGATCGTGCGTATTTGCTTGTTTTCCGCACAGAACCAATACGCGGTAAGTGTGAAATACCACATTCAGTATTCCCAACGTAACACACATAACAATTTCCCTCTTCTTACCGCTTAAGCGCGACATTCATTTTACTGCTTTAGGCTTTTAACATATTATTTTTAGAGACGTTTAACATAGTAATAATTATAAATTGGAAACTTACCACTGCAATTTCACCTAAATTGCACTGTTAATTATTGTTTTTAAATATTTGCAAAAATTAAGTAAACTCTACAACACCACAAAAGTTACTGCATTTGTAATGCAAGTAACATTAAGGAAGCCGTGAAAAAATCAACAAGATTCCAGATGCCGATGTTATTATTGCAATATGTTACATAAATAATATTGTTAAAATATTAAAATGAAAAATAAATCATTACATAACCTTACCGTTTATTTTAAGTTCGCATTTATAGACTGGGGGGAAAAAAGACAGACGTATATCACGGCCTGCTGGAGTATAGCAAACACAGAAAACATTTTATAGCAACAATGTCGAAGAAAGATATTTTGGTTTTCCGAAGTTGCCGTCATTAAACAGAAACCAACATGGAGATTTCATTGCAACTAATTAGAAATTCGTCTTTCAGGTATGTAATAAACGATCTTCGCACAAAATAATGTACGTTACACAAGCGGTATGTTTGTTTTCATGTTCTCGGAAATTAAAAAAGCTCAACTACGTTTCGCTTTTACAATCTTTTCCTCGACCATGAAAACGTCAACATACCGCTCTTGTAACGTATATTACTATTTTCTTGCATTTCTTTACGCACCAGATTTCATATTCTGCATTACACTTATTTCCTTTGTTGTTACCAGTGTCCATTTGTTCATTTATGTATTAGTTATGAAGGTAAGTGTATTAAGGGGAGAGGATCGCAATTTTTTAAAATTATTTTTCTATTTGGTGTAAAATATTAATTTTTTGTATGTGGAGAGCTCATAGCTGTAGCAACTCAACCAAAAATAAATATTTTGAAAAAAATTATTGGGGGGCCCAGATTTGAAAAAAACTACCCAATGCAGGATTTTACTAAAACCGATATATCTAAACCATTTTTAAAGATAGACTCATCTAGTGTTTTGCAATGTACTCGCAAAAGCATCCTCTACAAACTTTCTGTAACAGAATTTTGATATTTGTCCCTACTTTTGTGAAATAATTAAAATTTAGTAACACTTTTCTGATTTCCTTTCTTGCAAACAAACGGACGTAGTTTTAAAATGAAATCAATTAACAAACTTCTGTTACAGAGAGACGTTTCCTAATAGTCTAAAGAATGTGTGTTCTAAATTTCATGCATGTATCTTTAATAGTTCAGAAGTTATATCCATTTTTGTCTGGCAATGTAGCAAAAAAAATGAAGTTACCGTAAACCGATAAAAGTGGACGAGTGATTTAAAAATCCATAGCGCAGGAAGTTTAAAATGGCGTCTCAACTTCCGATAAGGGCACAAATACCCACGAAATGTTATGCAATGCATTCCACACTTATCAAAGTGTATTTTAAAGATTTTTTTTTTCTTTTTGAAAATTCAATTTACCGGAAACAACAATAAAAGGGGGCGAGTGATTTAAACATCCATAACGCAGGAAGTTTAAAAATGGCGTCTCGACATCTAGGGCACAAATACACACAAAATATTATGCTATGCATTCCACACATATCACAGAGAATTTTAAATATATTTTTTTTTAATTTACTCATTTTTCACCAAAAATACCATCCTCTCCCCTTAAAGTGTCCAATCAATAACTGCAAACCTATATCAAGCAAAACACATTTTTTAGTAATTTCCTTCAATTGCTACTCCGTTTGTGTACACAGAAAATGTCGGTTTCATGTATGATGAAGTGCTCCTGGTGTTCTGTCTACCTGCATAACATAAGAGGTAATCGGTTGATAATAATCGAATATTCGGGCAATTGCCCGACCTTGACGGATGTTCTCTAAACCGGCTGTAAGCCCTGTTTTGCAGCTCTCTGATTGCAGCGTCATCTAATGATACAAGAACTGTAGCGTTTTGAAAGAGAAAATTATGTAATTATTCTGCCTCCAGAAAGCCGTAATCTACACTACTTTGAACGATGTGACTCGAACTAATTGATTCTTTTGAACGAGTCTCATTCAAGAGCGGAAACAAATGGTTGGTTTAGCACAGCGGTCGTCAGCACAGAGCACACTGGGGCTAGCGTCTCTAACCCGCAGAGAACACAGTGCACCATGGTGCACTCGTAGCTGCTAGCGGGTATGCTCTCTACCTCTTCCTGCTGCACGACGGTGCACACCGCTTACCCTTTGCACATTTCAGCGAGTGCTGACGACCACTGGTTTAGCACATATTCGGAAACAGTACTGAAAAAGTTATATGATTTTAAAACTTCTGCAATTCTACATGTTGCTGTGATTTATCTAGATCATTGATGGCGAATCTTTTTCAATTAGTTGGTTCATTACTTTCCATTGTCTAGTGTGTCACCTCTTTTCCTTAAAAATCGTCATAAAATCCCTCGTGTGACTTCCAAATTATATTTTGTAATATATTATTGGACTGTTTCGTGTAGGTCAGTTTCTATCAGATTCGTTTCCAATTCAATGTGGGCTAAAGCAAGGAGATGCACTATCACCTCTACTTTTTAACTTTGCTCTAGAGTATGCCATTAGGAAAGTCCAGATAACACAGAGGGTTTGGAATTGAACTGGTTACATCAGCTGCTTGTCTACGCGGATGACGTGAATATGTTAGGAGAAAATCCACAAACGATTAGGGAAAATACGGAAATTTTACTGGAAGCAAGTAAAGAGATAGGTTTGGAAGTAAATCCCGAAAAGACAAAGTATATGATTATGTCTCGTGACGAGAATATTGTACGAAATGGAAATATAAAAATTGGAAATTTATCTTTTGAAGAAGTGGAGAAGTTCAAATATCTGGGAGCAACAGTAACAAATATAAATGATACTCGGGAGGAAATTAAACACAGAATAAATATGGCAAATGCCTGTTATTATTCGGTTGAGAAGCTTTTATCATCCAGTCTGCTGTCGAAAAATCTGAAAGTTAGTATTTATAAAACAGTTATATTACCGGTTGTTCTGTATGGTTGTGAAACTTGGACTTTCACTTTCAGAGAGGAACAGAGATTAAGGGTGTTTGAGAATAAGGTGTTTAGGAAAATATTTGGGGCTAAGAGGGATGAAGTTACAGGAGAATGGAGAAAGTTACACAACACAGAACTGCACGCATTGTATTCTTCACCTGACATAATTAGGAACATTAAATCCAGACGTTTGAGATGGGCAGGGCATGTAGCACGTATGGGCGAATCCAGAAATGCATATAGAGTGTTAGTTGGGAGATCGGAAGGAAAAAGACCTTTGGGGAGGCCGAGACGTAGGTGGGAAGATAATATTAAAATGGATTTGAGGGAGGTGGGATTCGATGATAGAGACTTGCTCAGGATAGGGACCAATGGCGGGCTTATGTGAGGGCGGCAATGAACCTCCGGGTTCTTTAAAAGCCAGTAAGTAAGTAAGTAAGTATTATTGGACTGTATGATAAGTAAACACATTGAATTGTATACGTTCTCTTATTTTCTTTTGCAAATATCAGAAAATTTGCATTTAAAAGTAGGCGAGTTTCAAGACGAAGCGTAATTTTAAAATATACCACAATATAGGGGCGTATTGTTAATTATTACGCTTGAAATTTGCGAGGTTGAATCTGGGTAGGACTTAAATTGTATAGTATTATGTTAGTCATAAGTTCGCCATCCCTGATCTATGCGTTGCTAATGTATGTGCTTCTAGTAACTGTAGTCTATTGCTCTATTATGAAACGTAATATTTTTGTTAACAGAAGTGGAAGTAATTTCGACGAAAGTTGTTACTAACTCCGTTATCTAAATTATTGAAGTAGGTACTCGATCTGCTGGTGTGTTATTATAAACTTGTCTTCTGTATACGAGTATACCCAAAGTTGAGTTCGTGTATTTATTTCCATGGCGGAACTTAATTGCCACTGTGGTTTTATGGCACGTCTACAGACTGCTGAACGATTCAAGTTGTAATTCTTACATTTCTGTATCTCGACGTCGCGTCGTTGCCGCGAAATTGCGGTGAGAGTGTTCTCTGCAATAAACAGTGGAGTGCTTCTTGTGTTCCTTTAATTTCTCCTGCGTATCTTCATACTAAGACGGAGAACGTACTGTTCGGAGTCTTCCTTGCAGTCAAGCTTTCTCAATGGCACTCCACAATTAGCAGATAGAAACATAAAGCAATGCAAAGTTTATGGAGTGATTAGTGTTCTTTGATTGCTAGTGATGTTAATACTCGAATATTAATTTTCACTAAACTCACCACATTTGTTTAACCCTTTCTAACCCAAATTAAATTTATAAGCAATCCATGTTGAAACAAATAGCTGTATTAGGACCAATTCAGTGACCAAGTTACGGGAGTGGTAACATTTGAAACAAAACTATATTGATGAAAATGTATTGAAATAGCAAAATTTACCTTCATATGTAACACAAAAGTATATAAATGCTATAAAGTTAATTATTGCCATATGATATCTTTAGGTAAGAAAGGGTTAATCACTCTACAATTTAGCTTGAATGTTCTTAATCGAAATTAATATTCACTAATATTTTCAGATAGATAGATAGATAGATAGATAAAACTTTATTGTCGATGGCATAATGTATGCAGAGACATGGTCAAATATATACAATTACAATTTAATGTAAAATAAGTCAAATATAAAAAAAAAAAAAACATTATTCATTTCAATGGCCCATGCGTGCATCCTCAAGACTGTAGGGACACAATTTTATTAATTTCGTTTTTATATAATTCTTAAATTTCAGAGAATTTTTTGTATATTTGATGTTATCAGGCAAACTGTTGTATATTTTAATACCAAAGACCATATATGTTCTACTAGTGTTTGTAAGGTGGTGAACTGGAATAGTTAAACTATTTATGTTACGAGTGTCGTAGGTATGGAAATCACAATTTTGATGAAAATCAGACAGATTTTTATAAATTAGTAGTAAAACATTAAAAATGTATAAACCATAAACAGTAAACCATAAACAGATCCAGAATTAAAAAAATATATATATAAGACAGACTTCCCTGTGTTATATTATGTACCACGTATTGTACAACAAGTTTATTTCTATCCTAAGTATATTTTTTCTATCTTATCTTTGTTACTAGGCCTATACCAACATGACCTGTACTAATTATACTACTAATAATAAGTTAATATTAATCCACCAATCTCAACATCGCCTCTTTTTTCACTCAGTTATTATTAGTATTATTATTACTAACTTTATTATCATCATCTTTATGTGATCTTTTTTCTTAAGTATTTTGTCTGCAAAGTGTGCATATTTTATGTAACGAAACTGTCCCCGAACACGAGCTTTGCTCTTTCGGGGTACTTTAATGTAACGTTTTTATGTACAAGTTACTTACTTACTTACTGGCTTTTAAGGAACCCGGAGGTTCATTGCCGCTCTCACATAAGCCCGCCATTGGTCCCTATCCTGAGCAAGATTAATCCATTCTCTATCATCATATCCCACCTCCCTCAAATCCATTTTAATATTATCTTCCCATCCACGTCTCGGCCTCCCTAAAGATCTTTTTCCCTCCGGCCTCCCAACTAACACTCTATATGCATTTCTGGATTCGCCCATACGTGCTACATGCCCTGCCCATCTCATACATCTGGATTTAATGTTCCTAATTATGTCAGGTGAAGAATACAATGCGTGCAGTTCTGTGTTGTGTAACTTTCTCCATTCTCCTGTAACTTCATCCCTCTTAGCCCCAAATATTTTCCTAAACACCTTATTCTCAAACACCCTTAATCTCTGTTCCTCTCTCAAAGTGACAGTCCAAGTTTCACAACCATACAGAAGAACCGGTAATATAACTGTTTTATAAATTCTAACTTTCAGATTTTTTGACTGCTGACTGGATCATAAAAGCTTCTCAACCGAATAATAACAGGCATTTCCCATATTTATTCTGTGTTTAATTTCCTCCGGAGTATCATTTATATTTGTTACTGTTGCTCCCAAGTATTTGGAATGTTTTATTTTCGCTGGCAGAGTTAAGGTCATATTGCCTTGTTTTCCACTCATCCAGCCTTAATCAATACAATATTGACATAGGTTACATATTTAAATTTGTGGAATTATTATAAATGTATAATAGACGTGCTTTTATTCAAATTTACAAACACTGTTAAATAGATTATAATTAGATTAACAGGTCCATTAATCGATTAAAAGCATCCGGTTAACCGATGAAAATTTTTAATCGATCGAAGCTCTAATCAGTATTACTACTCGTATTATTATCAGCAGTAGGAGAATCAATATGATTGGGAGAGAAGGAGGTACAATAGGATACATCTTGACAGTTGAGGTGGTGAGATTGAACGGGAATTGACCTGTGGAACACCGAGACAGAAATCCACGGCCGATATCGCTTTGTCCTTGTTCGTGGCCACCGACTGGTGAATGCTATTGACCAGAGTGGACATGACCACTGGACCATCGCGATATGAAGAGAGCCGCTGTAGTCAAAGTATTCCCCCTCTCCAACATAGCGATTTTCCCTCGGGCAGAAGGACACGGGGAAAGTGGACGAAGCTCGAAATGAAGGGACTAAAAGTGATCTATCCCTTTGGGAGAACTGCCACTTTGTACACGTTAGTGTCATTTTTGGAGTTTTTACTTTAAAGACGAGAAGCTGATTTCATTTGGCAGAGCGGCTGCAACGAACAGAATGATGGAAGAGTCCAGACTGACTTTTATCTCTGCCACGCTAGCCCAGAAGCCACTCAGACCTGCATTAAAGTAATGACCATCCTATTTTGTTGCTTCATTTTATTTTTTACCTGCTATAAAATCGTGTAACAAGTGAAATGATATCAACAGTATGTCTGCGGAAGCCCAAGAGAATTTTATTATTAGGGCCTATTATTATTATTATTATTATCATTATTATTATTATGATTATTATTATTATTATTATTATTATTATTATTATTATTATTATTATAGCTGTATAAGTTTACGTCCAAAGGAGAACTTCATATTAAATTTTTGAACTGACAGATATATGTACGAAATAGTTTATTAAAGTAATTTATTTCCGCCTATTCAGTAGAATGTGTTTGAGTCTAAAGAAAGCAGCAAAACAGTACAACGTGGTCTGTTCTTGTGAGGAGAATCCAAGCCCTCGTATACTGGTAAGGTATCATGTCACAAACACTTTCACGTCTGAATATTTCTTACAAGTAAATATTATTCAACGCTTTGAAAACGGCGCAAATATTAATGAGAGTTTAAGGTAATATTTATTTATTTGTTTATTTATTTATTTATTTATTTATTGATGTATTTATTTATTTTTTATTTATTTATTTATTTATTTATACTTATTACTTATTGTCTGAGAAGGCACCTAATTTTTATTTATTTACTTATTTATATACGTTTTTATTATTTATTATGTAATATGTAGCTAGTCCGCGATGTATGCAATGGAGGGAGAAAGGAATAGGCCACCCTACCTCATTCTCTCGTGACCTAGTTGCCTCATAAGTGCTGCCTTGTTGGTATCACTTGTGCGTTCAGGCCTGTCTTCGGACAGTTGACTGAAAGAAGAAAAGTTTTATTTGTTTTATTTATTTTTATTTTATTTAGTCATTTATTTATTCATTTAGTCATTTATTTATTAATTTAGTCATTTATTTATTTATTTAATCATTTATTTATTAATTTAGTCATTTATTTATTTATTTAGTCATTTATTTATTTATTTTATTTATTTAGTCATTTTTATTTAGTATTATTTATTTAGTCATTTATTTATTTATTTAGTCATTTATTTATTTATTTAGTCATTTATTTATTTATTTAGTCATTTATTTATTTATTTAGTCATTTATTTATTTAGTCATTTATTTATTTATTTATTTATTTATTTATTTTATTTATTTAGTCATTTATTTATTTATTTAGTCATTTATTTATTTATTTAGTCATTTATTTATTTATTTAATTTATTTATTTATTTAGTTTCATTTATTAATTTAGTCATTTATTTATTATTTATTTTTAGTCATTTATTTATTTATTCAGTCATTTATTTATTTATTCAATTTATTTATTTATTCAGTCATTTATTTATTTAGTCATTTATTTATTTATTTAGTTTTAATTTATTTATTTATTTATTTATTTATTTAGTCATTTATTTATTTAGTCATTTATTTATTAATTTAGTCATTTATTTATTTAATTATTTAGTCATTTATTTATTTATTATTTAGTCATTTATTTATTTAATTATTTAGTCATTTATTTACATTTTTATTTTATTTATTAATTTATTCATTTATTTATTTAGTCATTTATTTATTAATTTAGTCATTTATTCATTTATTTAGTCATTTATTTATTCATTTATTTATTTATTTATCATTTATTTATTTATTTAGTATTTATTTAATTTAGTATTTATTTATTTATTTAGTATTTATTCACTATTTATTTATTTATTTATGTATTTATATATTCATTTATGTATTTCTTTATTTATGTATTTATTTATTTATGTATTTATTTATGTATCTATTTATCTATTATTGGATTTTATGGACAGATATTATATTCTAGGAAATAAATTAACAACTCTTAAATGCCTCTTCCAGTATGATCGATGTTTACTGTCCACAATAGACTATTAATTGACTTTCATGCTCTGTCTAAACATGATGCTTGAAGGTTGCAAGGGATTTGCTCCACGTGTTACATTTGAGTAGGTAAACATTGTCGTTGTCCTACATCGACGAAGCATGTACAGTACTGGACGTCTGGCAGAATTACTATCAATAAAAGTAACAAATATCCCATAAGTCATTTATTATAGTTTAACTATGTATTGACTCATTTTGAATTCAATTTATTTTTTAATTACAAATATACATATCGGCCTACATATTTCAGATATACAGCGAACACCCAAAAGAGCCAATGCTCGTGATTGGGACAGTTCTAGTTATAATAATACTACAAGTTAGGTGATATAATAAAAATTTTAAAGTAGAAATTAGAAAGAAAAATATGTATTTGAATAAACATGAAATAATTGTCAGTTGCAATTAAAATATATAGTATATAATTTTTGATACTGCGTTACTAACACAAATGGAGACAAACTAAGGGATATGCTACTGGAGCTAAATGACACCTGTGAACTATATTGCATGAAGATAAATGCAAACTAGATGAAGGCAATGGTTAACGGAAGAAAAATACAAAATCTGGGGAAATTCATTCCTCATATTATACAGTCAGTTTATTACAGTAAATCCACAATTAAGATACCTTAATGATCACATTTACAGCATGAGAATTAAATATTTCACTCATTGATAGTTTTCTGCCGAATGGCAGACCCTTCACTGCAAACCCAGCAGTCTCCAATGTTTTCTATTTTCTGCCTTCGTCGTATTCTCCGCATACGATTCATGCAGCTTGATGTCGTCTTTAATCTGACATCTTCTTCTACCTCGTTTCTCCCATTCACAATTCCTTTCAGTGCACCCTTCAGTAGGCAGTTTCTTCTGAGCCAGTGATTCAACCAATTCCTTCTCCTCATCATTCTTTCTTCAGCCACTCTTTCTAGCACAACTTCATTCCTTATTCTGTCTGTCCATTTCACACGTTCCAGTCTTCTCCATATCTACATTTCCAATGCTTCTATAGAGGATTCACGTTAAGAAAAAATCATTGATTATATGGGGCTATTCCATCAAATGACCAGTTTCCATAGAAACGCCAGCCTACCACATAGCTTCTACAATGTATTAGGCAAAGCCCATAAAGTCAATGTTTTTTTTTCTTAACGTGGAATGCTTAGTCGCTTCTCTTCCCACTTCGTTGTAACATCCATGTTTCTAATCCCTATATGACCACACTTCACACTAAGTACTTGGCCAGTCTCTTCCTTAGTTCTATTTTCAGAGGTCCGCGGATGATGCTTCTTTTCTATATTTTTTTGTACAATATTTGTCTATCTCTAAAGATTCTCTAAAGTACTGCCAACACCATCTCTATGCAGACGATCTTCATATATACATAACATTCCATACTGACGAAATAAATGATGCAATAACTAAAATTAATGACGATCTCGACTAAATCTGGACATGGAGACGGAAATTCCGACTTAAACTAAATCCAGAAAAATCACAGTCAATCATTGTGGGCCATTCACGTTTGTTAAGCACTATTACCATACCAAATTTGTCCCCGATTAAAATATACTGCACCGAAATTCCGTTCAGTGAATCAGTAAAGAATCTAGGTATTTATATGGATAAAAGTTTAAATTAGAATATTCAAGTTGCAGAAACCTGCAAAAAAGCATTCTCATTAATCCACTCGTTTAGGCGATTGAAGAATTTTCTACCCTTTTTCCATGAAAAAAATGTTAGTGCAAACACTCGTGATGCCCCACTTCGATTACTGTGATATTCTGTTTACTGTTCTAAGCGTTACTTCGGCGCAGAGACTGCAATGTGTTCATAATATGTGCGTCCGTTTCGTCTGCAATATTCGCCGGGCTGATCACGTAACACCATCCCTCGAAATGTTGTCCTGTCTCCGTCTAGAAGATCGTAGAAAAATCCGCTGTCTTTCCCTCTTCTTTCACATATTGCATTTCTCCACTCCTGTCTATCTTGCGTCTCGTTTTCAAAATTTATCCACCCATCATAACCTAGACACATGATCATAACACTCCTCAATATTATCCATTCCCTCCCACCGAACATCCTCATATTCATCTTCTTTCACTGTGGCTGTTCCTCGGCTTTGGAATTCCCTACCGAATAATGTCAGGGACTGTCAGACATCAAACCAATTTAAGAATAGGCTAACGAGATATTTTTCTAACATTTCTTGTTAACAATAATAGCTGTTTCAGGTTTCTCAATGTTTAATGGTTTTGTATATATATATCATATATATATTTAAATATTTATTCTGTGAGAATAAATATTTAAATTATCTAATTATTATTATTATTATTATTATTATTATTCTTATTATTATTATCACTATTTCTTACTAATGTTTATTATTGTCACATTAACATTATTTATCCAACTTTCATTATTTACTTTCATGTTGTTTTATGGTCTAGATATTAATGTAATAACTATGTAACCAATTGTATTCAATTAGAATTAGAGTCTGGCTGGGCGGAAGAGAAAGCCTACTGGCCTTAGCTCTGCCAGATTAAATAACAGTACATTATGCAACGAGCCTATAATGAAGGTAATTAAGAAGTGAGTATGGATATTTATGAAACGAGCGCAAGCGAGTTTCATAATTTTCATACGAGCTTCTTAATTACCATTATAGGCGAGTTTCATACGACTTTTTAATGCTCGACCATATTCCTAACTTGATATTATTAATTTTTGAGCAATGTCCCGTATGTTGTGAGATGTGCGCAGACGCGAAAGTATTGATTTTTTCCGAGGAACAGATGTCCACATTGACCTTGCTAGGCCATAAGAACCTACAGAGATAACATTGACATTAAATTAGACATTGAAAAACGAGATGACAAATTGAATTTATTTGAATATTATTTACAATTAACGCTAATTATTATAGTAGCAGAACATAACCTTCTGCGACAGTATTGGATTTCCAGCCTCCGTGACTTTTCACTAATTCTCTTTCGATTGCATATCCGAGAATAATCGATACTTTCGGTTTTATAACGGTAGAAAGTTGACCTGTCATTGGCTGAACAGTTGTAACCTGAGTCGTCATTGGCTGAAAGACCTGATCTTTAATGAGTAGGGTCGACCTGGTTGGCGAGTTGGTATAGCTGGCCTTCTATGCCCAAGGTTGCGTGTTCGATCCCGGGCCAGGTCGATGGCATTTAAGTGTGCTTAAATGCGACAGGCTCATTGGCATGCGGGAAAAATTCCGACATCCGGCGACGCTGATATAACTCTGCAGTTGCGAGCGTCGTTAAATAAAACATAACATTTAACATTTAATGAGTAGGTGTACTTTAATGACATGCATTAAAGGTCTGCTACCAGGTGTATAATTACTACATTTCGGCATGGTCGAGCATAAATAAATTATTATTATTAATTATTATCTGCTGTGGATATTAAAAGTGTACGCAGTTTGAGGGAAGGTTTGGACACGAATTCATTAATAATTCGCTTGTAAGTGAAATTAGGTATCCGTAGGTTGTCATTTTCTTCCAATTATATTCTACTTTATTTCCATATTCTCACAAACACTAAATGCCGTTTTCAGAAAAAGGTGTTCATATGGACAATAAATAGAAATCCTGGCTCAGTTTGCATGTGGTAAACGAGCACATATTTATTTTTAAGCTTAACTAATTAGCGATTTGTGGCACAGCAGTGCATACAATCTCTTTGACTCCATGGTTCTTTGTTTTTATAATTGCTATCGTAAAATTAATCTGGCTTTGGTTCGGCCGCCGAGAGTCCTGGGACCCCAGCGGCCATTTTACGTCTCCTCTCTCCTCAGAGCTCCAGTGTCTCCGCAGCCTTTCTTCTCATAAAGCTCTACGATTTATACTGCAGAATCCCTACATGGAATATTGATTAGCACTGCGCAGAATATGGCTCGCGCCTTCACTCGTCCTCACCAAGCATTTCAATAAACACGAATGCCTTTTACTGCAGGGCTGTAGAACATTAACAGCTATAATTGAAAAGCAACCAGCACTGAATTCATAAGCAACCGTTGCAGAAACTGTAGCTTGTTTCATGAAATGAACTTCCTCGTGAGTCGCCGCCTCGCTGTATGTATAGCCTAGTTATACAGGGTGATCTGAAATTATGTAGTACATTAGAGCAGTACACAGTGTTCTCAAGGATCGCATTTTTGGCGAAATAAAGTAGGTTATTTTGATGTTATACGTGTCTCTGTTTCGGTGGATGTTTGATGAAATAAATTATGGATTAAATGCAGGCTTATTAGGCTAGTGACTGGCAGGCTTTACCCTTGCTAGCATGTTCATGCTCTTCCTGTAGCGTGAGGCGAACACAGGACTGTAGATT
>JAJSOF020000001.1:3839512-3964512 GCA_025594305.2 Periplaneta americana
TCAAATAATGAGAATAGTATAATTATGGTTTTATTTTCGTTGATAGAAAGATAATTTATGTCAAACCATTTTTTTATTGATTTAAGTCCATTATTTGAATTATTATATGCATCTACCAGGTTTTTCCACCAAAAAGTAAAACTGCGTCATCTGCATAAGAATAGTGAACACCAATGCTGGTGATGTTAAGTTCTATAAAGCCATTGACAAACAACAAGACAATTTTGATCTACAACAGACTATACCCAGATGAAGTATTGACCATTTTCTTCTGTTAAATCCTAATAAATGTTACTTTATGACGTATTCTAAAAATAAGATAATTATTCAAAATTTGTATGAAATTAATGGTGTGAAATTACTTAGAATAGAATCAATTAAGGATTTGGGTGTTTAATTTACACATAATTTATATTTTAAAATGCACTTAAATCGCGTGGTAATTGATGCACATAGATAATTATGATTTATAATCAGAAATACAAAAGAATTTGAGAATATAAATACTATTGATACTCTATATAAAACTCTAGTTAGGAGTCAGCTAGAGTATGCGTCTGTAATATGGTCACCTCAGTTCCAGTCCCATCAGATGCAAATAGAAAGGATACAGAAAAGATTTTTATGTTATTTGTATTTTAAAAAAAATCACGTGTCGTTTTATGAAAATAAAATTTCATATAATCAGTTAATTTTTTAAATTTAATTACAAAACTTTAAAATCTAGACGATTATAAATAGTGAAATTAAGACTGTTAATGGTATACTGGATAACTGTGATTTTTTTAAATTTCTTCAGTTCAATGTAAAAAGAACAGAATTACGTCATAGGCAATCTTTTTTTATTGCAATTCCTAGAACTGTTTTCTTCAAGAACTCTCCATTGTTTGTTATGTGTAATACTTACAACTCTTTGTCTTTAAACTGTGATTCTCAAATAGATTTCAGTTTATCAACCGTAATCTTACTAGAGGTTTTGATTTATCTAGAGTGGGATTTAATTGACTATTACACGATTAGAAGAAAGTATATAAATATTAGAAGAAATAAAGTAGATTAGAAGAAAGTATATAAATATTAGAAGAAATAAAGTACTCTAATACAATAAAATATTAATTGACTTACTGAAATTTATTTCACTAATGTTATCTTCACCAAAACATTTGAACGGAGCCGCCATTTTCAGTTGACTGTCTATCTGTAAACAAATGACGATCGTAGAGCATGTTTTGAAATGTTGGCAAACAAAGAAACAAATTCTAGGGTAGTGATAAAAACAAACAAATGCTAGGGAAGCGATAAAATGAAACAAATTCTAGGAAAGAGATGAAATTGTGCGATAAGCAGCCATGATTGGTTGAAAGACGTCCATTCGTACCGTTTTATTGGTCAAAAGAAGTATGACATTAGTAAAGTGTAATAGTTAATTTAAAAATTTCATACAATTTTAGAAAATAACTAGATTACCTTAGGTATTTTAATTATGAATAAGTCTATTATAACGTTTTTTTCTTTCTAATTTTGAAATAATTCTGTATTATTATATTGGCATTTGGCACTATAATAACTGCAATAATATATTCTAGCGTCTATTGTGTATCCTTCTTTTTTCGTTTGTGTGCTTCTTTGTTTTTTCACTATGTTATTTCACTATTTCTGTTGGTGGTGAAGTTTAAATAAAATAAAATATTTGTTGGAAAAATAGCCTATATGTTGCAAGAAAATTTAATTACTTCATGGAAGTATAAACTACCTTTTTCCATGATGGAATACATTCTCTCTGACAGGTGACTAGCTGTAACAGTTGGGGGTGAGGGGCTTGTTATGGAATGTAACCAGAAAAAGTAATATACTGAAATGTAGTACTGAAGTTTAGTAAATAACCTATATTAAATTATTATTTTGATAATATTTGTTTTACTGTGTTTTCGTAATTTTTAAATGCCTATTTTCTAAATTTTAAGTGCCTATTTGCCTGCCTATTTTGGTCAAAATAAATGCCTGAACTGAATTGCTGGAAAGCTCTTGTAACATAGGGTTTGCACATTGCATGGACTGTACGTCGATGCCCTGGCCTAGATTTAAAGCTGCAATCGTACTAACCTTCTATCCAATGTAATAGGCTAACCAATATATACAAATTGTCGATTCCTTGTCGTATTGCTTATTTGCCCTAATTTTGTGATTGCAAATAAGACGAAGCAGAGTACTTGTTCCTTTTAATTTGATTGCATAAACTACAGAAACTAATCCAATACAACCACAGCTCTCGACTCCACGGAATGAAGTCATTTGTTTACATTAACTCTGTTGTCCCCCAAGAATCTTGTGACGACAGCTTGAGGAAGACGCGCAGCCTAACATTCCGTAAATGGAATCGGCAGGTGGTTTTACACAAAATATCATATTTCCAGTAAGTTGATTATTGCTACAGCATGAGAAATGTAATGTCAATATTGCAGACGTTACAATTGAAAATGCAAGTCTATAGACCATTCTCCACAGTCTTTATGCTTTGTTTTACATTTTGTATTAATTCATTTATCTCTTTTAATCCATTTTATCCATTTCACATTATCTTCGGTTTATTTATTTCACCTCCGCTCTATTCGCTTTACATCATTTCCTTTGATTCGTATGATATCACTTCATTTCACTCCTTCCATATCACTTCGTTCCATTCGTTTCTTGTCACTTTTCTTTCCTTTCGTTTCCTTCGATTTATTTTATTTTATTTCTTTCTTTTCATCCCACGTTATTTCAAACGATTATTTTAACTTCATCTCGTTCTTAAAATTTCATTTCAACTTTTCTATTTCAATTCATTTCACTTGTTTCATGTCACTCTTTCCATTTAATTCAATTTCATTCCTTGCATTTTGAATTATTTTATTGGTTTCATTTCACGTCTTATTCGATTAATTTAATTTCATTCGTAAAATTGCACTTCAGTTGCTTCATTTCATATAATGTTATTGGTTTCATTTCACGTCCCATTTGATTAATTTCACTTCACGTTGCATTCGTTTAATTTCACTCCATTTCGTAGGATTAATTTCACTTCGTTTCATTCGATTAATTCACTTCTTTTAGAGCGATTATTTTCACTTCATTTCGTTTGATTATTTTGTCTTCTTTTCTTTCCATTAGGTTCACTTATTTTCGTTCGATTAATTTTTCTTCGTTTTGTTCGATTCATTTCATTTCACTTCATTTCGTTCGATTAATTTCACATCATTTCTTTCGATTATTTTTTCTTCTTTTCTTTCCATTAATTTCACTTCTTTTCGTTCTATTAATTTCACTTCTTTTCATTCCATTAATTTCAGATCATTTCGATCTATTAATTTCACTTCATTTCGTTCGATTATTTTCTCTTCTTTTCGTTCGATTAATTTCACTTCTTTTTGTTAAATTATTTTCACTTCATTTCGTTTGATTATTTTCTCTTCTTTTCTTTCCATTAATTTCACTTCTTTTCGTTCGATTAATTTTCCTTCGTTTTCTTCAATTCATTTCATTTGAATTCATTTCGTTCGATTAATTTCACATCATTTCGTTCGATTATTTTCTCTTCTTTTCTTTCCATTAATTTCACTTCTTTTCGTTCGATTATTTCCTCATCTTTTCTTTCCATTAATTTCACTTCTTTTCTTTCTATTAATTTCACTTCATTTTCGTTCGATTAATTTCACTTCATTTCGTTCGATTAATTTCACTTCTTTTCTTTCTATTAATTTCACTTCCTTTCGTTCGATTATTTTCTCTTCTTTTCGTTCGATTAATTTCACTTCTTTTTGTTAAATTATTTTCACTTCATTTCGTTTGATTATTTTATCTTCTTTTCTTTCCATTAATTTCACTTCTTTTCGTTCGATTAATTTTCCTTCGTTTTTTTCGATTCATTTCATTTGAATTCATTTCGTTCGATTAATTTCACATCATTTAGTTCGATTATTTTCTCTTCTTTTCTTTCCATTAATTTCACTTCTTTTCGTTCGATTATTTTCTCTTCTTTTCTTTCCATTAATTTCATTTCATTTCGTTCGATTAATTTCACTTCATTTCGTTCGATTAATTTCACTTCATTTCGTTCGATTAATTTCACTTCTTTTCGTTCGATTAATTTCACTTCATTTCGTTCGATTAATTTCACTTCATTTCGTTCTATTAATTTCAATTCTTTTTGTTCGTTTAATTTCACTTCATTTCGTTCGATTAATTTCACTTCATTTCGTTCGATTAATTTCACTTCATTTCGTTCTATTCATTTCACTTCTTTTCGTTCGATTAATTTCACTTCATTTCGTTCGATTAATTTCACTTCATTTCGTTCGATTAATTTCACTTCATTTCGTTCGATTAATTTCACTTCATTTCGTTCGATTATTTTCACTTCTTTTCTTTCCATTAATTTCACTTTATTTCGTTCGATTAATTTCACTTCGTTTCGTTCGATTAATTTAACTTCATTTCGTTCGATTAATTTCACTTCTTTACGTTCGATTAATTTCACTTCTTTACGTTCGATTAATTTCACATAATTTCGTTCGATTATTTTCTCTTATTTTCTTTCCACTAATTTCACTTATTTTCGTTGTATTAATTTCACTTCTTTACGTTAGATTAATTTCACTTCTTTTCGTTCTATTAATTTGACTTCTTTTCGTTCTATTAATTTCACTTATTTTCGTTCTATTAATTTCACTTCTTTTCGTTCGATTAATTTCACTTCTTTTCGTTCTATTAATTTCACTTCTTTTCGTTCGATAATTTTCTCTTCTTTTCTTTCCATTAATTTCACTTCTTTTCGTTCTATTAATTTCACATCATTTCGTTCGATTATTTTCTCTTCTTTTCTTTCCACTAATTTCACTTATTTTCGTTGTATTAATTTCACTTCTTTACGTTAGATTAATTTCATTTCTTTTCGTTCGATTAATTTCACTTTATTTCATTCGATTATTTTCTCTTCTTTTCGTTCCATTAATTTCACATCTACTCGTTCGATTCATTTCACTTCATTTTGTTAGATTCGTTATTAAAACGCATTAAATGTGTAGTTAACTAAATAACACTTTTTAAGTTTCAACACTTGTGTCCATGTACCGCTGTTATTCATGAGATCCAAAGCTACAAGTTTCTGGAATTTTAAAATTTTCATTTCCATACCAAATTGTCTGAAAATATCGTACTACCTCATACGGAGTTTTGTGAACTTTATTTTATGAGAATGCAACATGTGTTCGTCTAGAGAGTGGATTGTACAGGAGCAAACTTGTAGGCCTACTTATTTTTATGGCTGCCATGCTGTAAATGTACTTCGTACCTGAATCCGGCATGCAGTATTTAGCTGGGCAGTCTTTTATATTGCAGGTGAAAACAAAATGCAATTTGTCTGGTGCATGCCCTTTCATTACAAAGCAGTCGACACCGTTCAGCTCTCAAGGAAGTCTTGTTTTTCTGACATTTAAACCGCTGCTGCTGCGTTAGTACTGTATCGAAACTGAATAAACCGATAGCTACATTTCGCATGTTTTTGTACGTTGAAATAAAGTGCGTTGTCAGAATTCAAAAGCAAAAATTCGTACCCATAGCCTACTCGCACGTGTAGAAATACTTACTTATTTACTTACTTATTGGCTTTTAAGCAGTGGCGGCTGATTGACTGAGGCAAGTGAGGCCGGGCCTCAGTCACTTGGCTTAACAGAAATCAAATTTTCTATTTTTATATAATGTATTAGTTATTTGAATGAAGCATATATCGCTGTAGAAGCATTTTAAAACTTTGTGATGTATATAGAACTGTTTTGCAGTAAAATTTGTTCCTGAGGCCAGAATCGTTCGTGCCGGGTCTGTCTTCTGAATTTCCTGTATTTTCGCGGGGTTTGAGCTTGCGCTTAAAACGTTGTAGCCAAGGCACAATTCGTCTGGCCTGGTCAGGTTTCACTCCTCACATCCATGGGCCGGCCTCAAGGGTAGAGTGGGGTGGGAATAGCAATGGTGACTTGTCTTCCTAAATAGGTCATAAATAACACAAATTCCAGCTCTTTGGCAGGCAGAGACCCACACTATTCCCTCCCCTTATGTCTCAGTTTATGACTTAAGCGAGGGTGTTGTACTATTGTACTTCGTAGTACAGTAGTGAATCTGGGCCAATGTTGTTATGTATTTTGGGAAAATATAAACAGAAACAAATGCGAGAAATAATGTTGGTGCAGTTAATTTATTGTTAGTGTGTCCTTTTTTCAAGAAGAAATAATATTGAAAAAAAAGGAAGTTTAAAATAAAGAGAGAGACTACCGAGATACCTACGACATCGCTGACAATTTTTCTGACAGATAATCTTAAAACGCGAGTTTCTATTGCATCCTGGTATGGGCAACATAAATGGTTAAGTGGTAATGTGGTGCAAAATAAACCTTTCTGTTGGCCTTGTTCGTTGCTGTCAAGGGAAAAAAATAAAAATAACAGAAAGGAGGGGAATTTCAACACATAATGTGGGTTGCTTCATCACACTGAAAGAATCACTGAAACTCACAGCATAACAGCTTATTTGGTGAGTGAAATTATTTTTCATCAATAGTGGGCTAATAATAATAATAGACTAATAATAATAATAATAATAATAATAATAATAATAATAATAATAATACAGTAATCATGATATTAATAATATAACAATAATTAATATCATAAATAAACTTTTCCTATAGGAGGCACTTAAACTAGTTGCATCTGGCCTCACCGAGGATTTCGATCACCGGCCGCTACTGCTTTTAAGGAACCTGGAGGTTCATTGCCGCCCTCACATAAACCCGCCATTGGTCCCTATCCTGAGCAAGATTAATCCAGTCTCTATCATCATATCCCATCCCCTCAAATCCATTTTAATATTATCTTCCCATTTGCGTTCCGGCCTTCCCAAAGGTCTTTTTCTCTCCGGCCTTCCAACTAACACTCTATATGCATTTCTGAATTCGCCCATACGTGCTACATGCTCTGCCCATCTCAAACGTCTGGATTTAATGCTCCTAATTATGTCAGTTGAAGAATACAATGCGTGCATAGAAATATGTACATAATTTGAGGCGGTGGGTGCAATAACTTAACTATACTTAAATTGTTATTCCGGCGATGGCATTTTCATTATCTCCCATGTCTTCTCTGTCGACTGTAAAAATTGCATTTCATTTCGTTGACTCTAGATGGCAGGAGAGTTCATTATGTGAAGTGCTGTGCTAAGTCGAAAGGTTCAAAATTCGCAATATAAAATTATGTTACTCTCATGTTTTACACATCAGGGTCTTTGGCAGTATCATATACTTACAATACCGTTTTCCAGCCATTCAGTTTTTCAGTAGGACATAATATACCATCAAAGGAAAAACTTAATCTAAAAAATCTTCCTCGTACTGGCTTATATAATTATCAAAGAAAAATGATACTACTTCGTTATTGAAATTATTAAAACCAGAAAATGCATATTCTCTTCAAAATATTTTGGATTCTGAACCACGAAACAACCATCACCATCATTACCAACAAGACAACCGTCCTACCATTATCAACCTTTCCATAATTACTAACAAAACAACAGTCCTATCATTATCAACAAAACAACAGTCCTATCATTATCAACAAAACAACCGTCAGCATCATTATCAACAATACAACAGTTCTATCATTAACAACCATTCCATCATTATCAACAAAACAACCGTCTTATTATTAACAACTTTCCTGTCATTACCACGAAACAACCATCACCATCATTACCAACAAGACAACCGTTGTAGCATTAACAACCTTCCATCGTTACCAAGAAAACAACCATCCTATCATTACCAACGAAACAACAGTTCCATCATTATCTACACAGCAACCGTCACTATCATTATCAACAGGACAATCGTCAGCATCATTATCAACAATACAACAGTTTTATCATTAACAACCTTTCCATCATTACCAACAAAACAACCGTCTTATTAACAACTTTCCTGTCATTACCACGAAACAACCATCACCATCATTACCAACAAGACAACCGTTGTAGCATTAACAACCTTCCATCGTTACCAAGAAAACAACCATCCTATCATTACCATCGAAACAACAGTTCCATCATTATCAATACAGCAACCTTCACTATCATTATCAACAGAACAATCGTCAGCATCATTATCAACAATACAACAGTTCTATCATTAACAACCTTTCCATCATTACCAACAAAACAACCAACCGTCTTATTATTAACAACTTTCCTGTCATTACCACGAAACAACCATCACCATCATTACCAACAAGACAACCGTTGTAGCATTAACAACCTTCCATCGTTACCAAGAAAACAACCATCCTATCATTACCAACGAAACAACAGTTCCATCATTATCATCTACATCATTATCAGCAAACAATCGTCACTATCATTATCAAACATCCTTTCCATCATTACAACAAAACAACCGTCTTATCATTATCAAAACAACCATCACCATACAACCGTTGTATCATTAACAACCTTCGTTACCAAGAAAACAACCATCCTATCATTACCACAACCTACAGCATCATTATTATCAACAAACAACAGTTCTTCATTATTATCACAACATTACCAACAAAACAACCGTCTTATTATTAACAACTTTCCTGTCATTACCACGAAACAACCATCACCATCATTACCAAAAAACAACCGTTGTAGCATTAACAACCTTCCATCGTTACCAAGAAAACAACCATCCTATCATTACCAACGAAACAACAGTTCCGTCATTATCAACACAGCAACCGTCACTATCATTATCAACAGAACAATCGTCAGCATCATTATCAACAATACAACAGTTCTATCATTAACATCCTTTCCATCATTACCAACAAAACAACCGTCTTATTATTAACAACTTTCCTGTCATAACCACGAAACAACCATCACCATCATTACCAACAAAACAACCGTTGTAGCATTAACAACCTTCCATCGTTACCAAGAAAAGAACCATCCTATCATTACCAACGAAATAACAGTACCGTCATTATCAACACAGCAACCGTCACTATCATTATCAACAGAACAATCGTCAGCATCATTATCAACAATACAACAGTTCTATTATTAACATCATTTCCATCATTACCAACAAAACAACGGTCTTATTATTAACAACTTTCCTCTCATTACTACGAAACAACCATCACCATCATTACCAACAAAACAACCGTTGTAGCATTAACAACCTTCCATCGTTACCAAGAAAACAACCATCCTATCATTACCAACGAAAGAACAGTCCCATCATTATCAACACACCAACCGTCACTACCATTATCAACAGAACAATCGTCAGCATCATTATCAACAATACAACAGTTCTCTCATTAACAACCTTTCCATCATTACCAACAAAACAATCGTCTTATTATTAACAACCGTCTTATTAACGACTTTACTGTCATTACCACGAAACAACCATCACCATCATTACCAACAAGACAACCGTTGTAGCATTAACAGCCTTCCATCGTTACCAAGAAAACAACCATCCTATCATTACCAACGAAACAACAGTTCCATCTTTATCAACACAGCTTACCGTCACTATCATTATAAACAATACAACAGTTCTATCATTAACAACCTTTCCACCATTGCCAAAAAACAACCGTCCTATCATTACCATAATCATGTCGTCATCACTACCAACAGCCGGGAATACAGCAGTAATGTAACAACTGCCACCATCTCTAATATCTGTAACTATTCTCACATACATCGCTCTTAACAACGCCATTAACCAGGTTTATAAGGTCATGGGAATGGAAGGTCGATTTTTCTTTCTGTTCACGTTCATTTTTTTTTATAGGAAGCTTAGCGGGTGATCTTTGTGAGATGAAGGCTCATTCACGTCGTTTATTTCTTTGAATAAGGGAAGCAAGTGCTCCAAATAGAAAACAAGCATCGTGAAAAGAGAGGATAGATGATACGAGGGTAGCGAAGGGGTTATGGATGTGACGTCATGGGATCGCTTTCAGCGACGGGCTACTACGGTACAGTATACTCTATTACTACAGTACGGCGCGTCGCTATGGTAACCAGAAATCAATATGGCGGTTGGCACACTGCAACGCTCCAACAGTAAGGTTAGGCGGAGCGTTTCCGACGATCTTCTTTTTGTGTGTTTTATCTTTTTTTATTTATGTTTTTATTTTCTTTCTCACCCCTCCTTCCTCTTTTCGTGGGACCGAGGCTGCAGACTGTGGTTTACCGGATGTGATACGGCTTGAGGCGGTTTCTTTCTCCATCCCGGCCTCCTTCCTCCGCGGCCAGTGGTCTCTGCTGAATCAGATTACCAGAGGACATTGCTTATAGATGTGGGCATTATCGGATTATTTCAGACGCTCTCGGAGTAAGATGAGGTTCCGTTCAGTGTTGACCGAATTTTCACAATCAAATTTAGAAGTTACTAAACTCTTTATTTTGCTTATCGCTGTACATTTCCTCCCTCATTTTCTGAGTTTTCTGTCAACTTAGCCAAGTTATGGCTTTTGGAAAGAGGTCGGAATTCGATTCCTGGCGCACAGTTTTCTTGCTGACCGGATTTCAAAGGCAGGAATATCTTGAAAGTGACTAATACTTACAGGATTTTATAATTGTTATACAGACTGACCGTAAGTAATGTCACTAATTTCAGGGGGTTATTCTTTGAGATATTTGAAACAGAAAGTAGATAGATAGTTGATAGCCGTCCCAACCAGGGTTTAATAATCGGCCTCCTAATCAATTCTAAATGAATATTTATATTTATTTCAATTTTTTCTTTAATAGAAACCCTAGTTAGGTATGCTATGATTGAGAAATTTATTGGAAATGCAACAAAGGATTTAGGCTACAAGACAAACTACATTTGAGCCGTTCAGAGCATAAGTGGTGTAAGTCAAAAAATGGGTAATTAGGGTTAAAGTAAACATTCTGTAAAATACAGCTCAAAGAAGCAATTAATATACAGTTTATTTAAACTATTAGTATTCAGTGAATAGCAAGAAGGATATATTAATTGCTACTTTGCGCTGTATTTTACAGGCCAATATACTTCTATTAGTTGAGTGTCTGTGTTGCGAGTAACTAATAGAAGTATATTGGCCTATTATGAAGTTTAAGAGGAATCATATGGCTTTTCAATATGTTGTTTTAATGATAACTATTTTATAATTAAGAAATATAAGAGCAACACAACATTTTAGTTACAATTTTATTAAATATAATTTTAATATCTGTATTCATTTGAATTTAAGATTGTTATATACCATAGAGTTAACCATCTAAAAAGTTGTTTATTAATATACACAACATTGTAAATATCAAGTAACTGGTACACATTTCACAACAAAGATATAGTAAAATTGTATAAAATATTGTGAGTCAAATGCCTGATGATGCCCAAGGGCGAAAACGTTTGCATTCCAATTTTGTAATATGCAATGATCATTTACTTCTGTAAGTGTTATTGATTTTAAACTGTGATACGTCAATTAGACTGAACTCTAAATAAAATGATTGGTTTATATTACTCGAAAAGGAAGCAAAAACGAGCAAAATTCCATTATACGTTTTTGTTTGAAATATCTCAAAGAATAACCCACAGAAATTAATGACATTACTTACTGTTCATTCTGTATATTTTGTTATTCATCCATATATTCATCTCTGTAATATATGGCGTTTTCCAGCAGAATTAATACAAGAGGGTGGAAGTGCATTATATAGCGAAATTTATAAACTTGTACTTGCTATTTGGGAAAAGGAAATTGTACCAGAACAATGGAAGGAGTCCATAATTGTACCTATTTTTAAAAATGGGGACAAAACTAACTGTGGTAACTTTCGAGGAATATCACTTTTGTTGACGTCGTACAAAATTTTGTCCAATATTCTTTTGAGAAGATTAACTCCGTACGTAGATGAAATTATTGGGGATCATCAGTGGTTTTCGGCGTAATAGATCGACTATTGATCAGATATTTTGTATTCGACAGATAATGGAGAAAAAATGGGAGTATAAGGGTACAGTACATCAGTTATTCATAGATTTCAAAAAGGCATATGACTCGGTTAAGAGGGAAGTATTATATGATATTCTTATTGAATTTGGTATTCCCAAGAAACTAGTTCTATTAATTAAAATGTGTCTCAGTGAAACATACAGCAGAGTCCGTATAGGTCAGTTTCTATCTGATGCTATTCCAATTCACTGCGGGCTAAAGCAGGAGATGCACTATCACCTTTACTTTTTAACTTCGCTTTAGAATATGCCATTAGGAAAGTTCAGGATAACAGGCAGGGTTTGGAATTGAACGGGTTACATCAGCTTCTTGTCTATGCTGATGACGTGAATATGTTAGGAGAAAATACACAAACGATTAGGGAAAACAAGGAAATTTTACTTGAAGCAAGTAGAGCGATCGGTTTGGAAGTAAATCCCGAAAAGACAAAGTATATGATTATGTCTCGTGACCAGAATATTGTACGAAATGGAAATATAAAAATTGGAGATTTATCCTTCGAAGAGGTGGAAAAATTCAAATATCTTGGAGCAACAGTAACAAATATAAATGACACTCGGGAGGAAATTAAACGCAGAATAAATATGGCAAATGCGTGTTATTATTCGGTTGAGAAGCTCTTATCATCCAGTCTGCTGTCCAAAAATCTGAAAGTTAGAATTTATAAAACAGTTATATTACCGGTTCTTCTGTATGGTTGTGAAACTTGGACTCTCACTCTGAGAGAGGAACATAGGTTAAGGGTGTTTGAGAATAAGGAGCTTAGGAAAATATTTGGGGCTAAGAGGGATGAAGTTACAGGAGAATGGAGAAAGTTACACAACGCAGAACTGCACGCATTGTATTCTTCACCTGACATAATTAGGAACATTAAATCCAGACGTTTGAGATGGGCAGGGCATGTAGCACGTATGGGCGAATCCAGAAATGCATATAGTGTGTTAGTTGGAAGACCGGAGGGAAAAAGACCTTTAGGGAGGCCGAGACGTAGATGGGAGGATAATATTAAAATGAATTTGAGGGAGGTAGTGTATGATGATAGAGACTGGATTAATCTTGCACAGGATAGGGACCGCTGGCGGGCTTATGTGAGGGCGGCAATGAACCTTCGGGTTCCTTAAAAGCCATTTGTAAGTAAGTAATATATGGCGTTACGTTAGCTGTGGTATCATTGTTTTACTTTATATATGCACATTTACCACATAAATTTTCATTCTGACGTCTCAGTTAATTGTTAAGCTATCAATTTTGTATTGTAGTATTTAGCATAGCTTGAATATTGGTTTAATTTCCATAATTAAAATGAGTTTTTCCAAAAAAAAAAAAAGCTCCATTTCTAATACTTGAATAAGGAAACTGACATAATTATGCTTTTTGCACTTGGAAAAACAAGTTTTTTTTAGAAAAAAAATTAACGTTCTTACTTTCTAATGTTCAGTTTTTTTTTTTTAACTTTTGCAACTTCAACCACTTATGGTCAGAACATTTTAATAATAATAATAATAATAATAATAATAATAATAATAATAATAATAATAATAGTAGTAGTGGTAGTGGTAGTGGTAGTGGTAGTATAAAATCGACACTAAACAACATGAAAATTATACAATACTAGAAAAAAGAAAGCAAAATACATTGGAATATAGTAAAAGCAACTCATTTAGTACAAATGGTTAATATGGAAAACGTAAGGTAGAATATAACAAAATGGAATGTAATAAAATAATAATAAAAAGAAAAGAAAAAATATTAAATAAAATTCACAATAAAAGGCTATGATTTTCAGTACAAATGTGTTAACGGTCAGCGCGTGGAAAACCAGTAAGGGTTCGAATATCGGGGCAAAACCTGGAATGTAATTCCGGGTTTTAATAAAAAAGAAAATGCTGGGTAATTTCGAATATTTCAATTATCAAATCATTCAGATGCTAAATAAAATACAGGTCGTAAAATAACCCAGAAAATAAATAAATTCATCGGCTGATAAAGAGAACAAAAAGGGGAAAGGAAGGAAAGAAATATATAGCCTATATTTTTACAAAACTATCGCAGAGAAAAGGGCTTATAACTGAAAGGAATCTGAATTGAAAATGTGCAATTTTAATTTATTTTTGAAACTAGACAATGTCCGACAGTCTCTGATATGCTGTGGTAGAGAGTTGCAGAGATGAGCTGCAGAGACCGTGAAAGATGAAGAGCAGAAGGATGTTCTGTGTTTAGGAATGGAGAGTGTAATAAAAATAATAGCTACATTAGTTTACTTATGACATATTTATGATCTTCTGTTCAGAATTTCACGGCTTTTGAAGAAAGATTTAATTCATTAGAGTATATTGAAATTTAAAATGTGCCGAAAATCAAAGCTTAGAAAACGACCGAAAAATAATAACACGTACATCATAATAATATTATATTATATATTCGTCTTAAGATTGCCCAACTCCCTATGTTGGGGCTTAAGTGACATAGGGGTGAACAAACCACAGATTGTGAACTGTGAATCTTTAAAATATATTTTGGAACAGTGAACAAAATGTTATTTCATTTTTTTTTTCAATATTTTCACCGACTCGTCGCCTTAATCCTTATTTCAGCAAGATTCAGTGGCTTGGAAAGTAGTCCTATTTTTAACAACCCTCATACTTCTACCCACAGCTTTCTATGACATTTGGTAGAAGTTTTGTCCCACCTTGAAATTGCTGAAGTTGCCAGACAAATAGCGCTAAGAACTTTTGTAACAAAGTGATCTGGATAAATGAACGGAAGTCACTATATGTGCCCGAAGGATTTGAGTTGTGCCCACCAGAGTACGCTGCTGCTTGGGGAGAACATTGATTACCGCTTCAAGAGAGAGTGGGGGTTGGAAAGCGGATGAAATACATTGAATGTAAGAATCGGCTATTCTTCGTTGTCATGGCCAAGTTTCACCACGAATTATTGGGTTAGGCCTACTACGTTTCGGTCTGTTAGAATTGAACGGTTCCTTGCTGAAAGTAGAATTTGTAGCTTCCAGATCAGTTGTAGTATTTGTAACTTGATAATGGATAGTTACTTCCTGACTCGGATTTAAAAGTTCGGGTGGTGGTGTGTAATAAAACATGTCTTGCAGAATGTTCGAACTTGAACCTATTATAAAGTAACTGCTGGAGACATCTGGTGTTCGAGTCTGAAGTAACGAATGTGGTTTGATTTCATGAGCGAAGTCCACTCTCTGTTGCAAAGGAAGTTACGGTATCCTGAAATATTTACAAAAAATTGATGCTATATTGTATCCAGCATCCCTGACAAAAAAGAAGTTTTAAGCCATATGATCACTTGTAGTATTCAGTCTTTTCACGTAAATCCTTTTAAGGATTTTATGCATATTCAATACCTACAAGTGAATTCATCGCGAAACATACTTGTTGAGTATATTTTTATTTAATAACGACTTAGGATTATTGAAAACCTCAACCCAATATGAGCAAATGCTGGGTAACTTTCGGTGCTGGACCCCGGACTCATTTCACCGGCATTGTCATCTTCATCTCATTCAGACACTAAATAACCTAAGATGTTGATAAAGCATCGTAAAATAACCTACTAAAAACTGTTGAAAACCTTGTGACATTTCAACAGAGACATTGATTTGCTTTAAATTAGTTCTTAGGATTGACCTGTTACAATGCTTTTTTCATGTAGGTACGGGGCATAGGTCCAAAATATAACACGTCCCAGATATATATTTTATAACGACGGAGGATATAACACCGACTGTTCTAAAAAAAAGTGTATTATAGGCCTACAGTTCAATTAGATTTAAATTCAAAATAAAGTGCAAACGCTACTAATATGACATTATGAGCTTCATGTGACATTTGCTAATTCTTGCTGACGGTAAGCTTATATTCAGAGAAAAAGACGATGTAAACGCGTCACATGGTGCGTAATGAGTAAATAGATGAAGGAAGTAAATAGAAGCTGGGAATTTAATAGGGATGTGTGACTGAATTAATTAATGAAGATCCATGAATACAATTTACAAGCAGGAAATGGACGGAAAAGAAAGTAAATTATATATGGCGGAAGAAAGCTGTGAATGGACGTGATCAGAAGTAGAAAGTAAGTAATGGACAACAGAAGAATGTAGTTGATAGCCAATGGGGAAAAGGCAGGTAATGCACGACAGAAGGAAGTACCTACGAAATGATTGACAGAAGAAAGTACGGAATGGCAGTAGAAAGTACCGAATGAATAACAGAAGAGAGTATGGGTTGAATGACAAAAAAAGTATCGAATGAAAGAGAGAGAAGAAAGCACAGAATGAGTAACAGAAGAAAATACGGAATGAGTGACAAGAAAATACGGAATGAGTGACAGAAGAAAGTATGGAATGAATTACAATATATTGCAGAATTAGTGACAGAATAAAGTTCGGAATGAGTGACAGAAGAAAGTACGGAATGAGTGACAGAAGAAAATGCGGAATGAGTGACAGAAGAAAATGCGGAATGAGTGACAGAAAAAAGTATGGAATGAATGACAAGAAAATTCTGAATGAGTGACAGAAGAAAGTACGGAATGAGTGACAGAAGAAAATGCGGAATGAGTGACAGAAAAAAGTATGGAATGAATGACAAGGAAAGTATAGAATGAATGATAGAGGGGGAAGTAAGGAATCAATGACACGAAATGAGTGACAAAATAAATACGGGAGTAATAACAGAAGATAGTAAGGAATGAATGATAGAAGAAAGAACGGAATGAGTGACGGATAAAAGTAGGGAAATGAATGGCAGAAGAAAGTACAGAATGAGTGACAGAGGAAAATATGGAATGAATGACAGAAGAAAATACGGAACGAGTGACAGAAGAAAATGCGGAATGAGTGACAGAAGAAACTATGGAATGAATGACGAAAAGAAAATACGGAATGAATGACAGAAGGACATACGAAATGAATGACAGAAGAAAGTACGGAATGAGTGACAGAAGAAACCTGGTATGGAATCAATGGCCCCGGACTAAGATTATCACCATATCATTCAGGTAACGGAATCAGTGACAGAAAAAAAAAAGTATGAAATGAGTGACAGAGGAGAATCAATGGCATAAGAAGGTGAATTACAGAAGAAAGCACGGAATGGATTACAGAAAAAGCACGGATTGAGTGACAAAAGAGAAACGGAATTAGTAACAGAAGAGAGAACAGAATGAGTGACAGAAGAAAGTACGAAATGAATGACAAAAGAAAATACGGAATGAGTGTTGCAGAATTACATTTTGGAAGAAAGGGAAATAAAATGGTGTGAGGGAAGTAAATAATGAAAAACTGGACAAGAGACGAGAAATACCTAAGCGAGCAAAGAAGAAAAACATATCAAAAGAAAAAGGGAAACAAGAGAGAAACACAAAAAAATGCGAAGTAAAATTTCGAAAGTATTTGTATAGGTATACTTGCAATGATGTAATTTCACACATCACTGCTCGCAAACATACAGGTAAAAACCCGATTTAACACTCATGTAAGTGATAGATGTGCGAGAAGTAATTTTCACAAGAAAAACCGTAAAAAGTTAATAAAATGGTGAATTTTAATTATTTTTAACCCTGGAAGCGGTATGGAACCTTCCAAGCATTTTATATAGACCACCACTCGCTGTTAAGTGTAACTAATGAAGATTAATTACGTGACGATGGGTTTAAGGTATGGGGGGGGGGGAAGGGAAAGAAACAACACCACCCCATAGTGGCTACGGTGCCCGTCCGAAGTCCATTATGCACCGTGAAAAAGTACAAGTGTTTGCTCAGCCGCTGTAACGTTCTAAAGGGATTATATCTGATGCCCAGGACATCATATATATGACGTAAGACACCCAACTCTTTGCTCTGCAAACATCAAAGACCGCTGCTGGACTTTATCAAGACCCGGACCGATGCAGTGGCGGCTCATAAACATTTAATGCCTAGTTTATTATTATTATTATTATTTTTTTTTTATTTATTTAACGAGTTAGCTAGCTAGTGAGTGCAAATTAAAATCATAAAACGAAAATGTTTCTAGCCACTACCGTAAGAGCCACGCTTGTGTACGGTGTGGTCTTAGCCAAGAATATAACATAAAATTTACAAGGACAGTTTACTAAATACAGTACCTAAGTAACTTAATTCAAACCAATAAATAAGATACAAGAACAAAAAAAGAAGAAAGAGAAAAAGAGAGAAAAATACACATTTAATATAAATTGACAATCAGGCAGAAGCCAGTGATATTCAATAAAAACATTAATATAGTGGACAGAAATAAAAAGTAAAAAAAAAAAATACACACATTTGTTAATATTACGTATCATGAATAATTTTGTAAATTTCTTTTTTAAAAGGTTCAATTTTAAAATATTTCAAATTTGGAAAATGGTTTGTAATTTATTATAAAGTCTTGGGCCGAAACTAGCACCATGTTTAAGAGCTGAACTTGTATGACATTTAGGCTCAATTAATGGGAAAGCAGACTTTTGTCTTCGAGTACGATATTCATGTCGATTAGATTTATGTTTTATTTGATTTCTGTGGTAGTAAGTTAGTAAACTATATTTTAAAAATTTCTTCAATAGATGATACTTTAAAATCTGTACAAATTAAATTAGTTGGGTAATCCATATTTTTGGTTAGACAGATTTTTATTAATCTTCTTTGTAATAAAATTAATGGATTAAGTACAGATGATGCTACTCCACCCCAATTTATTATACCATATTGTATTAATGATTGTACTGAAGCTAAAAATATTATTCTCAGTGCCTCCTTAGTGATAATATTTCGAAGTATTATGAATTTATAAATTTTCTTTTTTATACTCGTACACATAAAATCAATTTGTTTATCCCAACGTAAATGCTGATCTATAATAATTGTGTGGAAGGTGTTAGATGTGGGCAATTACAATAATTATTTGTTGTACATGTAATTGTGATTTTAACTTCTTTGGTGTTATATGGTGCTGGTTGGCAACACTGAAGAGATGGCCAAATTAGCCTTTTAGGAGCTGCTCTTACGTGATCCTTAGTATAACTTATAATTGTGCCACCGTCGAGGCTTGACCTCTTGTCCGCTTTCATCGTAAACACAGTTCTTTCAATGCAACTACCAAGGTTGCCTAATCTTACGTTATAAATGCAGACAATATAAAAATGAGCAATGAAGCAATAAGTAAGAGTAAGGAACAAATTGAATTTGAAATAAAAAATGGGGCTAAATTTCCATCTTGTAGACTTTGAGCGTGATGTGAAATATGAGCTGCTAACTCTACATTTCACGTGGAGAGCTTCCTATGGTTCGATTTTGCGATCCACGCACTGGAAAACTGTATGACAAATCATTGTTCGTGTCTGGTTTGATATTCCCACAGGTTGAATGAAATAGGGCTTTGCAAGAGCCAATTCCTTCTGCGCATTTATCAGTGCATCACCCACGTATACGGGCGATCGATCTGTTTTATTATGCCATTCATTCTGGGCGTTTAGGTGCGTCATGTCGTACATGTAGCTTCAGCAACGAACGCGAGCCCACAAATCTTGAAATGTTTTCGTATTCAGCTCCGCCAATAGCTTCTCTTTAGTGTAAGATGACTCTGTTTTATTGTTCAAGCTAGCTGAGATGTTACAGTGAGAGTTACAGGCTATGAAGAATCTTTGCATGTGAACACCAATAAAAGTGTAACAATCTTCCGTATTTTTTTAAATTATTACTCAATTCTAAGTTATTTGACATCTTCATAGCAAAGACACAATAGCATAATGGTAAGTTCTATTGGCTAATTTCCCTTTTTCTTTACTTATTTACTTACTTACTGGCTTTTAAGGAACCCGGAGGTTCATTGCCGCCCTCACATAAGCCCGCCATTGGTCCCTATCCTGAGCAAGATTAATCCATTCTCTATCATCATACCCCACCTCCCTCAAATCCACATTAATATTATCTTCCCATCTACGTCTCGGCCTCCCTAAAGGTCTTTTTCCCTCCGGTCTCCCAGCTAACACTCTATACGCATTTCTGGATTCGCCCATACGTGCTACACGCCCTACCCATCTCAAACGTCTGGATTTAATGTTCCTAATTATGTTAGGTGAAGAATGCAATGCATGCAGTTCTGTGTTGTGTAACTTTCTCCATTCTCCTGTAACTTCATCCCTCTTAGCCCCAAATATTTTCCTAAGCACTTTATTCTCAAACACCCTATGTTCTCTCAGAGTGAGAGTCCAAGTTTCACACCATACAGAACAACCGGTAATAGAACTGTTTTATAAATTCTAACTTTCAGATTTTTCGACAGCAGACTGGATGATAAAAATTTCTCAACCGAATAATAACAGGCATTTCCTATATTTATTCTATGTTTAATTTCCTCCCGAGTGTCATTTATATTTGTTACTGTTGCTCCCAGTTATTTGAATTTTTCCACATCTTCAAAGGATAAATTTCCAATTTTTATATTTCCATTTCGTACAATATTCTCGTCACGAGACATTATCATATACTTTGTCTTTTGGGGATTTACTTCCAAACCTATCTCTTTACTTGCTTCCAGTAAAATTCCCGTGTTTTCCCTAATCGTTTGTGGATTTTCTCCTAACATATTCACGTCATCCGCATAGACAAGCAGCTGATGAAACCCGTTCAATTCCAAACCCTCTCTGTTATCCTGGACTTTCCTAAAGATAATGAAAATAATAAAAAAATGCTAAAAAATCTGTTTATATCGTTTATATATAAAAGAAACAATAAAGGTGCAAGAACCGCCCCTTGAGGAACTCCTGATGTTACATTTCCTAGTTCCGATATTTCTTTTCGTAGCAAGTTCGTGTTACTCCATAACTCACTGTTCGACTGCCATCATAGTTTGGCAGTCTCTCATTGACGGCTCAAGGAGGCCCAGGAACCTGACGTATGCAAATTGCGTTCCTGTTGCCACGCGACGTGGACCGTGTAAGCGAAAAGAAGCAATTAGCAAATGCCACAGGTGGCTCAGGGGGCGCCAGGGAAGGGGCCGGTAACAGTCAAATAAAGTGCAAAGCAAACTCAGATAAGAGGCAGCGAACGTTATAAAAGAGCACTTCCCTTTCGTTTACATACATTTCGCCTAAAATAGTGCAAAAAACTTCGCAAGAAAAGTGAGCACGCAGTTTCACATGCGTGACTGATAAGGGACTACCAGCCAGTCCTCAAAGGTTTGTGTAACTTGATTAAATTTCATTTATTCAGTCCCCGGTGAGGCGCAAGAATGTAGTCGGCGTAAGGCAAACAAGGAAGGGCAAGTATTCTAAGAATTTGAGCAGATCAATAGAAACCCTCCCGTCCGCTCATGTGTGTGAAGTGCTGAATTTTCTATCCCCCTGCTCGATACGAGAGATATCTCGTAATGTCACGGAATATATACGCCAGTTCTCTTCATCTCTGTCACGTACAAATTGTGTTACGTGAAATGACTCCACCGTGTTGCAGCCATTGCAGGCGCAGGTACTCCCAGGGCACTCGCTCCAACTCTGTTACCTCGCACCTGCTGCCAAGTTATTCAACAATAAAATCATGCATGCAAGTGCCAAGAAACTCAACAGCACTGAGTTTCAAGTTTATTTTGAGTCCTTGTTGTATTTAACTGCAGATTTTAATTATAATGTAATGAGGAATACGCAGTCTGTGTGCTGTGTGGACGTCTGCTGCTAACGAGACACAACATACATGTTTATCTTCTATTGTTTAATACGGAGATCCAATATCTGTCGACCCCGTACTACAGGTGTTGATCATGAATTATTCTAGGATCAGGTTGAAAAAATTGTATGTTAGTATGAAACTTCACGAGGGATGGCTGAATAGATGGATAATTTGGTTTAGGCTGACAGAAAGGGTAAATACATAAGATGAGGGATCAGTTTGGTTTTTGCTGACAGAAAGAATAAATACGTAAGATGGGGATCAATTTGGTTTTTTCTGACAGAAAGAATAAATACATAAAATGGGGATCAATTTGGTTTTTTCTGACAGAAAGAATAAATACGTAAGATGGGGATCAATTTGGTTTTTTCTGACAGAAAGAATAAATACGTAAGATGGGGATCAATTTGGTTTTTGCTGACAGAAAGAATAAATACGTAAGATGGGGATCAATTTGGTTTTTGCTGACAGAAAGAATAAATACGTAAGATGGGGATCAATTTGGTTTTTACTGACAGAAAGAATAAATACCTAAGATGGGGATCAATTTGGTTTTTGCTGACAGAAAGAATAAATACCTAAGATGGGGATCAATTTGGTTTTTGCTGACAGAAAGAATAAATACGTAAGATAGGGATCAATTTGGTTTTTGCTGACAGAAATAATAAATACGTAAGATGGGGATCAATTTTGTTTTTGCTGACAGAAATAATAAATGCGTAAGGATGGGGATCAATTTGGTTTTTGCTGACAGAAAGAATAAATACGTAAGATGGGGATCAATTCGGTTTTTGCTGACAGAAAGAATAAATACCTAACATGGGGATCAATTTGGTTTTTTCTGACAGAAAGAATAAATACCTAAGATGGGGATCAATTTGGTTTTTGCTGACAGAAAGAATAAATACGTAAGATGGGGATCAATTTGGTTTTTGCTGACAGAAAGACTAAATACGTAAGATGAGGTTAAATGGACCGATGCAAAGATAAAATGGATAAATGTATGGACAGAAAGATGAAAGGGATGGATGAATGGATGGGTGGATGGAAGGACGGGGAAGGTACTCAGATGTATGGATGGAAATATTAGGTAGATTATGTAGGCTATGGAGTCGAGAAAAATGTGGTTAGATGTATTAAAGGAGAAATTGATCGAATTGTCGGATGGATGGATGGATGGATGGATGGATGGATGGATGGATGGATGGATGGATAGATGAAAGAAAAAATAATGTGGATAAATTGACGGTTAGGTGAATGGATGAATAGGGGAAAAGAAAAAATGGATTATCTGTTGGGTGCTTAGATGGAGTATAAGAAAGATAAAGTAGATTGATGTTTGGTTGGGTGGAAAGAAAGAAAATATGGATGAATTCATTGATATATTATTTATTTATTTTATTTATTTGTTTATTTATTTGCTTATTTTTGAAAAATGCTATGGATGGACGGACGGATGGACGGAGAGTTGAAAGGGCGGATGGTTGGTTGGATGGATGGTTGGATGGATGGTTGAATTTATTCTTAGGAGGATGAGGGGACAAACGAGGGATTAGCATAGATTTGGTGTGTAGAATGATGGATGGTCGGTAGAATGGTTGGATGAATAGGGAGGATGGATAAAACAAGTACGTGCCTAGAACTTAACATCAATTTACATTTTAACAAACATAATAGAAAATGAAGAGTCCACTGCAAGAATGATGGATGTCACTTTCTTGTCGAAAATGAACCAAGACTGTCAATGCCTAGCTTAAGACATATAGAATGTACATACAGAGTTATATGGCATTAACACTGACAGTCATTGTCCAGTAATGATCGAAAAATCACAGTTAAGCTTTGAGCGCTAAGCATTTCAAACTTTCAATTGCTTCTCCTGAAAAAATATGTTCCAAATGACATCCATCATTCTTGCAGTGGACTCTTTAAATGTCATTCAAGTAACAGCAATTTATTGAATATAATTTTATGACTCTACTCTTCAATGCTTGAGTTCTGTTTAATTTCATAGCAGCTGATGATTGTGTTATCTGGCTGATGAAATTTCTACAATACTTCACAAGAAATGTTCTGCCATGCTCGATAAAACAGACGCTGAAATCGTGTCAGTTTCTTATATCAGGGATTGAACGCGGTTCTTATATCTCAGAGATAAGAATTTGAGTTGGATGTGGCTATACCCTTATTGAAAACTACTATCGATATCCTATGTCTGATGGCCCTTCGGGACTGGTTTATCGTCGATAAAATGTGGATATGCCGAAAATAGCGCCAGCTAGCGGAACGACCGGTGTATTGGTTTCTGGGTACCGGATGGAACGATGGCGCGAAGAGTTTCCAACTTTCCATTCAATTTCATCCATCCTTCTATCTGTCCTTTAATCTCCGTGGTGGATGCAGCTAAAAATTGCTGCCTTGAATCGATCGACCCCACCACTTCATGAGCCAAACAAGAGTCCGGTAGTCGCTTGGTACAAATTCACTGTAGAAGGAAGTTTTACATCTGAGCGCGAGCTTAAATTTGTTTACCGACTTAACGCCAATACGGAGGATCCGTTCGCGAAGATCCCCAAACTTATCGCAGTAAATTTTGAGTTCATTTTTGAAAAGTTACAATAAGTCAGGTAATAAATTCAAAGAATGCTGTTCAATCATATGATTTACCTTTAATACAAATTTACATTGTACAGGGACATCATTTTATTTTTACTTCAATTTTTATTGTACCTGCGTTTCTAAATGTACTTGACTCCCACCCCTTTCACTAATGTCCTTGCTAACGTCAGTCACACAAACTTACGGCCGCTGTTGCTAGCAGCGAAATAAACAGTACAGAGTACAGTGTGTTTCAGAAATATGTTGCATTTTCTATAGAAGAAAACGCTTATATTATTGAAGTTTATTTTCACACAGGTATGGTGTGTAGCGTAACTGAATTTATCTATGTGGACTGAGCACAAGTGAAGATTAGAGTTACCGAAAGTACGGTACCCTATAATATGGTACGGTACTTAACAGCATTATTTGAACAAGAGTTTTGTTTTACTGTTTGTAGGTATGAAGGACGATGATGGAAACTGGATTATTACAATATAACCGAATGTGAACAACAGTTTTTTTTTCCTGATTATATAATTACGAAATATTTTCGTAGAAATATCATTAATATGGTAGATAAATTTAGAGCAACAGAGTGTACAGAAAGGAAGTAAAGTGTAAGATAGCGAACAAAGGTGACAGAATATGCTGTACAAGATGCTAGAGAAAGGATGCAGCGAGGTCCTAATAAGTCAGTCAAGAAGTTAGCTGTAGAAATTGGGGTTTCTTACGGAAGTGCTCACAAAATTCTCAGGAATAAATTAGGTTAGTAATATGCTGAATAAAGTAGACATTACATAATGAATATAACCGCCAGAAGAGTAGAGTTTGTGAAAAAAAAAATTGTTACTATTCTACTGTTTTTTTATAAAATACTGTAAAAGTAATGACCAAACTGAAAATCGTAATACTGTATTTCCCTGTAACATAAATGGATACACTACTTTTCTCTCCTCCTATAGCTAGTAAAATGATTTGTTTACATATTGCACTAGCAACTCCAAACTCCTGTAATGGAAGAGGGGTAACAGTGTTTCCGAGTATAGCCAGGTTAATGTTAAAAATATTGGTAAAAATAAAGTGATGTCCCTGTATTTTAAATTCTCAACGTTTTTGCCATTCTAGTATAGCCATCCTATAGTTCCGTCGCTCTTATTTCCGGCAGCCAATCACGTTGCAGGTCTGCTACATTTAAACGTGTGCGTCTTGTGATTCGCCGATGAACATAAAGAAGGCTCGATAAATACTTAATATAATCGCCCGCCATTTTGGCTCTTTCGTTGGCATTCGCAGAAAGCACACGAGGACGTTGTTTGCCGCTCAATTATTTGCTCAATTACAGTGCGTTTCATTTATTATCATAGGAGCTACAACACGATAATGTTTAACGGTGTGGCAAATAGATCCCTCGTCCGGTAGCTCGGCAACGAAAGAACAAAAATGGCGAACGATACTACCTGCCTAGACTTTATAGAGCCTTCACTTTCTATGACGTAAGCAAAAAGGAGGAGTCACGCCGGGAATAACAGCGTCGCGACTATAGTATCGTGACGAGAATATTGTACGAAATGGAAATATAAAAAATTGGAAATTTATCTTTTGAAGAGGTGGAGAAGTTCAAATATCTTGGAGCAACAGTAACAAATATAACTGATACTCGGGAGGAAATTAAACACAGAATAAATATGGGAAATGCGTGTTATTATTCGGATGAGATGCTTTTATCATCCAGTCTGCTGTCAAAAAATCTGAAAGTTAGAATTTATAAAATAGTTATATTACCGGTTGTTCTTTATGGTTGTGAAACTTGGACTCTCACTTTGAGAGAGGAACATAGGTTAAGGGTGTTTGAGAATAAGGTGCGTAGGAAAATATTTAGGGCTAAGAGGGATGAAGTTACAGGAGAATGGAGAAAGTTACACAACACAGAACTGCACGCATTGTATTCTTCATCTGACATAATTAGGAACATTAAATCCAGACGTTTGAGATGGGTAGGGCGTGTAGCACGTATGGGCGAATCCAGAAATGCATATAGAGTGTTAATTGGGAGGCCGGAGGGAAAAAGACCTTTAGGGAGGCCGAGACGTAGATGGGAAGATTATATTAAAATGGATTTGAGGGAGGTGGGATGTGATGATAGACAATGGATTAATCTTGCTCAGGACAGGGACCAATGGCGGGCTTATGTGAGGGCGGCAATGAACCTCCGGGTTCCTTAAAAGCCAGTAAGTAAGTATGGCATCTTAAGACATTGATAACACTGAACAACAAGAATTTTGCTCCGACTTAAAACAATGTGTCCCTTATGATGTGATGTACGTTGAATCCGAAAAAGCATCTCTTTTCTTCGTATCTCGTAAGGTTTTTAAGATATAGTATGATGTTCACATCTGTGGAGTAACAGTTAGCGCGTCTAACCTCGTGTGATGCTCGAACCCAGGTATACCTGCAATTACCCAGGTACACCTGTAATTAAGCTTACCTGTATTAGTATTGATCACCTGGCCTTAAGCGTGGGCCTCTGGCCTTGCAGTTCGTTTAAGGATTATCCTTGATGTTAACCCACCTTGAACCTGACACTTAAAATTTGTAACATTAGAAAGTAAGAGAAGATTGCAGTATTGTATAGTTAACTTGTATTCTTTTTATTTGCAATTTATTTAGTTTATTGGCATTACGTAACTTTTGTACTTTGATATTACAAAGGAAGAAGCGCACCTATATCCTGTTTGTCATAAGAAATTACTGTATTTTTGCTTTTTTATGTAAAGTCACTATACCACAACTCATCCTGTTTACAGGATATCTTGTCATGACCTTATAAGGGATCGATGATATTTCAATGGTGAACAACCAATTGTAAAGCTATCTTCTTTCTGAAGTTCCAACCCCAAGCTAGAATCTTAACCAATCAGACGTTGTTATTTCGGGCGTATCCCTTTTTATAATTACTATAAAACCCCATGAATCTGGCTCATCACTCTCAATCGGCGGTACTTGGAAGAGACTACATTACGCTACTCCAGAGCCAGGAGGAGGGTGCAGACTATAGCTCAGGAGGTTCTCCAACGCCACGAATATTCTAAGTCCGAATATTCCCTTCACCACTTAGACGAATTCAGAGCTTGGCTACAAGAACGGGAGATGGCAATTCTACAACTTATATGTAAGTGGAAATTGTCCGTACTTGCTTAGCCAGATTCAGACTTTCTTTAAGGAAGGAACTTACGAAAGAAGTTAGCAACTTTTTCACTATACTAATGTAGAATTTTTTTCAAATTATGTTTTATTATATTATATTCAGCATTATGTTTATCTTATTGTGTTTACTTATTATTGCAAGCGTGAAGCTGCAATTTGTGTGTTGAATAACCAACTCCTTTAAAATCTGTTCTTTTTCCGCTCCTTGGGATCCTCAGCAGTGATTATAGGATTGATAATTCGTTCACCTGGACTACCTTATCATCCCCTACTTATCCGATTCCCGGGGGCACGACACTCGAAACCAGGTGGCCCGGGTTGGATTCCCGGTCGGGGCAAGTAACTTGGTTGAGGTTTTTTCCGAGGTTTTCCCTCAACCCAATATGAGCAAATGCTGGGTAACTTTCAGTGTTGGACCCCGGACTCATTTCATCGGCATTATCAACTTTATCTCATTCAGACGCTAAATAGCCTAAGATGTTGATAAAACGTCGTAAAATAACCTACTAAAATAAAAAAAATATAGTACGATTTCACTTTTCGATAAGCGCTCCCCCAGGAAACATATGGCGCTTGTTGGGGGTATAAACCAAAACAAAAGCTAATGCATTTTATGAGTTTATAACTTATTTATGGTTTATTATGGTTGTTGGCATATTATTTTGTACTTATAATAAATAAACAGATATTGGTCCCTTCTATTGAGTAAATTTCATAACAGTTCAAAGTGAGGTCTATGCAATGAACAAACAAGGGTGTGGTTTTCAGTATTTAAAGGAAATGTTTATCAGTTTCAGTGAAGGAAAAAGAGGGCATTTTCATCGGTCCACAAATTCACAAAGTTATGGCTGACCCTTTGTTTGAGGAAAAACTTTCCGTTACAGAAAGAATGGCATGACGCGTTTCCAAAGACGTTTGCTCAAATTTCCTTGGAAATTCTAGGGCAGAGAACGACATAGAACTTGTTGTGGGAATCATGCTAAGTCCATATGACAAAATGGAGTGTAACATGTCTCTCAAAATACACTTTTTACATTCTCATTTGGATTTTTCCTCCTAACTTTGGAGCGGTAAACGACGAGCATGGGGAAAGATTTCATCAAGAAATATCTGAAATGGAAAGGCGATAAAAAGGAAGATCATCAACCAGCATGCTTACAGATTATTGTTGGTTCCTTGTAAAATACAGTTCCGGGTCTAGTTATAAACAGAAGTCATTCAGAAAATTATTTTAAATGTAAGTTCAAATCCCGAGATTTTTCTCGTTATATACATGAAATATGTTGTGTTTTAAACTATGTAACATCATTTTTGTATCCAGTACACATTTTTCAAGTATTATGAGGAATTTTGAATCCCTGCTGTGCTGTAATTTTATCAGTAGCAGTGAAAAATTAAAAACAAATAAGTTTTGTCATGAAAATTCAATTCATTTTCCTCGGAAAATGGTATGTGATGGGGCAATTCGGATTTTAAATTGAGATTTAGTGCACATATATTAGTAATATTCACCTACTTTTATTTCGGAGCAAGACAAAAAGTAAAAATTTGTTGTTCAGTGTAATTAAAGATATGTTGTAAAAAAAAAAGTAGTATCAAAACTGTGCTTCAAGATTTTTACATAGACTACATTAAAATATACATTGTTGACGTCAATTTTAAAAACCATTAAACCAGTAAAAAACATTTAGTTTCAAATTTGTGATTCTACTTTGTACATTTATACATTTTACTGTTTTTTTTTTTTTTTAATGTTGACTCTCCATGCTACCTACACTCGGTACTTAATTTACTGCCAAGAGTAAGTCTTTGCTAGAGATGGCTCACTTTGGTTTGATGGGGGAAGGTATTTTCCTTTAGCTAAGATCTGTTACGAACAACGTTTGTTGCTATAGGGATATCTTGAACTAGCACCAACAGATAGCGCGCGTGTACTTTGCGGGATGCGCTTTGCGTGTGCATTTGTTTTTCGGTATATAAACACTGAGTATATACGTAGTGTATTAGTATTGTGAATTTTATTAGTAACAACAATGTAATTTATTCGTCACAACAATAATTCCTTTCTACAATTCACCTTAAACGCTCTCGTCAACAATTGGATCTTCACTCAACACAGTATTCGTTATAGCACTCCACCGACGACAATGACAATTTACTTGGACTATTACGCACAACAATGAACTGTTAATCTTAACTAATATTTACAAAGCACTATTTACAAATCAGAACTACCAGTTCTCAGTTCACGGTTCTTCTATCTCAGTCACTCGAGTTCACGGTATCTCGAACCACAGACCTTCAGAGACAGTTCACTGTACTCGAACTCGGGTCCCTCCAACTGCGGTCCACTGCACTCGAACTCAGGTCCCTCCAACTGCGGTCCACTGCACTCGAACTCAGGCCTTCGGATGCTGACGCAGATGCGGACGCACACTCGAGTCGAACTCCGGCTGGCTTGCTTGCTCTGGCTTACTCACAGACTGAATAACTGAAAACTCTAAAACTGCTGTCGTTCCTTCGCGACCGTAATTTATAACCACAGCGACGTAGCCTCGAAAATTCGCGAGTCTTCCACTTCGACGGATTTCTGGAATAGTCGGGAAGGTCGTTCCACATTCACTGCGTTAAGTAGCAGCTGCGCGCGCAGCCTCCCCTCGCGTGTAGGCCCCTTTCCCCTTTCCCCGTGAAGCCCGCGCGATATGCTCTCTCGCGGGACGCTGGTCGTGAGTTCGAATCTCACGTCGCTGTCACAGTATATTAAATACTCTTAAAAACAACTAAAAATGGCAAATTTTTGTTATGTTCCTATATGTAAAAACCAGGGAAAGCTTTTTGTCTTCAATCAGATCCTGAAATATTCTGAATATACAGTATGCTTTAAACCTAAAAAAATATAAGTAATTAAATTAAGTAACTACTTCAAGTAAGGAATTGTTGACTACAGTTTCATTTTGGAAGAGGAAAAAGAAAAATTAATAAAAACATATGAACCTCGACAGCGAGCTGTGTTAGCTTAGATTATATGCAGTAGTTGTAGGAGTCTCCGAAGTTTACGCCTGCAGTAAACTCTCGATAAACTGGGATGTTTATTATCCAGGACGATCCGTAGTGAAATCCATTTCGTGAATATTATTTTTAATGTATTGTACCCTAATTATTAAAACCATGTTTTAAGTTCAAATTTTCAAAATCATCCTACACAGTATTCAAAACTGCATGCCCTTAACCTACAAATCGCACGACTAATCGTGATACTATTGCGATCATATTATATCATCCTATTAAAAATTGCATTTGATCTTTCTGCAACTACAGAAAAAATACAAGGAATTCAATCTCGATAGTCCCTTCCCTATAAAAAACCATATTGGTGGCTCCATATCCTGTTTTTAGCGTACGGTTCTTAAATACTAATGATTAAAGAGGGCAATATTCACCTTCGACATAGTTCCTATTTTTTTTATTCCTGCACCTCGTTCTCAAAGTTCTCGTTTAGGTTCATGAACATTCAATTTACTCGTATCTATATTCTGCATACTGCAGATTTCCCCACCCATCTCTTAAGGGGAATCGCTCAATATTATACAGGTTTACGTTATTATTTACTGTAAATTAATTAAATTATGAGGTAAGAAAATATGAATTATGTTAAATTTTACTAGGTTATACAAAATAATTCTAAATGTAATTTTGACACGCAAAGAAAACCAACAAGCGGGAAAACGTAATCAACTGTAGCATATGACATAACATAGCCCTACAACATGTTGCGCCGCATGGAACGCTCCTGTCATCTAGCGGTTAACTTCGCATAAGATATCCCTATTGGCGGAATAAATGGGGCTGTAAATTGCAGAAAAGTGCTGCGATGTTGGAATTTCGTAATGCTCTGACCTTGTAAACCAGATCTCTCTCGCCTCTATCTGTCTTAGACTCTTCGTACTGAAGGGAACCAGGTAGTGACTAGGGGTCAAAAATCCGATTTTTTAATTTGTGTTTTAAAATAAATTACAAAACTGGTCTTTAAAACAATATAAATATTGTGCAGGGTATTTCTGCAGATAAGCCTTTTAAATGACCTCTTTAAATTTGGCGGTGCATGTATTTCATACATTCTTTTTTTTATACAGTTTTCCATAAGTTGACATTTTCAAACTTAAGTGCATATTTCTCTGAAAATTACTGAATCAATTTACATGAAATTTTTACAGTGTTTTCTGCAGCATGTGTTCTACATTGTAGACCTACGGGTTTAAGAATGTCACACACATAAGACGTGAAAAAAAATATATATGCATTGAAACAATTGTAAAAAATTTTTAACAAAATTCAATATTTTTTTCTGTTTCACTTGGGGTGAAATATTTAACTAAATTTTGCTTTGGAATTTACAATACACAATACTGGATAACTTAAAAAAATACAAGGTATATGAGTGAAGATAGTAGCAAGTAATGTGCACCTGAAGAATGAGGTACACCTAGCAAAGTTGGAAAACAGGTTATCAGTTAGGGCCTTTCTTTTGCACTTGGATACGAAACTAATTAGTTGTCTTTTATACCACTGAATTCAGAATGATTGATTGCATAAGCCTGAAAATTTTTATTCCTTTCTGAGCACTAGAAGCCTAGAAATATTCAACTAAACTTTTGTATTCAAATTTTTTAATCGCTAAATATCACTACCCAGTTCCCTTAATTCACTATCGGTAGGTCACGAGGAACTCCTTGCTGGGGTGCGAGAAGGAACGTTTATAGCCACGGTCTGTTGTGCAGCAGAACTTTGGTCGCTATTGGTCTACTCAGGGGTGTTGTAAACTGCAGCACGCTGTTACAGTTGTTGGAAACATCAAACAAGGTCACCAGTGTGACGTAAAGGGTAGCAAGCGAAATTCGTAAGTCGAGACTGCGCTAAAACTTTGATCAAATTCCTCTTGGACTGATTACCAGGTTGGATTTTTCCGAGGTTTTCCCAAACTTCATCTTAAGGGGACTGGGTAGTCAGAGTGTTGGCTGTTGTAAATAAGTGAAGTAAGTGAAGACATTTTGCTATTAATCTTCAACTTATGAATCTATCAATTTATAATTTTTAATCTAAACTTATTTACAGTCTATACACCATATTTAGATTATCTTTGTACCTCGTACTTCATTTTATAAAAATTTTTAAACCTGAAAAATATAAATAAAATTTTAGTTGAAACCTTGGATACTTCAGGAACATTTTTCTCAGAAACTAGTGCAGATAGGACGTTGAAATTTAGCATACTCCTATTTCATAATATTTCATGTGGTAGTGAAGAAGTATAATTATTTTCACATAGTTATCAAAATTATTATAGATTTTACAGCCAGAAAAGTAAGAAAAAATATTTAAATATTGAAAAATGTAATTTTATAGTTTAAAATCGAAGGAAAAATCTGTACGAAGCAACTATGAGGGTCTACCTGTAATAAATCTACCTGTAACATTATATTTAATTAAATTCCACTTCGTTTCTTACGTGATACTGATTTCAAACATATTATGCCCGCATGATACACACACACAGCGTATAATTGGACTATGCGGGTTTCATCATATAATTTATAATTGTATTAGGCCTACATTTTTTGTTTGAAATATGTAAAAGAATAACCCTTTGAAATTAATGACTTACTTACGGTTCACATTGTATAATTTAAATTATACATTATCGAATATGAATTCCAACATTATGACTTGCACAATTTGTTTTATTGGCAGATGAATGTAATAATGTTTATTAATTTATTATTAGGTAGATGCATAAGTTCGTAGCGTTTTTCTTCGTCATCACAAACATCTCATTTAATTACAGTTTATTTTATAAAACATGTCCTCCCAAACGATAAAAATTCACATTAAAGTGTAGTACAGATACGCATATTAATACAGTAGAACATCAATTATCCGAAACAATTGCGAACGGGGGGTATTCGGATAATTGATTTTTCGGATAACCGATCATTTACGAAAACAAATTGTGCTGGTGATATAGGAGCAGTATGAAAGGAAGAAACACTGATGTTAAACACAAAACTGTACATAGAGTATATATTTTGTATCACACGTCTTTTAAAATAACACAGAGAACTGACTAGCCTAGTTTGACAAGTTCAAAATGGCCAATAAGTAGGCCTACAGTTTAGGAAAAGTAGTCCAAACTTTTTTTTTTGCTTCAGAGCTGAGACTTTTTTTTTTTTTGCCGCTAAATATCGCAAACAGCGCTAGAGAAACTTCTACATGGCGCGTGCGCAAATTCAAATTTTCCGACTGGAACGCTTTCGGTTAACCGATGTTTCGGTTAATCGGTATTCGGATTATCGATGCTCTACACTAACAAGAATTTATAAATAATCTTACAGTGTTATGTGCATTTCGTTGTGACATCAAGGCACAGGAACCATCAGATTATTTTTGTGTTAATTTATTTTTAATATCAATACGTTTAATTAATTTGAAGAGTATGTAGTCTACTGTATTATACTGTATTTTATAACGAAAAACGACCGGGAGGACTTCATCAAGTGCTACAACACGACAATGCAAGTCCGCACTCCTCTAACATGACGAAAGCAGCTATGTAGGAGCTTGGTTTTGAGGTTATTCCACGCTCTCCATATTGTCCCGATCTTGCGCCCTCAGATTTTCACATTTCCCATTCTCAATCCAACAATCTTCAAGGGAACTTCTCTAGTAACGAAGAGCTTTAAAACTTGGCTTGACGACTTCTTTAACACCGAACCAGCGAATTTCTTCAGACATGAAATCTAAAAACTGCCCCAGCCTTGGCAGAGAGTCGTAGATAATGCAGGAGAATATATTTCTGATTAATTTTTGCTTTCCATTCATCTCAAATAAACCTTTCATTAGGACGAAAAAGAAAAACGCTACGAAATTTTGCATAAACTCAATAATACTACTGTTACTAGAATTAATAATAATAATAATAATAATAATAATAATAATAATAATAATAATACTTACTTACTTACTGGCTTTTAAGGAAACCGGAGGTTCATTGCCGCCCTCACATAAGCCCGCCATTGGTACCGAGGCTTATTTGAAGGTTTCGTAAAAGCTGTTTTTTACGGTGATGGGTTGTTAGCCCTTCGCCCAACCCCAAGCTGGAGGACCACCCTCATCGGCTGTCCGCGACTACTTATTCATATCTGGAGGCCGTCTCCTCGATCCGCAACCTGAGGACTCGCCATGCCGTGGTGATAGGAACCCACAAAACATGGCATAATAATAATAATAATAATAATAATAATAATAATATTTATTTATCTATTCATCTACTTATTTATTTATTTATTTATTTATTTATTTATTTATTTATTTATTTATTTATTTATTTATTTATTTATTTATTTATTTATTTATTTATTTATTTATTTATTCTGGAAAAGTTAACGCCATCAGGCCTTCTCTTCCACTCAGCCAGAAACAAATGAAGTTGATATAATTTACAGTAATACAGTTACTACTGCTGCTACTACTACTACAATTACTACCACCACCACCACCACCACCACCACCATCAACTCCACTATTACTACTACTACTCGGGGGGGGGGGGAAACACTTTTCTGACACAGCGGGAAAAGCATGGAGAGAGTTACACTTTGTGATGAGGGTACTAAGAAAAGGCTCTGATAAATCCAAAGAGATTGCATATAAAATATGAGTACGTCCAGTAATGGAATATGGTGCTGCATGTTGGGATCCTTACAGATTAGAACATATTAAGACACAGGAAAAGATTCAGAAATGGGCTCTCAAGTATTGTCGTAACAATTCACCATTAAAATGGGACACACTCACTGACAGGAGAACGCGAATTCGATTATGCGCACTGTTCAAAACATACAGAGGTGAGCCTGCCTGGAAAGAAATAAAAAATAGGTTGCAGCCGCCAAATTACTCTTCAAGGAACGACCACTCATATAAATTGAGGGAAAGAAGGCAGAGGACGGACACTGGAAAGTTTTCTTTTCTCAATCGTACTATCAGGGAGTGGAATGCTTTACCTGCAGACTTACTAAAGGCTTTACCAACAACCAAAAATGTATTTAAAAATAGGCTTAAGGGCTTTACTAATAGACGGTAGTAATAGGTTACAGCCGCCAAATTGCTCTTCAAGGAACGACCACTCATATAAATTAAGGGAAAGAAGGCAGAGGAAGGACCATGGAAAGTTTTCTATTCTCAATCGTACTATCAGGGACTGGAATGCTTTACCTGCAGACTTACTAAAGGCTTTACCAATAACCAAAAATTAATTTAAAAATAGGCTTTCAAGGACTTTACTAATAGTTATCAGGCTGGAATGTATATTATACACACTATTTAAAGGGTGTAATTGATATCTTGTTATTTGAAGTGTTCTATCAGTGAGGAAGTGTGTTGTGTCAGTGAAGTGTGCAGTGTCAGTGAAGTCTATTGTGTAAGTGAAGTGTGTTGGTGTCAGTGAAGTGGCTGTGCAAAGTATTTGAACAGTGAAATGGTTAGAAGTGTTAGTGAAATCAGGTAGAATCAGTGCAGTGAGTGAGTTGACAGCGAAATAAGTGTAGTGCCGAAAGGTACTTGTGCAGGTATGAACCTGTCACACTCGTGGGTCTTAGTTCGAACTTAGGTTTAAGATACAAATTAGATTTACTTTAAATGTTATTTTAAGTGACCATGCTCCATTTAATTTAGGTTGCTCCTTGTTATTACTCGTATTATTATTATTTTATTATCATTATTATTACTATTATTATTACTAATTATTATTTTTATTAGTACTTACTTACTTACTTACAAATGGCTTTTAAGGAACCCGAAGGTTCATTGCCGCCCTCACATAAGCCCGCCATCGGTCCCTATCCTGTGCAAGATTAATCCAGTCTCTATCATTATATCCCACCTCCCATCTACGTCTCGGCCTCCCTAAAGGTCTTTTTCCCTCCGGTCTCCCAACTAACACTCTATATGCATTTCTGGATTCGCCCATACGTGCTACATGCCCTGCCCATCTCAAACGTCTGGATTTAATGTTCCTAATTATTATTAGTTATTATTAATATTTTTATTAGTTGTGTTTATTATTAATTTTCATTATTGCGTGTAATTAGTTATCACTGCCGCCGGGTATATACTCATTTGCAGTGTGAATAAATACATACATACATATTATACACACTATTTAAAGGGTGTAATTGATATTTTGTTATTTGAAGTGTTGTATCAGTGCACAAGTGTGTTGTGTTAGTGAAGTGTGTTGTGTCAGTGAAGTGTGTTTGTGTCAGTGAAGTTTTATAGTTTATAGTGGTAGTGCAAAGTATTTGAATAGTGAAATGTTTTTGAAGTGTTAGTGAAATCAGCATAGTTATGTACATGATTAAAAATTCGGAGCTGAGCCGTGTAACTTTGTTGCAGAACTATCCAGTATTTTATTATTTCTTGAAAATTCCTTTTAACAGAAGAAGTTGGAGATAGTGAGAGATTAGTAAGCGAAAATGAAAAAAATATAAGTGGGAACGGCAGTAAAGACCAGAGTGTTTGAAGAAATCCTTCCCCACGGCTACTTTTCTGCCAGAAACCTCACAGAACCTTCTCGGGGTGAAATTCTGGTTCTCTTAGCTGAGAAGCTGTCACATGATGAGCTATGGCTGGACCTCATAGCTATTTCATTCTGTCATGTCCACTCATACGGATTTCTCCTTTCCTTGCAGAAATCCCCTCGAATGCCTGGGATACTGTCAAGGACATCAGACTGACGGACGGAATATTGTATGATGTACTGCCTGCTCCCAGGGAATAAACCCCCTGGCATCCACAGGAGCTCATTTTCTGCTTAAAGTGGAAGAGAAATTGCATGTAAACGATCGGGCTATATACAATCAGCTGGGCCACGTAAATTTATTCATAGAATTTTGAGAATCCCTTATACAAGCAAGTTCAATCATGTCCCTCCTTGCAGTTAATGTCTTGTTTTACCTCGTTTTATTTCTCGGTTTGAATTGTTTTGTATGTACACTTATGCAGATACAGCTACTTTCTCGTGGATGAAGTCCAGGAGATCGGATTCGATTCCCGGCAGGGAACTGGATGTATGATCCTTGTGTTGTGTTTTTGCTGTGTTGTATTGTATTGTATTTATTAACATTCCATGGTGTTCATACATTGCTTCACAGCTAGAATATGGAACAAGTCAAAACACTTAATACTATTGTAAATTTATTTCAACTCAACAATAATAATTCCTTTCTACAATTCACAATTAACGCTCTCGGCAACAATGGGATTTGCTCTCCACACAGTAACACAGTATTCGTTAGTGCACTCCACAGACGACGACATGACAATTCACTAGGACTATTACGAACAACAATGAACTGTTAATCTTAACTAATATTTACAAAGCACTATTTACAAATCAGAACTGTCAGTTCTCAGTTCACAGTTCTTCTAGCTCAGTCACTCGAGTTCACAGTATCTCGAACCACAGACCTTCAGAGACAGTTCACTGTACTCGAACTCAGGTCCCTCCAACTGCGGTCCACTGCACTCGAACTCAGGTCCCTCCAACTGCGGTCCACTGCACTCGAACTCAGGTCTTCGGATGCTGACACAGTTGCGGACGCACACTCGAGTCGAACTCCGGTACACAAGACTGGCTTGCTTGCTCTGGCTTACTCACTGAATGGCTGAATAAACTGAAACTGCTCAAGTTCGCTCGCGTTTCTTCTTTTATAGCAAAATCATAGTTGCGAGAAATTTCTACGGGTGTGCAGAGATAGCTCTCTCGAATTATCTGGATATCTCCACTTCGACGGACTTCTGGAAGAGTCGGGAGGGTCCCTCCCCCATTCACTCCGCACGCAGCAGTTGCGCGCGCACCCTCCCCTCGTCGCGTTGACGTAAGACACCCCCTCTGCCCTTCAGCATGCAGATGCTCCCCGTACCAGCGTTTCGTCTGCCGCGCGTCCTGTCGGACGCGTGTTCAAACCCCGTTGCAGCTGTCACACTATTATAAAGTCTTAATTTATAGTCACAGTCTAGATGAAATATATACAGACGAGATTTACAATATAGTCTACTAGTACAACACAAAGTTTATCAATTTCATGAAGTGTTATTGAATGTCATGAATTCACCTACAGAATAGAAGTCGTGAGAAATTAGGTACTTCTTTAATTTGGACCTAAATAATTTTATGTTTTAAGTTTCATTTTTTATATCGATAGGGAGGCTATTAAAATTTTTACTGCCATATAACGCACTCCTTTTTGATAGCACGATAGACTTGCCGATGGAGTATGAAAGTCATTTTTTGACGTGTATTTATGATATGAACTGTTGAATTAGTTACAAAGTTTTCACGATTACATACGAGGAAGATTATTAATGAAAGTATATACTGACAAGCCATGGGCATTATTTGTAGTTTTTTTTAAATATTCCTACACGATTCCCTAGATTCGGCACCTACTATTATTCTAATTACTCTTTTTTTTTTTTTTGTAATAGGAATATACTATTACTATCTGTGGAATTTCCCCAGAATATTATTCCAAAACTCATTACCGAGTGGAAGAATGCAAAGTATATTGTTTTTAAGGTATTGATATTTACTATCTTTTGCATAGATCTAATAGCAAAACAAGCTGAATTTAGTTTCGGGGTATTTTCTTTAATATTATTTTTTCCAATTTAATATAGTATCGATTTTTAAGCCAAGAAATTTGGTGCCCGTTTTTATTTGCAGACTTCTCTAGGTTGTTCCTCGCTGTTCTCAAAACGGACTGTGGGATCGAGAATGAGTCCAAAATTTCTTTTTATCGGTAATGATATCTGCTCTTCGAGTTGAACCATCAGCAGAAAGGCACCCAAAGGTACCAAAATCTTTGATAAGGTACTATTTTATTATTATAATTCTTCCTCCAGTTAGTAAAACATCGTTGGAAATCACTTACGAGAGTAATATGTGATTTTTGACTTACGACATTATTTTAGTGAGTGTGCGATATCCCATAATTCCAGAGTGAATCTTCGGTCAGGTTTCGCCTTAATACCATCTCGTGTGTTAAAATCCTTTACAAATGATTTTAAGACAATATTAGTTGTCTCGTCATGACAGTTGGACGCTGACCTGTACCACACACACCCGTACGCTTTTACCTGTCAACTTGAGAGCTCTCTGGGACAGACCGTGGCAGCCATTCCTCCGGGGGATAAGGATTTTCCACTGTGAGTATGGAAGCGCCGGTATTTGCTGGAAACGTGTGCTGCATTTCTGAAACCAGCCAGCTACATCGATCGTAAACTGACTCCAACAAGAAATTTTGAAGTATTACGACCAACGATCTCAGGGTCTGTTCATAATTGAAGGACCAGCTTTTAGTGGTATTGCTGCGCCAGCGTTTCCATACATCGTGATTCTTCTTCGCAGAATCTTACGGGAGGCTATGGAGGAAATTTCTATTTTATGTATTTTTTATGCTAGAGACTTGATTTTTTGTGCACATAATCCTAATGATATCGGCAATGACGAGTTTGTTTCATGTTTATAGGTTGAATAGTAAAAATATATACAGGGTGTCCCATTTATCTTGTGCACCTATTATAACTTTTTTGTTTGGATAGGTATTGGAATTTTTGTTTTTGAGCGTAATGTTGGAACGAGGGGCTAACATGATTGTCGTGATTTGGTGCATGTAACTATATTAGGCACAAGGTACACGTGACGTCATCAATTTTTCAAATACCGCTACATACCTTAATCATGTTACATTGATTAAACACATTAAGACGAGTTAAAAAATGTATCACAATGTCACCTTCCCAATCAATAACAACAAAACGAAATAACAACGTACTTCCAATGTGAAGATGTTATGCTTTGAGAGTCACAGAAGATGTTCCAAATGGTGATCATTCAAACGTCTTATTTTTTTATTTGAGAACTGTTTTCTTAAAAAAAAAATGCCAACATAACTTCAAGTAATTGTAAAGAATGTGAAGTAAATATTTGAGCTTAGGCCTACTAGCATAAAATTTGTACAATCCTTAGTAATATGAATGCAGAGAAGTGGGCAAAAAAAAAGTACAGGAAAATTAGTTTTAAAATTTGCGTGCAATTTAACCTTTATATGACCGCAGCCTTTCCAAGGATGACGTAAATAATGGCACAACTGCCTTAGAGTTCCAGAACTTCGACAAAGTGTAAATCAGGCATCATACGATTCATAATATTTTAACTAGTACCTTCACAAACACTGACTTTACTATTCACAATATTTTAACTAGCACTTTCACTAACACTGACTTCACTATTCACAATATTTTAACTAATACTTTCACAAACACTGATTTTTACTATTTACAATATTTTAACTAGAACATTCTGATTTTTTCACAATATTTTAACTTACAATATTTTATTCACAATATTTTAACTAACAGTTTCACAAACACTGACTTTACTATTCACAATATTTTAACTAATACTTTCACAAACACTGACTTTACTATTCACAATATTTTAGCTAACACTTTCACAAACACTGACTTTACTATTTACAATATTTTAACTAGCACTTTCACAAACACTGACTTTACTATTCACAATATTTTAACTAATACTTTCACAAACACTGACTTTACTATTCACAATATTTTAACTAGAACATTCACAAACATTGACTTTACTATTCACAATATTTTAACTAATACTTTCACAAACACTGACTTTACTATTCACAATATTTTAACTGACTTTCACAAACACTGACTTTACTATTCACAATATTTTAACTGGCACTTTCACAAACACTGACTTTACTTTTACAACATTTTAACTAACACTTTCACAAACACTGACTTTACTATTTACAATATTTTAACTAGCACTTTCACAAACACTGACTTTACTATTCACAATATTTTAACTAGCTCTTTCACAAACACTGACTTTACTATTTACAATATTTTAACTAGCACTTTCACAATCACTGACTTTACTATTCACAATATTTGAACTAACAATTTCGCAAACACTGACTCGACTGTTTACAATATTTTAACTAGCACTTTCACAAACAATGACTTTACTATTTACAATATTTTAACTAGCACTTTCACAAACACTGAGTTTACTATTTACAATATTTTAACACTGATGATATTCGCTAATTACAATGTACTTTTCTAGTTCTTACCATAAAACTCTGTCGTCAACTATTGTTTGCCTGCTTCTTTTTCCAAAATGTCAGTCATAGAGGTAGTTTCAAATGTGAAATAACGTACAACTAGAGGAATTTAAAAAACGTGACTGACTGCCTATTACGAATTGAATACTTCGAATTCTATTTATGTTATAAAGTCCTTCATATAGGGAAATAAAATTTAAAATGTCGCTTCTAATCTTTTAAACGAAGTTGACATGTGCTATTTTGAAAGAAACTGAACAATTGGTTCGGACGTACGAACGCACACTCCATTAATATTCCCTTCCCTTTGTTCAGGGTTATAAATGTAGACATCATTTGTCAATAGGTAGACGGCTGCCGCCTGAAGAGTAAATTGATATTTGTGAACAATATTGTGTGATATGTATTTGGGTTTCAATATGTTTGTAGTTGTGTTTGAGGTTTAGAATGGCGGGCGGGTTACGAGTAGTTGGGTGAGGCTCAGATTAAATGAAAGCCTCCCGTCCGTCGCGCTGGGAACTTTGTGAAGGCAGTGCTTTATTCTCTTCTGTATCCCGGCCGACGCGGTTTGTATTTACATTCAGAGGAATGAGAACCTGTTAGCAGTCGAGTTAGCTGAATAATAGCACTCCACAATCACGCACTTATGTCGCCAGGAGTTTTATAAAACCATATTAAAATCAGGCAACCCACTCTGTTGCACAGGTCAAGAGCTTTCATGGATGGAAATTTTTCGATGCATCAGAACCCTGAGCTTTTAACAACTGTTCGTGTTTCCATTGCCCACTTGGATGTTAGAACTAGTTATTTCCATCGGTGAAGAACATGTATGAGCTATACTTTTAATCGAAATTAAGTCATTTAATGACGAAAATGGTATGTATTTGAAGTTTGAAAATTAAAAATAGCTGTCTAAAACTGCGATAAAATGATTGAAAGATATTGGAAAAAGTTAAAATATAAGACAAGTTAGTTTATGTACCTTAATTTGTAAACTTAATTACACACACACACATATATATATATATATATATATATTTGAACTGGTAATGGAAATTACGGGAAAACGGCTGAACGGATTTTAATAAATGGCCCCTCATTTTGAAGCTTAGAACCCAAAGTTTTTCCGAAAAATAGTAGTTTTCAGTGAAATGTCAATTTTCCTATATAATTTTCCTATTTTCCAAAATCCATCTGTCGTCAGTTTTGAGAACTAGCTAATTGCATTCAGGAGAAGCGAAGCGAGCATCAAGTCGGCCGTGTTGCATTTCAGAATAAAACAAAACACACACTACAGTAAACAATATTACACGAAGGCCATGATCAGTAAGAATGCTCACATATTTAGAGCTCGAATTAAATTGGTTATTAAAAACTTAACTTCCTAAAAATAATTTACAGGTTCGATTCTGTGGTGTGTATTTTCTGGGTACAGCTGTGTATTGGATATTAAAAACTACAAAACTTGAGATGGTTTGATGACATTATTACTATTAGAAATGACATATTATTGTAGTTATTGCCATGATGTGACTATTTTTCATTAATTATACATATTAATGATATATTAATGATACGTTTTGGGGTTATATAAGTAGATGTAGAGAATAACTTAGATTTTGATTTCTATATTCTAATGAGTGGCGGCTATATAGTATATAATAGTATACGTTACTAAAAGCTATAAAACTTACGTAAGATAATAATAATATTAAAAATCAAATATTTTTATAATTATTAATCAAGTGGGGTTGGGTCTTTTTCATATATTTAATGGCGGTGTGGTGTAGATATTTATATGCGTGGTTCTCTTCAGTATTGGCTCGAGAGAGAGAGTATCTTTCATTATTATGGAAGCAAATAACTTTCCGAATGTCTGGTATTCTTCACTGAAAATAAATCTGAAAATGTTTATTTGAACGTCTAATGAACTTAGTTTGCAGCATTTGCTGCACAAGCCACTAGTATATATATATATATATATATATATATACTATATATATATAATTTTAAATTTACAATATGCAAATCAACAATTGAAAAATTCAAGTTTCATTAAAATAAATTATATAACTTAAATACTGTAAATCAAATGAAAGTGCTCAACAATATTTTAAAAACAATTTATTTATAAATAAATATATATATACATATACATATACATATACATATATATATATGTACACACATATGAGCCGTTGGGAGCAGAAGTGGTGTAAGTCAAAAATGGATAATGAGTAGGGCTAGGATTTTGATATCCTATAAATCACGAACAAATGTCCTGAAAACAATGCATGTTTAAATTTCTTATTGCAATTCTTTCACTAGTCTTTTTTGTCTGTCATCAATTCTTCCACTACATTACTCCTAATTCATCATTATACCAAAAATACTATAACCCCCTCCTGTATGGCCCATTTCCCCTCACTCTACATCTCTAATTATTTGCACTTTTCACTGCTAACTTTTCCACATTGCTACTTTTTAGATCTTAGTTTTCTTCTCTCACGATTTATTTCCCCTCCACACCATTTCCTTAAGTCATACTGTTTTTTCACCTTGTTTTCCCCTCTTCCTTCATCACTGCTCCCTGAACTATCTCCTACTTGTATTACTCTGCTTCTCGCCAGCCTCGATTTAGATCTTAGTTCCTTCACCCGCTTCGGAATTGCTCCCATCTGATGTCCGCTATTTCCATTCGCTACAATGCATTTATGAACTAAAAGTCTTTCAAAAATGCCCTTAAAATTGATCTTACATAATTGGCTTAGTAGGAAAAGAGGTTTTGTACTACTTAATATTTAGACTAGTAATTAAATTAAATTTTATATAATTTATTCTAAGTAGTACACTTTAATTAATTATTTTACCTGATGTAGTTTCCATGTATGATCGTTCACCTGTGCGTCGGCATGTGGACGTAAGATCAGCAGTCGGCTGGTCGGTCTTGGCCCTTCATGGGCTGTAGCACCATGGATTTACTTTACTTTTAGTTTCCATGTAGTCTACCACAAGGCCACTCTTATCCGGAATTGGCAGGTATAGAGGAGTCTATATTGAAGGGGTGGTTGGACTGATCCATTACATGGGGTGTACTACGTTAAAATGGCAATATTTGTGTAGAGAAACGATTAAAATATTATACAAAATAATGAGTATTAATGGACAAAATATGGAAAGAAAATATCAAAGGAAATAAACATTATTTTACATTAATAATGGGGATTTATGGACAAAATTAAATGAAAATGTCTAAAATGACCTAAAACAAAAAGAAAATTGACCGAATAAAACAAAAGATCTTTTACTGGCATTTGACAAAATTCAGGCAATATAACAAAAATAAAACATAACTTTAAGATAACAAAAAAAAGATGCTCTTGTGATTTGAAACAGGCAACAAATGCAAAAAATGCCCTAGCAAATATGTCTTAAAACACTCAGATTATCACATAACATATAAATACTAAAGCAGCTATGTTTCTGGCTTACTAGAAAAAAGATGCAATTTCATCAAAATCCTAGCCCTAGCAGCGAGGATTAAAATAAACATTCTGTAGAATACAGCGCAAAGTAGCAATTAATATTGAATTTATTTAAACTATTAGTAGTCAGTGGATAGCACGAAGGACATGAATTGCTACTTTGCGCTGTATTTTACAGAATTTTTACTTTAAACCTCATTACCCAATTTTGACTTATACCACTTCTGCTCTGAACGGATCATATATTTAACCGCATAATTTCTCTCGACTTACGATCATCACTGTTGCATGCCTGAAAGGTTAGAAAGACAGGAAGAAGCAATCCAAGGAAAAATGCTTGAAATCGATGCGACGGATATGACGTCAAACTACACCTCTTACGCTCCAAAATCCTCCGCGAAATACCACCAAATATTCAATTGCTACTATCGGTTTCGTCATACGTAAACGATTTAGAATGGCTGTGGAGGTAACAGGAGAATTAGTAGATTATTATATCAATGCACATTTCACTGTAGCGTAAAGGTTGGTAATATTGTGATACGAGTAATATTGTGATAGTTCTTTTCCAGAATTTATTACAATTTTACTGAGCGAGACGAAGATCGGTTTCTTCGTCAACGGATTAAGGGAATGTTCGTGGACAAGTTGGTGCACAAAACCGCTCTTTTTCTCGCTCAGTAAAATTGTGATAATTTGTCAAAAAGAACTATCAATATTACTCATCACAGTATTACCAACCTTTACCCTATATTAAATTTATTAAACGTCTTATTGTTGGTACATGGACTGAACACTCCATCGCTAGGTACTTTTTTTTTCTGTTTGCTGTTTTCGTCAACAGAATATTAGCTTATTTGTAAAAATAACACCCGCTCGATTTTACTGAACTTTTGAAGTATTCATAACAACTTACTTACAAATAATGGCTTTTAAGGAACCCGAAGGTTCATTGCCGCCTTCATATAAGCCTGCTATCGGTCCCTATCCTGTGCAAGATTAACCCAGTCTCTATCATCATATCCCACCTCCCTCAAATCCATTTTTATATTATCCTCCCATCTACGTCTCGGCCTCCCCGAAGGTCTTTTCCTCTCCGGCCCCCCAACTAACACTCTATATGCATTTCTGGATTCGCCCATACGTGCTACATGCCCTGTCCATCTCAAACATCTGGATTTAATGTTCCTAATTATGTCAGGTGAAGAATGCAATGCGTGAAATTCTGCGTTGTGTAACTTTCTCCATTCTCCTGTAACTTCATCCCTCTTAGCCCCAAATATTTTCCTAAGCAAACACTCTTAATCTCTCTTCCTCTCTCAAAGTGAGAGTCCAAGTCTCACAACCATACAGAACAACCGGTAATATAACTGTTTTATAAATTCTAACTTTCAGGTTTTTTGACAACAGACCGGATGACAAAAGCTTCTCAACCGAATAATAACAGGCATTTCCCATATTTATTCTGCGTTTAATTTCCTCCCGAGTGTCATTTATATTAACTGTTGCTCCAAGATATTTGACTTTTTCCACTTCTTCGAAGGATAAATCTCCAATTTTTATATTTCCATTTCGTATAAACTTACTTACTTACTTACTTACTTACTTACTTACTTACTTACTGGCTTTTAAGGAACCCGGAGGTTCATTACCGCCCTCACATAAGCCCGCCATCGGTCCCTATCCTGAGTAAGATTAATCCATTCTCTATCATCATATCTCACCTCCCTCAAATCCATTTTAGTATTATCCTCCCATCTACGTCTCGGCCACCCCAAAGGTCTTTTTCTCTCCGGCCTCCCAACTAACACTCTATATACACTTGTGGATTCGCCCATACGTGCTACATGTCCTGGCCATCTCAAACATCTGTATTTAATATTCCTAATTATATCAGGTGAAGAATAGAATGGGTGAAATTCTGCGTTGTGTAACTTTCTCCATTCTCCTGTAACTTTGTCCCTCTTAGCCCCAAATATTTTCCTAAGCACCTTATTCTCAAACACTCTTGATCTCTATTCCTCTCTCAAAGTGAGAGTCCAAGTCTCACAACAATACCGAACAACCGGTAATATAACTGTTTTATAAATTCTAACTTTCAGGTTTTTTGACAACAGACTGGATGATAAAAGCTTCTCATCCGAATAATAACAGGCATTTCCCATATTTATTCTGTGTTTAATTTCCTGCCGAGTGTCATTTATATTTGTTACTGTTGCTCCAAGATATTTGAATTTTTCCACCTCTTCGAAGGATAAATGTCCGATTTTTATATTTCCATTTCGTATCAACACGAAACAGAATTCATAATCGTAATAATACGAACAAAACAGCTGAATAACACATCGAGAAAGGGATGACTATTGGTCATTTGACGGGTATATTACTATATCTTTTTTATTCCTCCGTTTCAAGCTTATACTCCCACCTTTCGGCCGCATGGCGTTCAGAAACGTTTGATGGTATCAGTGAATGAGATATTTGTGAATTGTTTCGCATCTGATTGGCTGTTTCTCTCTGACAGGCGCGGCCCATGTTGACACCCGGTGACGTCACCGTGAGGCGGCTGTTGACCTCGCGACCTTCTCGCTGACAGGTGAGTTTCAACTCTGACCTTTATCACAGTTTCATATTGTTGTAGTACGCTTGTAGTAGGCCTTAATCCGGGCTATCGATTTCAATGCAGTTGGATTTACTTGATGCTCGTCTACGCGTCCATTAAGACCTGCAGAGGGGATGGTGTCAGCAGTATGTACAGGATATTCCCGCGGAAAGAAATTTATTTGGGAATATTCCCGGATGATTTTTGGGCAGCGTTTAAGCCACAGTCGCATTTGTAGCATTTTGCTACTCGATTTCTAAAACTGCAACAAACTTTGAATGTAAATGTGCAAAAATGCGACAACAACATTGGACTTCAGAAACGTAGATGGTAATGGAGAAAATGAAATCAGAGATGTGTTTGAACTAATCTGAATTTAAATATAACTAGTGGCTTGTGCTGCAAATGCTGCAAACTAAGTTCATTAGACGTTCAAATAAAAATTTTTCAGATTTATTTTCAATGAAAAATACCAGACATTATGAAAGTTATTTGCTTCCATAATAATGAAACATATTCCCTCTGAATGTTTTTTATGCCAAATACCTTTTCTTGAACCTATACACCTTCAGTTTTCGAGTTTCAACGGGAAAACGCAAGTAAAAATGCCAGGACGATCAGTGGGTTTTTCATGTGGGAGTAAAGCAATAGCTATTTCAGGTCATTGTGGATTTTAGGTGAAAGTTAAAAAAAAAGTCAGGTTTGCTATGCTTTCGAACAAAAGACATAACATCTTGGTATAGCTGCTGGATGTAGAGCTTGAAATGTAGAGGGTAAAATCATTTTATCCTGCTAAGAGATCTTGCTGAAATGATCGGGAGACTACAAAATGTTGTACGCCTCTTATTTTATCAATAAGTAACACCTTTTGGTCTTTCATTAGGAACTGTAATTTTTGCGCTCTCTCGAGCCAATACTGAAGAGAATGGTGCATATAAGTATCTACATCACACCGCCATTAAGTAATATGAAAAAGACCCAACCCCACTTGATTAATAACTATAAAAATATTTGATTTTTAATAACAATACTATTAGCTTACGCAAGTTTTCACATCATGGCATTAACTATAATAATATTTCATTTCTAATGGTAATAATGTCACCAAACCACCTCAAGTTTTGTAGATTTCAATATCCAATACACAGCTGTACTCAGAAAATTACACACTGCAGAATCAGACCTGTAAATTATTTTTAGTAAGTCTTGAAATTTTTAATAACCAATTGAATTTGAGCTCTAAATATGTCAGCAATCCTGCAGGTCATGGCCTTCGTGTAATAGCCTATTGTTTATTGTAGTGTGTTTTTTGTTTTATTCTGAAATGCAATTAGTTTTCAAAACTGACGAAAGATGGATTTTGAAAAGTAGGAAAATTATGTAGGAAAACTAATGCTTCACTGAAATTTACTATTTTCTGAAAATCCTTGGATACCAAGCTTCAAAATGACATGTTATTCATTAAAATCCGTTTAGCCGTTTTCCCGTAATTTCTATTACCAGTTCAAATTATATATATAGTTGCTAATGTCATGGGCAATGATCAAAAAGGTATTCAGCAATCGATGTTCAGGAATTGATTTCAAAGAGTTGCTGCAATTCATGTAAGTTAAGTGAACAATTTCTTCTAATTGATTTATATAATTCCATCGCATACTGTGAATTGTGAGCGAGGATTTAGTTGCATGAATCTTGTAAAAACTGGAATTAGAAACCGCCTTTCAATAAAAGAGTTAGCACTCTGCTAACAATAAATCTTGAAGGACCTACTAGTAAAGAATTTCAATGTTTAGAGTGCCCATAAAATAATGTATTTTAATGTAATGTAAATTCAGCAGTAATTTTAAACATACCAGCGTCTAATGATTTACTTACATAAGTATATCTAGAGTGTGATAAGATGGATTGAAAGTAATAAAACTCCAAGAAAAAAATGATATAACTTATTGTTTCTGCATACTTCATTAATTTTATCTTTCTGCACAATTATTTATAATATTACACAAATATTTCGCAGTTTGAACAAATATAAATTTTCATTTGTGCATTTTTGCGACAATTATTTATTTTCCAGCTTAAACCCTGTTTTTCGGAATAATCCTTGAGTGGAAATTTTTTTATTATTCTTAATTTTCTTCATTTTGGCAAATTGAAGGGTTGCTAGGAAAAACAACCTATGTCAGTTTTGATCGAAAATGAGTTATCGGTACTAATGGAAAGCTGAAAGCATGTGGCATCTGTGTATGCGTATGGATTCTGAAAAAACAGCCTCTGTCAAAGATTATAGCCTTGGAAAATACAGGTGGTTCTGCAAAAACAATCTATGTCAAGACCAATTCTAGAAGAATAACCCTTGTCATTTGACATGGGCTGTTTTTGACGGAAAAATTGTGGCAGCATTGACATTCAAACATAAACAACAATGAGCATTCTTGGAATAAATTTAGACAGGATGAAAACTATTCAGTCATCACTCATAACCACTGGAAAGGCACCCCTAGAACGTAGAGGTAAACATGATACTAAATATCTAAATAAATAGAAGCTCTTGTACAAGATAACATAAAATCTTTCAAATGTAGACAATCACATTACTCTTTTCGTGGCAATCCATACACATTTTATTTGTTCGAATCTTTGACAGTTAAGCAGATGCGTAGAATATTTCTGGATATGTACGAAATTGCTTTTCCATACAAAACTTTTTTGGAGTGTATTTACAATTATGTTCAACCTGAAGTTTGGAGTTCCACGATCTGCTACATGTACAACTTGTGACTAGCTTACTCTGAAAATCAGTAATTGTTCAATTGAAGAGAAGAAACAGCACCTTCGTGGCCAAAAAGAACTTCATCTAAGAAATGCAGAGGCAATCTATGATCTGAAGAGAAAATGGATACAAAATGATCGTGAAGGAAAAGTACCAATTACATCCTTTGGCTTCATGCAAAATTTAACCCTTCCACATCTACAAAAAAATGCAGCGTTTTACGCTTGCCAGTTGTGGTAGTATGTGTTTGGGGTGCATGATCTCAGTGACCATAGGGTTTGTATATATGTATATAATGAGTGTGTATGAAACAAGGTTCAAAAGAGTGTTACGTAACTTCATAATTACTTCGTGAAAAACCACGATGACATGATAGAGGATCTTGTACTGCTATCAGATGAATGCTCAGAGCAAAATAAGAACTGTGTGATGATTCATTTTTTGTACATGTTAGAATACTGTTTTAAAATGTTGAAATCAATCATTTACATTTTCCCAGTGCAAGGCCACTCGTGCTTACCGAATGATTAATACAGTGAAACCTGTTCAAATCGGAACCTGAATAATCCGGAATTCTGTCTATTTCGGAACAATTTATTGGTCCCGGCGAAATTCATATGTATTATGTGTAACTTTTCCTGAATAAAACGGAAACTGTACAACGCGGAAACGGAAACTGTCTGCTAATGTTCAAAACGGAAATAATATTTTCGACACACTACTTTAATGTAAAGTATATTTTGAAACAGTATGTGCTTTCAAGGAATGTACGAAATACTAGTAGGTCACTAAAATAAAATCAAGTTTTCTTTGTAAAATTTTTGAGGGTGCGAGGGTGTGTTGGCCTGGTGGTCATAAATTTTATTACCCTATTGACTAGGCAGACGAGACCCTTCAAAGATGTTCAGTGCTTCACTCCTGTATACTGTCGTAGCTGGGTAGAACGCAAGTGTATTAGCGATTTCGTGATAAAAAAGTTGCGTAAAAATGTTGCACTATCATTAACTGATGAAGTAAAAGTTATCGAGGAAAATGAGAAACGAAGAGTATGGAAAATAATGTTGAAATTTATGAATGGAAAACTCAGGTGTAACTTAACACTTTAAAAAATAAAGGCCGTATCATGAGTGAGTGGCTTGCGGTCAATAATGGTGACATAAAAGGAAACAGAAAACAACTGGTTACATAGAAATAAATGAACTGTTGTGGGAGTAGATTGTTCTTGCCCTTTCAAAGATCATGCAAATTTCTGGACCTATTCTGCAAAGAAAATCCTTGAACTGGCAGAGAAATTAGATAATCCAGAATTCAAGGCTTCTAATAGATGGCTCCTAGTTCAACTAAATAATGTGTTGTGATATACAGTACAGCATTATATTATAGTGTTAGATATTAAATTTAGTGTAATTAATAAACTTCACAGTGTTTAATGAATGAGTTACGATACAATTTATACACGAAATGAGACTTTCATCAAGATCATTCACCAATTAAATAAGTGACAGGAAGCTGATTTAATGTCAGTAGTGTTAAACGGAGTATTTTGTAATTCCTACAATTTGCGGCATGCCATTTTGTTTTTAATTTATTGAAATGATAAAATATTCCATTTTAACTTCACACCTGAATAACACGGAAACCTGTCCACAACGGAAGAAAATTAGGACCATGTCACTTCCGTCTTGAACAGGTTTCACTGTATTTCTCTATCATAGAGGAAAGAAACAGAAAAGTTGTTGTTGAAACCTCAGCAGAATGGAACGAAATAATGCGATCATATCGCTCAAAACCAAGTGATAAATTCCGTGCAGACACCACTACTTACAGACCTACACCAATCTGTAACACGAATTCATGCCCCTTTCATTCCAATCTATTAACCTACAATTTCCTCGTATTCTGTGTCTTCCTTCATTCCTATAAAGTACATCATAAACTATACAACGATCTCAGGTTGAAAGCAGAAGAATTTATGGCACTTGTTTTTCACATCAGCTGTCACATCACTGTCGCAGCGCACCAGGTGCTCGCCTCCTTCGCGTCCCACCAGTTTGTCTAATTCTGTCACTCCCACAATGAATTTTGTAACAGGTCGCTAAGGAACGCAGTACAATAGCAGACGAGGCCTGCGCCGCAAATGCCAGGGGCTTATTGTGCTCGTTTGCTTGGATTTGTCCTCTGTTATGTAAATGTGAGTCAGATTTTCATGTCTTCTCTCTAGCCCAGTAATGGCAAGCTCTGTTGGCAATATTTCCCTTTTTCGCCATTAAAATTTATCTTTCACCTTGATATAGATTTCGGACTAATGGAGCCTCTTGTGATACAGTACAGGAAAATGTATGTTGGTTGTTGTTGATTTAACAGAATAACTTAGATCTTACTCAGAATAGCTAATCTAATGTTACTGTTAATAATTTTTATTTATTTATACACGGACTTACTAATAAACCGTGTATAGTTTTTATACGAGACTTATGCAGCGTTGAGACAGAAAACGTTACTAATAAACCTTGCATAAGCGATGGATGTATAAACAGCCTGTAACTATACAATGGGAATTGCTTTGCAGTAGTTATATACACGAAACCCCTTGTTTAAGCGTTTTATATAGAGAAAAAATGGCCGCCCCTCTAACAGCTGTTCGTATCGACTGTCATTTTTATGATGATGGTTGCCTAGTAACCAAAGAAGAACAAACCAAAGAGCACAGAATAATTAGAATAATATTGCTGTAGCTTGTACTCTTTGACCAAAATATAGTACGGTAATCGATCAGAGCCAGTTGTACTATCGATTCTTAACACGGCACACTAGAGCGCTCTACCGGATGCAGTAGAGAACCTCAGATATTCTATTACCTTTCGTAACGAAGTAATGACGATACTATGACGTAGCTGTGTAACAGTTGTACTGTTATACATGACGTATGTAGTGATTATTAGTAAGGAATTTACACACGACTTATAAACGAGCTACTCATTGTATAAATATAAGAGAGTTAAACGTCTGTATATAGAGTTTTTATTAGTAAGACCGTTAATCTGGAAGCGGTAAGGCCAGTAGGCCTTCTCTTCCGCCAGCCAGACTCTAATTCTAATTAAATACAATTGGTTACATAGTTATTACATTAATATCTAGGCCATAAAACAACATGAAAGTAAATAATGAAAGTTAAATAAGTAATGTTAGTGGGACGATAATAAACATTGGTAAGAAATAGTGATGATGATGATAATAATAATAATAATAATAATAATAATAATAATAATAATGAGATAATTTAAATATTTATTCTGTGATATATAACCATTAAACACTGAGAAACCTGAAACAGCTCTTATTGTTAACAACAATTGTTAGAAAAATATTTCGTTAGCCTATTCTTAAATTGGTTTGATGTCTGACAGTCCCTGACATTACTCGGTAGGGAATTCCAAAGTTGAGGAACAGCCACAGTGAAAGAAGATGAATATGAGGATGTTCGGTGGGAGGGAATGGATAATATTGAGGAGTGTTGTGATCGTGTGTCTAGGTTATGATGGGTGGAATAAATTTTGAAAACGAGACGCAAGATAGACGGGAGTGGAGAAATGCAATATGTGAAAGAGGAAGGAAAGACAGTGGATTTTCTTACTATCTTCTAGACGGAGTCAGGACAACATTTCGAGGGATGGTGTTACGTGATCAGCCCGGCGAATATTGCAGACGAAACGGACGCACATATTATGAACATATTATGTTAAGGTTATGCCACTTATTATGAGGCATTTATTTGGAAATAATTAAAAAAATGTTAAAGACAATTAGGTATTGATAGTAATGAAATAAACAGGAAAGTTATTCTTTTATTAATATAGGCCTACAGATCTGCGTTGAATTTTATTTTTAATTTTAGCTCTCTTTTATGTATTTTTGTGTGCTGAAGCCAGAAATGGCATAAAAAATAGCACATCACGCTCTGTTTTTACACAAAGCTTTATTTTATGTTTTATAGCATTCACGTATTAGTGATCTTGCTGCATCCATAACCCAGTGCTCTAATGTAAAATTTTCTACTGACTGTTGATGAGCATCAGAAACATGATCTAGAAAGTTGTGTGATGTAGAAAGTAGGAGTCCTGAATAGTTTACCAGTTTGAACTCAATCGTAATATGATTAAAAAATAATTATTGGTATTTGGCATGACCATCGAGGTAAATAGTATATTAGTGGAGAGAGAACTAGATGTAACTTCTACTACAGAACTGCAACCGTATTCAGCTGTGGTGGCTATGGCAACCATATTGATAAACATGTGAAGATATTTTACATTCGTCCATATGAATGCTTTCATGTGTTCAAATGGACTTTTCGGTACCCGAAATACCGTTGGCATTTTGATAGCACCCAAGAATAAAATATTCCTTCACTGACAACACAAAATCTGAAGTTGATGACGAAAATTAAGCTTGAGATATTCGACATTGTCTTTACAGCCGCACATTATCCTAATATTTCATAGAAAGTAGAACATATTTTATCGTAAGCTATGTAAATAAAATGCCAAATTATTAAAACTATATGGATAATATAGTAGGCCTAAATTAATTTGTAGTCTATATTATTATTTAATATTAGTTATTATAGTTCACGAAACAGTAATGCAGTAGCGCCGCATGTCGGTATTTGTTCGAATCAATAGCAACAGCCAGGTAACTACAGGCCGAGACAAAGCTACCAGTTGGAGCACAGATATCTGTAAAGATGACGATAACTGTTGTTTCGGAAACTCATTTTGAACATATCAGCACATTAAATCGTATGTAGAGCCTTCATTTAAAGATTTCCCAGTCTAAATAATTATAAAATTTAAATTGAATTTAATTAAACAAAGAACACATCAATTTATATATTGAGAGGTTAGTTTAAAACCACTCATAACTCTATATTAGGTTTCACTCCCTTACCCCCATCCATCTCCACTCTGAAATTTCAAATGGCACCCCTATCTTGTGATACTTAAATTTGAAAGAGTATTCAATTATTATTTATACATCACATTCATTTGTTTTCGCATCTTTTATTCTCTGTCGTCCCCTGGCAAACTGTAGTGTTGTTCTTATCAGTTGAGTGTAAGATAAAAACAGTTTATTTTGTGTGATTTCCTAAATTAATCAATAAGGATGATTTATGTTCTCTCTTGAAGGATATACACCATTTTAAAATAATTTAATACACAAACACAACTATTATATGAAATGCTCAATAAGTTTTTGTAGCTTTATTCTCTTCAGCTCTAATCAACAATAACAACAATCCAGGTTACCAGGCGACTATAGAAAACAAAAGATGCGAAAACGAATGAGATGTATAAACAATTGAATACTCTTTATTTAGACTGGGAAGTTTTGAAATACTCTGTACTTATAACTCTGTATGTACAGATTCAGAAACAAGATTCAGGTGAGATGTATAAACAATTGAATACTCTTTATTTAGACTGGGAAATTTTGAAATACTCTGTACTTATAACTCTGTATGTACAGATTCAGAAACAAGATTCAGATGAGATGTATAAACAATTGAATACTTTTATTTAGACTGGGAAATTTTGAAATACTCTGTACTTATAACTCTGTATGTACAGATTCAGAAACAAGATTCAGGTGAGATGTATAAACAATTGACTTTATTTAGATGGGAAGTTTTGAAATATGTACTTATAACTCTGTATGTACAGATTCAGAAACAAGATTCAGGTAGATGTATAAACAATTGAATACCTTTATTTAGAAAGTTTTGAAAACTCTGACTTATAACTCTGTATGTACAAGAAACAAAATTCAGGTGAGATGTATAAACAATTGAATACTCTTTATTTAGACTGGGAAGTTTTGAAATACTCTGTACTTATAACTCTGTATGTACAGATTCAGAAACAAAATTCAGGATGAGATGACCAATTGAATACTCTTTATTTAGACTGGGAAGTTTTGAAATACTCTGTACATAACTCTGTATGTACAGATTCAGAAACAAAATTCAGGTGAGATGTAAAACAATTGAATACTCTTTATTTAGACAAAAGTTTTGAAATTCTCTGTTTCTTTCTGTATGTACAGATTCAGAAACAAGATTCAGATGAGATGTTAAACAATTGAATACTCTTTATTTAGACTGGGAAATTTTGAAATACTCTGATACTCATAACTCTGTATGTACAGATTCAGAAACAAGATTCAGGTGAGATGTATAAACAATTGAATACTCTTTATTTAGACTGGGAAATTTTGAAATACTCTGTACTTATAACTCTGTATGTACAGATTCAGAAACAAAATTCAGGTGACCCAAATTTTGTTTCTGGGTCTCTACAGGTAATTATTGTCTCTCCAGGAACCAGGTATAAATCCAGACGTTTGAGATGGGCACGGCATGTAGTATGTATGAGTGAGTCCAGAAATGCGTATAGAGTGTTAGTTGGGAAACCTGAAGGAAAAAGACCTTTCCGTATGCCAAGACGTAGATGGGAGGATAAGTTAATATTAAAATGGACTTGAGGGAGGTGAGATATATATGATGATAGGTACTGGATTAATCTTGCTCAGGATAGGGACCGATGGCGGGCTTATTTGAGGGCGGCAATGAATCTCCGGGTTCCCAAAAAATTATTTGTAAGTAAAATATATTTCCACTGAAGTTCCATACAAAATTTTGTTTCGTTTCTTTCTGCAACGTCTTTCACATAAAAATCGGCGTGTTTGATAATCAGACTCTCTGTCTCGGGCTTAAATAGGTCGGATGATCAGAATTCTATTGCAATATCCACCCCACCCCCCCAATTTCGAGCTACACTGTAGCGCGATTTCACGCCTGTGCCATTAGTTACATATGCATATCAATATTTGATTAGGGTTGAGGGTGGCTCATGTCGCAATGCACGTAAGATAACACGGGGCGGTTTGTAAATATTGGTTTGCCAAATATGTATGTAAATGCGATCCTTGCTATGGAATCCCGAAATCTAGTAACATGGGAGACTACTGAATGGACTTCCCATTCAAACAATTGGACATTTCAGCAATGTTTTGCTTAATACTTATTATTTAGTAGATCAATTTGCATATTAGAGAATGGACTAATATGGAATATGCTAAAGCTGCAGAATTGCGGACTTGTATTTCGAACTAGAAATATACTTCAGTGGAGTCCGCACAAAATATTTCAATATATGGTAATTTCATCACTATAGAATTTTGTTATTCTAGGTGCTTAGGAAAATATTTGGGGCTAAGAGGGATGAAGTTACAGGAGAATGGAGAAAGTTACACAACACAGAACTGCACGCATTGTATTCTTCACCTGACATAATTAGGAACATTAAATCCAGACGTTTCAGATGGGCAGGGCATGTAGCAAGTATGGGCGAATCCAGAAATGCATATAGTGTTAGTTGGGAGGCCGGAGGGGAAAAAGACCTTTAGGGAGGCCGAGACGTAGATGGGAGGATAATATTAAAATGGATTTGAGGGAGGTGGGATATGATGATAGAGAATGGATTAATCTTGCTCAGGATAGGGACCAATGGCGGGCTTATGTGAGGGCGGCAATGAACCTCCGGGTTCCTTAAAAGCCAGTGAGTAAGTAAGTAATTTAAGGTTTAATTTGTAATTCAGTAAATACAAAAATATTCTTTGTTCTTAACTTCTATGATAAATTGTCTAGTTTTAATTAATCAGGTAATCTTGTCGTACTTTAAATTTTATTGTAATTGTAAATTTAATATTAATTGTAATTTTATTCTTCATATTACAGTTGTAATCCCCTGTTAGAGAGGCAGAGAAGCCCTGACGTCCTTATCTCTACCAGGTTAAATAAATAAATACTAAATACTAATACTAAATTAAGAGCAAATGGTGGGTAAATGTCAGCTCTGTGTCCTGGACTCATTTCGCTGACATTATCACCTTCGTATCACTCAGAAGCTAGATAACCTCCGCAGTTGATAAGGCGTCGTAAAAACACTTAAAAAGGCACAGCGTGTAAATGACATTTATGTCGCTGTCAGTAAATACTCGTGACAATTAGAAGGAAAGTTGCTCTTTTCGAGAAAATTTTATCAACTTCTCATAGAAAAGGGCGAACGTAGAATTTTTGCTTAAAATACGGGGGAATTTCATGTTTTGGAAATGCGTACCAAAGTATATAGTATTAAAATAAAATACCTTTACATTTATTTTTTCAACAGTGAATACTGTTCACCATAACATTTTTCATAGACTTCCAAAGAACCAATCACCTGCTACATTTGACGCGGAGAATATAAATTCTTAGCACGAAGGAGAAATATGATCAGGAAAGCCTTCTTAAATATAAATTCAATATTTGTTTACTTCAAAGACGCCAACTCACCTATCCAACAAACTCTAACCTTGTCAGAATCCTCGGTCTTTTGTCACTTAACTATCCCTTCATCTGACCGACTCAAACATTGTCTCATTCATCTGTATTACGTCACTTAGGTATCCCCTCATCTAACGTAACCTAACGTTTGAAAGAGACGAGATGACAAAAGTTTCTGAATTGAATAATAGCTGGCATTTCCCATATTTATTCTGCGTTTAATATCCTCTCGAGTGTCATTTATATTTGTTACTGTTCCTCCAAGGTATTTGTATTTTTTCACTTTTTAAAAGAACGTTTATATATCGTCATTTCATTTTCGGGCAATGAAGTGTAATTAAATTTTAAATTCCAACCAATCACAGTCATACCTCGCGATAATTTCTGCAGCTCGATTTATCACTATCAATTTATCGCATGGTCGTTCTTTTGCTTGGTCAATGTCGCCAACTGTTTCCACGTAAATCGATGAGCATGAATCGATTGTACTAAATAAAGTGAGAAATCCTACTTCCATATCTACATCTTCATCTTCTAATTCCATGTCCATTGTATCTAAAGAAAATGACACTCCTTCATAACAATTGTTCATTTAATCAATGTATTAATCAGGTAATTTGTAAATACTATAAAATGTTTAAATTAAATTATGATTTCAGCAGATAATGAAGACGTATTTCTGTTATAATAACAAGAGAAAATCGCAGTACACGTAATTAACATTTTTAAACCTGTATTTCGCTTTTCTCAATTGGCATTATTGAATAACATCCAATTTCTTTATTGTAGTAATCGTTATTCATCTATTTCGACTTCACAATGTCTGAATAGGTTAAGTATTCATAAATATACGATTATTAACATTTTGTGAGCGAATTTTAGGGGTAGGCCGATATTATTTACATTTTTATTTTGGTTATTAACATTTTGTGAGCGAATTTTAGGGATATATTATTTACATTTTTATTTTATTCACGAAATATTCCTAATAAATGTCATTCGAGGTCTGAGATTGCCCAAATAAATCTCAGATCTCTTGTGACATTACTAAAGATAAATTTACAAATTTTATTTTTCCATTTCGTATTACGTTCTGTATACGAGACATAGTGATATAATACTTTGGTTTTTCGGGGTTTACTTGCATACCTATCTCCTTACTTGCTTCAAATAAAATTTCCGTTTTTTCCGTAATCGTTTGTGGATTTTCTCATAACATATTCACGTCATCCGAATAAACAAGCAGCTGATATAACCCGTTCAATTCAAACCCTGTCTGTTATCCTGGGCTTTCCTAATGGAATATTCTAGAGCAGCGGTCATCAGCACAGTGCACCCTCGGGCTAGCGTCTCTTACCCGTGGATAAGACATTCCACTTGCGTGCATCTGTGGCTGCTGACAGGTATGCTTTCTACCTCTCCCTTCTGCACGAAGGAGCATATTACGATGCACTCTTTACACTTTACCCATTTCAGCGAGTGTTGACGACCACTGTTCTAGAACAAAGTTAAAAAGTAAAGGTGATACTGCATCTCCTTCCTTTAGCCAGCAGTGAATTGGAAAAGTGTCAGAGAGAAACTGACCTATACGGACTCTGCTGTATATTTCACTGAGACACATTTAATTAATCGCACTAGTTTCTTGGGAATACCAAATTCAATAAGAATATTATATAAAACTTCTGTCTTAACCGAGTCATATGCCTATGCCTTGATTCTTATTTCCTTACTTTAGTAAATTATAAAAACCGACCGGGCTAGCGGCGTTGTAGAGGGCTGCCCTTGCATTTGGGAGGTCCGGGGTTCGATCTCAGGGGCCAGCAATCTTAACTGAGGTTTTTTTATGGTTTCCCGGTAAATGCTGGGATTGTACCTCTTGAAAGTCCGGCCATGGACGGCGACCCTTGCCTTAATCCTTTCATATATGTCTGAGTGAATGATGTGTACTGTCTTAAATGTTTGTGTTGTATCGGAGGTGGCCCTGGCATAGAGCTGATCCCTCATCCGGGGAGGCCCTCCATGTCCTTGTGTGGTCAAAAAAGTATGTATGTGATCCATAGATTAATTCCTCTCCTGACAGGTCGCGGCCCTGTAAGGCCCGTGTGGCGTGGGTCTTGTAAATGTACCTAGAAGGGAGAGGTTAAACTGAGAGAAAGAAGAAGAAGTAAATTATAAAAGCTCCAAAGTTCGGGACAATTAGTTTTCAGGCATAACATATTGGTGGGACGCGGAACAACAAGGTCGAAATCGGGACTCCCCCGCGAAATTCGGGACGGGTGGCAACCCTGTCCCAATTTTGTGTAGTGCAACGATATGCTTAGAACAATACACCTTGCAGTTTGTTAATTGTCCACGCTACTTATTGCCTTGCAGCCCCATTCCTTTAAACGGCCTCCTGCGATAACAGCAGCGAACTAAATGGCGTCGGAAATTGGCCTCTCTTCCGAGCGGAGAGTAGAGACCTGCACCTAAGTCTTTCTTCACAACTTCCTTAATTAGCGTGAGAATAATCAGTCCTTCCACATGCACTCACTCAGAAATCCAAACCGCCCTTGAAGGACAAAAGCAACCCCGCGAGCGTGGACGGTAAGTAAAGACGGAGCTTCAGAGAATAAGGGAGGGCATTTCAGTTGTTTCCCACGAGATAGCAGCACCAGCGGGGAACGTTTAACGACGAGCCCATCCAGATAATACGCGTCTCCAGCTCCCCGTGTCATTTTAGCATCTTACAAAAGAGCGTCGGTATAAATGAGAAACAAAACAGCATAAAAACAAAAGAAAGTCGAGCAGAAGAAACAAGAGACGCGCCTTACGAGCCATCATAAAAACATTCATTACTCTTATTTAAAGAAAGAACTGTGAACCCTTGAGTTCTGTATTCAGACCCGTTACAAATGAATCCATTTCCGTAATTGTTTTGTTTATTAATTAAAAGAGCTACCTGCTAAATTAATTGATGCACGAAACTGAGAAAACAGTTAGCTCCAGTGTTAAACACAGTGACTATAACTCCAACAGCTTGAATACACTTAAGTGTAGATCAAATAGCGTGTGATCCAAAACTGCAGGTAACTTTTTCTGGTCTTTTGATTATATGTTAGCATTTGTATCAAAGTTTCGTAGGTTTAAATTCAGCCGTGAACAATGAATTTTAAACCAGGGGATCCCATGTTGTTGATTTTTCTTCTTCTTCTTCTTCTTCCTGTTATGTATTAGGCCCCGTGGTCTGTTACTCCCTCCCTTGTTTCAGCAGACGGCCCAAAAATATTTTTCCCTAAGGACGACAGTCTATTGCATGGTGTGGTATTCTTATAGGCTGCATTCTGAGATTTCCATTTCTGTCTATTATTTTGAATTTTCTCTAAAAGAGGATCCATTTTTTAATTCTTTTAAAATAACTATTTTTTTTCTTTTTATGTAATTTAGTATAGCCCACAGTTTTTAAAAAACCATTATTTAATTGGCAATTATTCGTCGTTTGTCATATTTACGTAGTAGTAATAATAGTAATAATAATAATAATAATAATAATAATAATAATAATAACAATAATAATAATAATAATAATAATAATAATTCTTTATTTATACTGGCAGAGTTAAGACCATAGGGCCTTCTCTTACATTCTACGAGGTCACAAAGTATACAAGCAGTTAAAATTGAACAAAAAGTTAAAGAACAGAATACTAACATATTACAACAAATAATAATAATAATAATAATAATAATAATAATAATAATAATAATAATAGCATAATAAAATCGACACTAAGCAACATGAAAGTAATACCATAATAGAAAAAAAAGAAAGTAAAATACATTGGAATATAGTGAAAGCAACTCATTTAGTACAAATAGTTAATATGGAAAAACGTAAGGAAGAATATATCAAAATGGAATGTAATAAAATAATAATAAAAAAGAAAATGAATACGAAAATTAAATAAAATTCACGATAAAAAGGCTACGATAATAAATTCATCGGTTGATAAAGAGAACAAAAATGGGAAAGGAAGGAAAAAGAAATATATAGCCTATATTTTTACGAAACTATCGCAGAGAAAAGGGCTTATAACTGAAAGATGAACTGCAGATACGGTGAAAGATGAAGAGTGGAAGGATGTTCTGTGTTTAGGAATGGAGAGTGTGATATGGTGTTGTGAGCGAGTATCTATTTCGTGATATGAGGACAAATGTTGAAAACGAGAAGCTAGGTAGCTAGGGTTAGAGGTTTGAAGAATATTGAAGAGTGAAGTGAGAGAGTGAATAGTATGGTCCAACCTTCACTTCCATATATGGCAGTAGGTCTCGCCAATGTTTCATGGGCTTTGATTCTTGTATATTTTCGGATGGGAGAAGGTTTTAAAATGTAATTAATAGTAGGCCTACTGATTGCATAATTAAAACAACTGAATTTTGTAGAAAAATGGGAGGGGTGATAAGAGAAAGAAGAATAAAATGGATGAGATTTAGTGATGATATGGCGTTGTTAGCAGAAGAGGAGATGATACTAAAGGATACAGTATGCTACTGGAGCTAAATGACAGCTGAGAGCAGTATGGGATGCAGATAAATACCAATAAGACGAAGACCATGGTCATAGGGAAAAAAATAAAGGTTGTTGTTTAGTCAGCTGAACTTCAAAAGTGATATGATACCAAGAAGGCACCCCTTAATAGGCAGCTAAGCCAGGAGATAATGGGGTAGGGTGGTCAGTTACTTTTCCCCTCCATTGCATACATCGCCGACTAGCTACATATTACACTAGTCAGACTTCACATGCATACAAACAATTGTTCTTCCTCTGACACATATCGTCAAGTGAGATGTACTGTCTGATAATAGATGTACATATCAGCCAGAACCTCAATTAGAGGATTATAGCATACTAGTGGCTTGTGCAGCAAATGCTGCAAACTAAGTTCATTAGACGTTCAAATAAACATTTTTCGGATTTATTTTCAATGAAGAATACCAGACATTCGGAAAGTTATTTGCTTCCATAATAATGAAAGATACTCTCTCTCGAGCCAATACTGAAGAGAACCACGCATATAAATATCTACACCACACCGCCATTAAATATATGAAAAAGACCCAACCCTACTTGATTAATAATTATAAAAATATTTGATTTTTAATAATATTATTATCTTACGTAAGTTTTATAGCTTTCAGTAACATATATCATACATACTATATAGCCGCCACTCAGTAAAATATAGAAATCAAAATCTAATTTAAGTTGTTCTCTACATCTACTTATATAACCACGAAAGTTTCACTTTCATATCATCAATATAGCATTAATATGTATAATTGATGAAATATAGTTACATTATGGCATTAACTACAATAATATTTAATTTCTAATGGTAATAATGTCATCAAACCACCTCAAGTTTTGTAGTTTTTAATATCCAATACACAGCTGTACCCAGAAAATTACACACCACAGAATCTAACCTGTAAATTATTTTTAGTAAGTTAAGTTTTTAATAACCAATTTAATTTGAGCTCTAAATATGTCAGCATTCTTGCAGATCATGGCCTTCGTGTAATATTGTTTACTGTAGTATGTGTTTTGTTTTATTCTGAAATGTAACACAGCCGACTTGTTGCTCGCTTCGCTTCTCCTTTAGAAAAAAGCGAAGGGTATATCAAGTCGGCCGTGAATGCTATTAGCTAGTTCTCAAAACTGACGACAGATGGATTTTGGAAAATAGGAAAATTATGTTTAAAAATTGACATTTCACTGAAAACTACTATTTTTCCGAAAAACTTTGAGTTCAAAGCTTCAAAATGAGGGGTCATTTATTAAAATCCGGTCCACACCTGTGGAGTAACGGTTAGCGCGTCTAGCCGCGAAACCAGGTGGCCCGGGTTCGATTCCCGGTCTGGGCAAGTTACCTGGTTGAGGTTTTTTCCGGGGTTTTCCCTCAACCCAATATGAGCAAATGCTGGTTAACTTTCGGTGTTGGACCCCGGACTCATTTCACCGGCATTATCACCTTCATCTCATTCAGACGCTAAATAACCTAAGCTGTTGATAAAGCGTCGTAAAATAACCTACTAAAAAATATATTAAAATCTGTCCAGCCGTTTTCCCGTAATTTCCATTACCAGTTCAAATTATATATATAGATTTAAAAGTCATGTTTAGTTCAGATAAGTTTATGAAATAATATCATATAAATTAGTTTTTATTTTTTTTTATTTGTCAGTCAATTGAACGTCATAAAGAACAAGTCTGGTCTTCAGTTTTATATATAATAATTTTAAATGTTTTTAATTTCATAATTCAGGCACACTGCATGCCACTCAATATATTGTATTATAATTATGTTCATTGGAAGGCTTTCTATCTGTACGTTAATTTAATTTTAAGACTATGTACGCCATTCAACCCTTCTATGTAAAGTATGCATGGTCAGACTATTTACTAGTGTTTTATAAATGTGTTTAAATAATATTTTCACCTAGTTCAAATGTTTGTTTGTTAGAAAACTGTCACCTGAAGATGACTTGAAAGTAAGTCGAAAATATTCGTGACGTATATTAACATTGTATCTTGATGTAACAGAATCCATTTCTGCCATCATAACATGATAAGTGTTGACTGAAAAATAAAAAAACTAATTTATATGATAATTATATGATTATAAAGAAGGTACATATGCAAATTCTAAATGAGGCATAGGCCTAGAGCAAGTGGACAGCTTCAAATACTTGGGGTGTACTATAAGCAGTGACATGAGCTGCTGCCAGGAAGTCAAAAGAAGAATAGCAACGGTAAAGGAAGCTTTTAATAGAAAAAGGAGCATCTTCTGCGGACCTCTGGAAAAATAACTAAAAAAGAGACTAATGAAATGCTTTGTATGGAGTGTGGCATTGTATGGGTCGGAAATATGGACATTATGATGAGGTGAACAGAAACGACTGGAAGTATTTGGAATGTGGATATGGAGATGAGTGGAACGTGTGAAATGGACAGACGGAATGAGAAATGAAGCTGTACTAGAAAGAGTGGGTGAAGAAAGAATAATGATGAAACTGACTAGAGAGAGAAGGAAATTTGCTTGACCACTGGGTAAGAAGAAACTGCCTACTGAAGGATGCTGTGTAAGGAATGGTGAACGGGAAGTAATTTCATAGCAAAAGAAGATATCAGATGATAGACGACATTAAGATATATGGATCATATGCGGAAAGGCAGAAAATAGGAACGATAGGAGAACGCTGGGTTTGTAGTGAAAGACCTGCTCTTGGGCAGAACACTGTGAATGAATGTTCATAGCTTAAATGATAATAATCTATTTAAAACATGAGACTTGTTCTGCAAGTTTATGATAAAGGTAAATTTTGCTGCGAAAGTGATTTTTTTTTTCCTTTCAAGCCCATTACCTACGGAGTCTTATCTCCAGAAATGAGTTGTAATTGAAAAACAGAACTTTGGAGGTCATCTTCAGAATCTCCAAATAATATCACATCACCTACAAACAGTAGCATATGTTACGGTAAACGGCTGGTACTGTCAATTTTACTCAACAACATCATTTTCCCCAACACTTTTTTCCCAATTCCAGTAAGAGTGACTTCTATTGAGAACTTACTTACTTACTGGCTTTTAAGGAACCCGGAGGTTCATTGCCGCCCTCATATGAGCCCGCCAATGGTCCCTATCCTGAGGAAGATTAATCCATTCTCTACCATCATATCCCACCTCCCTCAAATCCATTTTAATATTATCTTCCCATTTACGTCTCGGCGTCCCTAAAGATCTTTATCCCTCCGGCCTCCCAACTAACACTCTATATGCATTTCTGGATTCGCCCATACGTGGTACATGCCCTGCCCATCTCAAACAACTGGATTTAATGTTCTTAATTATGTCAGGTGAAGAATACAATGCGTGCAGTTCTGCGTTGTGTAACTTTCTCCATTCTCCTGTAACTTCATCCCTCTTAGCCCCAAATATTTTCCTAAGCACCTTGTTCTCAAACGCCTTAATCTCTGTTCCTCTCTCAAAGTGAGAGTCCAAGTTTCACAGCCATACAGAACAACCGGTAATATAACTGTTTTTATGCTCGACCATGCCGAAATGTAGTAATTATACACCTGGTAGTAGCCCTTTAATGCACCTTATAGTACAGTTGTTCAGCCAATGAGAAATCACCATTATATAACCGCAAGTATCGATTATTCTCGGATATGCAATCGAAAGACAATTAGCGAAACGTCACGGAGGCTGGAAATCTAATACTGTCGCAGAAGGTTATGTTCTGTTACTATAATAATTAGCGTTAATTGTAAATAATATTCAAATAAATTCAATTTGTCATCTCGTTTTTCAGTTCTAAATCAACTTCCAGGTTATATCAATATTAATGTTCATGTTATTCTCTAGATTATATCAAGGTCAATGACATTCGTCCCTCGGAAAAAATCAATACTTTCGCGTCTGCGCACATCTCACAATTTAGAACGTCAGTTCCGCTCTTCACTTAGATAACCATAACATGAATACTTACGAATAATTTCCAGTTACAAATATGGTCGAGCATAAAAAGTCGTATGAAACTTGCCTATAATGGTAATTAAGACGCTCGTACGAAAATTATGAAACTCGCTTGCGCTCCTTTCATAAACATACATACTCGCGTCTTAATTACTACCATTATAGGCTCGTTGCATAATATTCTGTATAAATTCTAACTTACAGATTTTTTGACAGCAGATTGGATGACAAAAGCTTCTCAACCGAATAATAATAGGCATTTCCCATATATATTCTGCGTTTAATTTCCTCCTGAGTGTCATTTATATTTGTTCATCTATTGAGAACTAACGGAACTATTTCAAAGTGTCACTTTGTTATATCTTTGGTCTTGACTTATTCCGTAGTTAGAACTTCGCTTACACGACCAGAAAATTGTGGTTCAGATATCTATGAACGCCAATGTAGAAGCCAAAGAAGTTGCTGACTCATATTTTAGTCCCAGGTATGAAGTCGCTAGCAGCCTACGGTTGAACTCCCTTTGATGCGAAACACCCAGACACAGTTGTCTGCGCTTTCGTGATTAAGGGCAGGCAAGTTACGAACTTTTTAATATTGCGCTCGCCGTGCATAGACCGCGACGGGTTTCATGCTGCAGTTCGCGGAATAAACGTGGAGCTTTGTTTGTATAAATAGTGTGTACAGGAAAAAGTTATTAAATTAACAGTTAAAAAAAAAACTTTAAATGCAGGCAGGCGTTTTACATTTAACTGCTGCCACAACAGAAGTTGTGTTGTCTCGCGCACTCTAGCGGAGTCGCAAATAGAAGATATGGCCCAAAGGCCAAGACATCACAACCAGACCTCGCTGTGTTTTTCTCAACTTAAATAGGGTTTTAAATTATTTTTAAAGTTTGATGAGTCGGAGAATAACTTTACAAATAAAGCAAACCTTTCGTGACCAGAAGGGATTAAAATACCTTCTTCGTTAAGAAAAAAATTCATACAATTTCTGGTCGAGGATTCACTCTATAGAAAGTATCAGTTGGTGAATGTCTTATATTATATTATATTATATTACATTAAATTACATTATATTCTATTTTATTTTATTTTATTTTATTTTATTTTATTTTATTTTATTTTATTTTATTTTATACTAGCTGAAAGCACCCGGCGTTGCCCGAGTTGTTCTTTTTGCTTCTTTTTTTTTTAATTAAACTGGTTGTACCAAAGAATCAATATATACATATATCATTTAATTTATATTGGAAGATTTTTTACCCCTTGACTTCTGCCTGCCTATTTTTTAATAGGACTTGAGAAACTCTATCTCACAAATTCAGAACATATTAGGCCTATATTAATTCTTATTTCGTACACAGAATACAGATAATACAGGTACAATATAAACTCGCAATAAGTCATTTTTTTAAATAGAGACTAATATTCTGAGAGACGTATACCAGTTTTTTTTTTTATAAATTAAGATGATTATTTCCACAACGCATAACATACTACATTGGCAACGTGATTATACAGTTAGAATTTTGCAGTAACACATTTTCGGACATGAACAACAATATTTTGAGAGACGTATGATATTATTTTTACTTTTACTATCTGACCTGACAGTGTTATTTTCAGTCGGCTTACGTACATTCACATACTACATTAGCAATATGACAAATGTATCATTGGATTTCTTTTTGATGTGTGTAAAATCTTTTTTTTCCTACTTCTTTGTACAAAATATAGTTGAGAATGTAAAAACACGGAGTTTTTAAGTTAATGTCTGCAACTTTGAGCGACTGCCCTTGAGCTTCATTTTAATATGGCCATTACAAATGCTAGTGGCATTGATTATATTATATTATATTATATTATATTATATTATATTATATTATAATATTATATTATATTATATTATATTATATTATATTATATTATATTATATTATATTATTATATTATATTATATTATAATATTATATTATATTATATTATATTATATTATATTATATTATATTTTCTAATGAGGACATTAACAAAATTTGTCTAATGGTAGTGAGAGATTCATTATCCATTTTACACAATCACTTGTACAATACTCTGTGTTTTTTTTTTCACTTCATTTCATTACTCTTCAATGTATTTTCATCTCATGTTTCTCCGAAATCAAATTGTACTTTATTTTTAAATTTATCATTGTTCCGTATTCTCTCCGCAATCATATTGTATTTCTCATTTAACCTCTGCTTTGTATTCCGGATCCTAGTGGTCAGCCGTAGATTTCGGCCAGATGTCCCAAATTGTGGAATTTGTTGTTGTATTATATTACTGTTGCTCCCAAGTATTTGAATTTTCCCACCTCTTCAAAGGATAAATTTCCAATTTTTATATTTCCATTTCAGACGACATACTCGTCACGAAACATAATCATATACTTTGTCTTTTCGGATTTACTTCCAAACCTATCTCTTTACACGGTTGAGAAGCTTTTATCATCCTGTCTGCTGTCAAAAAATCTGAAAGTTAGAATTTATAAAACTGTTATATTACCGGTTGTTCTGTATGGTTGTGAAACTTGGACTCTCAATTTGAGGGAGGAACATAGGTTAGAGGTGTTTGAGAATAAGATGCTTAGGAAAATATTTGGAGTTAAGAGGGATGAAGTTACAGGAGAATGGAGAAAGTTACACAACACAGAACTGCACGCATTGTATTCTTCATCTGACATAATTAGGAACATTAAATCCAGACGTTTGAGATGGGCAGGGCATGTAGCATGTATGGGCGAGTCCAGAAATGTATATAGAGTGTTAGTTGGGAGGCCGGAGGGAATATGACCTTTGGGGAGGCCGAGACGTAGATGGGAAGATAATATTAAAATGGATTTGAGGGAGGTAGGATATGATGTTAGAGACTGGATTAATCTTGCTCAGGATAGGGACCAATGGCGGGTTTATGTGAGGGCGGCAATGAACCTCCGGGTTCCTTAAAAGCCAATAAGTAAGTAAGTAAGTAAGTATTATATTAAATTATATATTATGTTATATTATATTATATTATATTATATTATATTATATTATATTATATTATATTATATTATATTATATTATATTATATCATTAATATTTCTTGCCCACGCAGTTCAATTCTGACCTGTATGAGTGGTCCAAATGTATTCGTTCGCATCATCTTCGTAAATTTTACAGCTTGGAGGCTTTTCGTCTGAATTTCATTAGCAAAATTGAACTAAGAATTCAATGTTGAACATTTGATGACTGGACATAAAAAATGCTGAAAGTGCCAAGAGGACAATCCTAGAAAAGAGATCTTTCTTGTGTAACTGGTAATGCAATATCCTACATTCTGCACATCCATGAGAGAAGTTAGTTTCTAAATAAACTTACAATGGGACTTGTTATTTTTCTTTGTGCATTGAGCCAGGGACATAGACTTTCCGTTTTGGAAAAACTAATTTTCACATATATTGGCACTTGGGGTCTTCTTTATGTCCTGTCTTCATTTTGGTATATTACAATAACTATTGTAGCTTCAGTAAGTTTTTTTGCTCTCCTGGAAAAATTGTCTGGTTGAATTTGGTACCTTTTGGAAACAAATTCCACATAATATATTATGTTTGAAAGAAGGTTATCTATCCGATCCAAAAGTTTGTCGGTCTAATTTAGAAACGCACTGTATTACAACAACTAAATACACAAACGATTTGGGAAAACACGGAAATTTTACTTGAAGCAATTAAAGCGATCGGTTTGGAAGTAAATCCCGAAAAGACAAAGTATATGATTATGTCTCGTGACCAGAATATTGTACGAAATGAAAATATAAAAATTGGAGATTTATCCTTCGAAGAGGTGGAAAAATTCAAATATCTTGGAGCAACAGTAACAAATATAAATGACACTCGGGAGGAAATTAAACTCAGAATAAATATGGGAAATGCGTGATATTATTCGGTTGAGAAGCTCTTATCATCCAGTCTGCTGTCCAAAAATCTGAAAGTTAGAATTTATAAAACAGTTATATTACCGGTTTTTCTGTATGGTTGTGAAACTTGGACTCTCACTCTGAGAGAGGAACATAGGTTAAGGGTGTTTGAGAATAAGGTGCTTAGGAAAATATTTGGGGCTAAGCGGGATGAAGTTACAGGAGAATGGAGAAAGTTACACAACGTAGAACTGCACGCATTGTATTCTTCACCTGACATAATTAGGAACATTAAATCCAGACGTTTGAGATGGGCAGGGCATGTAGCACGTATGGGCGAATCCAGAAATACATATAGAGTGTTAGTTGGGAGACCGGAGGGAAAAAAGATCTTTAGGGAGACCGAGACGTAGATGGGAGGATAATATTAAAATGTATTTGAGGGAGGTGGGATATGATGATAGAGACTGGATTAATCTTGCACAGGTTAGGGACCGATGGCGGGCTTATGTGAGGGCGGCAATGAACCTTCGGGTTCCTTAAAAGCCAATTGTAAGTAAGTAAGTAAGTGTTGTAGCTTCAGTAAGTTATTTTGCTGTCCTGGGAAATTTGCCTGGTTGGATTTGGTATCTTTTGGAAACAAGTTCCACATAATGCGAGTATATTCTGTTTTCATACTGGGTATTGAACCGGACTCCGTTGTTGTCATACCTACCTCTTGAGTCACTCCGTTTACCGATACAAAATTTGATTCAGTATAAGGGATGAAAAAACTGGAGATCTTTGATGACGAGATGGCCTTTGAGAAAGGGTAGGACGAAGGACTGGAATACTGGATGAAGGGCTACGAAGGTTGTTGGACTCGCTATAGAGAGCTATACGTTACAGACTGCGTCACGCACATCTGCTCTAGCAGCAAAAAACTGCGAGCAGGAAGAAGCCGCTTTCCTTTTTTCTCTCTCTACTAAAACTTAATAACTCGTGCTGGCACATTGAAAAAAAAGTAGAAGAGAGAGGGAACATGGTTGCGTCAACTTCATAACGTTGCCATCAAGTTGCTCATGCATGTGCCCTGCCATCATACCCCGGCTAACCTAATTAGATTCTGCCATCCTCATTTATTTCTCCGAGATACTAGGCTACATTTCTAACTTATTTAGGGAGTCCAGAAGAAACTGCCAACTCCCGTAGCTCCTTTACGAAAATTAAACAGGTCTCGTAAATTGACTTCATTTTCTCCAAGATATTGTTGTTATTAGTGTTAACTTTATTTTCATGCTTATCTTTTTTTTTTTTTTTTAATGACGGCTTGTAATAAGTCTTGTTAACTACTTCTAAGGTTTCCATACATGTCGAACATTGCCTTTGTGTTGTCAGTAAGAACAATTTTGCGCATTTAAAGGTTTGAGGGTCAAAAGAAGTGATTTTTCAGTGTATTTTTTAATATGAAGATTGGGCATTTATTTTTTATGTCGGTGAAAGAATTTTTACGATACATAGGGTAAACATTGGTAATTTCGTGGCAGTGGTTATTTCGTGATACTTTTTCTTTGCTCTTTTGTGAACTAACCAATGGTGTTACCAGTTCAAATTTCCGCCAAGGGATTGCATATGTTGTCCAGTTTCCAGAAACATACAGCTAAGCTTTGTGTGACTATTGTAGTTGCTTCAGTGAGCTTTTATGTTTGGAGAGAGCAAGTTTGCGTCGACTTCTCAGGCGTACAAATTTTGTGGATGTTTGTAATTACATTACAGGCTTATTGTTAAATGTAAGCATATGATATTTGGTACAAAGATTTATTGTCTCATCATGAAATTTTAGGAAATGCTTTTGGAATTTTAGATACATCTGTAGTCGCCATATAGGCTTAGCTTTACTGATAGAAATCTTAGCTGTTTGAGGCGAAATTTTGTTGAGCATTAAGTGTTACATTTTATACTATTTTAAAAATTGTATTGCAATAGGAATTTTAGAAATCTGAAGACAAGATGTGATAAAAAAAAAAAAGAAAACGGAGACGCAATGGGTTCAGTGTAGCTTCTGTTTAATTTGTTATCATGCTAAGTGTCAATGATAAGTGCTAGATGACTTACTTGCAAGAATTGTGACAGAAGATGGAACATGGCTCCATCATTTTGGACCGGAGACAGAGGCAGACATTGGAGTGGCATCATGCAAATTCACCAAAGAAATAGGAATTCAAAAGTACACCTTCGGCAGGAAACGTTATGGCTACTGTGTTTTTCGATTCAGAAGGACTCTTGCTTGTGGACATCATGCCACACGGAACCACCATTAATTCTGACGCGTATGTGGCTACTCTCAAGAAACTTCAAGTTAGATTGAGTCGTGTTCGACGACATCGGGAGAAGCAGGATGTTCTGCTATTGCACGGCAACGCACAGCCATATGTCAGTCACAAGACCACAGACCAGATCAGAAAATTCGGATAGATAACACTGAAACAACCGCCTTACAGTCCTAAACTGGCACCATGCGATTACCATCTCTTTGGTAAACTGAAGGATCCCTTCGCGGAACGAGGTTAGAAGATGACTCCCTTGTGCACGCTGCTAAAGAGTGGCTCATACGTGTTGGTCCAGACTTTTTATCGTGCTGGTCTACAGGCCCTCGTTCCTAGGTTACGTAAGGCAGTTGAAAGGGACGGGGATTATGTGGAAAAGTGACATTTTGTTCTTAAAGGATGCATCTACATTCTGTGAAAATAGCAAAGCTGTAGGATAAAAATATAATTTTTAAACAAACGTTATGCTTTACTTTTGGAGGTACCCTAGTAATATAGGTTATAGTAAAGTCCGTAATAAAAGGGTTCACCCTTTCAGGGCAAAGAAGATCCCTTTTCAATTTCAATTTTTACTTTGATTTCATTCTTATTATGTGTTGATATGTATTTCTATGTTTTCTTGCTATGAATATTAGACGGAATTACTAGGTTTGAAGTCTTGTAACAATAAATGAGAATTTCATTTGACTTTAATGAATTTTTCCACAATTCTTCTACCTCTCACGAAATTATCAATGCAATATCACGAAATTACCAAGGTTATCACGAAATAACCAACCTTTCAGCTTAAGTTGTAAAAGTGGTTTTTGGCAGAAATTCAAGAACATATCCAATCTTTTATGTCTCCAGATTTGTACAGCAAGTTATCGTCTTTTAGATGAAAAAATCGGAATAAGGATATATTTATACATTTGCATTTTAAATTAGTTTTCATGAAATTATCACGAAATTACCAATGTTTACCCTACACAATGTTTTGGTCGATATGACCATAAATGTGCGAGCGTGCGCTTATCTAGCTTTCCACACATAATATATATTTAACGCTCATTTCCCGTAACTTGTATTTTTCAAAACCGTATTTGTGATAGCTCAGATACCGCAGTAAAATTTTGCATGCAACTGTCTTTCATACTTGTGAACAAGACGAACTACAATAAATTGCTGTAACATTTATATTTTATTTTAGAAAAAAATTAACTAAAAATCATTAAAAATTTAACTTTTCATAAGAAATTTAAAAAATACTGCTATTGTAGACGTTTCAAAGATTGTAGTTCATATTCTTCCTTTGATATTCAGGAATAAATAGAAAAAAGAATGCCAGAGAAATATTCATAGTACGAGTATTTGTGAAGATTATCAACAGTAATCTCACTAGACGTTTTGATTTATCTAGAGAAAATCAAAACTCGAGTGGGATTTAATTGACTATTACACGATTAGAAGAAAGTATATAAAGATTAGAAGTAACGAAGTACTCCAATACAATAAAATATTAATTGACTTACGAAAATACAACTGTCTTCAAATGTATTACTGTACCATCTCAACATTACAAATATTACGCTAGATGCATGCTAGATGGCAGTAGTGTCTTTATACAGACACTGTAATGATTACTATTCAATGAATCTTAATATTAAACAATCTCTGATATGTGACTATCCATAATATCATATAGCAGAAGTTCTTTTTATCCTCTCAGAGCAGAAGCTATAACATAACCTAACTAATATACACAAGTGTTAGAAAAGTTTTAATTAACGACGATGACATAAAAAATAAACATGAATAATTGTAAAAGGAATAATTATTGAATGTACAATTTTCAAATTTGAATGGGTTGGTGGTTTAATTGATGTTATATTGGATGTGTGCGTAATAGAAGTGGAACTCGTTGATTTAGGCCTACATGTTGTATTCAACTTATTCAGAATTTCCGAACGAATAATTTTAAAAGGAATAATTATTGAATGTACAATTTTAAAATTTGATTGTGGTTGGTGGTTCAATTGATGTTATATTGGACGTGTGCATAATAGAAGTGGAACTCGTTGATTTAGGCCTACATGGTGTATTCAACTTATTCAGGATTTCCGAATGGTGCTCTTCATTTATTTGTAAATCGGATTTCAGAAGATGCATAGGTATGATCAGTGATTTTTATTAATTCTTGTTCTTGAATGCCAATGCGAGTCATATTTGAAACTGCTGTGCATCGACTGGAGTGGTTTGTAATTTTATATATATTTTGACGTCCAGACAGCGCAGTTTCAAATGTTGGCAAACAAAGAAACAAATGCTAGGGACGCGATAAAATTAAACAAATGCTAGGGACAAATGCTAGGGACGCGATAAAATTGTGCTATAAGCAGCCATGATTGGTTGAAATACGTCCTTTCGTACCGTTTTATTGGTCAAAAGTAGTATGACGTAGTAAGAGTGTAATAGTCATAAAAACTGCACATCAGTGCAAAAAAGGCTACTTTTTTTATGATAATTACTCATAATGATGAAACTTTTAGTAAATCTGAAAATAGTATATAATTGCAGAAGCAGTGAGTACTGAGCATGTCAAATTGCAAGGTGAAAGAGTCATTAGTTGCTGCGAGAAAAAATATATATTGAATTTATCTAATTTTCTAGTGCTCAAACCTGTATATCTCCCCTTAAATGTCTGTAGTCTACCAGGCAACCGACGCACAGTGTGTAAAAACGCCATCTAGCTGTAAAAATTAAAACTTCTCTCCTGTCTAACAGATTTTATGAAACTTTGTACAGGAGTTGCAGATAGCATATTTTTGTTTATAAACTCTATATAACACATTTTAACTTTGTGCTGGAATTAAGCTACAGGTAATTATATATATATATATATATATATATATATATATATATATATATATAATTTGTGTAGAAACTCTGATCCGCAGGATTTTCACTTAGGTTGCGGCGGAGGAACCTATAACAGGTCAACTATCCCTTTGTATAGTCTCCATTTAGGCTGACTGCCTCCTAAGGGTAGGATGAACTCTTGAGTCAAACTTTGAATACAACATCCTAGGAGTTGGATCTTTTTTAAATCAAGTCCCTGGTCCTCCAGGTTGGGGGGTTGGATCGTGGGACTGACAATTCCACATCTGGAAAAACAAACCTGTTGAGAAGCAAAAAATTTAGTAACAAGAAAACACGGAATTTAAAAAGGTACATGATTTAAACTTAGTCATGGAATGCATCCCTCTAATAGACCTGGCACCCTAGAAATCTAACTCATGAATTAAAGAAATACGCTGGAAAGGGAAGGATATTTTGATTGACAATTATGCTACCTATGGTAAGTGGTCATCAGATGGGAGAAACACTTATACGTACTGGTTTCATTTTAAGAAAAACACTTAAACATCTGATACTGAATTTCGAAGCAAGATAATCGTATAGGTTTGGATAAGAAACAAGTTCTTTAACACAACGCTAAAACTGAAGACAAGGATGAAAATAAAAGTCTCGTGATAGTTTAGAATATTGTATCAGAGATGGCTAAATATTAAAATAATTTTTGGAGACATAATGCAAAGGTAGGAAGAGACATGAAAATTCAAAAATATCTTTGAGGAACAGTACAAATAACAACGGATTAAGATTAGGAAATTTGCAATAAGCAAAAATAAATAAGTGGGAAATTTTTGTTATTCATCCATGAATAACATTTATCATCCAGATGCTTCAAAAGAATCAGATCGATCATGTCCTATAAAACACGTTATATTCACCGGATGTATTTATCGCGGTGCTGACTGACTCAGATCATCATCTTGTACGTATTAAATATCGAGCAAAATTATCTTAGCCAATAAATACACAGGTGACAAGATGGAAAATTTGACATTGGAAAACTAAATGATGATATATGTCAAAATGAATATAAGGATTTAGTGACTCAAACTCTGGACAGTCAGTGTCAAACCAATAGCACCTGAAGAATCTTGGAGGAAAATTAAACCAGATGTTTCAGATGGCAGAGAAGATCCTAGGTTATAGAAAATCTCAGAATAGAAATGGTTGGTTTGATGAAGAATGCCAGGAGGCATTGAGCCTAAGAAATGACTTCAGAATTAAAATGATCCAACGGAACACTAGGAACAATGTTGATGAATTTGGAGGCAAGAAGAAAAGCTAAGACACTAATGATAGAAAGAAAAAGAATATAAGAAAATTTACTACGGGAAACACAAGATAGATACAGCAGAAATGACTCGAGAAAATTTTTCGAAAATATTCGGAAATTTAAAGGCGGCTTTCAACCAAGAACAACCTGGTGTCGGGATAAGGATAATCTGGTTGGCGAAACTTTGGAGTCTTGAAAAGATAGACTGAACACTTTATGAAACAATGAATCCTACATAAATACAAATCCACATCATCAAATGAAACCATTTATTTTGGCCCAGAAGACAACTAAAATAACAAGTAAACTTGAAGTTTTTAACTAATTATGAAGAATAAAAGAGCTGGTGAGGATCTGATAACACCAGAGCTGATACAGAAAGGTGAAATGTCTCTGGACCTACATATATGTGTAAAGTGATTTGGAACAAAGAAGAAATTCCTGATGAATGGAGAACATCCCTGATATGCCCCATACCAAAAAGGCAGCAAGCTGGACTGTAACAATTTCCGAGGAATCTCGCTGCTGAAGTATTAAAGCATATACAGATGAATTCCTGGGTGAATATCAGTGTGGTTTTAGGCAAGGACGAAGTACAACCTTTGCACATATTCACAATCAAACAGTGTTTAGAGAAGACAAGAATATAATATCCCCATAATATGCTTTTATAGACTTTAAACTCAGGCATTTGATAACATGAATCGATTTAAAATTCTGGAGGCTATGAGAGAATTTGGTATCCCTACCAGATTGAAATTTAACAAAAATAACCCTCTCCAAAACATATAATAAGGTAAAGATACAAACAAAACTATCTGATTTAACAGTAAATGGGGTGATTTATTTATCTACAATTCTGTTTAATTTATTTATTTCATTAGGAACATTGATTTAAATTTTATTTATTTATTTATTTATTTATTTATTTATGATATTGTATTTATGAGTTATCTCTTGGATTTAAATGAAATAGTAACCCAAATTCAAACAGAAGCAGAGCACATGGGGTTAAAAATTAATAAAGAAAAACTAAATAATGAGAAACATAAGACCAAAATTTGTAATAAAGATATTATAATAAATGGACAGACATATGAGTAGATTCTTTTAAATATCTAGGAGTTCTAATTAGAAAACACTGATGCGGATGAGGCAAAAAATTGCTGGGGGAAATAGATGCCTGAGAGCCCTTAACAAAACTTTGAGAGCAAGATGCATAAAATAAAAGCAAAACTTACATTATATAAAACAATAACCAATTGTGCTTTAAATAGTGAAACTTGGACTCTGTCGAAAAATGGAACAACAACTGATGACATGGGAAAGGAAAATTAAGGAAAATCTATGGTCCTAAATATGAGAATGGGCACTGGAGAATTAGATATAATACAGAACTGAAAACTCAATATAAATTCCAGATATTGTTGCTGAAATCAAAATATAGGTTGGAATGGTTAGGACATGTAATCAGGATGAATGATCAGAGAATACCAAAAAGATTCTCAACACAAAACCAGAAGGCAGGCGCAATTTTGGCAGACAGAAACTAAGATGGTTGGATGGAGTGGAGGAAGATTTAAGGACTCTAGGCATGAGAAGATGGAGGCAGAAGGCTCTGGTTGGACAGGAATGGACCAAAATCCTAAGGAGGCCAAAATTTAAGGGCCGTAGTGCCAAAGAAGAAGAAGAAGAAGAAGAAACTCTGATTACGAGGAACTACCCCTTTGTAAAGCTCCATTTAGACAAGGTAACTTCTCTCCTATATAAGACCTTCTATAAAACTTTGAACACTAATTACAAGCAGTATATATTTTTTTACATACAAACTGATTATATTTTTACCTGATAAAAGTTTAGTAAAACCTATTATATACAAGTTATTAATTTTGTCTAAATATGGGTAGATCCTATTATGCGAAGATAATGAGAATTTGTAGACAATTATGCTACCTGTAACTTCTATATGTTGGGAGAAAATTCACGAACGATTAGGGAAAACACGGAAATTTTACTTGAAGCAAGTAAAGCGATAGGTTTGGAAGTGAACCCCAAAAAGACAAAGTATGTGATTATGTCTTGTGATCAGAATATTGTACGAAATGGAAATATGCAAATTGGAGATTTATTCTTCGAAGAGGTGGAAAAATTCAAATATCTTTGAGGAACAGTAACAAATGTAAATTACACTCGGGAGGAAATTAAACGCAGAAAAAATATGGCAAATGCCTGTTGTTATTCAGTTGAGAAGCTTTTGTCATCCAGTCTGCTGTCAAAAAATCTGAAAGTTAGAATTTATAAAACAGTTATATTACCGGTTATTTTGTATGGTTGTGAAACTTGGACTCTCACTTTGAGAGAGGAACATTTAATTGTTTGAGAATAAAGTGCTTAGGAAAATATTTGGGGCTAAGAGGGATGAAGTTACAGGAGAATGGAGAAAGTTACACAACACAGAACTGCACGCATTGTATTCTTCACCTGACATAATTAGGAGCATTAAATCCAGATGTTTGAGATGGACAGGACATGTAGCAGGTACGGGCGAATCCAGAAATGCATATAGAATGTTAATTGGGAGGGCGAAGGGAAAAAGATCTTTAGGGAGGCCGAGACGTAGATGGGAGGATAATATTAAAATGGATTTGAGGGATGTGGGATATGATGATAGAGAATGGATTAATCTTGCTCAGGATAGGACCAATGGCGGGCTTATGTGAGGGCGGCAATGAAGCTCCGGGTTCCTTAAAAGCCAGTAAGTAAGTAAGTATAACTTCTTTCTGCTATGGGTTGCAAGGAGTAGTGAAGTGCATTCCATAACCTCTCCTACTCAAATCCCATCCTCACCTTCCCGTGGTGCAACCTGTTTCAACAGACGAGGCTCTGGGGACAGAGTCACAGCGGTATAACTGTTATATAAAAATGGAGGAATTTTCATTTCAACATGTTGACCAGCCATGACATGCATAAGTGTCCCAAAGTAGTGAAGAGAGGATATGGTTGGTGGAGATGTCTGACAGTCCTCCAGGCAGCCATATAGACCAGCTAACCAACTGCAGGTATGGTCCTTCAAACAGTTTGGGGGTTGAGTGTAGGTGATATATCCGCCATATTATAAAAATATGGTGCCTACGTTAAAACGATTATACTTTTGCTACATCACTCTCCTACATTGGAGAGCAGGAGAGTTAATAATGGCTTTATTGCCAAAAACTCAGCATTAGTTTACAACACCACTTTTTTCTCTTCACTAGTTATTGAGGGTGGATATCTTGGGATTTGAACGTTACATAAAAATCAACCTCTTCTTGTTCTCCTTTATTTATTTATTTATTTATTTATTTATTTATTTATTTATTTATTTATTTATTTATTTATTTATTTATTTATGTATTTATTTATTTATATTTAAATATACAGAATAAGGAATATAATTACAAAACAAACAAGAGAAATAGAAATAAAATAATACAAGCAATATAAAAAGAAGATACAGTAGTATTAAAAAATTGAGACCGAATGAGCAGCGCTCGTGCTCGGTCACAGTTCAAAATATTAAAATAAAAGTAATAATTATAACAATAATAATAATAATAATAATAATAATAAATAAGTAAAATAAAATAGGAACTAAAATATAATTACAGAAATGGAATTATATAATATAATATTAACACTAGAGAAGAATAATATCGCACGTGAAAAGTAGGACTAATATATATATTTCAAAATTATAGAATACAAATATAATATAGGTTGATTAATTCATACACATAGGCTATAAATTTATTTAATCAAATTGAAGATATTAACACGTTTCTAATTTTCTTGTTATATGTTAGTGGGTTACATGTTAGAAGTTCTGGGTGTAATTTAGTTAAAGCATTGTACAACCGAGGGCCAAAATTTATGCTATGCTTTAGACCAGCAGATGTGAGACATTTAGGTTCTACTAATGTTGAATTAATATTTCGTCTTGTGTCGTAATTGTGTGTCTGTAATACAAACTTATTACGATTTTTATGATAAAATTTTAACAGCGTATATTTATAAATTTGGTAATTATTAAATACATTAAATTCAGAATAAATTAATTTAGTTGGATAATCGAAACCTTTCTTCAAACAAATTTTAATTATTCGTTTTTGTAGTAAATTTAACGGACTAAGATTAATTTTTGTACTTCCACCCCAAACAATTATACCATATTGAATGATAGACTGAATAATGGCCAAATAAACATTTCGTAGAACTCTAATAGGTAAGTAGCATCGAAGATTAACGAATTTATAAATTGTTTTACGAAGCCTCTTACAAAGATAAGTAAGTAAGTTATATTTTCCTTGTTTTCTATTCTCCTTGTATTTACCCTGTTCTCATTTATTATTTCCATTGTTATAATTACAATTCTTATTACAATGATGTATCGAAGTACCTATGATATTTCCGTGCAGAATTCTGCATTACCATATGGTGAAGAATGGGTAGAATGGAAAAACATTCTTTGCGGCACCAGAACTCGAACCCGGTTTTCAGCTCTACGTGCTGAAGCTTTATCCACTAAGCCACCGGATTCTAGTTCCGATCCCGGATTGAATCCTTCTCAGATTTAAGTTCTACCTCTCAGTTCCTCTTTGGTGGCCTACCCTCATGTACTGTGTCACAGAATATGTGACAGTGGCACAATGTCCAACACTATGTACAGAGGTGCACTCATTGCTAGTGACTAAGTGGCCGGGATTCGACGAGATGAGCGCTGTCTTGCATCACTGATTACGTACTCATATCATATTATTAAGTTGTACCGAAGTACATATGATATTTCCATGTAGGAATTCTGCATTACCAAATGGTGAAGAATGGGTAGAACGGAGAAAAGTTCTCTCGGGCACCAGGACTCGAACCCGGGTTTTCAGCTCTACGTGCTGAAGCTTTATCCAGAGGAACTGATTAAGACGTTTCTCAATTGTTATTTTATCTACAAATTCTCAATAATTTTATTTCTGTTCCAACAACATGCAAAATATAAATTCTTAATTTGTTTTCTCTTAGATATACGACTCAAAATACTGTAAAACATTGTACAATACATGGCCGGTATAAGAACTGAACATGGTCCCATGTTATGTTCTACAGTACATAACGGTCTTGTAACTTAAATAACTATTACGCATTAGTGTTTTATAGGCTCACTTTACGAACTGGCAACAGTGGGTAAAAAAAAATGTAATTTTATGCACTGTCGTATAAAAAGAAATGTTATATTTTATAACATTAATTTATATCTTAAGTATTCCTAATAACACTTCTGAAGTCATATAGTTTTGAATATGTTAGAACATTTATTTTTTTTAATTTTATTTATTTATTTACTTATTTATTTACATATTTACTTATTTATTTGTTTATTTAATTATCTAATTATTTATTTATTTATTACTAATTTATTTACTTATTTATTTATTTTTACTTACTTATTTACTTATTTATTTATTCATTCATTCATTCATTTATTTATTTATTTACTTATTCATTTATTTATTTATTTATTTATTTATTTATTTATTTTATTTTATTTTTATTTCATTTTATTTATTTTATTTTATTTTATTTTAATTTATTTTTTATTTTATTTTATTTTACAGGGCAAAGCCCCAATTACAATAGACAGTACAGATATTTGCTTAAAACATAGAATTGAAGATAACGTGAAAAAGATATAAAACAGATACAAATACAAGATACAGTTGTAAATACAAATTAAAAATTAAAAATGAAAAAAAAATGAACAGACAAATAGATACCAACTAAATAAAAGACACAGATATAGATATACAAAATACAAATAAATGAAAAATAGATAATTATAGATCTCATAACCAAAAGATGTAAAATGTAGCTATAACTGGCAAATTACAGAGTTAACAAATAGATAGCAATATTATTTCAAATCTTTAGTATATCTTATATTCATGATTGAATAATCAAGACTACTATACCTATTAATTTGAGAAAAATTCGTTCCGGCGCCGGGAATGGAACCCGGGACCTCTCTACTTTGCGCGCTGAGCTATGCCGGGACACGATACACGGTGCCGGCCGGACTCTCCTCATCATACCGGCACCGTGGATCGTGTCCCGGCATAGCTCAGTTGGAAAGAGCACTCAGCGCGCAGAGCTGAGAGGTCCCGGGTTTGATTCCCGGTGCCGGAACGAATTTTTCTCAAATTAATACCTTCAGTATTTTAATAAGAAAATGTTTATATTTTTCATGTAAGAAATGCTTAAATCTAGATCCCATGTTTTACATATTTCATTGAAATTTGAACACATTTTTTACATTGGTGAATTTGTATGTGCTGAAGTGTTTTGTTTTTTATAATATAACAATTGACGATTTCTTAAATGTGATGTTATAGCGTTAATCTGGATTTGTGATAATAAATCGCTGTTTGTTGAATATTTTATATAACAGAAATTGCTCAGCAAGTAATCTACGACTTCCAAGAGACATAAACAATTTTTCCTTGAAATTATTCAAACCTGCTTTACAGGGAGCTACTACCTAAAAGCCAGATTTGTATAATACATTCGTTACTGGAGGTACGTTAACAGAAAGCCACAATTTAAGTCACACAGTATTGTGTGCACTCATAGTTGAGTTCTGGCGTCTTGTCAGCTCATTTGAGTCGTGTGGATACAAAGGAATAATTGTGGCGGTGTCGTGTATAGTTCCTGGGGTAGCTCAGTCGGAAGAGCGTTCGCGCGCAAAGCGAAAGGTCCCGAGATCGATACCCTGCCCCGGAACAATTTTTCCTTGAAATTATTCGACATTAAATTAAATTCAGCAAGTAGATTGTTGTATGAGATTTTGTTATGGAGGGTCAAAAAATGATATTTTCTAAAATACAGATATCTTGAGAATTTATTTTTAATTTTTCCAATTTGATTACTATATGATTTGCAAGTGGGTGACCAAATTACTGAGACATATTCCAATTTAGTTCGAACTTTATTAAAAGTTTAATTAATTTCACCTGACGTTAATATGTACTTGTAGTACCTATTTCAATGAAATATCAAACTCAGTTTCATCTGTAAATTTTAAGTAAAACCGACTTGACTGCAAGTTCAATATCTCGTAAGAAAGAAAGTGCAAACACGTCACTTAAAGTTTCGGAAAGGTCCGTGGCAGAAAATAATCACCATCCGTCTTTCGAAGAGCGCACAGCCTGCTGGACCAGATTCTGTGCTGGTCACCCGCATAATCATTTTTCTCCCAGCTCGTGATATCTCCGGTGGACCGAAAGCCTACACCTTGATTACCGCAGGGAATTCTGGTGGACCGATGGTTGTGCTCAGAATGATGGATGGCGATGAGAAATGCCCCCATTGCCTCCCTTCTCGGTCGCTTGGGAGGTGCACACCAACATCACGAATTTTTCCGAGACACTGACTTCGAATTGTCCCTTCTGCTTTGTCGCACACACGATTCCTTTTATTTTCAATCCGTAGTTCGCATTTAAATTAAAATAAAACACTAGCGCTTAAAAAAATCACAAATCCATTGAAACGGAAATACGATATTACTGCGTGTTTCTCAAAGTTCTTAATAAAATAGGGGAAAAAGAATTCACAAATCCATTGAAGCGGAAATACGTATTACTGCCCATTTTTGAAGTTCTGAACCATCAGTGATTCTATTAATTTAAAAGAATCCTAAACTGGTTTATGACTTACTAATTAGTTCATGTCGCAGTTCAGAACAGAAATGAATGTATATTTATAATAAATCTGTAGCCAAAATTTTTCTGGTAATTTTCGATTTTCCAAAAATAATTGGTGTTAACATGTATAATTAACCATCCTGAAACCGAAAATCGCTTTTTCGAAATTTTTGTTTGTATGTCTGTCTGTCTGTCTGGATGTTTGTTACCTTTTCACGCGATAATGGCTGAACCCATTTATATGAAAATTTGAATATACATTAAGTTCGTTGTAACTTAGATTATAGGCTATATGTCATTCAAAATACTTTATTTAAAGGAGCCTGAATTAAATAAATCGAAATATCTCGCTTATTATTGCTTTTTATAAAAAATATTACATAACAAACGTTTCTTTAAAAACGATTTCCGATAAGTTTTATTCTATGCAAAATTTTGATAGGACTGATATTTAAGGATATACAAGACTTTTAAAATAACAATACAATACATTTTCACATCCGCCTCAGATTATAGCGTTGTTGTTTCTGCAGTAACTCCTATGTGCAAAATATAAAATTTTTGAGTAGGAAGAAAAAACACATTTATTCATTCCATTAAAATGATTTAGAAAGATTCTATGAAAATTTTTAGGATTTTCGAAAGAAAGAAAAATAATTTCAAATCACTATATATGCTTTATCACTATTTAAGTTATTTGAAGGGTTCAGAACCATAGTGGGCTTTTTACTGAAGAAGAAAAAAACAAGGGTTAAAATTAAGTTATTACCATAATTCAATGGAAACATATAGCAAGTAATATAAAGTTTACACATTAAAACTAAATGATATTATCTCAATCATCATTAAACTATGGTTGCATGTAGTCCTATTAACAATTAAGAAACATGTTAAAGAAATCATTGCACCAAATGATTCACTGGATCAAAATGGCGCATTTTAATTCTTTAAATACAATTTAAATTGAATGTAAACATATTAAACGATTTATTTTTTTAAGTTATTCTACGACGCTGTTCAAATCTAAATTATTTATCGTCAATCATCATTAAACTGATAATGCCGGTGAAATGAGTCCGGGGTAGTACCGAATTAAGCAACCTCGTATTGGATTGAAAGACCCCGGAAAAAATCTCAACCAAATAGCCCCGACCGGGATTCAAAATGATCGCATTTTGGTTTCGCAAATACGCACCGTTAAATTACAGATGTGGATTAAACGATTTATCCTTCTATCAAACATGAATGTTCCCTGGCTCAAACGTCCTATTTTAATTATGTAATTACTTTATATTTATTTCTAACGGGTGCAGCGGAGCGCACGGGTACGGCTAGTTAAGAAATAATAGAGTAGATTTGCTGTTTCAGCTATCATGGTTGTATTATTTCATGCGAGAAGATTATGTGAACTATTTTGCTCGTGTATCAGTGCACCAATGGAATGTTAGAATCTATTGCGTTTTAACCAATCAAAGCAAATCCAACTATTAGCTGCAATTTTGTTGATACAATCTTGCGCACTTGATGCAATCTTGCGCACTTGATACGCATTTGTTTAATGTTTTGTTGCACCTGATGTTCAGATGTTAAATATTTTCGTAGCTTCCTTAACAATACAGCGGGCCGTGATATTGCGTGATGGCCGTGATAGCAAATGAAAGTATTAACCATCTTAATTTATAATGTAATATGTTTATGTATGTTACAAAATTATTTCTTAACATATTCGCGGAATAGTTTTATTCATGTATCACAAGAGTTCTCATCTTGTCGATAATTCACTAAATAAAAGTACCTAGTTCAAAATAAAATGTTATAACCTCAAATATTAATTGTTTAATTTTTTTGTTTCTTTAATCCACTGCCTGCTGGATCACATCATATGGCTGCTTACACTGCCTGCCCAATTAACGGTTATGGGCGAGTAGCCGCTAGGTGGCAGGTAGTGACTTTGCATATACTGATAATGTTAATAGCGGTGGGCACTGCCTAGTGACAAAATAACTTCGATTGAGCAGGCAGTTTACGCAGCTATAGCATGCGATCCAGCAGGCAGTGCTTTCATAATAATTTCTACTACTTTTGTTAAATATTTACCATTGAATTTCATATTGCAAGAGTCAAACGAAATATAATGTCCTACCTCTAATACATTTTAATTTCATAGAATATTGCTTCCATAATTGAATCGCACTTTTTAGAAAGGAACTAAGTCAAAATTTGCGATTTTTATTTTAACTGATGAAATTATTAATACTTTCAATGCGTACTAATTGGAGGAGAAAAACACTTAGTCAAACCTCTCCCTGTATCTTTAACATCAAGTTGATATTTATATACGGCACTGGTAAACTAGTATTTATTCATAAAATAAGTTTATTTTGCTCTTCAGAAAAGTAGCATATTTTGACTTAGTTCCTTTCTAAAAAGTGCGATTCAATTTATTGTATATTTATTTAAATTTCCGTATATTTATTCAAATTTCCTTTTTTTAATTTCATTGTGTTTATAATATAAATTAATATTTCCATTGATTCGTTGTACTGTAACTAATGTATAATTAGAGTAGTTAACACTAGATGGCTCTAGTCGTATTGCAAATAATATTTTGATTCTTCTTTACGACTGAAAATGAAATATGATATAGATTATTTGTTATCTCGTGAAACCAAATGCATTCGTGTACCGTAGCTCATAGTCAGAACTTTACGATGGTAGTAAGTGAGCTAGCTAGCTTGCAATTGAAGCGTAGCGAGAGAGGAAAGCCCCTTAGTCCACTTTTTCCTTCTCACGCGCAAGTAGATTTCACTAGATACCGAATAGCCTATAGTCCTATAGGATGTAAATAAATATTATACTTTATTATCTTTAATTATTTTATTCGCAAAATATCCTACATTTCACGCAAGGTTTTTTTCAGTTCCGACAAACCGAAAACATCTTGTGATATTACCTGGGACAATGCAGTATAATTATTATCAATAAATAAGCAGCTGTGATACACAACATTTTATTGAATGATTTTATTTGTCCCCTTATGTGTTATATTTGTTACGGAAGTGGTTGTAAATAACAATTTCATGTAGTGCTACAGGTATAACCCCGTATTTTGCCCATCAACCTCAGTTTGTAGGAAAACTTCATTTTATCTAACATATCTGTTACATTTACGAAGGTCGTTAAGGAAAATAAATGCCGATCGATCACGAAACGAAAAGGAAAAAGTAAAACAAATGGTTTGTCATACTATCCAAGTCTTACTGAAAACAGTTACTTAAATCTCCATGACGACAAACACATTTTGTCATAGAAATTTATCCACAATGAAGACAGCAAATGTTTCACAGCTACTGAAGCGGATTGAACTTGAAGATGCTGTTAGAGTTGCATAAATTATGTGATAATCATTGGGATTTATGACGGAGTTGTACGATGACTGATGGAAGATGTCCCATTTAAAACGTTGAAGCATTATGCGGTATGGGGTAGTATATTATAGAACAAAGGACGACAATAGAAGCTACGTATTATAATTAATATATTATTATATTATAATTATTATATATATATTATATTATAATTAATAAAACCGAATGAATATTAGTATATTATAGAACACCCGGAGTTTCATTGCCCCTCTCACATGAGCCCTCCATTGGTCCCTATCCTCAACAAGACCAATCCAGTCTCTACCATCGTATGCCACCACCCTCAAATCCATTTTAATATTATCTTCCCATCTACGTCTCGGCCTCCCCGAAGGTCTTTTTCCCTCTGGCCTCCCAACTAACATCCTATATGTATTTCTGGATTCGACCATACTGCTACATGCCCTGCCCATCTCAAACGTCTGGATTTAATGTTCCTAATTATGTCAGGTGAAGAATACAATGCGTGCAGTTCTGTGTTGTGTAACTTTCTGCATTCTCCTGTAACTTCAACCCTCTTAGCCCCAAATATTTTCCTAAGCACCTTATTCTCAAACACCCTTAACCTATGTTCCTCTCTCAAAGTGAGAGTCCAAGTTTCACAACCATAAAGAACAACCGGTAATATAACTGTTTTATAAATTCTAACTTTCAGATTTTTTGACAGCATACTGGATGATAAAAGCTTCTCAACCGAATAATAACAGGCATTTCCCATATTTATTCTGTATTTAATTTCCTCCCGAGTATCATTTATATTTGTTACTGTTGCTCCAAGATATTTGAACTTCTCCACTTCTTCAAAAGTTACTTAATACTTTTTCTTATATTTTGAAATAAACAATTGATATGAATGTGGGTTCTGTTCCTTCAGAATTTATTACAACCATATAAGGTTTTAATCACCGGAAGAAGTGTATATAATGTCAAACTTTATTCCTGAGGTATCTGTGTGTATATTTCACATTCTTCATAATTTCTTGGAAGCATAAAATTTCTTAAATGCTTTATCAAGTTTTATCTGTGATTTGATGCATTTCGTGGTTTATGAGACAAATTTCAGCTCTGGCCTTTTACGAACCGAATTTATGGCGACATAAAATACCTACTAAAAAGAAGTTTAATATGACAGACACTGCATGGAGTTCCTTATTAGACGTAGCAGTTACTGTAACGAGCCTTGTAATCCTGTGTGCTGCTGGGACAGCTGACTTTGTGACTGGCCAGTCTGCGTCATAATAGGGACTTTATATGCATCGGGTGCTCTGCAAGGGCCGTCTTAAAACATGTAATAACCCCTTTTAGTGCATTTAAAACAGAGATTAAATTTGTAATTTATTCTTTGCTTTTTTCCGACTACAAGTTGGCACGAGACGTATTTACTCCGGAATTACATGAAATCTTCAGTACAGCGTCCAGATTTCATCCGCGACAGTACGAAATGTTACATTCACACTTGACACACTAGAAAGTTAAACAACGATCCCGGCTTTCATGCCGACGTAAAGCTACGCCTTAGTTCATATTTCTCTTTAATGGAATCGGTGCACGTCCTGAAAAAGTAGAACTGTCACGATTTATTTTAACACCAATAAAGATTTTTTGGTTGAAATTTTCATTTACTTAAAAACTTCCGGTTTGAAAAATGCTGTTAGGACTTTAAACCTTGATTCTTGGTAAATTCAGTGGTGTCACTCAGTCGGTTCCTCCCAACCGCTTGTTAAATTTGTCATAGTTCGGATAACCGCTTGTTAAATTTGTCATAGTTCGGATAACCGCTTGTTAAATTTGTCATAGTTCGGATAACCGCTTGTTAAATTTGTCATAGTTCGGATAACCGCTTGTTAAATTTGTCATAGTTCGGATAACCGCTTGTTAAATTTGTCATAGTTCGGATAACCGCTTGTTAAATTTGTCATAGTTCGGATAACCGCTTGTTAAATTTGTCATAGTTCGGATAACCGCTTGTTAAATTTGTCATAGTTCGGATAACCGCTTGTTAAATTTGCCACAGTTCGGATAACCGCTTGTTAAATTTGTCATAGTTCGGATAACCGCTTGTTAAATTTGTCATAATTCGGATAACCGCTTGTTAAATTTGTCATGTTCGGATAACCGCTTGTTAAATTTGTCATAGTTCGGATAACCGCTTGTTAAATTTGTAATAGTTCGGATAACCGCTTGTTAAATTTGTCATAGTTCAGATAACCGCTTGTTAAATTTGTCATAGTTCGGATAACCGCTTGTTAAATTTGCCACAGTTCGGATAACCGCTTGTTAAATTTGTCATAGTTCGGTTAACCGCTTGTTAAATTTGTCATAGTTCGGACAACGGCCTGTTAAATTTGTCATAGTTCGGACAACCGAGTGTTAGATTTGACACAGTGCGAATAAACGCTTCTTTAAATTTGTCATAGTTCGGACAACTGCTTTTAAATTTGTTATAGTTTGGACAACTGCTTGTTCAATTTGTCAGTTTAGACAACTCCTTGTTAAATTTGTCATAGTTCGGGCAACCGCTTATTAAATTTGTCATAGTTCGGATAACCGCTTGTTAAATTTTTCATAGATCGTACAACCACTTGTGAAATTACTCATAGTTCGGATGACAACTTGCTATATTTGTCATAGTTCGGATAACCACTTGCTAATTTTGTCATAGTTCGGATAAAGTTGGTAAAATTTGTCATAATTCGAACAATTGCTTGTTAAATTTGTCATAGTTCCAACAACTGCTTGTTAAATTTGTCATAGTTCGGAAACTGCTTGTTAAATTTGTCACAGTTCGGGCATAATCTTATTAAATTTGTCATAGTTCGGATAACAGCTTGTTAAATTTGTCATAGTTTGGACAACCGCTTGTTAAATTTGTCATAGTTCGGATAACCACTTGCTAAATTTGTCATAGTTCGGACAACTTTGTTAAATTTGTTATAGTTCGAACAACCGCTTGTTAAATTTGCCATAGTTCGAACAACCACTTGTTAAATTTGTCATAGTTCGGAAACAGGTTGTTAAATTTGTCACAGTTCGGGTAACCGCTTGTTAAATTTGTCATAGTTTGGACAACCGCTCGTTAAATTTGTCATAGTTCGGATAACCACTTGCTCAATTTGTCATAGTTCGGGAACTACTTGTTAAATTTGTCATAGTTCGAACAACCGCTTGTTAAATTTGTCATAGTTCGAACAACCACTTGTTAAATTTGTCCTAGTTCGGGAACTACTTGTTAAATTTGTTACAGTTCGGGCAACCGCTTGTTAAATTCGTCATAGTTCGTATAACGTTTGTTAAATTTGTCATAGTTCGAACAACCGCTTGTTAAATTTGTCATAATTCTAACAACCACTTGTTAAATTTGTCATAGTTCGGAAACTACTAGTTAAATTTGTCACAGTTCTGGCAAACGTTTGTTAAATTTGTCATAGTTCGAACAACCGCTTATTAAATTTGTCATAGTTCAAATAACTATAATTTGTCATAGTTCGCACAATTGCTTGTTAGACCTTAAGTTTGTCGTAGTTTCGACAATCTCTTGTTAATTTTTTTAAGTTCAAACATTAGATATTTTAAAATAAAGAAGAACATTAATTCGACACAAAATTCTCCAGCTTTTTAATATTGCGTAAACATAATGCAAAAATAAATGGCAATATATTTCGTAGTGAAAACATATTGTTATTCCCCTAATTTTTATTATGAGTATTGGCAATTCTGAATGCATTATTGGTCATTGAGCCGGTATCGTTCGGTATCATTTAAGCTCCGCTTATGTTTGAATCTGGTACCTAATATTCCCAGACAGGAATATTGCAGTGCAATGAAGCGTTATAAAACTCAGTTAAGTTCTTTTTGTAGTAGTTACAGTCTAAGAAAAATAAAATAGATGTAATAGTGGTTGATGTTTCGGAAAATGGAAAGTTCATTAATCCTGATAGTGGATAGCGTAATGCATTGCATGTGGAGATGTGGACACGCCTTCGGATGTTTAAAATAATTTTTCTTGTTTGTTTTCAAGACAATCAGAGATTTCTAAGTATTATAACTGATATAAAAATAGAATTTATGAAGTATTGGCACGCCTTTAAAGTGTTATGTATTTATTTACACTGCAAGTGGGCAAGCACCCGGTGGCAGTGGTATACACAATATAAACAATAAACAATAAAATTTACAATACACAATACAATAAGAATACACAATACAATTTAACACAATAATTACAATTAATAATAAAACATAAAATACCTAATTTTACAATACAACCTACATATGTATAGGCCCTACATAAGTTTCAATAGTCTTTCACTTTACTCTCATCTCACTCACTGTAGTGGCACTATGACGCATTTCACTGACACTCTATAACATATTTCACTGACATTATAGAACACATTTCATTGACGCTATAAATTATCACTGATCGGAACTATTCACTGCACGATGAAAGAGTAATGGAACGGAGAAAAATTCTCTCCGGCGCTGGGACTTGAACCCGGATTTTCAGCTCTACGTGCTGATGTTTTATCCACTAAGCCACACTCTCCGTTCCATTACTCTTTCATCGTATGATGACGCAGAATATCTGCATGGAAATATCATATGTACTTCGGTACATTGAAATAATATATGATATGCGTAAATCACTTCGTGATTTAAGACGGCGCTTATTCCGTCGGATCCCGGCCAACTAGTCACTCATTACGAGTGCACCTCAGCACATGTGTGGACTTCGGTCCTATGTTCATAGACATCTATGACGTAGTGCAGAGAGCGGCCACTAGAGGGAACCCAAGAGTTGGAACTCAATCAGAGACAATTCTGTCCGACGCCGGGGTTGTATCCGGTGTGGCTTAGTGGATAAAGCATCAGCACGTAGAGCTGAAAACCCGGGTTCATTTCCGGCGCCGGAGAGAATTTTTCTCCGTTCCATTACTCTTTCATCTTATGATGACGCAGAATATCTGCATGGAAATATCATGTGTACTTCGGTACATTGAAATAATATTCACTGCACTGTAAAACCATAACTTCACTGACTCACCTCGCTTCACTGATACAACAGTTCAAATAAGACAAATAATTACACACTTATGCATACTTATAAACAGAACTACATTTAAGCTAAACACGCTATTTTTCAATAAATTACAATTCAAACCAAGGGAGTAACTCGTTAGGCTAAATAAATACATGTCACCTTAAAAAATTAAATGTTAAATGTCACCTCAATTTTAATTTGCACTTTATACACAACTTTTTAAGTTATTCTTGAATCTCCTTAAGGAAGGACAGCCCTCAAAGACCGCTGCAGGCAGGTCATTCCAATCATTTATAGTTCTATTTAAAAATGAGAATTTACCTACATCCGTTTTCTGTTTCCTACATTTAATTTTAAAATCATGATCGTTCCTACCATAGTACGTTGGCTTTTCTAACCGAGCCGTTATGTCTATCCATGCTTTCTGACCTAGATGTGCTCTATACAATGATGTTATTCTAGTTTTCCTACGTTTGTTTTCCAAAGTTTCCCATTTAAGTTCTTTTATCGTATCGTTTCCATCTTCTCTTTTACCTTTAACAAATTTAGGTGCCGTATACTGGATTATGAAGCGTTGAATAAGATAAAAATTTAATCGTGGTTAAGCAGTTTAACGAATATTGAAAATGTACACACGTGATGTAATGCCAGTCAAATTCCCTCTGTGATTGATGAAATATTCCAACATTTATTCTGTAAATATTAATACATGCAATAGAGTATGAAAAAAAAAATTCGACGCTTTGTTGCATTTACTTGTATTACAACCCTACGTTTTGAAAATGAAATTATATTGTCACTAATTGCATCAGTTACATCCGAAAAGAAAATTCTCGAACGAATAATATCCAGACTTTGTAAAACGCCCGCAGCCAGCCTATTTGCTTTGGATTTAGGTAACACGTGTAGTACCTAACCTGAAGAGCCGTGAACCCCTGCACCTGAAAGCCATCTCCAACGTTTACTGTTTCTGGATTGAAGGTAAATGAACCGACGAGATGGAAGACAGATACGGCAACAATGGATGGGTTATCCGTCAGAATGACAAATCACCTTCATCGATTCAGTTCCGTTGTGAGTGAATGATGAACCGCGTGTGAAAAGTCGAAATTACTGTGTCAAGTCGAGAAGAGATCAAGCGATGTTACCTCTCACCGAGGGACAGAAGAGAAATTCCGAGCTTTCAACAGCAACGTGGCGGATGAGCAAAATCATTTTTCTTTAGAGACTATACAGGGTGTTTGGAATATTTCAGCCAGAAGCACAAAGTGTGATATATTATAAACTCTACGTTTGTGAAATTACGATATGAATTTATCACCCAGATTACCGTTTTGTTGCATTCTTAAGTACTGTACAGGATTATTCAAAAAGAAGGAGCAGATTTCAAATATTTATTTCTTCCAAACTACAAAACATAGAAACACAATTCCAACGTTCCTGGACTGACTAAAGTTTAAATTTTGAACAGTCCGGATAGAAGTTCCAATCATGGCCGCATTGGCGCTGTTGATTGTCTGTAGTAAAATGGCGACACTACAGGAAAAAGCATTTTGTGTGCTGCAATTAGCAAAACTAGAGTCCATTATTGAAGTTCAACGTTCTTTTCGCCTCATTTGAATAAACAACCGCACCGTCATAAGCAGATTTACCAGTGGCATCGAAAATTCGTAGAAGATGGTTGCATCTGCAAACAGAAAAGCACGGGACGTCCACGCAAATAGAATGAAAATGTCGAGCGTATTCGTACAGTTTACGAAAGGAGCCCAAAAAAATCCACAACACGAGTAAGCAGAGAACTGGACGTTCCTCAACCAACGGTATGGCGAGTTCTGAAACACCGTCTGCACATGAAGCCGTACAAGCTGCAGTTATTGCAAGCATTGCATCCTGACGACCACAAAAATGACACCATTCCAGGACGTTGGATTGGAAGAGGAGATCAACTTCATCGCCGGTGGCCTCCCAGGTCTCCAGACCTCACTCTTTGTGATTTTTTCTGTTGTGTTACGTAAAAGACCGTGGTTTTATCCCCCCTATGCCTGACATTGGCCTTAACACTGCAATCAACAGCGCCAATGCTGCCGCGCATGACAAGCAACAGCGCCAATGCGGCCGTGATTGGAACTTCTACCCGGACTGTTCAAAACTTAAACTTTCATCTGTCCAGGAACGTTGGAATTGTGTTTCTATCTTTTGTAGTTTGGAAGAAGTAAATACGAGGGGATCCAGGAAATAACGACCGTTATGTTGTAATAATTAAAAAAATATATATTTATTTGAAAAAACAAAGTCTGTTACATAACTGAAGCTTCCTTTACTTCTCTACATAATCACCACCTACATTTAAACATTTGTCGTATCTGTTCACTAGCTTTAGAATTCCCGTGTTATACTCCACTGCCGCCAGTTCATTAAGCCAGGTGTTCACTGTCTTCTTCAACTCTTCATCACTTCCAAAACGAGTACCACCCAGAAAGTCTTTCAGCTAAGTGGAAAGGTGAAAATCGCTAGGAGCAAGTTCTGGACTATAGGGCGGATGATCAAAGATTTTCCAACCGAATTGATCCAGCAATTCTCGAGTTGAAGCAGCAGTGTGCGGGCGGGCACAGATTTTGTGGTAGCCAAGATGGATGTTGCGACACAATTTCACCAAGCAAAGAACGAGAAATGTCAGGAAAGGCAATATGCAATTCGTCGAGTGATGTGCGCCTGTCTTGCAAGATTCTGTCGTTCACTTTAGTCTTCAGGTCTTCTGTGATGAGTGATGGGCGTCCGGGTCGAGTTTCATCGTGGACATTTGTTCGCCCATTGTTGAACATTTCGCACCATTTTCTCACATTTATTTCATTCATTACAGTATCACCATACACTTCTTTCAATTGCCGGTAAATTTCTGCAGGTTTCAAATGTCGGGCATTCAAAAATCGAATCACACTCCTCACCTCACAGTCGGCGGGATTATCAATCACGTCGTTCATTTTGAAGTAACACAAAATGCACAATGGCGACTTGTTGCAACCAGTACTCTCACAACATTATGAGAACACATGTTAAGGAAGTCAGTTGACCTTCAAACAAGGAAGGGGAGTCAGCTGCGCGGCGGGTATGCGCGAACGGTCGTTATTTCCTGGATCCCCCTCGTATTTGAAATCTGCTCCTTCTTTTTGAATAGCTCTGTATAACGTAGTTTTAATGACGTTTGATTCAGTATCACTTTGAGTACCTCGAACGAGTTATTATTATTATTATTATTATTATTATTAGTATTAGTAGTAGTAGTAGTAGTAGTAGTAGTAGTAGTAGTTCTCCTATTCAGATGATGATGATGATGATGACGACGACAACAATTATTAACAAAGGCATGACGTTGTTTAATTCCCCATCATTATTATCATACATTCAAGATTTATTATTTCATTGTTTAGATGTTTATTTTTCGTCAGATGCGGTGGCCAGTTCGCTAGAGTTTAAATTTCGAAGGTTCTCCTCTCAGGGGTGCTAAGTATTGGAAGCCAAATCCCAAGTAGGCTGTGATTGAAGATTTCAACGACCAAACAAGTCGGACGGGGCATTTTTCCTGTGGGGATAACACGTGCATAGAGGAACAGAGACCAGTACACTGCATACTTGTCAGTTTCCAGCTTCCGCGTAGCGCAACCACCGTTACCAAAGGAAATTTTATATAGTCAAAATCTCGAGAGAAATAACCGGCTATCGAATCTTGTCCACAGTCCAACAGAAAAGATGCAAGACTGAAATTCTCCAGAGTAACGGTTCAACAAGTCATGTGAAAACTACAGTACGTTGCAGTATGGAATAAATTCTTAGAGTTCTCCTTTACATACATTTATATTATAGTATATTATATTGTATTAAACTATATTATATTATAATATATATTGTATGATATGATATATTATATTATATTATATTATTTATGGCTTTTAAGGAAACCGGAGGTTCATTGCCGCCCTCACATAAGCCCGCCATCGGTCCCTACCCTGAGCAAAATTAATCCAGTCTCTATAATCATATCCCACCTCCCTCAAATCCATTTTAATATTATCCTCCCATCTACGTCTCAGCCTCCCCAAAGGTGTTTTTCCCTCCGGCCTCCCAACTAACACTTTATATTCATTCCTGGATTCGCCCGTTTGTACTACATACCCTGCTCATCTCAAACATCTGGATTTAATGTTCCTAATTATGTCAGGTGAAGAATACAATGCGTGCAGTTCTGCGTTGTGTAACTTTCTCCATTCTCCTGTAACTTCATCCCTCTTGACCCCAAATTATTTTCCTCAGTACCTTATTCTCAAACATCCTGGACACTGCAACTTGTACAGTCGATCAGTCCTGGTGGAATGGAGGAGTACACGAGAGCGGAATATGCAGACCTGATTTTCGAATACGGATGAGCCTATGCGAACAGTAGACAAGCTCACAGATTGTATCGGGCAAGTATCCACGTAGGAGGCATCCGGCCCATAAATTTTTCCACGACTGTTCCAAAAGTTAAGGGAAAGAGGACACGTGGTGCCAAATTACAATTCCATTTCCACACAACTATATTTGCTTATAACTTTCGACTCAGTCATTTCCGGACCAGGATTCCTTATCTCAAATTGATACATGTGCCCTTCGTCATCATCCCTGAAAGTTTGTAACACCACCTCGGAAACACCCTGTATAAATAAATAATCTATATAGGCTACAGTTCGTAATAGTGAACTTACCCGAAAGTTTGTGCATTCCATAACTCTTAATATGGACTTCGTTGAAATGTGGTTTAACATTGAAACGACGAGTAGAAATAAATTGTATGGGACGGAGTAAACAAGCAATTCTTTCGTCTTCAGCAACAAAATAATCATATTCTCATTTCCTTTGGAAGTAGTATTTCTTCACGGGTTTAGATTTTGCCATGTTCCAGTTCTGTTTAAACTGCAATACGCCTATTGTGTGTGTGTGTGTGTGTTTGTTGTTTGTTTATTATTTGTTTATTTATTTATTTATTTATTTATTTATTTATTTATTTATTTATTTATTCATTTATTTATTATTTATTTATTTGGCTGGAGTGCGTTACAATATTGAATGACAGCATTGACATCCGGTCATATAGCTATCACTCACTTATCAACGTACAATTTATTTGTCGTCCTATTAGTAGTAAAACCAGTTAAGACCAGTAATGCAAGTTTTGTAAAAACAGGAATTAAAACTGTATTAATACACGAAAAATCATAATAAATTCTTCAAATAAAGTAATTGGTTTGTTGTCTGTATGCAACATTTCGGACTTATTTCATTTTAGTAGAATACAGAGCATGGAAAGACAAGTCGGGGACTGTACTTAACTTATTTTACACAAAAAGTGGACTTAATCGGCTTTACTAGTAACAGGACGATATATACATAGGTAGACCTTCTTACATTATATGCACACTTATATTTTAAAATTTATTTTACATGTTTTTTAACTTATTTATTTCCCTCATTCATTTTTCTCTTACTTTCTAAAGATATGTTCCTAAGGATTTTATTATCTGTTCATTTGTAATTCTTGATAGCGTATTGTATACCTGCCGCCGCGAGAATGAATGTTGATGCAGCCGAGCGTAACTAGAACGCCATGACCGCACTGGTAGAAAAAGTGGGTGGGGTAAGAAGGGGAAGTAAGCAGTCGCTCTGAGGAGCTACAGTTCTGCAGGTCTGAGGTATGTGGACGAGAGGCAGTGGTCTGCTGGAACAATATCCAGCATATATTTGTCTCTACTTTACCACACAGAACTACTTAGACGAGTCCGGAATCAATATTGGGATGAGGGAAATTAATGTATGAAAGGGGAAATTCTGGTAAGTAAATTGTGAATGCTGCTAAAATAGCTTGCCGTCACTGGAAGTCAAACTCCAGTCTCCAACATTATAGCCGTAAACTCTTAGGGTGCTATGCATAGACATTTCGCTAGCCCGCGCTACGAACGTGCTAAACTAGCCCCGGCTATCGACTGGTTACTTGTACAGGATGCATATCATATCATATTGCTAACACTGGTTTATGAATACGAAAAACGTTAGTTCGCTGATCATCCACCGGAAGCCCGCGCTAAGAATGTCTATGAATATGGCCCATTATGTACGACGCAGTGCTTTCATTTGTGTTGTTTTTGTTGTTGTTGCATATGCTGAATAATAGCATCCTTGTAAAAGAAAAACCCGTTTAAAGTTAGTCATTATTGTTAGGCATACGATTTGTCGGAATGGAGGCCGTACTGGCCAATTGAACGTTAAGTGTTAACGTCCTTAGTTAGCTAATGCTGATAAATGAACATGGGCGTGTATTGGATTACGCAAATGGGTTTGGAACATTAGAACCCCTGAAACTTTTTAAAACACGTTTCACGCGAAATATATTTTGGCAGCAGAATTTAGAGTTCACGTTAATGTCGATATAATTGTTTTAAAGCAAGACGTGTGTGTGGTGAGGTTCACAGGCGCGACAAAGCTCGCCACCCTAACAAGGTCGCGTTCTGACTTGCAAATTTTTGCGTGCGAGACAATTTATTCCAATAACTTGCATCGTGTAGTATCGCCGGTAGTTTGAAGTGGAATTTATTATCATAAACTACAGTGAGATAACTAAATGATAGAGCTTATGGAAAATCGTCCTGTATTAATGTCAAGAAGTATTTTAAATTAGTAATTCTTAGTTTAAAGTTAATTTTCAGATTCATTCATTTAATTCATATAGTGTTCTGCCCAAGGGCAGGTCTTTCACTGCAAACCCAGCTTTCTCCAATATTTATATTTTCTGCCTTCCTCTTTGTCTCATCATACAACCCATATACTTTAATGTCGTCTATCATCTGATATCTTCTTCTGCCCCGAACTCTTCTCCCATTCACCATTCCTTCCAGTGCATCCTTCAGTAGGCAGACAGAGTTTTATATCTGATAAGGAAGAAAGGGTGGAAATAGCTATGATGTGTTGTGGGGGTGTGCTTGCCTGTTGAAAAGTGGAGTCAAATAGTCAACACTTTTCAACACGCAAACGCACCCCCACAACAGGCAGCGAAGTTCGAGATGACGCCGAGATCTAGTAGGCTCTGAATATAATGTGAAGAAGCACCGAAACAGCTGTAAGCCATATGTGCTTATGTAATTTAACACGAGTAAGTTTTATATATATATATATATATATATATATATATATATATATATATATATATGATATTTAATGTACCGAAGTACATATGATATTTCCATGCAGATATTCTGCGTCATCATACGATGAAAAAGTAATGGAACGGAGAAAAATTCTCTCCGGCGCCGGGATTTGAACCCGGGTTTTCAGCTCTACGTGCTGACGTTTTATCCACTAAGCCACACCGGATTCCACTCCGGCGTCGGAAGAATCGTCTCAGTTTTAAGTTCCAACTGTTGGGTTCCCTCTAGTGGCCGCCCTCTGCACTACGTCATAGATATCTATGTACCTAGGACCGAAGTCAAATCCCGGCGCTGGAGAGAATTTTTCTCCGTTCCATTACTCTTTCATCGTACGAGTAAGTTTGCCAATCAACCAATCATTTATATTTAAGTGTTAAAAGTAGTGTACGCAAGATTCAAGACGAATTATTTAACAATAAATAGCAACAGTTCTCGTTTTATCACGTTTTTATCTTATTTCTTCTCTTATATAGAGCGTTCGCCTACGGGTGGGGCCAGGAAAGCGGCATGTACTGATACGCCGCTTTGTGCGCACAGTTGAGACATGCTCGACAATCAAGGACATCAAGGTCGACAAGTTATCAGTTGAAAGCCAGATGTTGCAGTATTTAACACGTACAGTGCAGTTTCTTGACACAGTTGCTTAAATATTCAGCGTTGTGTAAAATTTGTGAACAATGCAAAACGCAAAATTCACGCTTGAACAGAGAGTTTTTATGTATGATGCATATGTGAAAACAGAGTCATGTAGAGAGGTGCGTAGGCAATTTGAAGTGAAATATCCGGGTGCGCCAATTCAGGGTAGAGAAACTGTTAGACGTCTTGTTAACAAATGAAGGACAAAAGGGTCGATAAATGCTACAATTCCTAAGCGAAAACGAAGAGTATTGACGGGAGAAAAAATTGATGAAATCAGTGCATCATTTACACGCTCTCCTAATAAATCTCTAAGACGTGTTTCACAGGAAGTTACTGTTTCAAAAACATCAGTCCCTACTGGTGCTAAACTTTTAAAATTAAAACCCTACAGAGTATAGTATAGAAAGCGGAAGCTTATGATAGACGATTCCCGCAAGCGACACCACAGGCAGGCCGCTTTCCTGGCCCCACCCGTAGGCGAACGCTCTGTATTATAGACGTACAAACATTTTTCTCCTTCCTAACATGCATATAGGGGAGAGTCGGGTAGTATCGGACATCGGGTAATATCGGACAGTTAGTTTCTTTCATCTACCACACGATGATAGTACCTGATTGACATGGTTACGTTTCTGTGATATCGCATAGGGAAACGTAACCATGTCATTCAGGTACTACCATATGGTGGTAGATGAAAGAAACGCACTGTCCGATACTACCCGATATCCGATACTACCCGACTCTCCCTATGCATGGCTATTAATAATAATAATAATAATAATAATAATAATAATAATAATAATAATAATAATAATTTATTTAATCTGACAGGATTAAGGCCATAAGGCCTTCTCTTCCATCCTACCAGATAGCACATATAAATACAAAAAGAAATACAAACACTGATGAAAATGATACAAATTAAGTTAAAGCCCTATAGAGGGTCAACAGAGTCAAAAGTACATTATAGAGCTCTCATCGAGCTAATACAACGAAAAGAAAGAAAACAGAGATAGCAATGATGTTATTGATAACTAACAGTAATAATAATAATAATAATAATAATAATAATAATAATAATAATAATAATAATAATAATAATAATAATAAATACATTACATATTAATTTTCAATTTTACAACAGCATAGTTAAATATTTACTATATGTCATGGGTTAAGATGAAGTTGCGCAACCTGACATGTGTTCAACAAACAATTCCACGAACTAGAATATGATTTTTTAATTTAAATTTGAATTTTTATATTGTCTGACAGTCTCTGACGTGGTCAGGGAGAGAATTCCAGAGGCGTGGAATAGATATGCTGAAAGATGATGAGTAGAAGGATGTTCTGTGCAGAGGAATAGAGAGAAGGTAGATGTTCCGGGTTCGAGGTAGTGAAAGGTAAACAAAACGAGATGCTAGGTAAGAGGGTGTGGAGGTTTGGATGATTTTAAATAGTAATAAGAGAGAGTTGAAGAATCTTCTTTCTTTAAGTGGACTCCAAGACAACAATTCTAGTGACGGTGTTACATGATCGAATTTTCTAATGTTACAAACGAAACGAACGCAGATATTGTGAACACGCTGTAGTCTATGGGCAAGATCAGTATTTAGGTTACAGTGTGTTTCAGTATGAACTTGCTACGCATAGGCCAATACTGAATGTAAACACAATTACAAAACGTGATGGTATTAAAGGAATAGATTGTACATACAGTGGCATTAGGTGCGCTTGATTTTAAAAGTGATTTGAAACAAACCCCTTGTTCTAGTTTCAATTTTGTAACTGATTTATGGGATTCGTTTTTATAAGAATAATTCTGTAGGTGAACAAAAAATAAATAGACCTATTCTCATCTACAGACCTAACAGATGAGTAAAGTTACAGGAACAAGGATATTTCTCCGAAATGACTACTGGAATGTAGGCTTGAAACTATTTATGGAAGCAGCTCTTTACCGCCTGCAGTGTGTACTGGCAGTATTTTGCATTTATCCCTTCTTTACATTGCTCTCCCATGTACGACTTTTCAAGGGGGTTTCGACGTTATTTTGGGAGGTTCCCTTGTAAGAGAAAAATCCCTGTGGGTATATAAAAACCTCAGTACATACAAATCTTTGCGAACGTACATAGTATAGGCAGAAGTGGCGACTGGCCTAAGAGATTACGCGCTATCTCTAGTCTTCGCTTCTCCTTTGACCAGGTCCTCACTCAATCAAAACCGCTCTCCCCACTACCCCGCTTCCCGCTCGGCTAGGGGATGATGAATGTGGGCTGTGAGGGGTGGGGATCTTTTAGTCTCATGTTCGCTAGTCATTCATTGTACAAGAGGGCAATACTTGCTTGCTTTTATTTACAGATGCTTTCGAATATCGGTGATGTCGATGATAAAGACGATAACGATATACTGATAAGAACAATGACGATGATACAGCGATGATAACAACAATGTTGTATTCTTATGTTTTTTGCACATATGCAGAACACATCACAAATGCTAACCTCACATACAGAGATATCAACACAGACATGGAAATTCTACATATAATTAATATAATAATAATAATAATATTTATTTGCACGATCATAATAATAGTACACTTTTGGTTCGCACTCCCGATGAAGCAAAAGCTTGTGGCCGGGAGTGGAGTTTACATCGAATAATATTACAAGTTTAAGCCTGCACTAAAATAATTATTTAATTGTTTAATTAATATAATCAAATATACAGGGTGATTCAGACCACCCATAACAGTAATTTATTTCGGAAACTAGTGCATGACAATTTTCGAGACAAAAATATTTATAAGTAAACCACATGTGAACTTTCACTTGAGCTTGAGTTCATCAATCAGCTCTAACAGGAAGTAGGGTCAGTGGCGTATTACTTTAAAATTTCAAATGGGAGTCGGGTCAAATAGGGTACCATTTGATAGAGCTCTTCAAAACAAACAACTTTCATAGGAAGCGTTTTTTATTAATTCTTTCAATGAGAAAACTACTCTTTGAATGAGAAAACGTACAAAAAGACTGTCATCAATATTGAGAAATGTTACAGGACGAAAATGTAGGCTAAACAAGACAATTATTAATGAGAAAACATACAAAAGCATGTCATCAATATTACTGTTAAAAAATGTTGACATGTTACTGAAAGGCTTGACAATTGCATTAATTTTTTATAAATTTTCAAACTATCTGCCGTTCTGAGCAGCACACACCTGTACTCTTCTTCTAACACTGTCAGTGACTCCTAATACTTCGGCGTGGTCAAGTGACTGGCAGAGTAGCAATTAATAAAAACGTTTCCTGTGAAAGTTGTTTGTTTTGAAAAGCTCTATCAAATGGTACCATATTTGACCCGACTCTCATTTGAAATTTAAAAATTATACGCCACTGATACTCCTGTAAGAGCTGATTGATGAAATCAAGTTCTAGTGAAAGTTCACATGTGGTTTAGTTATAAATATTTTTGCCTCGAGTCGACCTGGTTGGCAAGTTGGTATAGCGCTGGCCTTCTATGCCCAAGGTTGCGGGTTCGATCCCGGGCCAGGTCGATGGCATTTAAGTGTGCTTAAATGCGACAGGCTCATGTCAGTAGATTTACTGGCATGTAAAAGAACTCCTGCGGGACAAAATTCCGGCACATCCGGTGACGCTGATATAACCTCTGCAGTTGCGAGCGTCGTTAAATAAAACATAACATTTTTTTTTTTTGCCTCGAAAATTTTCATGCACTAGTTTCCGAAATAAATGACTTACGGGTGGTCCGAATCACCCATTGCCTTTTCGTACGTTTTCTCATTGAAAGAGTAGGAATTAATGAAAACGTTTCCTATGAAAGTTGTTTGTTTTGAAGAGCTCTATCAAATGGTACCTTACTTGATCCCGACTCCCATTTGAAATTTTAAAGTGATACGCCACTGACCCTACTTCCTGTCAGAGCTGATCGATGAAATCAAGCTCAAGTGAAAGTTCACATGTGGTTTAGTTATAAATATTTTTGTCTCGGAAATTTTCATGCACCATTTTCCGAAATAAATGGCTGTTACGGATGGTCTGAATCACCCTGTATCTAAGCAAAAGTAAAGTGATGAATATCAAAACAATAATACAAGAAACAATAATATAAGAAATACAATGAAATTATATCAAATATATGTAAGCAAAAGAAAGTGACGAATATCAAAATAATAATACAAGAAATACAATGAAATTATATCAGGTAAAACATAGAAGATTCAGTTAACTAGAAGGTACAAATAATAAAATGAAATGAAAAACATTAAATAATACAATTGTAAAATAAATGCAAAATATTATTCAGTAATATAATGGAGTAATAATTATTATATGCGTAAATATACTTTAGTTTTAATTGATTTATTGAATTTTGAATATCCAACCAAAAAGGCATAAACTAAACACACTAGAACAATACGAAATATATAAACACACAAAAACACATCCAAATGAAATTCACAACACACAACTCATTTTCAGAACACACACTCTTTGACTCCACATTACACTACACAAACACACCCCGCAGGAAACAAAACAAAAGGCGCCAAGATCAGCAACAATCAGTTCTGAAGATGGCCAATAGCAGGCCGAAACATGTTAACAAGTTTACATGAAATTAACACGTGAAAATTATATATGTTTTCCAAAGTGATATAGTGTGAAAAGTAGTAAAGTAGTGTAAGCAAGATGTATAAATTAATTTATTAATAGGATAATAATACCATCCTTTTTAACTTTGCTCTAGAGTATGCCATTAGGAAAGTCCAGGATAACAGATAGGGCTTGGAATTGAACGGGTTACATCAGCTGCTTGTCTATGCGGATGACGTGAATATGTTAGGAAAAAATCCACAACCGATTAGGGAAAACACGGGAATTTTACTGGAAGCAAGTAAAGAGATAGGTTTGGAAGTAAATCCCGAAGAGACAAAGTATATGATTGTCTCGTGACGAGAATATTGTACGAAATGGAAATGTAAAAATTCGAAAATTTATCTTTTGAAGAGGTGGATAAGTTCAAATATCTGGGAGCAACAGTAACAAATATAAATGATACTCGAGAGGGAATTAAACACAAAATAAATATGGGAAATGCCTGTTATTATTCGGTTGAGAAACTTTTATCATCCAGTCTGCTGTCAAAAAATCTGAAAGTTAGAATTTATAAAACAGTTATATTACCGGTTGTTCTTTATGGTTGTGAAACTTGGACTCTCACTTTGAGAGAGGAATATAGATTAAAGGTGTTTGAGAATAAGGTGCTTAGGAAAATATTTGGGGCTAAGAGGGATGAAGTTACAGGAGAATGGAGAAAGTTACACAACACAGAACTGCACGCATTGTATTCTTCACCTGACATAATTAGGGACATTAAATCCAGACGTTTGAGATGGGCAGGGCATGTAGCACGTATGGGCGAATCCAGAAATGCATATAGAGTGTTAGTTGGGAGGCCGGAGGGAAAAAGACCTTTATGGAGGCCAAGACGTAGATGGGAAGATAATATTAAAATGGATTTGAGGGAGGTGGGATATGATGATAGAGACTGGATTAATCTTGCTCAGGATAGGGACCAATGGCGGGCTTATGTGAGGGCGGCAATGAACCTCCGGGTTTCTTAAAAGCCAGTAAGTAAGTAAGTAATAGGATAATAATAAATTTTCAGTGAAATACATCTACATTATTTTAACGCCATCGTTAATTTTAATTAAAATTTTCTTAAAATAACATTCGGGACAATTAATTAACTTCAATCACACCGAAGCTCTAGATTTACCCGTGGCATTTGGAGATGAAATATCGCTCAAGATGTAGGCTGTTGAAACACGACGGAGCAAGAAGAGCAAGCTACTTTGAGGTTCCCCTCTGCAGACATTCAATCCCAGATGTATCTGTTATGACATTGAAGTACAGGATAATTGAAACCTCGCATTATGCTCTCAAGATCTTAATTAAAGGTATTCCTTTGTAGTGACAAACAAAGGTAATGGCAGTTTGATCAGGCTCGGATGTCGCAAAGGCAAGCAACCTGCTGCTGCTTCATTAGCAACCAGGCAAACAATTGGAGGTGCATTCCTCCCGGCTTTAATTGAATTTATGAGTACATGTCAGTCAAAGGTTTCTCATCTTCGCGAATTTCGTCGAGATTGAAATTCGATGCCTGGAGATCGTTAATGTTGTGAATAGAGATAAACGCAACAAAGTTTCGATGCAGAATATAATGAGCTTTAACATTTAAGTGTGATCACTGATCATGTATTGAAGCCCACGTGCACATAATGCATCGTTGTTATACTTTGATTTTTCGATATACAAAATTCAGTTTGATTTTTAGGACGTTAAAATAACATGACATTATAATAATTATGCTTTTGTCATTTCATTCATATTGTCCCATTTGCTGTGGAGACCTTCGGTCCTTGGAGTCATGACGCTAAAGTTTTGGTATCTCAAATCGGCCAAATTTTGATCTCCATTACTGATCGCCGTTGCACTACTTATTTGCGTCAACGCTTAAGTATTGCTATTCAACGCGGAAATGCAATGAGCGTTTTGGGTACTCTTCCAGAGTCCAGCCCTTTGGACGAACTTTTTCTCCTGTAAAATTTTTTATCTCTATGTAAATGTTTATATTTAGTTTTTATATATGTGTAATTGTAACGGTGAAAATATTGTTAATCAAATAATTTTATTTATTTATTTTTATTTATTTATTTATTTATTTATTTTTTATTTATTTATTTATTTATTTTTATAAGTGTATATTATTTTTGGGAGTGTTTTTTGTAAGTAATGTTATGAGGTTGTTATTGATATGCTGATAAATTATTAGTAGTGAGGAATGGTATCAATTAATCTCTATAACTAAAAGTCCTTTGTGTGTAGCACGTCTAGCCGCGAAACCAGGCGGCCCGGGTTCGATTCCCGGTCGGGGCAAGTTATTGTTAATGCAAGTTATCTTGAACCTTCTGACCAGGGGCAGAGGGAAGGAAGCGCGTAACGCGGGTGGAGCCAACTGAGTTGTTTGCGCATGCTCCGCAGCATAATCTCTTGTCAAGAAACATAGAGCTATTTCCTTCACTGCGTACCAGTAGTGTTACCATGGAGCAGCAACCACAGGGTAGGAATTATGGTGAAATCACACCACGCACCGCGGAGAATAAGTAACGCTGTTATCCATAGCCGAGAAAGAGAAATTATCGCAAATATAATAAAATTAAGCGTTGCGAGGAGGAAAAATTAAACAAATATTTGCTGGAACCTCTTGCTAAGGAATATGAGAGAGCGGCTAAATACTCTTGCAAAAGTATTAGTTCCGTGAAGAGAATTAAAAATAATATTGAATTACAACCGAATGAACCTCACACTACTCGGGAAAGAATAGTTATGTAATGTTTAGAAATTATTGCTATAATAGTTATGTACAATAGTGTGTGTACTGTGAACGACATAATGAATTACTATTGTAAGTTATTATTTTCTTATAGTTCTACTAAACATATTATTTCATTCCAGAATTAGGACTTGTGTAAAGTTGAAGTAGACGACTTCGATCAACACGTTATTCGGGATACAATCGAAGAATTCTATCGTGTTCAGAAAGTAGTACATAGTCTACGATTAAGAAGATAATTCCGAATGGATGATGCCATTGACGAAATAATTAATTTTGGAACAAGCGATGACGGCAGCAATGATAGGGATATGGATTGTGTATAATTGTAAATTAATGTAAATTCAAATAATAAGCCTGTAAAATATTGTTATAAGAATATGTACATATTAGCTGAAGGTGTAAGTCATGCAGGCCTATATAATGTATAGGAGTAGCTGTAGTAACTCCTCCATTGCCGGTCCCCAGCCCGGATGAGAGAGGAGTGTACACACGATTATATTTAAATACTTACTCATTACAGATTAATTAAAGCTTGCTACGAAACTATGTTCTCCTCTCAAAACCGGAGTATCGAGAGAAGATGATGTCTGTATTGAACCAAGTTCTTTTACAGTAGAGAGCCGTAAGGTAAAAGAACCAACGTTTTCTGAAAAGAGTCACGTTACCCGAGGGAGGGGCATCCTTGCCGTGCCGTTACGTTGATGAGTACACGCCGTACCGAGCAGTTCCAAAGACAGACTTAGGGGATGTAAGGTTCAAGATAACTTGCAATGACAGTACCTGGTTGAGGTTTTTTTTGGGGTTTTCCCTCAACCCAATATGAGCAAATGCTGGGTAACTTTCGGTGTTGGACCCCGGACTCATTTCACCGGCATCATCACCTTCATCTCATTCAGACGCTAAATAACCTAAGCTGTTGATAAAGCGTCGTAAAATAAACTACCAAAATAAATAAAAGTCCTTTGCGGAAGTAGTTTCAAGAATAAAATTATTGACAATCACAGTTTATATTGAGCGCCAAGTAGACTGTCGGGTATACACATCTTGTATGTAGGATATATGTAAATGCTGTAAGAAAATGGTTGATTTTTCTGCGTTCTCCATACTTTTGATAACAGTATATTAAGACACAAGGTTGAGAAGTGCTTTTAAAAAACCCACAATAATTTTAAAAAACCAGCAAAGCGAATTTTTCAATTTCTAAGATGCACTTCACAAATTTGTATTGTACACTATTTTTTGCATGATAGTATATTTTAAAAGTAATGTTTTTATATTAATATACAGTAAATACATTACACTATGAACAGCTGACTGATTTTAGCAGTCTGGACAATGTACAAACTTCACGACCAACTTCAATGTGAAGGAGTAAAAATGATTCAGGTACTTGTAATATTTCGTGTTGAATTGGAATAATTTTTATTTCCTTTTGTTAAGTGAAATTTGAATTACTGTTTAAATAAAGTTAAGTACATTTCAAATGGAGTGATTTATTTCGTATAATGTATATTAATTAACACTGCAGATTGCTGTCATTCGGCGGGGTACGTGTAGCCGGCAGTTGCAAGACCAGATGGCAAGGGCTGCCTAACCAACCTTTCAAGTAAAGGGGCGGAAGTATGATATGGCTGGCCGCTCCATACCTGAACCAAATAAAGTTTCCAAAAGGAAATTAAAGAAACACAACAACCAATTTAGATACCAATCATGGATGTATTACTACTATTAATAATAGTAGCCGGAGATCTATGATTTGAGTGTCAGATGGACTTGAAAAAATTCACGTGAAATGTTTTAATTTCTCTTATCATAGATCTAAAATAATGACACAATCTTTATATAAATGGAAACAATTCGTTAAAAATAAAAATTCATAATAATGACTAATATAAGACATGAATCAAAATAATTTATATCAATCTCAATATTATGCATAATCTTTATTAAATAAGAACCAATTCGTTAAACATATAAATTGAAAATAATTAATAATGCAACACATAAATCACAATAATTTATATCAATCTCAGTATTATTCATGATCTTTATTAAATAAGAACCAATTCGTTAAACATATAAATTGAAAATAATTAATAATGCAACACATAAATCACAATAATTTATATCAGTCTCAGTATTATTCATGATCTTTATTAAATAAGAACAATTCGTTAAACATATAAATTGAAAATAATTAATAATACAACACATGAATCACAATAATTTATATCAATCTCAGTATTATTCATGATCTTTATTAAATAAGAACCAATTCGTTAAACATATAAATTGAAAATAATTAATAATACAACACATGAATCACAATAATTTATATCAATCTCAGTATTATTCATGATCTTTATTAAATAAGAACCAATTCGTTAAACATATAAATTGAAAATAATTAATAATACAACACATAAATCACAATAATTTATATCAATCTCATATTATTCATGATCTTTATTAAATAAGAACATTCGTTAAACATATAAATTGAAAATATTAATCAATGAATCACAATAATTTATATCAATCTCAGTATTATTCATGATCTTTATTAAATAAGAACCAATTCGTTAAACATATAAATTGAAAATAATTAATAATACAACACATGAATCACAATAATTTATATCAATCTCAGTATTATTCATGATCTTTATTAAATAAGAACCAATTCGTTAAACATATAAATTGAAAATAATTAATAATACAACACTTAAATCACAATAATTTATATCAATCTCAGTATTATTCATGATCTTTATTAAATAAGAACCGATTCGTTAAACATATAAATTGAAAATAATTAATAATGCAACACATAAATCACAATAATTTATATCAATCTCAGTATTATTCATGATCTTTATTAAATAAGAACCAATTCGTTAAACATATAAATTGAAAATAATTAATAATACAACACTTAAATCACAATAATTTATATCAATCTCAGTATTATTCATGATCTTTATTAAATAAGAACCGATTCGTTAAACATATAAATTGAAAATAATTAATAATGCAACACATAAATCACAATAATTTATATCAATCTCAGTATTATTCATGATCTTTATTAAATAAGAACCAATTCGTTAAACATATAAATTGAAAATAATTAATAATACAACACTTAAATCACAATAATTTATATCAATCTCAGTATTATTCATGATCTTTATTAAATAAGAACCGATTCGTTAAACATATAAATTGAAAATAATTAATAATGCAACACATAAATCACAATAATTTATATCAATCTCAGTATTATTCATGATCTTTATTAAATAAGAACCAATTCGTTAAACATATAAATTGAAAATAATTAATAATACAACACTTAAATCACAATAATTTATATCAATCTCAGTATTATTCATGATCTTTATTAAATAAGAACCGATTCGTTAAACATATAAATTGAAAACAATGAGTAATACAACACATAAATTACAATAATTTATTTCACTGTCAATATTATTCACAATCTTTATTAAATGAGAACCAATTCGTTAAACATATAAATTGAAAATATTTAATAATACAACACATAAATTACAATAATTTATTACACTCTCAATATTATTCATAATCTTTATCAAATAAGAACCAAAGAGGAGAATTGCAACTAGTTTTGTTTTATTCGTTTTATTGTACGGTGCAGAAGACGCTGAAAATCATGGTCACCTACTGCGGTAGAAAGATGTGCACGACTCGCCTGGGATTATCTGATGCTCTCGAAAATGCATACACATCTTCTGATGGCTCTTGCTGCTGCTGCTGCTGCTGCTGCTGCAATACGAGCAACAAAATCCATTTCGTCGTCCTCCGGAGTATCGTAAATTGTGTTTTTCATGCTTCCCCATAAGCAGAAACTCAACGGTGTCAAATCTGACTTGATGGCACGTAACTTCATGAAGAAGCACTTCCGACACATGATTACTTGCAAAATACGCTTCATGTTTCCTACGTAGTGCAGTGTTTCTTTTATCTTTCACCACGTCATAGATTTAAATGCAGTTTCCTTGATATAAAATGTTTACATTTTTTACTCTAGAAAATCAGATTTCTGGAAAACTAAGATAATGCAATGGCATTTTTACCACACATCTCAAACACTGTACTCTATGGAAATGTATACTATTTGTATTCCACTTCGAAAATATAGTCAGAATGATTTTTACACGTGATCTTAAACAAATTCAAAACAAACAAAAATTTTTTTTCCAAACTAAAAATGATAACAAAAATGATCTTACTTACTTACTTACTTACAAATGGCTTTTAAGGAGCCCGAAGGTTCATTGCCGCCCTCACATAAGCCCGCCATCGGTCCCTATCCTGTGCAAGATTAATCCAGTCCCTATCATCATATCCCACCTCCCTCAAATCCATTTTAATATTATCCTCCCATCTACGTCTCCGGCCTCCCCAAAGGTCAAAAATGATCTTAAACAAATTAAAAACAAACAATATTTGTTTTCCAAACTATAAAATATGATAACAAAAAACAAATACACAGTTCCATTACTCATTTATTCAGCTATTATGTTAAGCCATGAAAGTAGAAAAAATCTTCTTATTTTATGTGTATCTAGCCGTGCGCTTCATTGTACTTGTTATAAATAAATATAATGTAATTACATAATTAAAATAGAATATTTGATCCTAGGAAAATCCGTGTTTGCTAAAAGGATAAATCGTTTAGTATGTCAGGCGTACTTAATTGAAATTGTATTTAAATAATTAAAATACGATCATTTTGGTCCAGAGAGCACTCAGTTGGTGCAAGGATAATTCGTTTAACATTTTTCTAAATTAGTCTTGAATGCATCCTCTAATAAACCACTCCAAATTAATGTGAATATATAGTGGATTGTGTACGAAGATAATTTTTTATTTTGGCCTCACTGTGCATCTTTTTTTTTTTTTCTTTGTTGAGTTGAACATCGGTGGTCATGTCGCGTAGAGGATACGAGTACTTTCTCCTTTTCAGACATCATCAAGTAGCGTAAGAAATGGATATGAATGTAATGATTAACTGTGTTAAAAAGCCATCTTAAAGTCTAAGAAAGAAAGTAATTACAAAAACACGTTTAAAAAGGTGCAAGAACCTTTATATTAAAGATGTGAACAATATTAGTGAAACATAGCCTAAAATTGTGAGGATATAATATTGAAGATGACTATTTATAAACATTACACCAACAAACTGAATGTTCAGATTGTGCTATAGGCCTACTATCTCACCGGAAGGAATGCTTAATGGCAAATGTTAGGTTGCATTACATTGTATGTTTGGATGGGCCAATAAAATGGGTACGGTCATTGAAATGCGGTGGAAACTTATTCTACAACGTAAGAAATAAAAAAATTAAAATTGAATAATGAATGTTTAGAGTAAAATTACCAATGTAAATACGAATGTGAAGATGTAATATAAGTCAAAACGTAACACTTATCATTTAGTCTTAGCATTATTATTATTATTATTATTATTATTATTATTATTATTATTATTATTATTATTATTATTTACTTGTTTACTATATTGACTTGCCGGTTCCATATGTTCTTCAAAAAAAAATCTCACGAGAAAGCTTTAAAACAACGCAGATATAAGAAGAATTACCATCCAGTGATTTGTCACTCTTCAAGTAGCTGGCCTCCTATGCCCAAGGTTGCGGGTTCGATCCCGGGCCAGGTCGATGTTATTTGAGTATGCTTAAATGCGACAGGCTCATGTCAGTAGATTTACTGGCATGTAAAAGAACTCCTGCGGGACAAAATTCCAGCACATCCGGGGACTTTGATATATCCTCTGCAGTTGCGAGCGTCGTTAAATAAAACATAACATTTAACATTTAACTCGTCAAGTATGCTCTTGCGGTCAGACCGGATGTGGAAAGAAACTTCTAAATGTATAACAATGTTCTCGCCGACAATTGCCGGTCGTTACATTCCAGAATCTTCGGATGTACACTGTCATCCATTGCAAAGGAGAGGAGATCTTTTAATTTGAGGTAGGATTTTTTACTACTCATGTGTAGGATTGTTTATTTTAAGTCATTTTCTAACATATTTCAATCATTTTATAGATCACTTTAGGGATTATTAGGTCATCAGAATCCTCGCTCTGGTATTATGACTTAGTAAGATATTCATTTTTCTATTCAATTTTTTGTGGACCGAATTTACAAACGTATGAAAACTTCAACATGATTTAATCTTAATGTAAGGTGCTAGTTGTTAAAATTTCATTGAAATCTGATCAGAATTGTGGACTCATTAGCGCATACCCTTTTCTCAGATGAGGAAGGTAAATGTTATTGTCAGCGGTAAACCAAGTCTGTTCTCATCATAGCTTCGTGATCGATCCTCTGTTTCTTTAGCTGTTAATTATTCCTGATGCAGCCTCTATACAGAACAGCGTTGCCACGTCCCGACGTCTCTCATTGCCGTAGTCTGAAGAATAGGAGTTGCGAAGTTGTGTGCAGCTACTCTGATTGCTCGCTGCACTAAAGTGATTAACTTCAAGAAGTGATGAATTTACTGCATGGCAACCTTCCCCAAGTCAGATTATTTACGAGTTCTAGGAACAGAACTTCCACTTCGGAATACTAGAGCTGCTTCCCAAGTTTCTAAAACAATATTACATTAAAGTTTCAAGTAACACTGAACTTGTTGAAGGCACTATTAGATTTCTTACTATGAACGCATTTGCATTTACATTAGTAATTCGATAATTAAACGCAGACTTTGTTTCTTGGTAATTTGTAGTGTAAAATAAGTTAATCTATATTATGATGCAGTAAAATCTCTTTATGGGGACGCGCTACTAACAAGGAAGGCTCCCCAAGTGATAATGAATTTTCACAACGAATTGAAAAAGAAAAAAAAACATGATACGTTTGAAAAACACATGATACGTTTGAAAAAGACATGAAAAAACATGATACGTTTGAAAAACATGATACGTTTGAAAAACACATGATACGTTTGAAAAACACATGATACAAAAAGACATGATGCATTTCAAAAGCACATGATACGTTTGAAAAAGATGTGATGTATTTGAAAAACACATGATACGTTTGAAAAACACATGATACATTTGAAAAACACATGATACGTTTGAAAAACACATGGTACGTTTGAAAAACGTTTGAAAAACACATGGAAAAACACATATACGTTTGAAAAAGACATCAAAAAGACATACGTTTGAAAAACACATGATACATTTGAAAAAGAATGATACGTTTGAAAAACATGATACGTTTGAAAAACAAAAAGACATACGTTTGAAAAACACATACATTTGAAAAACACATGATTTTGAAAAACATATGGTACGTTTGAAAAAGATATGATACGTTTGAAAAACACATAATACGTTTGAAAAACACACGATACATTTGAAAAACACATGATGCATTTGAAAAATACAAATGTAAATACAATTAATTGAAACTATAAAAATTAATGAAATAAATTCTCACTTAATGTATTCATTAAAAAAACAGTTTCATTCGAATTTATGTTAAAAGCTTACCATTAGAGCAGTACTGTCAGAGTTGTAAGCTCCAAAACCGGTTGTGGAGCTAGAGAGTGCAGTCGGAGCGTGAACTTGCTTATGTCTGTGGAAACACCGGAGCACGCAACGAGTCATAGTGGAGCGCTCCGCTCCGCTACAATACACGGTAGTTGTATGAGAAAGGTTGCCTTTTGTTCACTCATATTTACAGTGGGCGGTATGAGGTGCGTGCCTCTATTACTTTCCGGAACTAAGGACGTTATGTTTCGTCCCGAAATATATCCTATCTTGGATAGGTTAAAAGGCTTTTTAAATCTGTGTATTTCAAATTATAAACTTCCCCAGCAGAAGTTCCCCCCCCCCTTTTTAGAGAAGTGAAAGTGAATAAAACCCCTAAATATGTAGATTTATGTAATACCAAGCCATAATATGTAATGTGGGGTAAATATGTAAAAAATATGTAGTATCAAATTTTAAAATATGTTAATGGTAATTACAAGATTCGCAAAGATTTGTTATTTATTGACGGTTAAGTTTAAAGGAATATAATATTTTAATTACATAAAATCCGGTCCCTAGTTATTAGTAGCCAATTACAAAATCTACTTTTAAAGCTTTCGATTGATAACTTACAATAGAGACTGGGAAGTTTATTATATAGTTTCATCCCCATGACAGAAGAGTTTGTTTAATCATATGTAATCTACAGTTGTTGTTCACTATTTCTAATTTCATGATCATGTATATTGGCCAGTAATGAATAATATTTGTTGATATTGTGTCGAGCGTAAAAGACTAAATATCATATATATTTATACACACACACACACACACACACACACACACACACAAGTCCACACCTGTGGAGTAACGGTCAGAGCGTCTGGCTGCGAAACCAGGTGGCCCGGGTTCGAATCCCGGTCGGGGCAAGTTACCTGGTTGAGGTTTTTTCCGGGGTTTTCCCTCAATCCAATACTAGCAGATGCTGGGTAACTTTCGGTGCTGGACCCTGGACTCATTTCACCGGCATTATCACCTTCATATCATTCAGACGCTAAATAACCTAGATGTTGATACAGCGTCGTAAAATAACCCAATAAAAAATATATATATATATATATATATATATATATATATATATATATATATTTTTTATGAAGTTGTGTGCAGCTACTCTGATTGCTCGCTGCACTAAAGTGATTAACTTCAAGAAGTGATGAATTTACTGCATGGCAACCTTCCCCAAGTCAGATTATTTACGAGTTCTAGGAACAGAACTTCCACTTCGGAATACTAGAGCTGCTTCCCAAGTTTCTAAAACAATATTACATTAAAGTTTCAAGTAACACTGAACTTGTTGAAGGCACTATTAGATTTCTTACTATGAACGCATTTGCATTTACATTAGTAATTCGATAATTAAACGCAGACTTTGTTTCTTGGTAATTTGTAGTGTAAAATAAGTTAATCTATATTATGATGCAGTGAAATCTCTCTTATGGGGACGCGCTACTAACAAGGAAGGCTCCCCAAGTGATAATGGATTTTCACAACGAATTGAAAAAGACATGATACGTTTGAAAAACACATGATACGTTTGAAAAAGACATGATACGTTTGAAAAACACATGGCACTTTTGAGAAAACACATGATATGTTTGAAAAAGACATGGTACGTTTGAAAAACACATGATACGTTTGAAAAATACATGATACGTTTGTAAAACACATGATACGTTTGAAAAAGACATGATACGTTTGAAAAACACATGATACGTTTGAAAAATACATGATACGTTTGTAAAACACATGATACGTTTGAAAAAGACATGATGCATTTCAAAAACACATGATACGTTTGAAAAAGATGTGATGTATTTGAAAAACACATGATACGTTTGAAAAAACACATGATACATTTGAAAAAGACATGATGCATTTGAAAAAACGCATGATACGTTTGAAAAAGACATGATACGTTTGAAAAACACATGATACGTTTGAAAAATACATGATACGTTTGTAAAACACATGATACGTTTGAAAAAGACATGATACGTTTGAAAAACACATGATACGTTTGAAAAATACATGATACGTTTGTAAAACACATGATACGTTTGAAAAAGACATGATGCATTTCAAAAACACATGATACGTTTGAAAAATACATGATACGTTTGTAAAACACATGATACGTTTGAAAAACACATGATACGTTTGAAAAATACATGATACGTTTGTAAAACACATGATACGTTTGAAAAAGACATGATGCATTTCAAAAACACATGATACGTTTGAAAAAGATGTGATGTATTTGAAAAACACATGATACGTTTGAAAAAACACATGATACATTTGAAAAAGACATGATGCATTTGAAAAAACGCATGATACGTTTGAAAAAGACATGATACGTTTGAAAAACGCATGATACATTTGAAAAACACATGATACGTTTGAAAAACACATGGTACGTTTGAAAAACACATGATAAAACACATGATACGTTTGAAAAAGACATGATACGTTTGAAAAACGCATGATACATTTGAAAAACACATGATACGTTTGAAAAACACATGATAAAACACATGATACGTTTGAAAAAGACATGATACGTTTGAAAAACGCATGATACATTTGAAAAACACATGATACGTTTGAAAAACACATGGTACGTTTGAAAAACACATGATAAAACACATGATACGTTTGAAAAACACATGGTACGTTTGAAAAAGACATGATACATTTGAAAAACACATGATACATTTGAAAAACACATGATACGTTTGAAAAACACATGGTACGTTTGAAAAAGATATGATACGTTTGAAAAACACATAATACGTTTGAAAAAACACGATACATTTGAAAAACACATGATACATTTGAAAAATGCAAATGTAAATACAATTAATTGAACTATAAAAATTAATGAAATAAATTCTCACTTAACGTATTCATTAAAAAAACAGTTTCATTCGAATTTGTGTTAAAAGCTTACCATTAGAGCAGTACTGTCAGAGTTGTAAGCTCCAAAACCGGTTGTGGAGCTAGAGAGTGCAGTCGGAACGTGAACTTGCTTATGTCTGTGGAAACACCGGAGCACGCAACGAGTCATAGTGGAGCGCTCCGCTCCGCTACAATACACGGTAGTTGTATGAGAAAGGTTGCATTTTGTTCACTCATATTTACAGTGGGCGGTATGAGGTGCGTGCCTCTATTACTTTCCGGAACTAAGGACGTTATGTTTCGTCCCGAAATATATCCTATCTTGGATAGGTTAAAAGGCTTTTTATATCTGTGTATTTCGAATTATAAACTCCCCCAGCAGAAGTTTTTTTTTTTTTTTTTTTTTTGAGAAGTGAAAATGAATAAAACCCCTAAATATGTAGATTTATGTAATACCAAGCCATAATATGTAATGTGGGGTAAATATGTAAAAAATATGTAGTATCAAATTTTAAAATATATTAATGGTAATTACAAGATTCGCAAAGATTTGTTATTTATTGACGGTTAAGTTGAAAGGAATATAATATTCAATTACATAAAATCCGGTCCCTAGTTATTAGTAGCCAATTACAAAATCTACTTTTAAAGCTTTCGATTGATAACTTACAATAGAGACTGGGAAGTTTATTATATAGTTTCATCCCCATGACAGAAGAGTTTGTTTAATCATATGTAATCTACAGTTGTTGTTCACTATTTCTAATTTCGTGATCATGTATATTGGCCAGTAATGAATAATATTTGTTGATATTGTGTCGAGCGTAAAAGACTAAATATCATATATATTTATACACACACACACACACACACACACACACAAGTCCACACCTGTGGAGTAACGGTCAGAGCGTCTGGCTGCGAAACCAGGTGGCCCGGGTTCGAATCCCGGTCGGGGCAAGTTACCTGGTTGAGGTTTTTTCCGGGGTTTTCCCTCAATCCAATACTAGCAGATGCTGGGTAACTTTCGGTGCTGGACCCTGGACTCATTTCACCGGCATTATCACCTTCATATCATTCAGACGCTAAATAACCTAGATGTTGATACAGCGTCGTAAAATAACCCAATAAAAAAATATATATACATACTTACACACACAAATTTATGATTGTTAATGTCTGTCGGAAGTGGAGATCGAACTGAAGACTTTAACTTTCAAATAAAATGGAACTTGTGATTATTATATTGCATGAAGAAGCAACCATTTGTTTTTAATAGGTTGCGCTGTCCAAACAATTCAATGGAGAGCGAAGTAGAAGACATTAATTTTGCAGCGTCTTAATGCAGTGAACAAACAACTCGGGGCCATGAGCTTTGTCGCGCGCGTCTGCGAGACAACGGTCGTGTGAGTGATGACGTGCGAGAGTGTTTTGACGTCGAGGATTCTACACGCAACGTAATCCCCTAGCCGCTATAGGGACTAGGGAGAAAACGGAGGGACCCACGAAGAAACGTGGAACGATCCGTGTAGCCGGCGATGCGTACAAGGAAAGCCGAGAAATGTGAGTTGAGACAGAAGCCATACCTGGCAGTTTTTAATCAGTAAACATTGAGACGATTTAGGTGGGGGTCCCACTGCTATTGCTATAGTTAACGTCTTTCTGTAGTATAGAAAAGTAGTGGTAGTAATACTTTATTCTGCCTGGGAGAATTAAGGCCATAAGGCCTTCTCTTCCACCCAACCAGTTTTGACTCATATACAGGAGCCTACTCAAAGAAATTGTTGCGTATTAGAATAATAATATTAGAATAATACGATACAGAAATATACACTTTTTGCTGGTTGAGTGGAACAGAAGGCATTACGGCCTTAACTCTGCCAGCTAAAATAAATCATTATTATTATTATTATTATTATTATTATTATTATTATTATTATTATTATTATTATTATTATTATTATTATTATTAATTGCAAATTTATGAGATACGTGATAGGCTATATATTTTTGTCTTCTAAAAAATTGTTGCGGATTAGTTTATTTCAAATTTATTAAATATGTGATATATATTTTCGTTTGCTAAAAATTGTTGCAGATTAGTTTATTGCAAATTTATTAAGTATATGATATATATTTTTATTTGCTAAAAAATTGTTGCATATTAGTTTATTGCAAATTTATTAAATATGTGATATATATTTTTGTTTGCTGAAAATTGTTGCAGATTAGTTTATTGCAAATTGATTAAATATGTGATATATATTTTTGTTTGCTGAAAATTGTTGCAGATTAGTTTATTGCAAATTTATTAAATATGTGATATATATTTTTGTTTGCTGAAAATTGTTGCAGATTAGTTTATTGCAAACTTATGAAATACGTGATGTATATTTTTGTTTGCTAAAATTGTTGCAGATTAGTTTATTGCAAATTTATTAAGTATGTGATATATATTTTTGTTTGCTGAAAATTGTTGCAGATTAGTTTATTGCAAATTTATTAAATATATGATATATTTTTGTTTGCTAAAAAATTGTTGCAGATTAGTTTATTGCAAATTTATTAAATATGTGATATATATTTTAGTTTGCTAAAAATTGTTGCAGATTAGTTTTTTGCAAAGTTATTAAATATGTGATATATATTTTTGTTTGCTCAAAATTGTTGAATATTAGTTTATTGCAAAGTTATTAAATATGTGATATATATTTTTGTTTGCTGAAAATTTTTGCAGATTAGTTTATTGCAAATTTATTAAATATGTGATATATATGTTTGTTTGCTAAAAATTGTTGCAGATTAGTTTATTGCAAATTTATTAAATATGTGATATATATTTTAGTTTGCTAAAAATTGTTGCAGATTAGTTTATTGCAAATTTATTAAATATATGATGTATTTTTGTTTGCTAAAAATTGTTGCAGATTAGTTTATTGCAAATTTATTAAATATATGATATTTTTTGTTTCCTAAAAATTGTTGCAGATTAGTTTATTGCAAATTTATTAAATATACGATATATTTTTGTTTGCTAAAAATTGTTGCAGATTAGTTTATTGCAAACTTATGAAATATGTGATATATATTTTTGTTTGCTAAAAATTGTTGCAGATTAGTTTATTGCAAATTTATTAAATATGTGATATATTTTTGTTTGCTAAAAATGTTTGGAGATTGGTTTATTGCAAACTTAATAAAATACGATATATTTTTTCTTTGCTAAAAATTGTTGCATATTAGTTTATTCCAAACTTATTAAATATGCGATATATATTTTTTGTTTGGTCAAAAACTGCGGATTGGTTATGGTTATTGTGGTAGTGATTTTATTATTGACTCGTTTTGTTAGTCCTTGTGTTATGGAAATGCACATCTGTTCTCACGAAATGCACATCTGTTCTCAATGTATGAAATATGAAAAATCGCCTGCCTATACTGGCATTGTGATTTTTAATAAATTACCATTGCAGATACAAACTTTACCTTATGCAAAATTTAAAGTCAAAGTTAAACAGATTTTAACTGATCAGTAAAAGAATTCTTAAATCACAAATTATGATATATGTAATACTACTTGATTATATTATTCATTTTAAATGTATTTTATCTTGTAGTATTTTAAATTTTATTGTTTTTTATTTATTATGTAATTGACGTGTACATCCATGTATATGGCCTTATATAGAATAAACAATCAATCAATCAATCAAGATAAAACAAGATGTTCTTAACAAAAAAGGAGACGAATAGGATAGCCTAGGGGTAGATACAGGTTCAATAACTAATCGGTATGAACACAAAGGTAATTCAGTAACATAACTTAAGACCATCTACATCTTTAGCAACAACCGTAAATAGTAACAGTAGAATATTTCGTAAAAATGGAATACACGTTATTCTGACATTTCTGATACTAATATTTTGATCGTATTTCTCGAGAAAAACTTTGAAAAGGCACTACGTATTTTCATTGATACGATCCTCCATAACCATGAGGGCCACAAATCCTTAAATGAATCGAAATGGGGCGATAGGGATAGCAGTAAAGATATTCATTTTCCTGCTACAAAATATATGAAGCTATAGAATACAGAGCTGGTTCAAGGGCTTCTTGAGTCACATCAAGCAAGAACTGCGTTCAATGAGGCACTTCGTTTTTATCTTCAAGCGACTTCTGCAGAAGCGGCACTAAACCTTCATAAAGCAGAGAAAAGGAGCACCTCTTCAAAGATGGCGTCAGACCTCTTTAGGGCACAATTTGCTTCTGACGCGCCAACATAAACTTTATTCTCTGACATGGAAATGTTTTAAACAAAAACACAGGCCTTCCCCCACTCCCATCACTAGTCTTTTCGCCACCTTCCTCTTGTTTTGTTTCTGGGAAACAGGATCCCAGCCGATGGCTTCTGAAAGCGATCACGATTCTTTGAAATGCGGTAATTATGAAAAGTAATGTCACGTTCGTGGAATCAAGGTTACGGCGTTGTTTTCAACGTGGGACATTCTTCTATAAAACTGCTGTAGACCGCTGTTATTAGACTTAATTGAAGTGATTAAATGTCTTTGCTATTGGGCGTTGTTGATCCAAAACCTGAGAGCGTTAATGTATTCGTGTTGTATCTTAATTCGCTGTAATAAAAGTTGTCTAACACATTGCAGCAAGAAGTGTTTCATCAGCTAGAGCCCTGTTATTCTCTTTGTTCTCTTTGGCTCTTCGTTTCAGTCGCACAGCATTTGGCCTTCGGGGGCGTGAAATGTGAAGGAAACAATATATGCTCTACTGTACTGCATATTTGTATTAGAGCGCGAGGAAAATGATTATGCCTGAGGGATGTGTTGTCTAGGAAGATATATTGAGATGTGTGGTAACCATACAATCCTGGCACTCGTAAATTGTTTTATTATACCAAGGAAAGCTTCTAAACGAGCAAGTATTTCCAGTCTCGAATGTTGAGTTAGCTATTTGTGACACACTATATGTCGGATTTAACGTTAGTACTTCAGTAGCTTCTTCCTCGCTCCAGCATCATCGAT
>JAJSOF020000001.1:3967012-4014512 GCA_025594305.2 Periplaneta americana
TCGGTTGAGAATCTTTTATCATCCAGTCTGCTGTCAAAAAATCTGAAAGTTAGAATTTATAAAACAGTTATATTACCGGTTGTTCTGTATGGTTGTGAAACTTGGACTCTCACTTTGAGAGAGGAACAGAGATTAAAGGTGTTTGAGAATAAGGTTCTTAGGAAAATATTTGGGACTAAGAGGGATGAAGTTACAGGAGAATGGAGAAAGTTACACAACACAGAACTGCATGCATTGTATTGTTCACCTGACATAATTAGGAACATTAAGTCCAGACGTTTGAGATGGGCAGGGAATGTAGCAGGTATGGGCGAATCCAGAAATGCATATAGAGTGTTAGTTGGGAGGCCGGAGGGAAGAAGACCTTTTTGGAAGGCCGAGACGTAGATGGGAAGATAATATTAAAATGGATTTGAGGGAGGTGGGATATGATGATAGAGACTGGATTAATCTTGCTCAGGATAAGGACCAATGGCGGGCTTATGTGAGGGCGGCAATGAACCTCCGGGTTCCTTAAAAGCCAGAAAGTAAATATTAATCAGATTAGACCTACTTGTAATTATTATCACTTACTATAAAATGTTTAAATTAAATTATGATTTCAGCAGATAATGAAAACTTATTTCTGTTAAAATAAGAAGAGAAAAGCGTATTACACGTAATTAACATTTTTAAACCTGTATTTCGCTTTTCTCAACATTAAATTTCTTTATTTCAGTAATCGTTATTCATCTGTTTCCGCTTCACAATGTTTGAATGGTTTAAGTATTCATAAATATACAATTATTAACATTTTGTGGGTTAATTTTAGGGATATATTATTTTTACATTATTATTTTATTCACAAAATAGTTCTAATAAATGTCACTCGAGATCTGAGATTTCCCAAGTAAATCGCTTCGCTCGTAGATTTATCGGTAAATCTCAGACCTCTTGTGACATTACTACAGATAAAACTAAATAATAGCAATAAGTTGCAAGGACATTGATCGTAGTTTGTTCTTAGAAAGTACATGCTGTACATAGGCCTATAATTTCTTTGGTAACTTCTGAAACTGACTTTTTAACTTGTTAGGATGTCTCTAGAATTCTTTCTTGAACAAAATTGCGAGATATATGAAAGAGAATAACACAGCGAAAAACTTTAAGAAAGAATCCAGGGTACTTTCACAAATCAAGCACTAGTGAAAACTTTCAGCATTTCCGTTTGTGTGTTGGAGAGAGAAGTTTTTCCAAAGATATCTCTTGTCGTTCTTACCGTCGTAAAAGTTAGGAAAAGTTGGACGGAAAATCAATACATAGCCTTCGTATTAGCTCGGTAGAATAAATAGATGATGTGCTTTCTTAGAGAGAGATTGCGACCTATACAGCAGAAACTGTTGTCTGGCATTGTGTTGAGCCGGGTTTGCATATTCGTTGACGAATATTCAGTATTTATTCACAAATATTCTTAATCGAATGTTTCTGTACAATAATGACGCCTCACGTACCAGATATTCGCTATTCGAATACAGACAGGATAGGCGGGGAAAGGCAAGTGTTTATGTAGTCTACGATTTTTTTTTTCAGTCTAAGACCGACATGGCTTGGAAAGATTGTGGAAATTTCTTCATTGTCTTGGTGCTATTGATGGAGAAAACGTCATAATTTAATGTGATCAGATGCCCCGTTTTAACGGTATAGTTTCTATAATAGACAACATAATACGTAAGACAAAACATAATCACAAAAAACATAAGAATAGAACACAAACACAAGAACACAAAAAATACATCACACTAACATACGAAAACAAAAACACACACAAGATTGCAACCTCATTCAAGAAATTAAATTACAACATCGCATACAGAACAAATAGCACTCTACAAAAACATCTCAACACACAAACAAACAAATACAACCACACAGTCGTATACAAACTCAAATGTAACACCTGCAACAACTTCTACATAGGACAGACAGGCAGATCATTTCAAACACGTTACAAAGAACACATCACAGCCATAACAAAATTACAAAACACCTCCACATATCGCCTGCTTAGAACCATGTTGTTCTAACTCCACTTTAAAAAAAATTGTTTTTTTTTTGTATCCGTTTTGTTCTAACTCCTCTTCTGTATCAGTTTCACACATAAAATGCTTCATTTTGTGGTCAGAAAGTGTTCAAAATTACTGTTCCATATTGTTCCAACTCCATTTTCCAAGCTCTGTTTAGTTCCACGCTATAACTCCATCATCCAATGACAAATCAATGATGGAAAGGTGTGAGCTAAGACAGCCAATGAGAAGCAAGCTAGGGCAGAACTTGAATGAGAAAGTTAATGTGATACTGCGTGCGTTTACTAATAATTACAACATGAGTGCTAAACAGTCCTCAGTCCCAAACATCTGTTTTCTATTATAAGAGAAAAGTAGAATTTTATAATTTAACAGGGTTTGATATTGGTAAGAAACAAGGACATTGTGTAGTATGGCATGAGGGTATTTCCAGTCGGGCTGGCAATGACTCAGACAGTGCTGTGATTAGGCTTTTTAAGGAAGTAGTAAAAGAAAATCCACAGTTAAAAGAAATTATCCTGTGGTCTGATTCTTGTATGCCCCAGAATAAAAACAGCTTAATGTCACTTGCACTGATACATTTTTTGGAAGAGGATGGCCATGAAGTACAAAAAATAGAACACAAGTATTAAGAACCGGGGCACAGTGTAATTCAGTGGTCGTCAGCACTCGCTGAGATGTGCAAAGGGTAAGCGGAGCCGTCCCGTGTGCCCCGTCGTGCAGCAGGAAGAGGTAGAGAGCATAACCGCTAGCAGCTACGAGTGCACCATGGTGCACTGTGTTCTCCGCGGGTAAGAGACGCTAGCCCCAGGGTGCTCTTCGCTGACGACCGCTGGTGTAATTGATCGTCATATCAAACGAACTTCATTCTCCTTTAGCAATTATAAAGGCCCTGATTTCGTGTAGAACTAACAAGCAATACAAAGTACATCAAATGAGATTTAATAGTTTTTAAGACTTGAACAGCACTTGAAAGTGAAGCATATTGTATACAAAAAAGACTGTGAAGATATTCTGTACAAATTTTCTTTCTCTCACAAGATGTTTAGTTGATAACGCCAAAGTAAATAACAGTCAAACCAGTGATAGAAGCAAGTAAAGTTCAAGATATAAAGTCCCTATGCAAATATTTTTCCGGCGTGGACAAAATTTTTTTGGGATTCAGTGTTAAAAAGATAACAATGTAGGCAATGATCTCTTCAAAATGTAACCTGAAAGGAGTTAGAACATTGAATTGACAAAATCTGTTAACATGTTTTTTTCTAACTCCAAAAGTTTTTTTTATTTTTTGTAAAATCAATTTAAAAATAAGGCAACTGAAAATAAAATAAGCTTTCCCATGCATTGTTCATTTCTTTGCAAACCCCTTTCCTCAGAATAGTGGTAGATACTATGATTTGGGTAGTCTCCAAAACTTCATTGTGCTCCCCTGAAAAATTTGTAAAAGTGGAGTTGGAACAACTTGGTTCTAAGCAGGCGATATGCAGAACACGTCACAAATGCTAACCACACTTACAGAGACATCAACACAGACGTGGAAATTCTACACATCCAACCAAAAAGCCAGAAACTAAACACACTAAAACAATACGAAATATACAAACACACAAAAACACATCCAAATGAAATTCTCAACACACAACTCAATATCTGAACACACACACTCTTTGACTCCACATTACACTACACAAACACACCCCCACAGGAAACAAAACAAAAGACGCCAAGACCAGCAACAACCAGTTCTGAAGAAGGCCCATAACAGGCCGAAACATGTTAACCAGGTACGATTGAATTTAACACGAGAAAGACATGTAATGCATATTCCGAAGGTATAATTTCGTTTTTAGAGATTCTGTCCCGGTGTTCTGAAATTTCTAGCGATTCCAACATTAATGAGTCCATGATAAAGCCATGCTCATGCGAAGTGATTTTCTAGTGCAGACAAAATATCACGTTATAGAAAACTGTGCAAACTTGGAACTCACCACTTATTCGAATTTGTCGGAAATATTACTCGAAAGGTTGAGATTTCAGGTTTCAATTTTGTTAACTGTAAACGAAATCACTTCGTTAGCAGATACGGTTGAAGTAAGCATACATCTGTCCCGACCCATGGAATTTCGTGGCGACCGTTTGTTGTAACGACGAGAAAACACACTCACTTACTTACTTACTTACTTACTTACTTACTTACTTACTTACTTACTTACTTACTGGCTTTTAAGGAACCCGAAGGTTCATTGCCGCCCTCATATAAGCCCGCCATTGGTCCCTATCCTGAGCAAGATTAATCCATTTTCTATCATCATATCCCACCTCCCTCAAATCAATTTTAATATTGTCTTCCCATCTACGTCTCGGCCTCCCTAAAGGTCTTTTTCCCTCCGGCCTACCAACTACCTAACACTATATGCATTTCTGGATTCTCCCATACGTGCTACATACCCTGCCCATCTCAAACGTCTGGATTTAATGTTCCTAATTATGTCAGGTGAAGAATACAATGCATGCAGTTCTATGTTGTGTAACTTTCTCCATTCTCCTGTAACTTCATCCCTCTTAGCCCCAAATATTTTCCTAAGCACCTTATTCTCAAACACCCTTAATCTCTGTTCCTCTCTCAAAGTGAGAGTCCAAGTTTCACAACCATACAGAACAACCGGTAATATAACTGTTTTATAAATTCTAACTTTCAGATTTTTTGACAGCAGACTGGATGATAAAAGCTTCTCAACCGAATAATAACAGGCATTTCCCATATTTATTCTGCGTTTAATACACTATCGTGCAAAAATGAATTTTGGGACCACACTCCTCAATTAATTTCAGTGATCATTTTAATATGGATATTATGTAGCTATGAAGTTATTTTGTATTTAAAGCAGCAATTGTTAAATTTAACCATATTATTTATTGTATCATTACACTAGTATTTAAAAAGTTCACTTCGTATTGATAACTTCATGCGGTCAGCGCGTCTGGCCGCGAAACCAGGTGGCCCGGGTTCGAATCCCGGTCGGGACAATTTACCTGGTTGAGGTTTTTCCGGGGTTTTCCCTCAACCCAATACGAGCAAATGCTGGGTAACTTTTGGTGCTGGACCCCGGACTCATTTCACCGGCATTATCACCTTCATTTCATTCAGAAGCAAAATAACCTAGATGTTGATACAGCGTCGTAAAATAACCCAATAAAATAAATAAAAGCAATTGATAACTTTACAGTTTTCAATTCCACCGCGCCTTGAGAGAGAGAGAGAGACACTTTTTTTTTTCATTTCCCATCATAAAACTTTGTTGATGCAAGATCAGATGTGACGTCATCACGACATTTAGCAAGCCATTCGCAGCGTTTCCACCATGGTGGCAATAACTTTGGAGGCAGGAGCACCTGTTGCCCACAGGTTAAGACTGGGCAGTGGCATACGGAATATTGCCTTGTGTGAGCATAAAGGTACGGTCACACGTCGCTACTTTTGCTGCGCAACTTTTGTACTGCAGCTGCAAAAGTTGCGTGTCGTGTTCACACGTAAGCCAAAAGTAGCGCGCTGCACGCTACTTTTCGTGCTGCGCAACCCGAGTGCAGCAAAGTTGCAACTGGAGGTTGCGAGTCTGTTCACACGCAAGGCGCTACTTTTGCAGCCGCAGTCATGCTACAGGTTTCCATCTCCGTGTTGACTTCTCAATATAATAATAATAATAATAATAATAATAATAATAATAATAATAATAATAATAATGTTTTATTTTCGCTGGCAGAGTTAAGGCCATAAGGCCTTCTCTTCCATTCAACCAGCCTTAATCAATACAATACATAAATTTAAATTACAAATATTTTCACTACACTTAAAAGGTTCTCCAGCAATAATCTTCACTACACATTTATTTAAATTTAGATAAATCTATAAGGTAAAGTAGTAACTTAATTTATGAGCTAATTTAATTCAATGAATTATAATTAATTTAATATTTGAGATAGCTAGTAAAATGATGAAAATTAATTTAATATAAGCTTACTAGGACTATGTTACAGGGAGAATATATATATATTTCTATTTCTATGATGAGAATATTAATGTAATTGCCATTAGAGGTTTTGTAAATCTATTTAGAGAAATTAAAGATAATAATAATAAGAATGGACAGATGTTAGATTCATTATAAGTAACAAATATTAATCAGCAATTCATCTGTTAAGTAAGAATTTATGTAATTTTGACCTAAATGAAGCTATTGTCCAACAACCCCTTATATCACTCGGAAGCATTTTGTGGTTATGTTCGCATTATTAAGAAACTCATGCGAAAGCTTCCTTATCTATTATTTGCTTTTCTGTCGTATCTAGTATTCAGAAATTGGCATTATTTTTACTATAAGCTTTTAAAAACGCCTATATACTTAAATGATAACCAACAACATATTCACGTAATCAATGTTGGCAATCCTGTTTGGAACTACGCTACGGAAAATTAAAAAAGTGAATTATATCGTCAGCAATTATGCTCAGACTGTGTTGTGTATTTAATAACTGCTACAAATAATTTATTTTCATCACATCTAACATTAAAATATATCCAAACAATAAAAGTATCATTGGCACATTTGGGTGGCAACACTGGTTGCAACCACAGCAAAAGTTTCAACAAAACCGATATCAAAAATGCTGCGGCTGCAACCCCGATAACCCTGTTCACACGTCGCTACTTCTAAGCTGCGCGCAGCATGGAAAAGTAGCGGGCAGCAGGTTCGTCAGCCACTACTTTTCAGGTTGCACCGTTGTTCACACGTCGCAGTACGAGAGTTGCGCAGTTTTTTGTACTGCAGAGCTGCAAAAGTAGCGACGTGTGACCGTACCTTTAAGTGAAGAAGCATATTATGGGAATAGTGAATGATCTTCGTCATGCAACAGAACAGCTCCTGGGTTCACTTGATGACATGGGGCTCCTATTACTTTGCGTCCCGCCCTCTAGGTGTATTGCCCCGGAGTTCCAATTGGAATAAGCCTTCCTTCTTCGACTCAGCTCCTGGGCTGTATGTATCCTTCCTCAGAGGCAGCCCCAAAGTGGAAATAACAATTTATTTTTGCGATCTTCTCCGATTCCATGAGCAATTTAAGAGGAGAATCGATATAAAAATTCGGTTCCCAAAGGAACTGCGTGCCGTTATTGCCTTGGTATTTCCTACCCAGAGCCCTGGGCACACCGAATTCACTTGCATTGTAATTTTTCAAGTCGTAAATTTGGAAAGAAAAGTCGAAATGCGAGAGACTGTTAACAAAAACTGTACCGTATGGTCTGTTGCGTGGAAATGTTTTCGTGCCTAGGCGATCTTCCTGAAGTCTGCAAGCGAATTGCATTCCTTTCAACTCAGTAAAATTCTACGTCCTCCTATATAAGCAGTGTTAACTCTTGGTAGAGGCTTAAATTGTCTTGAAGATGAATCTTGTTGTAATTTAACTTTTTGTTAACTCACTTCTCTTAGGTTTCCCCCTCCTTATTTCCTTCTTATTGCATTTCTTTTCTTGTCAGTTCCTTGTCTCTATCCTATTCCCCTCCTAATCCACTTTCTAACCTCTCCTTTCTCTACTTTCTCCCTGCTTCTCCGTCTCCTTCATTTCTTATTTCCTCTTAATTCCCTTTTCACTCTTTCCTTCCTTGCTCAGTCAGTTGAATTTGAGCAAAATTATTGTTATGAGTAGGGACCGGATTTTTATGTAATATCAAGGTGTGAAATATGTACATATTTGGGTAAGAAAAATAAGCTGAATATGTACCAAAATATGTAAAATCATGAAAATATTTAATATCAATATCTGGCAGGTATAGGATAGATAAGACTCTCCAGTTGTGATTTCATAGAGCACCCGACTTTTTACCGCACACTTGACACATTACTATTTTTCCATCTGTAGTGAAAGCTTCGTCCATATCAATCCATGATTTTATTTTTGTCGTTAAGGTTGAAGATATAGGGTCATTTTAGTTAGTTAAAAGCAGTAGATAAACTCACTTGCACTTTATAGATACTGTAAGTACTGAAACTAGAGAACTGAGTGAAATGAATGACACAACAGTACTGCAAGCACTGTTTCGCTTTACTGGATTAGGAGAAAATAAGAGGAGATGTGGGACACATGCATTTTAGGTGTTCCCTGTAAGAAACAAGTACCTACTGAAACCTCAAACTAAAGGCATTTACAAATTCTTGCTTGAAAAGTGACATTCCTGTTTCATTCAGAAGGGTGGGATTATTCCAGCCGAGAACCATACTTTCCAATTACTCGAAAAATCCCATTTCCGTATAGGTATACTAAATTTAAAATAAAGAGGTGAAGCAATAACCTGAAAGTCTCATGTCAGACTTGACACGGGGTTTCCCTGGAAGAATTAGGAAGAGGGTGGGTAAGATTGCAAATTGCATGGGAACGGCTAGTTAAGACGTTATATTTATAGTTATAGTTCGAGACAAATCATGTCGTCCTCGTCCCATCCACCGCATGAAGGCAACGCTACTTTCTGAGTCATTTTTACAATACGAGGTAGTTGTATGAGAAAGGTTGTCTTTTGTTCACTCATATTTACAGTGGGCGGTATGGGGTGAGTGCCTCTATTACTTCCTGGAACTAAGGATGTTATGTTTCGTCCCGAAATATGTCCTTTTTGGGTAGGTAAAAAGGCTTTTTAAATCTGTGTATTTCAAATTTTAAACTTCCCCAGCAGAATTTTTTTTTTTTTTTCCTTTCAGGGATGTGAAAATGAATAAACCCCCAAAATATGTAGATTTATGTAATACTAAGCCATAATACGTAATGTGTGGTAAATATGTAAAAACATGTAGTATAAAATTTTAAAATATATTAATGGTAATTACAAGATTCGCGACGATTTGTTATTTATATGCGGCTAGGCTGAAAGGAATATAATATGTAACTACATAAAACTCTGGTCCCTACTGTGTACTATGTAATCCGTTTAATGCTATGCAAGAATGTCTTAATATTAATTAAAGGTTCTATCATTGTCGTTGCACATTGCCTAAAGTATTTGTACACTTTAAGGCCAATAAATTGTATTTAATTCCATTTCATCATCGGGTAGAGCAGCGATGGGGAACTACCTCTCTCAAAGTGCTTAGCTTCTCCCTCTACCCTAGTGGTAGGAGTAGGAGTGGAGTGATCGCTCCTATTCTACAATGAGTACGTCCTTTCTCTTTGCAAGCATCAAACACTTCAATTTGCTATTATTGTTATTGTTATTATTATTATTATTATTATTATTATTATTATTATTATTATTATTATTATTATTATTATTATTATTATCATTATTAATATTACTATTATAGGTTGTGCATGGAGCGACAAAAATTTTACTAATTATAATTTCAGTTTTAATTAAAAGTAATATAAATGACACTCGGGAGGAATTTAAACACAGAATAAATAGCTATGGGAAATACCTGTTATTATTTGGTTGAGAAGCTTTTGTCATCTAGTCTGCTGTCAAAAAATCTGAAAGTTTGAATTTATAAAACAGTTAAATTACCGGTTGTTCTGTATTGTTGTGAAACTTGAACTCTCACTTTGAGAGAGGAACAGAGATTAAGAGTGTTTGAGAAGAAGGTTCTTAGGAAAATATTTGGGGCTAAGAGGGATGAAGTTACAGGAGAATGGAGAAAGTTACACAACACAGAACTGCACGCATTGCATTATTCACCTGACATGATTTGGAAAATTAAATCCCGGCGTTTGAGATGGGCAGGACATGTAGCACGTATGGATGAATCCAGAAATGCATATAGAGTGTTAGTAGGGAGGCCGGAGGGAAGGGGAGGCCAGGACTTAGATGAGAAGATAATATTAAAATGGATTTGAGGGAGGTGGGATATGATGGTAGAGACTGCATTAATCTTGCTCAGGATAGGGACCAATGGCGGGCTTATGTGAGGGCGGCAATGAACCTGCGTTTTCCTTAAAAGCCATAATTAAGTAAGTAAGTAAGAAAATTTAATTAAAAGTAATCTTATACAGGGATATCATTTTATTTTTACTAACATTTCTAATATTAACCTGGCTATACCTTTGGATTAACGGATGAAAACCGGAAACACCGTTTGCTACCCCCTTCCACGACTGGAGTTCGATGATACCGGCGTAATATACAAAAAAATCACTGTACTACGTATAGGAGGGAAGAAAAGTAGTTCATCCATTTACGTAAACTAGGAAATATCGTGATTTTGAGTTTGATAATTTTCATTAGGTTTTGTTTAATCAAAATACAGTACAGTATTAACAATAAGTGTTTTTTACTCACGAACTGAGTTATCCATGCGAACGTATTCATTATGCAGTGTATATTATACTGTTACAGCACATTAGCGTACAATAGAGAATGAAGTTAAATTGAAAAAATAATCATAATATGGATATTTAAAAACATTTTTTTAAAATGGTAGCCCTTCATCTCGATACAGGCTTCAGTTCTTTTGTGCCTATTATCGCACTATAGACTATTGCATCTAATTCCAATTGCCAGTTTCGTCCTTCGTACTAGTAACTCATGTTCAAATAATTCTGTACCTACTCTATAAAAGAGTACCTTACGTACTGTAAATTCAATCTTCACTTCTGCCCGATCCGAAAAGATAAAATTACTCAGACATGCTATCTACTGTCCGTCCAAGTATTTTTGTTGCAGGATTGTAGAAAAGGGGGGGGGGATCACGTGACAATTACTTAACGAGGCCCTTTTACTTAAGTTATTTTGAACAGTTGTATAATGTTACGTAGACGTCCAATTCCTAACAGAAATTAATGTTTTCAGAAAGGAGCTAAGTTAGCCCAGCTACTTGCCTTTACAGAGGGGCGAGCAGAAGCGGGTGGGGGAAACCGGGATGCAACGTATAGACAAATGGACGACAGTACCTGTGCGAAAATATGATTCAATATTGAAAGGTCTTTCGTCACTGGAAAATGCGAACATATTTCTGGAATGTACTATAGTCACTAACTCAGTACTGCATACGTGGACTTGGTTCTGTGTGAGAACGTTTGGAAGTTTACTAGTAGAGGGAGGTGGGAGTGAAGTACATTAAAATATTCAGGTACAATAAAAATTGAAGTAAAAATAAAATGATGTCCCTGTAGCTTAAAATGTATCTACTATGGATGGTGGTGATAGAAATCTATGTATTGATATCGATTTAAAAATAAATGTCACCAGGAATAATTTTTGCAACGGAAATGTGACATTACAAATACTGATGCGTGCAAAAAAGATGTATCCAACACAAAGCCTTCCGTCTGGGTATTAATTGGACGCTTGGACTATATAAGGCTTCTGTTTAAAACAACTTCGATATGACAATCGGTTCAGTGAAGAATTTCCCCAGAGAATCAATCGTTGTTGGTTCTGCTTACTACGCAAAATGCTGTCTTTCCGCTAGGCCTACCTGAAGAGTTCGCCTGTTAAGTGATTGCGTTTCTTGTCCACGTCATACTTGAGCACCTCTCTTAGCGCTTCGCTTTTGTTCACGTGTTACCCCATTAGAAAGCTGCATGCATTACCATGCTAGAACAACGAACTGAATCAGAGATCGGCAGATGCGGAAGAGAACATTCCCGGCATTACCATATTCACAGATGTCGGAGAAGACGTTGCGTTCTATTCCTGACGGAATTTGTTTTCAAGGACAAGATTTAGAAATCGCGGAACAGTGCAGAAGTGTATTCAATCTTGTAAAATAAATTCAACGGAAGTAAGTAAACACATCGCTTCTTTTTCATCGCTCAACTGCACTTTGTGTCACGTACTGAATTCAGACGTCTCCATACGATATCCTCGAAGAAAAGCCTAGAATTCAAACGGCAGATTATTTTAAATTCCGTCTTTTCCTATAAATAATGGGTGCGACGAAACACTTTCCTCCCCCTCCCCCATAACCGAAGTTCGGTACATAAGTTTGTGGTGTTGGAAACCACGCGAGAAACATTTACAAAAAGTAATTTGTACGTTGAGATAGTGAGAAATAATCATAAATGATTGTGGTGTGTCGAGGACTCTTGAAATTGAACCTTTTCTAAGTTTGTTCGTCAAGTAGGATGGAGTGCGATAATTTGGGCGGCTCTGGAATTACAGGAGGGAGAAGTTCAAGTTCGCAAACTTTCACACCATTACAGATCTTTGTCGGCAATCATTGTAACTAACAGTGAACCCAAAGTCATAGTATTCATTTATTCATGTATGTATGTATGTATGTATGTATGTATGTATGTATGTATGTATGTATGTATGTATGTATGTATGTATGTATGTATGTATGTATGTATGTATGTATGTATGTATGTATGTATGTATGTATGTATGTATGTATGTATGTACGTACGTACGTACGTATGTATGTATGTATGTATGTATGTACATTCTCTTTGCCTGCTATATCGAATTATACATGATTCCACACCCAACTACCTTGCCTCTCGGTTTACTCTCCTAGCTTCACATCATAATCGTAATACACGTTCACGGCACAATCTGTTGCTATCAATACCACGTCATCAGACATCTCTGTACTCAAGTTCTTTCTCAATAGCCATGGCCCGCTCATGGAATTCGCTGCCGCTCGAAATCAGGGGTAGTCTTAGTCCTCAGTTGTTTAAAATTAGGTTGTTTAGAAATATTTTAAATGCACATAACTAGTTTTTAGGTATAATTTTTATTTATTATTATTATTATTATTATTATTATTATTATTATTATTATTATTATTTTACACAGTCATTACTTTATTTTTCCATTAACACTAATATCTAGGTAATTGAGGAGCGTTTTTGCAAAAGTCGATAGATGCAGAAATCAAGATTTTACAGAAATTACACTAAGTGACAGGATCTATCGAGTTTTGAAAAAAAAACTGGAAGGTTTGGTAGTTTCTACACACGGTATGAATCAAGTTTTAGTAAATCTGATGTCATAGATCGATTCCGGAGATGGAAAACATACGATATCAATATGTAATTCACTTTCTAAAATTTCTGCATCTATCGACTTTTGCAAAAACGCTCCTCAATTGTCATTGTCTCAGTGTAACACGTGCCGTGCTGATCATACTAATTCTACTATTCCTTTAGTTGTGAGATTATATTCATATGTATTAATTATTATTTTTAAGTTAATACTGTATACTAGATGTGTTTTCCTGTTTGTGATTATGTATTCAGTCTCTTTTTTTATTTTATATTTTTATTATTTTTATTTTAAAGTTAATACTGATTGTGTAAATGTATTCAATTTCTCTTTTTTACTTAATTATGTTTATTATTATTTTTAAGTTAATATTTGTATTCCGGTATGTATTTTTTTGTATGTGATTTGATCCTGGTTGAGTGGAAGAGAAGGCCTCATGGCCTTAACTCTGCCAGGGAAAATAAAATTATTATGTATGTATGTATGTAATGTATGTATAGGTGTGTGTAATGTAATGTATGTATTTTTTTATTTGGTTTAATGGATTTATTTATTTGTTCGTTTACATTGTCCATGTAAGTTTAGTACAATTTATTTTGCTTCTCTTTGCTTCCTTTCCGAGATAAAAATTGTTTTATATTAAACATTTCATGGCGTGTTTTGGAAAAGCAATTCATTTAATTTCCAATACGCAAGGAGATGCGCTATCACCTTTACTTTTTAACTTTGCTCTAGAATATGCCATTAGGAAAGTTCAGGATAACAGAGAGGGTTTGGAATTGAATGGGTTACATCAGTTACATCAGCTTCTTGTCTATGCGGATGACGTGAATATGTTAGGAGAAAATCCACAGTCAATTAGAGAAAACACGGGAATTTTACTTGAAGCAAGTAAAGCGATAGGTATGGAAGTAAATCCCGAAAAGACAAAGTATATGATTATGTCTCGTGACCAGAATATTGTACGAAATGGAAATATAAAAATTGAAGATTTATCCTTCGAAGAGGTGGAAAAATTCAAATATCTTGGAGCAACAGTAACAAATATAAATTACACTCGGGAGGAAATTAAACGCAGAATAAATATGGGAAATGCCTGTCATTATGCGGTTCAGAAACTTTCATCATCTAGTCTCCTGTCAAAAAATCTGAAAGTTAGAACTTATAAAACAATACCGGTTGTTCTATATAGTTGTGAAACTTGGATTCTCACTTTGAGAGAGGAACAGAGATTAAGGCTGTTTGAGAATAAGGTTCTTAGGAAAATATTTGGGGCTAAGAGGGATGAAGTTACAGGAGAATTGAGAAAGTTACACAACACAGAACTGCACGCATTGTATTCTTCACCTGACATAATTAGGAACATTAAATCCAGACGTTTGAGATGGGCAGGACATGTAGCACGTATGGGCGAATCCAGAAATGCATATAGAGTGTTAGTTGGGAGGCCGGAGGGAAAAAGACCTTTAGGGAGGCCGAGACGTAGATGGGAGGATAATATTAAAATGGATTTGAGAGAGATGGGATATGATGATAAAGACTGGATTAATCTTGCTCAGGATAGGGACGGATAGCGGACTTATGCGAGGGCGGCAATGAACCTCCGCGTTCCTTATAAGCCAGTAAGTAAGTAAGTGTATTGTAATATTGAATGATTGAAAGAATTTTATTTTTATTCTTTACATGAACAGAAATTTGATCCGAACAAATGTAACATTGAAAAATTCCTTTGCAGAATGAAAAGTTACATTTGCTGCGATCAAATTTCTGTAAATTTAAAGGATAATATTAAAATTCTTTCAATAATATATTATCTTTATACACTACTCTTTTAAATTGACTGAGCAGATTGGGAATTCAATCAACGGCTGTCCCAAAACAAGCTATGAAATGTTTCACATAAAACGATTTTTATCTCGAAGAGGAAGTAAAAACAAGCAAAATTGTATTAAACCTTTTTTGTTTGAAATATCTCAAAGAATAACATCTTAAATAATGACATTACTTACGGTTCAGTCTATGTAGGGGAGAGTCGGGTAGTATCGGACATCGGGTAATATCGGATAGTGAGTTTCTTTCATCTACCACACGATGATAGTACCTGATTGACATGGTTACGTTTTTGTGATGTTGCATAGAGAAATGTAACCATGTCATTCAGGTACTGCCATATGGTGGTAGATGAAAAAAAACGCACTGTCCGATACTACCCGACTCTCCCCTAATGTGAAGAACAGATGTGGTAAGAGTTATTTTTTTTTATTTTTTATATCCTTATCCAACGTAACAGAATTGAGTTTCAACCACACGCCATTCTCTCAACTTCTATATCATGTAGTCATTAAAATTAAAAGGTACCGGTATTGTAACTGTCGACACATGATATCACAGCGTAACAAGAAGAGAAACTTTGTACAAGAAAATCATGAAAGCCATAAGAAGTAAATAATACGTGTAGTTTATATTTTTGTTCTTATAGGAGCAATTGAAGAACTGTTAAGGGCAACAAAAACACGAAGCTGGTACATGTCTTTCAGGAACCAAACCAATTTCAGAGTACCATAAAGTCAAGTACTGTTAAGGTCAATTAAAAATAGACCAATCTACAGTAAATTAGAAATTGTGGTCTTGTTATGGTGACTAGTGACTGAAACTAATACGCGATCTAATTAAGTGAACGAATTAATTGGCTATGTTGGTGTATTTTATTTCTCTACACGAACAAGTTGGCATAGGTGTTATTTCGGAAGAACTGTGGGATAGACCTAGGCCTAGTGATTTTTTTAAACAATTTATTGATCGATCAGCGCATTTAGCGCTATACAGATCATTTCTAAATAAAATATAAATACAATACATGACACTGAATTGAGGGCAGCCTAGATTGGGCTCCTCAATGAACAAAAGTAATTGTTAATAAAAATAAATGTTTACATAGGTTGGTGTGATGATAAATTTTGATTATAATATGAGGTCCATTGGAAGTTGATTCTGGTGGGAAATGTGGACTTCCTTCCGAGAGAGTAGTGGATGGCGCCTGGAACATTTTCTAGGTTGTTACAGAACTTCTTAGCTTGTGAATGAATAAACTGTTTGATTGTGTCAATACCAGTTTCTCTGTGTAGTTGGCTGTTACGGACAAACCAAGGAGAATTGAGTGAAATTCGTAGGACTTTATTTTGAAATGACTGGATGTGTTTAATTTCACTTATTGCAGCTCCTCCCCAGACAGGACAGGCATAAAGCAGTAGAGGTCGTAACAGAGATGTGTAAAGTAGCATGCGATTTTGTAGCTTTAGAGATGATTTCTTGTTGAGGAGCGGATATAATTTAGCGAGTTCCTAGTGATTTGAAGCTATGTAAAATCCCAAATCTGTACCATTTCAGAGTTGGAAATTATGGTGAAATATAACATCCTGTCTGCCAGTTCAATATGCAAAGTTGTATGAATAGAGTAACGTACTTTTCCCTATCTCTTGGTCACTGAAAAAAAAAATGTTATAATAAGTAAGTATGAATTTTAGGTAAATTGATTATGCGTGAAATTAGTATCGTCACTTTATGACTTTGAGTTAGACTGTCATATGTTTGGTACATGATTATTGCTTCCCCTCTCCTTTTTGAAGGCTCGCATCACAGCCTGAGGCTTATTGTGGGGATAATTCGATGGTGTTTGGGTAAAGGGAGAAGTCATAAAAATGAGTTTTGAGATAAATGAAAAATCAAATTTCGGAAACTTACTGCAAATAATTTTCTTCACAAATAAACACATAAAATGCTAATATTGTTTTTTTTTTTTTTTTTTTTTTGCACACCCACTTGTAGAATTTAACTTATGTACTGACTAGGGAACAAAACTTCATTTGCACAAAAATAAGCTTAACTCCCTTTACCCGAACATTATCGAATTGTTGAAATCCTCAGAATCTTATTTCGGTAAGTATCGTGATTCACTCTGAGGTACCGTCTGTCGATTCAGTTGTACAGCACTATCTCCGACGTAGTCCGATATGAAAGTCCCAGCCCCCCTGAGCAGGGTTTCCAGATTTCAGAACCAAAAATTGGGACTCTCTGGAAAATGTTGTGAAGCTATATGGATATGGCACAACAAATATAGGAATAACTTACGTACATTCACGGTTATGCACATGTATCAGTAATTAATTGAATAACAGATCAACACCCACCAAAAGTTATTTTCTGCAATAACAATACTTCTAGCCACCGGCGTGGCTCAGTCGGTTAAGGCGCTTGCCTGCAGGTCTGAAGTTGCGCTCGGGCGCGGGTTCGATCCCCGCTTGGGCTGCTTACCTGGTTGGGTTTTTTCCGAGGTTTTCTCCAACTGTAAGGCGAATGCCAGGTAATCTGTGGCGAATCCTCGGCCTCATCTCGCCAAATACCATCCCATTATCACCAATCTCATCGACACTAAATAACCTCGTAGTTAATACAGCGTCGTTAAATAACCAACTGAAAAGACAAAACAATACTTCTCTGATGAGTGAATATTTTCTAAAAATCTGCTATCTTTCGAGATTAACTCACATAATTCTGGACGTGAAACATTTCTGTAATGTGTGTTTAGGATAAGTATTAATTTTACAATGTATACTTGAAAATTATTCCTTCTCAGCAGTCCAAAGAGAGTTGGTAAGTGAGGAAACCCTCTCTATTAAAATATTACATCTCATCAAAGTAAAATAACTCATAAGAAATCATGCTCATACTAACACATTCTCGTTGAGTGTAGGAGAGAATAAAATTCATTCCAGTTGATTATCGATTACCAATTAGATCGCAAAATTTTAAATATAACATAATAGTACATTATGCAACGAGCCTATATTGATAGTAATTAAGAAGCGAGTATGGATGTTTATGAAACTCGCTTGCGCTCGTTTCATAATTTTCATACGAGCTTCTTAATTACCATTATAGGCGAGTTTCACACGACTTTTTATGCTCGACCATAATTCTAACTTGAAATTGTTCATTTTATTTGTGTCTAACTGACCTTGAGCAATACCTCGTAAATTGAGAGATGTGCGCAGACGCGAAAGTATTGATTTTTTCCGAGGAACAGATGTCCACATTGACCTTGACAGCTTATAAGGACCTACAGAGTAAACTAAATATTAACTTTGATATAACATTGAAATTAAATTAGACATTGAAAAACGAGATGACAAATTGAATTTATTTGAATATTATTTACAATTAAGGCTAATTATTATAGTAACTGAACTTAACCTTCTGCGACAGTATTGGATTTCCAGCCTCCGTGACTTTTCGCTAATTCTCTTTCGATTGCATATCCGAGAATAATCGATACTTGCGGTTTTATAACGGTACAAAGCTGACTTGTCATTGGCTGAACACCTGTACTTTAATGAGTAGGTGACATGCATTAAAGGACTGCTACGAGGTGTATAATTACTACATTTCGGCATGGTCGAGCATAAACAGTATTATGTTATATTTTGTAAGAAAACGGGACAATGGCGTACCTGACACTCACTTTCGGGACGGGGGAGGGGCGAATGTTAGAAATTCGGGACTGTCCCTATTATAAAACGAAATGAGTTCAACGCTGAAAGTTACCCAACAATGCTTCGGTCGGTTGAGGGGGGAAAACCTCCAAAAGAACTCCAACTATGTAACTTGTTTCCAACCATGATTTGAACCCGGCCCCGTTCGATTCACTATCTAAACTGTTAGTAACATTATCTTGGGGAATGTTGAGGTTATCAGTTATTGTAAGAAAATATTTGTTAAATATATTTGCAATTTCATTTGGGTCTGACGTTTTTGTATTGTTAGATATAGGTGTATGTTTATTTCAGTTTACAAAAGGTGCTCAAAATGGCCCCCATTTACTATCAAACAATGCACAAATTTGTCTTTGAAATTATTTAATGTTTAACCATTGTTATTCAATTGTTTTATTAGCTTATTCACTTGTTCCTATTAACTTTTTGTCTGTAATTGTTTAATCCAAAGCCTCCTCAAATTGGTGTACTGAAGCATTAAATTTTCCCTTTATTCATTACATATACATTGTCATCAAAAGAGGTAATTTTTATAAAACAATAGTTTATAAATGGCAAAAAAAAATATTCTATGCGTACTGAGACCTGAAGAATCCAAAAATGGGAAAATAAGCACATGGTGCTGTTTAAAAAAAAACAGACTCATTGACACACTCTTCATAAATGAAAAGCTTAGTATTTGAAAACATGTTCAAAATATTCCTTCTTTGATACCCTACAACTTTTGTGTAAATAGTTTCTTCATAAAATTAGTAATAAGAAAGTTACAAGCATTTTTCCTTACGTTTTACTCATATATATATATATATATATATATATATATATATATATATATATATAACATAAAGGTGATAATGCCAGCGAAATGAGTCCAAGATCCAGCTCCGAAAGTTACCCAGCATTTACTCTTAATGGATTGAGAGAAAACCCCACTGCGGTGGAGTACTTCTACTGGATGTTCAGTTCAAAGTGTGTCATGGCTCGCTGTATGCCGTCACGTGGCTAGTCGATGAGCCTAGAGAATTCAATCTTCCTACACTTCCTCAGAGCTGTATTACTTATCTGCCAGAGAAGTTGCCTAGCAAGTACGGCGTTCATTCAGAAGAGTACTTACCGATACGTACGGTAACGCCGATAGTGGCAGGAATGTGAACTGTTTGGAAACATGTACTGAGGTGAGTTTTTTCTTACTGTCGGGATATGGGGAGAGGGTTAAGACGATTACTTACGTATTTGTTGACATTAACTTCGACGGTCAACATGGACACGGAGCATTTGATTTGTGTTGTGGAATGTTGCCGTACGCAACCGATGATAACAAATACCCTGCGTACGACTTGCCCGACCAAAACACAGTTCGAAAGAGGTTATGGTAGCACACAGACCGTACAGACCGCCATCTGTTGCTACGACGTTCATGTTATACCGTACACGTTCTCAAGTTCAGATTGAACGCCTTGATTAATAGGCAACTTCTCTGACACCAAAGCTGAAACTCGCTTCAAATCGCTGACTCATCAACGGTGACGTCATGACACACTTTGGAATGAACACCCAGTGTATTAGTTTATTTGAATTTTCAATAACCTGTTCTCGTGAATATTTATTTTTATCTTTTCATTGATTTTCTTCAAATTTATTAATTTCGAATACCGTATTGATATTATTACATTTTAATGAATAAATGGAATAGATTTACTTCAGTTAGTTTGCTATATCCTTAGATGCCTTATTATGTACCGGAGAGTGTCACGGTACAATGATACTATTTCTTGTTATCATAGATTTAATAGTTTAATATCTCTTTGGTACCAGTGCTAAGTTCCTGTTTATTATTATTATTATTATTATTATTATTATTATTATTATTATTATTATTATTATTATTATTATTATTTATTATTATTATTATTACTAGCCGTACCCGTGCGCTCCGCTGCACCTGTTAGAAATAAATATAAAGTAATTACATAATTAAAATAGGACATTTGATCCAGGGAACAACTTTTACAACAGCGCAAGATAATCTGCTTCGCTCATTACCCAAATTTTTTGCATTGCATTTATTGCATATATATTTTATGTATTTTAACACGATTCAATTGAGCATAGTAAAATTTGAATTATAAAATAATGGATTGCTAAGCTAACGTACTATTACTGCATACTAAATCAATATACTCTCGTTATTCGTTAATTCTCTGAGATTAAAATGAGTGTACATAAATATTATTTTAAGAAATACAGAAAACGAATGTACAAAATAGCCTATCAAATTTTCTGTGCATAAGAAGCTATTTTAATCTTACCTGTCCTCAATTTACTCAGACGTTACTGTAATAACATTATAGCATTATGTCCATCTAGAGAAACTACACTTTCCAATGGTGAAATAATAATTAATTATACAAATCGGTTAATTTAGCTTCTGATATTACTTCATAAAAACACAGAAACATTCTCTGTAGGCTATGTTTAATAGCTTTCGATTGTTGATGTCTAAGGCCCCTGTTTCGATTGTTGTTGTCCAAGGCCCCTTATAGACGAAGTCATTTGTTCTTAATTCATTGCACCGTCTTAGATGGCGTTATTTTAATTTTAAAACTTATTTATCTCATTAAATATCAGTGCTATCAAAATTTTGTAAGGAATAAAACTTATCGGGAATCATTTTTAAAGAAACTTTTGTTATGTAACATTTTTCACTAAAATCAATAATAAGCGAGATATTTCGATTTATTTAATTCAGTCCCTCTTATAACCCCCCTTTTAAATAAAGTATTTTGAATGCCATATAGCCTAAAATCTAAGTTACAACGAACTTAATTTATATTCCAATTTTCATATAAATCGGTTCAGCCATTATCGCGTGAAAGGGTAACAAACATACAGACAGACACACAAACAAAAATATCAAAAATGCGATTTTCGGTTTCAGGGTGGTTAATTATATATGTTAGGACCAATTATTTTTGGAAAATCGAAAATTACCAGAAAAATTTCGGCTACAGATTTATTATTTGTATAGATTATTATTATTATTATTATTATTATTATTATTATTATTATTATTATTATTATTATTATTATTATTATTATTGTCTTGTACCACAGTGAACATACTACCAGAAATTACAATATTTCCCACAGAATAAACGCAGTTGCTAGTTTACAAGCCTTCCTATACTCGCATGTTAATAAGACGTGTTGGTATACATAGGAAACGTTTGACTCATTCGTGTCGGTTTGGTAGCCTACTCCCCAGGCGGCTGAGAGTGCATGTTACACACAGAATTACTGTGTTCAACCTGATTTGCAATTGCACTCCCGGCGACACACTCGGACATTGATCGCGAGACGTAGGCGGTTCTAGTTTTTTATGTCTCCGCAACATAGACCTTTGACCTTAATTATTTTGACGGAATATATGTGAAGAAAAGCCCAAGTTACACGCATGCGCTGAAAGGCGCTCTCCCGCCCCGTCTAATTATAAACTGCTTTGCTTGTTTAATTGGCTCAGTTCAGCGTGTAATTCTGCGCCCATCCTCGCAGCGCACCCCCAGCCACCCCTCAGTGCCGCCTGATAAATTGCTACACACATTTTTCACAAATTAATTTGTTCTCTAATCGTGCTTTAAATGTTTATCTTACGGTGATACATTTTTTACATGTCTAACACTGCAACCGGACTTTTTAACATCTCGCGTAGGAAAGAGGAAAATGTGTTTTTTGCTCGATTGTGTTTTTTGTTGTATTTACAGCTATTATTGTTAGGCCTTGAAAATTAGAATTCCCACACAGAAATGTGTTGCTAGGGAAACCATTCTTCATAACATAAAACTATACAGAAATAGACCCATTACTGTGCACTTATTGTTACCTGGTTACCATTGCAGTATATAGTTTTGCGAAGGCTTTGGAAAAAATATTGCTCTAAATTTTCAATGCAAAATATATTGTATTTGCAATTTAGAAAATATCGTCGTGCAAAAAATGTTATACAATGCACGTTTGTGAAGTGTATTACAAAATCTTGGAAATTAAAAATCTCGTTCTACTAGTTTTTTTTTTTTTAATTTTTCTCAATTTTGTAAAAAAAACACTAATATACTGTTATACAACCTTAAACCACAGTCTAGTATATAAAGTCACGAAGAATACGTAGTAAATATGCATCCATATATAGTTGAACACTGGGATCGCTAATATCGCCTCATTACAGACAATGTAGTACTTTCATTGTTCCTAGTCCCTCATAAATTCAAGCTTCGTGACTGTATGTAATAGACTGTGGTTAAACGTATTAACCCTTTCTAACCCAAATTAAATTTACAAGCAATCCATGTTGAAACAAATAGCTGTATTAGGACTAATTCAGTGACCAAGTTACAGGAGTGGCAGCATTTGAAACAAAACTATATGATGAAAATGTATTAAAATAGAAGTTATCCACAAAATTTACCTTCATATTAACACACAAGTATATCCTGTAAAGTTAATTATTGCCAAATCTATAGGTAAGAAAGGGTTAACATGTAGTGTGATAATTTTACTTACTGTACCTTTACCTTCTAAGGCTATTCCATTTATTAAAGATTACCTTGTAACCTTCTGAAAATCAATGATTGAATGGATGGATGTAATATAATTAATTAATTAATTAATTAAATGTCATTTAAAGGTACGAAGCTCAAAGGGAGTTTGTGGCTGACGGAATATGTGAGCTCCAAGCCTGTTGGTCACTTTTCTCACTCTGAGTTTCGCTGCTCCACTGAAGAAGCTCTATTTTGAAGAGCAGAATGCTGAAAATGAATGTAACCTAATAGCTACCACATAAAGAAGGGAAAGGTGGAGACGGAGCGGTGGAGAAAATTCCTTTCCAGCTTCCCACAAATTTTCTGAATTCCGTAAATTTCTTAACATCTCCTCTCCATGTAAATCTTGGACGTCCTTTACTCCCACGTCCAAGTGGAGACCAGTTTATTAACTGTTGTTCTCTCCTGTGACATCCTGGCATAAACTCATAAGTACTTTCTCAAGTTTACTATATATTAGCACTTCCTGTGATTATATACTTAAACCTAGAATATTTTCTTATTCAACGTATTAACATGTAGTTTAAAAGTGATAATTTACTTACTGTTGCACTTTTTTTTTTTTTACTTTTACCTTCTAATGTTGTACTATTCCAATTAAATAAATAATTAAATAAGAAATAAATAAAATAAATTAATTAATTAAATAAATAAAATTAATTAATTAAAAATAGATACATTAAATTAATGAAATAATTAAGAAATAAATAAAATTAAATTAAATAAATGAAAATACGTCCTAAATAAAAGGGAGTTTGTGATCTGAGAAAAACGGAATAAAAAAATAGTGAGCTCCAAGCCTTGTTGGTCACTTTACTCAGTTCTAGAATTCCAGTTGCTCCACTGAAGGAGCTCTATAAAATTTTAAAGAAGAGCAGAGGGCTGAAAAATAAACGTAACCTAATAGCTAACCATTCATAAAGAAGGGAAAGGTGGGGAACCTTTTTCACATTCACTTTTGTGAAGCGTTAAAGGCTGGAGAAAATTTTTCCAGCTTCCGTTCACAAATTTTCTCATTTCTTTTTTAAACTTTAAACTGAACATCTCAAATACTCTCCATGCAAATCTTAGAATAACGTCCTTTATTCCCTTTTATTCTTGTCCATGTGGAGGACCAGTTTATTAACTCCTTGGGCCATCTCTCCTGTGACATCACTGGCATGGTCATACCTATGTAGAGCTCGAGTTTCCAAGCGATCCACGATGGTATCCTGGACATTCATTTTATCTAGGATGGTTTCAGCTGTTATCGCTATTACTACTGATAAAGTTGCTATATCATTGTAACTTCTGCAACCACTACCATTGCTATTGCAGCTAATGTTGTTACACTATTACAACTTTTGTGAACACTATTGTAGTGCAGACTTTACGGCGAATAGTGTTACTACGAGAGAGAGTCAAAAAGTAACCTTAATAATTGTTTTATTAATTGAATATGTACAACAGTCATGTCAATTGATACCCATAGGAGCAAGCGCGCTTTAGAGCTCAGGAGAGCCTGAGCGCTTTACAGTGGAAAGGAAAGAGACAGACGAAAGAGGTGGTATATGCCGCTTGGTCGAGCTATATTCAGGGATGGCCAGCGCTGATTCAATAGATAAAGGGAAGAGAACTTATTAAAACTGTATCCATGTTAATTTTTAGATTTGTCTGAGAAGTATAAGTGCATTATAAGAATGTACCTAACTTTAATTTTAATGCTCATTTTTCACAAGTTTGATTTTTTTTATTGAAAAGAAATATTTTCTGAACTTTTTTTAATAGAAAAATGAAATTTTCAGATATAGGCATATTTATTTAGTAGCCTTACAGAATGTTTTCGTAAATCTAATATACTGTAAATACGTATTACTGAAGATAGTGTATTGAAAATTTTCGATTGAAAATATTTTTTTAAGGAAATTAATTAACAAAGCAACTACTGTTACATCATAAGCAAAAGATATGTACCCATGTGTTGTAAAAATGCCAGCTCTATAGCTTCAGCACATTTCGAGAAAATAATTTAATATTTTGATGATAGGAAGTTGCTCACAAATATCACCTTAAAAGCATAATGCGATAAGAGTTTTGTTATGAAATATTAGTTACACTTAAAACATATACAGCACCTAGGTAACTTTGCTTTGTATTACAATATTGTTTCGATTACTTTATTGATTACTTTTATAAGGCTAAAGGTACCGTCAATATCAATTCAACTTATGTCATACTCAATCACTTTCTTTATGAATGATGTGTTTCATCCATTTAGTACATTATAGTTGTACTACTATGGAATTTATGTGAATATTCCTTCTTAACTTTCCATTATGTTATTAACATTTAAAACACAAGTGCAATATTAAGAAATTGATATTAGTACTTTTGTTTTACAGACAATATAGATGTAGATTTATTTTAAATGCTATTTTAAGTGATCGTGCTTCATTTAATTTAGGATATTCCCTATTATTATTAATATTATTATTGTTATTATTATAAATTATTGTTAGTATTAATTATTTGTATTAATTATTGGTATTATTATTAACTGTATTTTAAATTAATAAGTTTATTATTGTCATTATTGACAATACCAGGTATATACCCATTGCAGTGTGAATAAATACATACATACATACACATACAATATCAAACAGAAAGAAGCCATATAAAAATAACGACATAACATTTCAATTTCAGTTTGAAGTTGTGCACCACTGTTTTCTTAATCCAACAGGCTGCTTATTCATATACACAACCCTTCCTCTTTCTATACTTAGCGCTTGATGCCCGCGCATGACGTCAAGGTCAGAAAAATGCGCTTGCTTTGACATCACTGATGTACAATAAGACTACAGACACTTTATCACTTTTTAACATAGTTTCTACTACGTTCAATGCAACTGTTCGTATTATTCTATGTTGAAAAGTGATGAAGTGTTTGTAGTCTTAATTCAATTCAATTAATAAAACAAATATTAAGGTTACATTTTGACTGCCCCTCGTAGTGCAAACAGTCTTAAGGCAAATTTATTTAGTGTTTCATCATTTTTCCTCAGAATGCTTGAAGATTTTATTTGGCTTTTCCATTGTTATCCGTGCATGAGTTGGATTTGCTCTGCTATTCCCGGTACGGCAGTCTCCAAATGACTCGATGTCTGTTATTGTGTTGAATTAGTAGCCATAGTTACCGAGAACTTGACATGCAACGTCAGGGAAAATCAAATTTGCGGTAACCAAGGCTCGACTGCTCCATACAATGCACGTCCACGTGTATCCCTGCTGGCTCTCTCCTTCATCCATTGCTGAACTTCTGCGCTGATTTGGAACGTGATTGCTATGAATGTTCAAGTTGCTTCGTGACGTGATGCTTTTATTTGAAGCACGGACATTTACCTAAAATAAATAGAGTTGCAATTTACAAAGACAAGATTTTTATAATGTATGAAAAGATGCTTGGTCTACAACCACACTGTTACATAAAAGAAACTCGGGTTGATGACTTAGAATTGACTCTGTGTTTCTTCATAAATCGGTCTAACCATTCACAATCCCGGAGTCACCTAGCTTTCAAGGACACATCATTATAATTCTTGCAGTTCGGAGTTGATCTTCTACGCTTTCTTCTTTCTGGTGAGTTCCATTGCCATATCTTTTTTGACCATCTGTTTTGACCTTTTTCTTCAAGATGACTAAAGTAAAAGCCCGGTTTTGGATAGGATTTTTTCAATAAATATAAATTTTCTTTGTTGTGCAGATCAATTCTGAAAGGTTAACATCGTTTATTAACAAAATGATGACACTTTAAGAATTAAAGTGTGTTTTTTTAAATAATTTGTTGAAAAAAATCACAATATTATCCAATACCGGGCACGAGTTCCCAAAATTTGATAACTGAGATTATTAAATATAAAAAAAAAAATAGAAATATAACCCCATATTTCTTACACACGAATTTAATAATTGGAGGCATAAAGGTTCAAGATCTGACTTTTTAAGTGGGCGTGACTTGTGCTGTTTTTTTTATAGAAAGGATCAATTTATAACATTTATAAAAAATATTGAACATGGACTTGTATTGACAGAAAATGTCCATAGCTAGGCACTTATGCAAAACGGGGCTTTTACCTTATACAATTTCAATCTCTATTTCTCAATAATGTCTAATACAGAGTGTTTAAAAAATACGGGGCATAATTTCAGGTATGTATTTCCCACATGTAGACAATCAAAATAGTTCATTACAACATGTGTCCGGAAATGCTTTATTTCCGAGTTATGGCCTTCACAACATTGAAATTCACCGGAACGTTTTTCTTTCCGCAGATCGTTGCCGTCAAAGGAGACATTAAGAGGGCACTCTGACAGTTCATTCCGAGGCGAAGGTTACATTCAGTGTTGTGTAGGCGTTAGACTGTGCGACATGTATTCAAATCAAGAGCTGGCAGAGATACACTTCATGTACGGTAAGGCGGACGGCAATGCTGCGCTGGCTCGTCGTTTGTACCAGGAGAGGTACCCACAGCGACAATGTCCAGATCGGAAGACATTTGTAGCCTACGTCTCCATTACCGTCTGTGCGAGTATGGAAAATTTAACTCTCCTGGTTTGGGAAGGGGACGACCAAGATCTACAACTCCAGAAGTACAGGAGGAGATTCTGGAGGCTGTGAACATGACTCCTTCTATCAGCACACGAAGGGTAGCGTTGCAAGTCAATGTTCCTCATACGACTGTCTGGAGACTGTTGAAAGAGTATCAATTGTATCCTTATCATTTGCAACATGTACAGGCCCTGTCACCAGCAGATTACCCTGCACGAGTTAGGTTCTGTCAGTGGTTCTTGCAGCAGTGTGGTGTAAATCCGAACTTTCCTGCCTTAGTATTATTTAAAGATGAAGCACAGTTCACACGAGATGGCATAAAAAATGTCCACAATCAGCATGTATGGGCGTATGAAAACCCACGTGCAACTGTTCCATCTCATCACCAGGTGCGGTTCTTCCTCAACATGTGGACCGGTATCATTGGTGATCGATTAGTTGGACCCCATGTACTTGTAAACAGACTTACGGGGCAGGCGTACACAAACTTCCTGGAAAATACCATACCTCATGTTTTAGAAGACACTCCACTGATCAATCGTCAATACATTCACTTCTTGCATGATGGCGCGTCGTACGGCTCGCCGGTACTTGGATCGAAGGTTTCCTGATCGATGGATAGGTAGAGGTGGCCCAATTGCTTGGCCTCCACGCTCACCTGATCTGAAACTTCTCGATTTCTACTTGTGGGGCCATTTAAAATCATTGGTTTATTCGTCTCTGGTGCCTGATTTGGAATCCCTTCAGAATCGAATTGTGGCATGTTCTGAGGACATACGCAATACTCCTGGAGTTTGGGATCGTGTTCGCAGGTCAATGAGACATCGATGTGAGGTCTGTATTCAAGCAGGAGGTGGACATTTTGAACATCTTCTGTAATGACAACGACCTGCGGGAAGAAAAACGTTCCGGTGAATTTCAATGTTGTGAAGGCCATAACTCGGAAATGAAGCATTTCCGGACAATTGTTGTAATGAACTATTTTGATTGTCTACATGTGGGAAATACATACCTGAAATTATGCCCCGTATTTTTTTAACATCCTGTATATTGTCTTTAATTTCCATAATAATTTCACTTTTCTATCTGAGAAAGTCATTGAATAACAGGGATTTAATTCTAAATTGCATGTACAACGAGAAATTGTATTTCCGGATAGAGAATGATTCTTCAGCAATACGCCGTAAAACTGTCATGACCTTTGAGCTGTATGCGCCTGCGTAGTAGCTCGTACAACATGGCCGCTTCAGTGTTGATTTGAACCGTAGAAGAGCAACAAAGCGTCATTCGTTTTTTTGTGGTCAGAGGGAGAGAAACGAGTCCTGGGTGCACCATTATGAACCAGGGAGTAAGAGACAATCGATGGAGTGGAAGCACACTTCGTCTCCGGTCAAGAAAAAATTCAAGACACGGGCATCCGCTGGGAAAGCTATGCTGACGATCTTTTGGGATGTCAATGGCCCTATATTGGTGCACTTCCAGGAAAAGGGTCAAACCGTTAATAGTGCTCGATACAGTGACCTGTTGGCAAGCAAGCCGAAGCCCGCCATACACCGGGGACTTCTTTCAAAATGAGTATTGCTGATTCACGACAGTGCCCCCATACAATGCATACAGTATGTGAACTGAAATTTGAAGTGTTGAAACACCCACCATACAGTTCGAACTTGGCGCCATCGTACTTTCACTTATTTGAACTTTTGAAAGAATGTTTGCGTTGTGAGAGGTTTGCAGATAACGACGAAGTAATAGAGGTGGATGCGAAATTGGTTACGTGCCACACCAATGACATTTTTTTTCTTGAAGGACAAACACACGATTGTGGACAAATGGACCAAATGTGTTACAAAGTAATAATAATAATAATAATAATAATAATAATAATAATACTGGCTTTATTTAACCTGGCAGAGTTAAGGCCGTAAGGCCTTCTCTTACACTCAACCAGGATTAAAACTTGCTCACACAGTTGAACATAAAACTGGATCGGAATTAAGTAATTACATACTGATACAATTTAGGTACATAATGAGATCAAAAGAGATAGTTACATAAAATTTACCTCATAAAATAAAAATAAACTTAGTGAAATACATATTAATGTTGTTAGAATCATAAAATGGCCGATAATTCAATAAAAAAATGTACACAGTAAAAATTTAGTAGGGGAGAGTCGGGTAATCGGACATCGGGTAATATCGGACAGTGAGTTTCTTTCATCTACCACACGATGAACCTGATTGAACGTTTCTGTGATGTCGCATACAGAAACGTAACCATGTCATAATCAATTGGTAGATGAAAGAAACACAGTTACAAAATAAAAAATTAAACCACATTGAATAAAATGTAAAAAAAATAAACAACACAGTGGGATAAATAGATAAACAGGGAAATATGGATAAAAATATATAAATATGTTGTTAGAATTAAATAAATTTTACCAAAATATGGAATTAAATATGGACTTAAAATTATAAAAAAATGACTATGTACGTTAAATATTGGTACAATCAAACTAAACAAAAATATAATGGACGTACCTTATCTTCCAATGTAGTTTCAACAAAACACAATTTTTATTGTCTGTTACCATAACAAAAATAAACATCTTTCAAGTGCTGAAAAAACACAATCTTCTTCTATTGTCTCTGAGGATAGATTTATACTGACTAAAAGAGCGTTCGACGTCACAAGAAGTAACTGGTACATAATTCAATTTCACAATGTCTGCTGGGGATAAGTCAAGTTAATCTTCACTGTTGATTCACCACTCATCACAGCAACAACCTTTGTAGTTCTTCATATCCAGGGTTTTTGAAAGTACAGTGTCCACCTTAGCTCTTTCATCTACAACTTTACACGATTCATTGTTCCACAGTACTATTTATAATTTCAAAACTTTCAGATTGAAGGTGCCTATTTTGGTTACATGAAAATTATGCTGAATGTCTAAGTCATTCTTCACACTTATGTCACAGGTAACTGTTTTCGCAGTATCAATTGAGACTTCTTCAAGTCAATGCAAGGAGAACATTGTTAAACTATATGTTCGGCAATTCAACTGCTTCTAGCCATGTACCCCATCTAGTTAAAATTGGCTGGTGGCAATGGAATTTCAAGGTAATTTCTTTCAACACGTTAACTCTACTGTCTTTACTACCTTTTTTCACTGATGAAATAACAAATCTACTTTAGTATTTAGATTACAAAATGCATGGAACAAAAAATGAGTAATTAAATACAGAGAACTTGTCCAGCTTTGACCATATAAGGGGCAGCATCGCTATTAAATAAAATTTACATACAAAAATTTAACTATAGTTTTGTTATTGCACTTTTCTAGAACATCACAATGTAAAAGAATTCGTTCAGAATATTGTTCAAACAAACCGATAACTACATTACCAACAAGTCTACCTTCTTTGTCGGGAGTCTCATCAATGGAAACCCAAATTGAACTATCTTTAATTTCATCTCTTATCTTCTGTATTGTCTCATCGTAGATGGATGGAGCATACGTCTTCCTAAGTGTTGACTCATCCGGGATTGTATGTTGAGTATATTTTTCAAAAAAGAAGACAAAGAGGAATATCAAGAGATGAGAGAACGGCACAGGTCGATGTTAAACTCAGATCTTACATTGATGTTGTTGGTTGTGTTAAAAACAATTGTCTCTGCTTGGAATTTAGTTGTTTGTTGGCCTGATGTTTACTAGTTGTAATGTGTTGTTGCAAGGAACTTTTGTGTAGATGAACTGCACACTGACAAAAAAAAATAATATTTTATTGTCAGTTGATAAGAAATGTAACTTATTAGTTTTGATTTTAAATTGACTGAATGACGTACTTTTGGCATATTTACCATCTTTATAGTATGATTTACAAAACTGAACCTATGTGTAACTCTGACTGGCATTTAACTGTTGAGCTGCACAACTGAAGTCTGTTAAAAATTTTAAATTAAATTAATACAGTTTTGTAACTTACTTTCCCATTGTTGATAGGACTGCTAATTTTCAAATAACTCTGATGTTAAAGGGATTACTGAACATGTGTTTAAATCTCTATTGTTGAAATGTATTTTTAAAAGTTAATGGAATTTTGTTTTGTTTTATTGTTAAACCTAATATAATATGACTGTTTTATATGAAATATGGAAAATATATGGAAATTAACAAAATATGTACTAAACTCTAAAATATGGAAAAATATGGAAAATAAAAGTAGGATTTTCAACCCTCACATTGTGAAACATAAAGATAATGCAAAATATAAATTATATTAGCTTTATAAGTAAATATGCAACCTTTCCTGGTGATAAATAAACACGATTTGGATGAAAGAAAAAAAAAAAAAGAGGATTCCAATAAATGTTGCAACGCGTTAGGTCTGGCAACTCATCATAAGATATTTTTCTAATTTACACTTAAAGGAAATTAAAGTTCGGCAGCCCTTGACTTCAGGCGGCAGAGAATTCCAGTGACGAGAAGTAGCAACAGTGAAAGATGAAGAATAAAGAGATGATGTGTGCAGTGGTATTTCTGGCGAGTTATCATATTGTGACCGAGTATTTAAGTTATATGATACCGAGAAAGACTGTGGAATCGGATAGAAAAGTAAGAGGGAGTAGAGGCGTGCAAAATTCGGTATAAGAGAGAAAAGGAATGTAACTTTCTCCTCTCATTTAACCTGAGCCACAATAATTTATCGAAAGAAGGCGAAATGTGATCGTCGTAGCGGACATTACAAATGAAACGAACACACGTATTATGAACACGTTGCAGTTTCTGGGATAAATCCACCCTGAGATCACTGAATAAAGCGTCACAATAATCGAAATGAGGCATAAAGTAGGGTGACTATGTCGAAATATAAGGCAAACACTTTGTATGTACTCTTGTAAAATAGTTACAATAAAATTTTTTTCGTATTTAGCTACTGTACGCAACGAGAAGTTAAAAGATAGCTTGATAGGGTTTAACATGCAGGTTGGCCGATATCGTAAAGAATACAAGGATGGAGGGAAGAGTAGATATTTAGTACGCTACAGTGTTCTGAGTCTTGCGCTATTTGCAAGCCTGGCAGACTTAAAGACCATACAGACGATGTAATTATTCTTTATGTCTACTTTTATAAAGCACATTTAAATTTTTTTGCCATTTATTACCTATTCATTTGTTGTCGTTTGTTTTTAAGCGTTTCTTTTACGATCAAAAAATTATTATTTTTTTTAGCACTTGTATACCAAAGGTGTTATTACAGTTTTATGATATTTCTATGGCTGTATTCTGTAATTAAAATTTAAGTATGTTTTATTACAAGAACCGAGTCATTCTTTCCCTTAGTAGAAGGGATTTTACCACTATTTTGAAATTAATATGTAGTAACCCAGTTCGCTAGTTATTATCAGGATCTGGCTTTTAATTAACTAAAAAAATTTCAGTATAATTCATCTAAAAATAACCTTAAAATTGTTAAATTACTTGTGGTCAATAGAAAACAAAAGAGCAATGTAATTTATTAATTCTCAAACAAGGCACATTACAATCAGAATATTTTCACATAATTTAACTACTGTATACTAGTTCTGTTTTTGATGACATTTCTCAGTATGGACTTAAAATAGTTATAGGAATTAGTACTTTTTAACTTCGCTCTAGAATATGCCATTAGGAAAATTCAGGATAACTCGGAGGGTTTGGAATTGAACGGGTTACATCGGCTTCTTGTCTATGCGGATGACGTGAATATGTTAGCAGAAAATCCACAAACGATTAGGTAAAACACGGAAATTCTACTTGAAGCAAGTAAAGCGATAGGGTTGGAAGTAAATCCCGAAAAGACCAAGTATATGATTATGTCTCGTGACCAGAATATTGTACGAAATGGAACTATAAAAATTGGAGATTTATCCTTCGAAGAGGTGGAAAAATTCAAATATCTTGGAGCAACAGTAAAAAATATAAATGACACTCGGGAGGAAATTAAACGCAGAATAAATATGGGAAATGCCTGTTATTATTCGGTTAAGAAGCTTTTGTCATCTAGTCTGCTGTCAAAAAATCTGAAAGTTAGAATTTATAAAACAGTTATATTACCGGTTGTTCTGTATGGTTGTGAAATTTGGACTCTCACTTTGAGACAGGAACAGAGATTAAAGGTGCTTGAGAATAAGGTTCTTAGGAAAATATTTGGGGGTAAGAGGGATGAAGTTACAGGAGAATGAAGAAAGTTACACAACGCAGAGCTGCACGCATTGTATTCTTCACATGACATAATTAGGAACATTAAATCCAGACGTTTGAGATGGGCAGGGCATGTAGCACGTATGGGCGAATCCAGAAATGCATATAGAGTGTTAGTTGGGAGGCCGGCGGGAAAAAGACCTTTGGGAAGGCCGAGACGTAGATAGGAAGATAATATTAAAATGGATTTGAGGGAGGTAGGATATAATGGTAGAAACTGGATTAATCTTGCTCAGTATAGGGACCTATGGCGGGCTTATGTGAGGGCGGCAATGAACCTCCGGGTTCCTTAAAAGCCAATAAGTAAGTAAGTATAGGAATTAGTAAGTATGTACGTTCGATAGTCTTTCTTAAATCCTGGATTTTCAGTGCCTTAAAATTTCCAACAGAAATTAGGTAGAAAATGTCCTGCAAATTTTTTACAGTCCCTTTTGGTTCGTAAATAAAAGCCCTAAATTTTAATATATTCATTAATTTATTCCTAGTTTTCTACCCGAAGACAGATCCTTCACTTCAAACCCAGCATTCTCCAGTCTTCCCTATTTTCTACCTTCCTCTTCGTTTCAACGTACGATCCATTTATCTTAAATATTGTCTATCATCTGATATCTTCTTCTGCTCCGAAGTTTTTTTTTTCCGTTCACCATTCCTTCCAGTGCATCGTTCAGTAGGCAGTTTCTTCTCAGCCAGTGACCCAACCAATTCCTTTTCCTCTTCCTGATCAGTTTCAGCATCATTCTTTCTTCACCCACTCTTTTCAACACTGCTTCATTTCTTATTCTGTCTATCCATTTCACACGCTCCATTCTTCTCCATATCCACAGTTCAAATGCTTCCCATCGTTTCTCTCTACTTAGTCGTAATGTCTTTGTTTCTGCCCTGTACAGTGCTACAATCCACACAAAGCACTTTACTAGTGTTTCCTTTGTTCTTTTTCCAAAGGTCCGCAGAAAAATCTCCTCTTCCTATTAAAAACTTCCTTTGTCATTGTTCCAAGTATCTGAAGCCGTCCTCTTGTTCTACTACCTCGTTTCAAATTTGCACGTTTATCTTATTTAGTTTTTGTCTTCATCCCATACTGCTCACAGCTGTCATTTAGCTCCATTAGCATGTCCCTTAGTATCGAATCCTCTTCTGCTAACAACGCCATATCATCAGCAAATCTTTTACACTTTATTCTTCTTCTTACTATATCCACCCCTCCCATGTTCTTCACTAAATCCTCCAACTATATGTTGAACCGGGTGGGTGATATAGGGCATCCTTGTCATTTATTCATTACAGAACGAAATACGTAACAGCATATTTGTCCTCACTACGTCTTGTATTTTTCGTGATGACTAGAGCCCGGATGTTTAGGCATTTTATAGGCAGGCAAAAAAGACAATAAAACGTAAAAAAAAAAGGCACAATAATCTTTGAAAAAGACATTATACATTTTAAAAAGGCATAATATATTTTAAAAATAATAAATTTATATTATATCAACATAACTCACATACTTACTTCGTAGGTGACACATGTTGACTTATAAAATACTTTTTTTTCGTAATTAACAACTGTCTTTACACAAACCTTACATAACAAAACTGTTTCGTAGGTTGAAAACACATGGGCACCAAATTCACTAACGTAAGCATGAAGTTTACTTTTCAATGGTTTACTGAATTTAGGCATTCTAGCTAACCGATCTTATACCTTCTGTCACCCGACAATAACTGACTGTTCAATCAAATTTCTTTCTTCTACAATAATAAACACGTGTAGCACAAAATTGTAACGGTAAGATTTGAAAATATGAAAGCAAACAATTGGAAATGCTACGTGACAACTTCTATGAGAACGGGCTTAATATTTAAAATTATAAAGCTGATTGTTGGTGTCGTGAAGACATGACAATATTATATTTGTAACTGTGGATTGTCGATCATTATTCATATTATACCAATAGTATTCAGTGTTGCCAATTCAGCGGTTTTCCCGCTACATCTAGCGTTTTTCATGTTAGTTTAGCGGGTAAAATTTATGACATTTGTATTGTTGATATAGGGATTTAGCGGGTATTTTTAGCACTCACTGCGGCAAAATAATCTAATTTTACATTGACACTATAGCAATTTAGCGATTTCTGCACTGTTTCATAGCGGGGTTATAAGGATCGAGTTGGCAACACTGATAGTATTGAAGCACGATTATTAGTTTTATTTTACTATTGTTAGTAAAGTTAGTTATTGTTTCAAATATTTAAATTTCATAAATATTACATTACAATTAATTAGAAAATTGCAAATAAATAAGAAATATTGCTTTAAAATGACAAAAAGACACTTATTAGTAAGAAGCACCTTAAAAAGACAAAATAGGCGAAATGAAAATTGGCCTTTCACTTTGATTTACTCCAAATGGCATTTATATCTATGCAAATAATGATTTACTTCCACCCAGTTAAAAAGGCATTTTGCCAAACATCCTGGCTGTAGTGATGACGCTTCTCAGTCTGTGTATATACTTTTCGTTACAGCTTTGAATAACAGTTTTGCAGTGTGTCCTATACACCACCTAAATCATATCGGAATTGGATGCTGTCATTATTTGTTGTTACCTTGACTACTTAAAACTTTACAAATTGAGCCAATTATATTTGTAGATACTAGTGGCTGTGTTTTGAATTAATACAGACTTTAATGACTTCGCATGCATTTGTATTGAAGTACTTTTATATTTTTGAATAGCGCTGCATTGTGGTATTGGAGAGTAGTTGAAGTAGTTTATAGTTTTTGTTCCAATTTTTCCTTTGGGAAGAACTTAATGAGGAAAAATGAAACACGAGTTTAAAGTGAAGCGTAATTATTATAAAAATGTCATATTACTTGTATAAAAGTTGAAATACGACAATAATTACACAAACTTGTATGTAATAGCACAAAGTTTTGAAATGACAGAAAGTATGGCTTACTTACATCCGTCTGTTGAATTTTCTGTTGTTTTTCTTCCACCACTTCTGAGCTATATGATAGTTACCATGGTTACCATGACGTAGCTTGGAGTGAGCATGACAATAAAAAATGCCTCCACGGAACACAACAAGAAAAGAGTTGAGTTCTGGGATGCATTTTTGTTGAATAATCTTAAACCTGGACAGACCATAAATGCTGTCCGCTATATTCAGGCAGTTTTGAAGCTCCGTCGTGCATTGCGCGAGAAACGCCCTGGAAAGAAGATCATCCTGCAACATGATAACGCGTGGCCTCACACTGATCGTGTCACTGTGGAGAACATTTGAGTGGGAAGTTGTTCCGCAGGCACCCTACAGTCCCGAAGTGGCACCTTCCGACTACCATCTTTTCGGTTCTGTAAAGGAGCAGCTGCGAGGTCAACGCTACGAGACGCTGGAGGAAAGCAGTGCGTCAGTGTCTTCGGGACAGATGAAACGGACTTCTACAGCAAGGGAATTTTCAAACTTACAGAACGGCGGGAGAAATGTGTGCAAAGAAATGGAGACTGTGTTGAAAAGTAACAGAAAAGTCTGTAGATTAAGATGATGTACCTGGTTTGTCTAAAAAATAAAAATCAAGATTTATAACGATGACTTGCTAATCACTTTCAGTATGACCTTCGTATGTTGAATTAATATAAGGAATATGAATAAGTATTAGATTGAAAATAACAGAATAGCAATACTGTATTATTAAATTCAATATACACTTTATGTATTTTGAAGTAGTTTAAATGTATGTATAAATTTATTTACACTGCAAGTGGACAAGCACCCGGTGGCAGTGGTATATACAATATTAACAATACACAGTTAAAATGATAAGCAATACACAATAAAATTTACAATACATAATACAATTTACAACACATACAATTTTATACACAATACAATAAGAATACACAATACAATTTAACACAATAATAAAAAAACATAAAATAAAACACCTAATTTTACAACACAACCTACATAATTATGTATAGGTCCTACATAAGTTTCAATAGTCTTTCACTTTACTCTCATCTCATTCCCTGTAGTGGCACTATGACGCATTTCACTGACAGTTTAGCACACATTTCACAAATGTAACACACTTCTCTGAAAATAGCTACTTACTTACTACTTACTTACTGGCTTTTAAGGAACCCGGAGGTTCATTGCCGCCCTCACATAAGCCCGCCATTGGTCCCTAACCTGAGCAAAATTAATCCATTCTTTATCATCATATCCCACCTTCCTCAAATCCATTTTAATATTATCTACCCATCTACGTCTCGGCCTCCCTAAAGGTCTTTTTCCCTCCGGCCTCCCAACTAACACTCTATATGCATTTCTGGATTCGCCCATACGTACTACATGCCCTGCCCATCTCAAACGTCTGGATTTAATGTTCCTAATTATGTCAGGTGAAGAATACAATGCGTGCAGTTCTGTGTTGTGTAACTTTCTCCATTCTCCTGTAACTTCATCCCTCGTAGCCCCAAATATTTTCCTAAGAACCTTATTCTCAAACACCCTTAATCTCTGTTCCTCTCTCAAAGTTAGAGTCCAAGTTTCACAACCATACAGAACAACCGGTAATTTAATTGTTTTATAAATTCTAACTTTCAGATTTTTTGACAGCAGACTGGATGATAAAAGCTTCGCAACCGAATAATAACAGGCATTTCCCATATTTCTTCTACCTTTAATTTCCTCCCGAGTGTCCTTTATATTTGTTGCTGTTGCTCCAAGATATTTGAATTTTTCCACCTCTTCGAAGGATAAATCTCCCATTTTTATGTTTCCATTTCGTACAATATTCTGGTAACGAGACATAATCATATACTTAGTCTTTTCGAGATTTACTTCCAATGTAGTAGCCTACTAAATATATCTGTTGTCACTCCCTGATGTTTTTTCTCACGTGAAATGAATGTTCTATAATACCATGAATGAAATCAATGAAGGGAAACACAACCAATTTCAGTCCAATAATGAAGAGAAATGAATCCTCTAGATTCAAAACCCTCTAAACACCATTTTGTTCACAATTGCTTTATGCCCACATATTGCTTGCTAAGAATTAATTCTAATGATTTATATAATTTCAATTCAAAAGTCACTAAATTTAAAGAAAATGGTTTGTTAAAAGTCACTGTTAGTTTGAAAATTTCCTCTATTTTCCACCAGTTAAAGTTCTTCAATTTGTGAAAGTGGATATAGGGGATTTTGAATCTATAGGATTCATATATAATATTCATAAATGGGCTTGGTCGACAGATAATGGAGAAAAAATGGGAGTATAAGGGTACAGTACATCAGTTATTCATAGATTTCAAAAAGGCTTATGACTCGGTTAAGAGGGAAGTATTATATGATATTCTTATTGAATTTGGTATTCCCAAGAAACTAGTTCGATTAATTAAAATGTGTCTCAGTGAAACATACAGCAGAGTCCGTATAGGTCAGTTTCTATCTGATGCTTTTCCAATTCACTGCGGGCTAAAGCAGGGAGATGCACTATCACCTTTACTTTTTAACTTCGCTCTAGAATATGCCATTAGGAAAGTTCAGGATAACAGGCAGGGTTTGGAATTGAACGGGTTACATCAGCTTCTTGTCTATGCGGATGACGTGAATATGTTAGGAGAAAATACACAAACGATTAGGAAAACACGGAAATTTTACTTGAAGCAAGTAAAGCGATAGGTTTGGAAGTAAATCCCGAAAAGACAAAGTATATGATTATGTCTCGTGACCAGAATATTGTACGAAATGGAAATATAAAATTGGAGATTTATCCTTCGAAGAGGTGGAAAATTCAAATATCTTGGAGCAACAGTAACAAATATAAATGATACTCGGGAGGAAATTAAACGCAGAATAAATATGGGAAATGCGTGTTATTATTCGGTTGAGAAGCTCTTATCATCCAGTCTGCTGTCCAAAAATCTGAAAGTTAGAATTTATAAAACAGTTATATTACCGGTTCTTCTGTATGGTTGTGAAACTTGGACTCTCACTCTGAGAGAGGAACATAGGTTCAGGGTCTTTGAGAATAAGGTGCTAAGGAAAATATTTGGTGCTAAGCGGATGAAGTTACAGGAGAATGGAGAAAGTTACACAACACAGAACTGCACGCATTGTATTCTTCACCTGACATAATTAGGAACATTAAATCCAGACGTTTGAGATGGGCAGGGCATGTAGCACGTATGGGCGAATCCAGAAATGCATATAGAGTGTTAGTTGGGAGACCGGAGGGAAAAAGACCTTTAGGGAGGCCGAGACGTAGATGGGAGGATAATATTAAAATGGATTTGAGGGAGGTGGGGTATGATGATAGAGACTGGATTAATCTTGCACAGGATAGGGACCGCTGGCGGGCTTATGTGAGGGCGGCAATGAACCTTCGGGTTTCTTAAAAGCCATTTGTAAGTAAGTAAATGCGCTTGGTAGAATGACAAAAAAGTTTACCAACATAGAAAGATAGAACGCAATCGCCTGGCCCGTTTTATGTTAATAACGAAAAAGTCGATGATTTATTCTCTTTTAACACAAATCAGGATATAAGAAGAGATCAGATACAGCGTAATGGATACCATGACATTTTCGGTGTTAATGCCAATCGATAGGCCTTGACTTTAAGTACAGGTACACGAAAAGAAAAAATAATCGAAAACCGACTTTTTCGGTTTCAACAAAAACCTATTCAAATAAAGGGGTACAATAGGTCGCAATCTTGTCTGAGGAGGATGTTGGTCGAAGGTTCACCAGCCCTTCCGTGCTCGCTACGCCCTGTTTCGCACGACCTACCCCCTACGACGTGTCACGTCAGACAGCAGTAAGTGTCGCCGCACGCATTAACAGCCTGGCCGTACTTGCACGCGTTATTAATATCGGAGATTAATTCTAGGAAGTGAGGCTGACACAGGATCTTCAGGGGAGGTTCACACCACAATGGCACAGATGGTTTTCTTCATTACACTGCTTGGTGCTCCGAGAGAACAGGTTTCTCTTTGTAAACGCGACTACAACTGTTTAAGGGTATATGTACGTGAACGACCACAAATATTATCAGAAAATGCAGGCCCTAAATTTCTAAAATTTTGAAAATGAACTAAGAAAATGAACTCAACAAGACTTATTACAACTTAAATATCTGATAAACGTATAAAAAGGTTACTTACTTACTTACTTACTGGCTTTTAAGGAACCCGGAGGTTCATTGCCGCCCTCACATAAGCCCGCCAGCGGTCCCTATCCTGTGCAAGATTAATCCAGTCTCTATCATCATACCCCACCTCCCTCAAATCCATTTTAATATTATCCTCCCATCTACGTCTCGGCCTCCCTAAAGGTCTTTTTCCCTCCGGTCTCCCAACTAACACTCTATATGCATTTCTGGATTCGCCCATACGTGCTACATGCCCTGCCCATCTCAAACGTCTCGATTTTATGTTCCTAATTATGTCAGGTGAAGAATACAATGCGTGCAGTTCTGTGTTGTGTAACTTTCTCCATTCTCCTGTAACTTCATCCCTCTTAGCCCCAAATATTTTCCTTAGCACCTTATTCTCAAACACCCTGAACCTATGTTCCTCTCTCAGAGTGAGAGTCCAAGTTTCACAACCATACAGAAGAACCGGTAATATAACTGTTTTATAAATTCTAACTTTCAGATTTTTGGACAGCAGACTGGATGATAAGAGCTTCAACCGAATAATAACACGCATTTCCCATATTTATTCTGCGTTTAATTTCTCCCGAGTGTCATTTATATTTGTTACTGTTGCTCCAAGATATTTGAATTTTTCCACCTCTTCGAAGGATAAATCTTCAATTTTTATATTTCCATTTCGTACAATATTCTGGTCACGAGACATAATTATATACTTTGTCTTTTCGGGATTTACTTCCAAACCGATCGCTCTACTTGCTTCAAGTAAAATTTCCGTGTTTTCCTACTAATAATATTTTTTTACAATTAACTTTTTACTTTAAATTAAATTTTCCAAAATTTCACAATTTTTACACATTATTTCATAACCCCACAACCATTAGAGACAGAATTCTGAAATTTTGTACACTGATTTAACATGCATTAATGCAAAAGATAGACTACAATAATGTCCATATCTTTGAAAATAGAAAAATTAGGTCACGAAACATTATATAAATTTTAATATATTTTATATAGGACAAAAAAAAATTAATTGTATTAAAATAAACAACTCTACATGTCTGAGAGTAGTCTACTTTTCAGAAATAAGTGCAGGAAAGATATTAAAGATGTCAGAGAGACCATAACAATGTTATGGTTACAAATGATGTAACTGCAGAATTTTTTTATCATACTTTGATCAAACTGGTTTCATTATAATATTATTGAATCTTGACATGAGTATCTAGTTCACTTTAGTTTGATCATTCATTTCTTAACCACAATCAGCACTCAGAAAAAAACCATAGAAAATTGTAAATACTATCACTAAGATCATCTATCATAACTTCACTACATCACTTTCGAAGATTTACTTCTTTACAATAAGCTTCAATCGATAACTATATTTATTAACTAGCCACTTTTTTTTAATTTCTCAACTTTTTTTTAATTTCCTACCTGATCTATATAACTATGATCCCTAAACACATTTTCATCACACTAAAACACGATTTACGACATTAAATCACCAAACTTCCTGTTGTAATTTCATTCAGGCCTTTTATTTATTTCTTACCGCTCATGCACCAAACATCCACAAGTACAGGGACATCATTTTATTTTTACTAACATTTTTAATATTAACCTGTCTATATCTTTAGAGAATCGGAAACACCGCTTGCTCCCCCTCCACGACTGGAGTTCGATGATACTGGCGTAAAACACAAATCACTCTACTAGGTATAGGAAGGAAGAAAAGTAGTTCACCCATTTACGTAAACTAGGAAATATCGCGATTTTGTGTTTGATAAATTTCATTAGGTTTTTTCTTTAATCAAAGTACAGTACTGTATTAAGAAAAAGCGTTTTTACTCACGAAGTGAGTTATCCATGCGAACGTATTCATTACGCAGTGTATATTATACTGTCTACAGCACATTAGCGTACAATATAGAAAAGAAGTTAAATTGAAAAATAATCATAATATGAATATTTAAACACAATTTTGAAAATGGTGGCCGTTCATTTCGATACAGGCTTCAGTCCTTTTGTGCATATTATCGCACTATAGACTATTGCATCTAATTCCAATTGCCAGTTTCGTCCTTCGTACTAGTAACTCATGTTGAAATAATTCTACGTACTGTAAATTCAATCTTCACTTCTGCCCGACCCGAAAATATAAAATTACTCAGACATTCTATCTACTGTCCGTCCAAGTGGTTATGCCGCAGGATTGTAGAAAGGGAGGAAATCACGTGACAGTTAATTACTTAACGAGGCCCTTTTATTTATGTTAAATTAAACAGCTGTATAATATTACGTAAACTTCCAATTCCTAAGAGAAATTAATGTTTTCAGAAAAGAGATAAGACAGCCCAGCTTTTACAGAGGGGCGAGCAGAAGCAGGTGGGGGAAATCGGGATGCGACGTAGGCAAACGGACAGTACCTGTGCGAAAATATGATTCAATATTGAAAGCTCTTTCGTCACTAAAAAACGCGAACATATTTCTGGTACGTACTATACTCAGTAACTCAGTACTGCTTACTATCTGCGGTCTTGGTTCTGTGTGGAGTTGGAACTTCCTTAGTAGAAGGGGTGGGAGTGAAGTACATTCAAAAGCTCAGGTACAATAAAAATTGAAATAAAAATAAAATGATGTCCCTGTAGAAATACGAACTCCTGCCATGTGGTCCTCGTTGAGTAGTGGTGACTGACTTCTGTGGTATTTTTAGTGATGTCATTGTCAAAACTGAAATCTCTGATGACCCTTTGGTGACTAATTACGGCGATGTTTAAAACTGAGAAGGTTTTTCTGGTGTATTAGGAAACCTTTTCACTGTCCGGCACTGAAGCGTCAGGTGAGACGGGCGTAATAAGGAAGTGCAAAGTGCCGTGGGAGGAGGTTCCTCCGCTGGCTACACGTCTTTCCTGCACCTGAATATCCTTCAGACACTTTCGTGGTATTTGGATATTGCATTTAAGCGTGTGTTCAGAAATAATCAAATGCCAAGACACAAACTTCAGCAGTACGTGAAGTCCATGGCCCTGAGTTCGAATTCTTGCAAGGATATAAATTTCTGCTGTCCATATTACTCTCTCCGATGAGCCAGCTTCGGGCTGATTCCACATCGCAGGAGTCCTACAGTGTTTTCGCAATACATATAGAAAAATAAAAAAAATATGTATGTATGTATTTATTTATGTTTTAGGCGTAATAGATCGACTATTGATCAGATTTTTGTATTCGACAGATAATTGAGAAAAATGGGAGTATAAGAGTACAGTACATCAGTTATTCATAGATTTAAAAAGGCATATGACTCGGTTAAGAGGAAGTATTATATGATATTCTTAATGAATTTGGTATTCCCAAGAAACTAGTTCGATTAATTAAAATGTGTCTCAGTGAAACATACAGCAGAGTCCGTATAGGTCAGTTTCTATCTGATGCTTTTCCAATTCACTGCGGGCTAAAGCAGGAGATGCACTATCACCTTTACTTTTTAACTTCGCTTTTAGAATATGCCATTAGGAAGTTCAGGATAACAGGCAGGGTTTGGAATTGAACGGGTTACATCAGCTTCTTGTCTATGCGGATGACGTGAATATGTTAGAGAAAATCTACAAACGATTAGGAAAACATGGAAATTTTACTTGAAGCAAATAAAGCGATAGGGTTGGAAGTAAATCCCGAAAAGACAAAGTATAGGATGATTATGTCTCGTGACCAGAATATTGTACGAAATGGAAATATAAAAATTGGAGATTTATCCTTCGAAGGGGTGGAAAAATTCAAATATCTTGGAGCAACAGTAACAAATATAAATGACACTCGGGAGGAAATTAAACACAGAATAAATATGGGAAATGCGTGTTATTATTCGGTTGAGAAGCTTTTGTGATCTAGTCTGCTGTCAAAAAATGTGAAAGTTAGAATTTATAAAACAGTTATATTACCGGTTGTTCTTTATGGTTGTGAAACTTGGACTCTCACTCTGAGAGAGGAACATAGGTTAAGGGTGTTTGAGAATAAGGTGCTTAGGAAAATATTTGGGCCTAAGAGGGATGAAGTTACAGGAGAATGGAGAAAGTTACACAACGCAGAACTGCACACATTGTATTCTTCACCTGACATAATTAGGAACATTAAATCCAGACGTTTGAGATGGGCAGGGCATGTAGCACGTATGGGCGAATCCAGAAATGCATATAGAGTGTTAGTTGGGAGACCGGAGGGGAAAATGCCTTTGGTGAGGCCGAGACGTAGATGGGAGGATAATATTAAAATGGATTTGAGGGAGGTGGGATATGATGATAGAGACTGGATTAATCTTGCACAGGATAGGGACCGATGGCGGGCTTATGTGAGGGCGGCAATGAACTTTCGGGTTCCTTAAAAGCCATTTGTAAGTAAGTAAGTAAGTATGTATTTATTCACACTGCAAATGGGTATATTCCGGTGGCAGTGGTAACTAATTACACTCAATAATGACAATAATAAACACAATTAATAAAAAATACAATTAATAATAATACTAATAATAATAATAATAATAATAATAATAATAATAGTAACACGGAGCATCCTAAATTAAATGAAGCACGATCACTTAAAATATCATTTAAAGTAAATCCAATTTGTATCTTAGCTCTAAGTTCAAGTAAACCCCACGAGTATGATATGTTCATATCTGCACAAGTACCTTTCAGCACTACCTACACTCATTTCGCTGACAACTCACTCACTGCACTGGAACTACGACACATTTCACTGTTACTATCCTGATTCCACTAACACTTAAAAAAACATTTCATAGTTTAAATATTTTGCACTGCCACTAGAAACTGTAAAGCTTCACTGACAGAAACACACTTCACTGACACAACACATTTCACTGACACAACACACTTCACACTTCACTGACACAACACACTTCTTCACTGATACAACACTTCAATAACAAATATCAATAATTACACCCTTTAAATAGTGTGTATAATATACTACCCTCAGATAGCTCAAATAGCTCAGCAGTAAGTTCCCCTAGGATTATGAGGAACCCTGCGTAGGAGAAAAGGACATTTTTTCTCTCTCTCTCTGCTTTAAATATTAAGAGAGTACATCCAGCTTAACTAGTCCAAAAATTGGATTTTCTTGTTTTATGAAAAATGTGGTGTATATAGGCTAATTTGCCCTTTTTGTGTCTCAAAGGACTTTATAAATATCTCTATTAGTTTCCGAGTTATGGCCAAAAAATGCTCCAAAAGAGTACTAGACAGCACCGCCTGTCGCTTGTTCTCCGAAGCTTAAAATTTTCAAACCGTATTCCTCATAACTAAAAATAAAATAAAATAAAGATAATTGCATGAAATGTTGCAGATTATTGTATATGTCAAGATCTGCAATGTGAATTATTACCTTGTCTTATTATTATTAACACAAAAAGTATAAAAACATTTTTATGCTCGACCATGCCGAAATGTAGTAATTATACACCTGGTAGCAGCCCTTTAATGGACCTCATTAAAGTACACCTATTCACTAAAGTTCAGGTGTTTCACCGATCAGAAAACACCATTGTAGCAATATGAAAGCGCGAGTATCGATTATTCTCTGATATGCAATCGAAAGAGAACTAGCGAAACGTCACGGAGGCTGGAAATCTAATACTGTCGCAGAAGGTTATGTTCTGTTACTATAATAATTAGCGTTAATTGTAAACAATATTCAAATAAATTCAATTTGTCATCTCGTTTTTCAATGTCTAAATTAATTTCAAAGTTATATCAAGATTAATATTTATTTTACTCTCTAGATTATATCAAGGTCAATGACATTGGTTTCTCGGAAAAAATCAATACTTTCGCTTCTGCGCATATCTCACAATTTACGAGATATTGCACAAGGTCAGTTCCGCTCCCCAGTTAGATAAGAATAACATGAATACTTATGAATAATTTCAAGTTAGAAATATGGTCGAGCATAAAAAGTCGTATGAAACAGCCTATAATGTTATTAAGACGCTCGTATGAAAATTATGAAACTCGCTTGCGCTCGTTTCATAAACATACTCGCGTCTTAATTACTACCATTATAGGCTCGTTGCATAATGTACTATAGTGAAACTGTTCAGCATATTAAAAAAATAAAAATCAGTGCTTATACTGCAAATAATTTAATGATAGTGGTTGAGATTATTCCCACAGCCTTCTGGAATTGGCCAGACAAAATACATTTTAATTTTTTTTTAATTGCGGGAGCGAGGCGATTGGGTGTAAAAAAATTCCAAAATTTCGAGAATTTAAAATACTGCAAAAAAAAATAAATTCATGTAGTGG
>JAJSOF020000001.1:4019512-4052012 GCA_025594305.2 Periplaneta americana
TGAATGAATGACTGAGCGAATTAATGAACGAATTAATGAATGAGTGAATGAATGAATGAACGAATGAATGAACAAATGAATGTATGAACGAATAAATGAATGAGTGAATGAATGAATGAGTGAGTGAATGAATAAGTGAATGAATGAGCGAATGAATGAACTAATTAATGAATGAGTGAATGAATGAATGAACGAATTAATGAATGAGTGAATGAATGAATGAATGAACAAATGAATGTATGAACGAATAAATGAATGAGTGAATGAATGAACGAGTGAGTGAATGAATAAGTGAATGAATGAGCGAATGAATGAACTAATTAATGAATGAGTGAATGAATGAATGAACGAATGAATGAATAAATAAATGAATGAGTGAATGAATGAATGAACGAATGAATGAATGAGTAAATGAATGAGTGAGTGAATGAATGAACGAATTAATGAATGAGTGAATGAATGAATGAACGAATGAATGAACAAATGAATGTATGAACGAATTAATGAATGAATGAACGAACGAATGAATGAATGAATAAATGAACAAATGAATGTATGAACGAATAAATGAATGAGTGAATGAATAAGTGAATGAATGAACGAATTAATGAATGAGTGAATGAATGAATGAACGAATGAATGAACAAATGAATGTATGAACGAATGAATGAATGAACGAATGAATGAATAAATGAATGAGTGAATGAATGAATGAATGAACGAATAAATGAATGAATGAGTGAGTGAATGAATGAGTGAGCGAATGAATGAACGAATTAATGAATGAATGAACGAATGAATGAACAAATGAATGTATGAACGAATAAATGAATGAGTGAATGAATGAATGAGTGAGTGAATGAATAAGTGAATGAATGAGCGAATGAATGAACTAATTAATGAATGAGTGAATGAATGAATGAACGAATTAATGAATGAGTGAATGAATGAGTGAACGAATGAATGAATGAGTGAATGAATGAGTGAGTGAATGAATGAACGAATTAATGAATGAGTGAATGAATGAATGAACGAATGAATGAACAAATGAATGTATGAACGAATTAATGAATGAATGAACGAACGAATGAATGAATGAATGAATGAATAAATGAATGAGTGAATGAATGAATGAACGAATAAATGAATGAATGAGTGAATGAATGAATGAACGAATGAATGAACGAATGAATGAATGAGAGTGAATGAATGAACGAACGAATGAATGAATGAATGAACGAACGAATGAGTGAACGAATGAATGAATGGATAGATGAATGGATGGATGGATGAATGAATGAATGAATGTATTTATGAATGAATGAATGAACGAAAGAGTGCTCTTTGAGGTTTAATTACGTTCATTATAAATTATATGATGCCTAATATCTAACCACTTTATCCACTAACATTTATGATTTTAGAAAACGCCACTGAACAAATCTGAATTGGTTATTATTATAGTAATACCAAATAGTGAATAATTATAGCATGGGAGTTACGTAGTCGCACGTGGCGCTGTGGTGCCAGGCTGAGGTAAACACTCGACGCTGTCGGTCTCTGTGGACGACACTCCGTTAAAATGTTAATTAACGTTTTAGTGTACATCAGGTAAAGTGAGTTTCGAACCGTAATGTTAAACCTTAATATTTAACTAGCTTCAGTGACATTTGGAGACCTACTGATACAGGATAAATATGTAATTACCGTGTGCAGAATCCCATGTATCTACGGATCAGTGCTCTACTGCTTTATGAAACAATTTATTCAGAAAAAAATTTGCCATGTCGGATAAGTCTGAGCAGATTACAAGCATGCGTTATGTATAGCAGACATGGGCATTAATGCACCGCCGACTACCCCTCAAGACTATGGACCTATGAAAATCTAGCTTCTACATTTTTACACCAATTAATCTGAAAATTTTACCATACATGTGTCGTGAAATCTGGAATTCAACAAGGATCAGTTCAAGGACCTTTACTCTTCATGATCTATATTAATGACGTGACTAATATGATAAAACACTGCAGATACCATATGTATGCTGACGACTTGCAAATTTATTTGCATTTCTACCCTGACGAGACTAGTGACGGAGTAAACAAAATAAACGAAGACTTGAATTCGATTTCACTGTGGCACACAGATTTGGATTAAGGTTAAATCCAAAGAAATCGCAAGCAATCGTAATGGGACATAATCTTCTACGAAGCACTCTTGATAGCCTAGTAGTACTATACCACATATAATATTGAATGGGATTATTGTTAAATACAGTGAAACAGTTAAAAATCTTGGTATTTTTATGGATAGCGATCTAAATTGGAACACTCAAGTAACACACATTTGCAAAAAAATATTTTCTCAACTTCACTCCTTGTTTCATATGAAAGAATTTCTACCACTTACTCTAAAAAGGAATCTTATTCAGACGCTTGTAATGCCCCATTTTCATTATTGCGATTCCTTACTGAGTAATGTAAGTTCACGCTTAGCTGAGAGACTACAACGTGTTCATAATGTGTGCATACGATTCATCTGCAATACTCGTAAATTTGACCATATAACACCTTCCCTCCAGTTACTTTCATGGGTGCGTCTGAAGGAACGAAGAACAATACATTCACTGTCTCTTCTGTTTAGAATCATGCATACTTCTACTCCGAATTATCTGTTATCGCGCTTTCAATTTCTTACAACTCTTCGAAACCGACATCAAGCACTTCTTTCTATCCCTAATCATAGAACGTCTTTATACTCATCTTCCTATACTGTAGAAATACCTCGCCTCTGGAATTCGTTACCTAATGACGTCAGGGACTGCCGGACTTTATCACAATTCAAAATTAAATTGGAAAATTTTCTCTTAGTTAATGTTTCTAGGTATTGCTAGAAGTATTGATTTGTGTTTTTTTTTCTATTTCTTTTTTAATCTAGATTAAAATTGCAAGTTTCTTGTTTATGTTAGTTAATTAGTTAGGATACAATTAATTAATCATTTAAAGTTTGTGTGACTGCAACCTGTGTATATTTTTGTGTGGCTTTACTTTGTTTATAGTGTTTTTTCTCTCTCTCTTTATTTATTGTGTAGCTTTACTTTGTATATAGTGTATTTTTTCTATTTATTTCTATTATTGTATTTGTATTCCTGGTGTTGTGGAAGAGAAGGCCTGATGGCCTTAACTACACCAGAATAAATAAATAAATAAATAAATATTTCTTACAGTGTGGGCATGCAATACACAAATTTTCAATTTGGTATTCCAATTTGTTGTTTTTACACTGAATTATAATTGTCCCAATTTTTAAAGTTTGCATAATATTTCTTCAAATTTATATTCAATATATTCCTTTTAGAAGTATGTAAAATATGATACATGCTTTTCATATTTTCCAATTACATATTTACAAAAAAAAAATTACTCTTTTAGTTGTTCATTTTCCTATTTTTAAAACTTATCACATCTTTCAACACTTAGTAATGTCAATACTTTCAATAGAAGAAGAAAAGACATATGTCAGTTTATTTCACCTACTTTATTGGACTTCTGTGCAAAATTTCACTGAGATTGGAGGAAATTGAGAAAACGAGTACCAAAGTGTAGCATGTAGTCTATATTATATACAGTATACTATCGATATCTTTCTTTCCAATACAGGTCTACCACACACATTTTTCTGCTACATAATAATGTGTAATATGAAATGAATGAAATGTAAAAATTAGTTAGAACGAAGAACAAAGTCTCTCAAATGACAGCTGAGTGTCAGAAAGGGCTGCAGCTCCACGCATGCGCTGATCTCTTTAAATTCGTCCTGATGGGCTTTAAATTGTCATGGGGCCATAATAGGCACAGGTTTAGAAAACTGAAGCATATTTTATTCTTTAGAGTTAAAAACGAAATTTCCATTTTTAAGGGCTTTTTAAGTTATATTCACCTATCCATGGGTTAAGTTAAGGTTACCAGATTTTGTTTCACAATTTCCGGGGACAGATAACGACATATGAAAAACTAATTTTAACATTTCTCTTAATTTTCATTCACTCGTATTGTACAGGTGTCTCAATTAAGCGGTTTATTTTTGTTTAGGCAGCCCAAATAACAGTTGAGAAATGTGGGAGATATTAAAGGCTTCCTAGGAGGAATCAGGAGTGGGTATAACGTTCGCTGCAATAATCAAGTGAGTGTTAGGAATTTTAGTCTTCGTATGATAATTTGATATTAAACACATGCTGTAAATCTGTCAAGTTAATTATTTATTTTCGTTTTCCTCTCCAACTTTTATTCCAGTGTTGGATAATGTTTTATCGATTTGTTTTCTCTTCTTATAGTTCCTATGACATCGTTTTCTTAGTACACAAGTTATATCAAATCCTCCAAATTAATTTATTTGTTTTGTTTCATGTACTGTATACGATTATGTCCTTAAACAGAACATAGTACGAAATGGAAATATAAAATTGGAAATTTATCCTTTTAAGAGGTGAAAAAAATTCAAATATCTTGGAGCAACAGTAACAAATATAAATGACACTCGGAAAAAAATTAAACGCAGGATAAATATGAGAACTGTATGTTATTATTCGGTTGAGAAGCTTTTGTCATCCAGTCTGGTCTCAAAAAAAGCTGTAAGTTAGAATTTATAAAAAAGTTATATTATTGATTGTTTTACATTATTGTGAAATTTGAACTCTTACATTGAGGGGAACAGAGGTTAAGGGTGCCTCAGAATAAGGAGCTTAAGAAAACATTTGGGACTAAGAGGAATGAAGTTACAGGAGAATGGTATATAATGTATATTAGCAACAATAAATAATATTATACTTATTTTTAAATGTATTCATATCGATATTTAATTCTTGATTTCAAGTGCTGATGGTTCACCTTGGAAACCAACACCCGCAGCAAGAATTTGCGGTATTCATTTTATTGGGAACGAGATCAGAACACCCCAAAACTAGCATACCGTTCCCAGTATTTTTATAAAAGATCACAAGAAAAAGACTGCCTCATCTCAACTAGCTCCGGAAAGGTACGCATAAAGAAGAAGAAAATATGAAAATTTAAGTGTTATGGAAGGCGAATGCTCAACAAGTGTTATTTCGAAAATGAAGTAGCCATACAGGCAGAAGTAAATGAAACCATTTTTAGTGATTTTGTTTTCTCTTCCACAATTGAATTGTGTGAATTGTCTACTCAAGTGTCTATTCCATTACATGCCAAACTGAAGTCACATAAGAAATGTTATGACAAGCGTTCAGGAACAGATGATACACAACACAGAACTGCACGCATTGTATTCTTCACCTGACATAATTAGGAACATTAAATCCAGACATTTGAGATGGGCAGGGCATGTATGGGAGAATTCAGAAATGCATATAGAGTGTTAGTTGGGAGGCCGGAGAGAAAAAGACCTTTGGGGAGAGCGAGACGTAGATGGGAATATAATTTTAAAATGGATTTCAGGGAAGTGGAATGTGATGATAGAGACTGGATTAATCTTGCTTAGGATAGGGACCGATGGCAGGCTTATGTGAGGGCGGCAATGAACCTCCGGGGTCCTTGAAAGCCATAAGTAAGTAAGTAGGTAAAATTAAAATTAAAGAAGTTACTATCAATATTCCCTACTTATTGTTCACCTTGTATAAAAGAAAAAAATACTGAATATCTCCCTCCGGAATTTTTAGATAGGATTTTTAAAACAAATAATTACCAGTTACGAGAGCTGTCATTGCTGATAAAAGCTGCGATTATGAAGTTTTGGATGTAGAATATTTCACAGAGAAATTCAACTCTTGCCCGAGATTGAACGCCCGGCAGTTAGGGCTATTTACCCCTCTCATTCCAGCTCTTCTGGAAGGTGACGGCAATTTGAACGTGGTCGTGGCTTGACAACACACAATCGACTGTATTTACTGAGAGCACGTGTACAAGCATCCAGCGATATCCTCATGTAATTGATTTGGAGAGCGATAAGCTAGATTTATTATCCAGTGGGCACAGCACGCACCAAACCAAACCCGAGACTTATTACTTTTCAGTACCAGCGGATTGCCTCACAACTTTCATAGAATATGGAAGGCGAGTTATCTGTTCACAAACACGGAAATGCTTAAATGCTTTATTAAATCCGGATTTTATGCCCTGGGCAAAAGTGGGCGTAGGAAGAAGGGTAGAGGCTGAATGACAAGAGAAAGATACTGTAGTGTTACGAATATCAGGCAGTAGGCTCGTCTTTTGTTAAGCAGTTTTATCACTGCATCCTACACATTTAAAATTGTATATTTTTCTCCTAGAGATAAAAAATGTTTGAAGAGAAGCTATGATCATTCTGTAAGAAAGGAATGACCCACATTTGTTAGTTTTGGTGTTTACCATTGCTTGGTGATATTATTACTTTGTGAATATACGGATAGGCCTAATAAAATGGGGACGAATTTTATGACTATATGAATTTATTATCGAGATTTTCAGGGAAGTAAACGTTTTCATTTTTGTTCAAGTTTGGTTTCGAATGAAAAAAAAAAAAGCATTGATAGTAAAATTTCAAGGTTTTTAAACAATTCAGGAATTATTATTGATATCTGCAAACCCAACAAAGTACGAATGAGTATGAAAATAAAATTATAGACTAATTTAGCCCAGTAGTCGGAATTTCTTGACTTGCAAGCCAATTCCTCATGTACTTTTCTTCTGACTCACCTCTACATTACCCCATCCCTGGAAGCAATAGGTTGGCTTAAACTAGATAAGAAAAGAAATTTACATTCACTTCTCCTTCTCTTCGAAATCTTGAACTCTTCTATTCCTTCGTACCTGTCGTCTCGCTTCACTTACCTTTCTTCCCACCATAATCTGAACACACGCTCTCGCCATGAAACAATACTAACAATACCATCCCATCGCACCTCCTCATACTCATCCTCTTTCACAATAGCCCTGCCAAGACTCTGGAATTCGTTACCTGCTAGCATCAGGGACTGTCGAAATAAAATTGAATTCAAACGCAAACTTACTAGGCACTTGGTCAGTAATTGAGACTCGTTCAGACATGGTTTCTTGTAAATAGTTCTCTTAATCTATCACAAAATATTTCAATATCCGTAATTTCATCACTATAGAATTTTGTTGTTGTAGGTTTAATTTGTAATTCAGTAAATACAAAAATATTCTTTGTTCTTAACTTCCATGATAAAATGTCTAGCTTTCATTAATCACGTAATCTTGTCGTACTTTTTTATTGCCATTGTAATTGTAAATTTAATATTAATTGTAATTTTATTGTTCATATTATAGTTGTAATCTCCTGACGGCCTTATCTCTACCAGGTTAAATAAATAAATACTACTACTACTACTACTACTACTACTACTGCTACTACTATATTATATTGACATAAACTTAATTGACTTTTCTTTAGTTTTGTAAGCTCACTGGACGTTTCTTCACACGCTTAACTTGCAATAGTAAAGGTGTTCCGCGACTTCTCCTCTTATACCTCCTCTCACCCCTTTCACCATTGCTGTGTTTTGTGGGCTGTATTTTATATGACGTCATGTCACTGGTCTAGTCCTTTCTCTCAGCGTATTCCGAATCTCACCGGTCCGGTGGCATCAATGACGTCACGTTGCAGCGAAATAACGAACAAAACTGCTGGAAGGATCGATGGCTGTCATGGCGGCTGTATAAGTTGTTGTCTGTGCTACGCTAGCAAAATTTTGCGAAATTTTCGTACTCCCATCTCGTTCAAAGAAAAGATAGCATAAACAATTTATTTCTTGAACCGGTAGTAATAACTGGTCCGTTGACATGTTCGCTCATAAGCCATTAACATATTGTTTTTACGTTCTGCTCATTACAAACAATACAGCAGAACTAAAGCAGAACACACCGCCATGACACAACAGTGCACGATGTCATTCGTCTGCTAATTCCGCCCTTTACAAGAACCAATCAGATTCACTGATGGCGGCTGATGGAGACTGCCACCACCTCTGCAAGTTGATGGCACCGGTGCGACACCGGTGGAGCATCAATGACGTCATCGGTGGAATTCGGAACAGCGTGATGCCATCGGATTGCTCACCGGTGAGATTCGGAATACGCTCTCTGCTCTTATATGGCAATAAAAGGTGAATTAATAGACCTGAAGATAAATGTAGTTTGAATCCGATAGAGATGGAATTGAAGCGAAGAACAGCAAGATACATTTGGTCAGATTTCAGACAGAACGACGAAGTTTTGCAAGATTTAATCGTTTTTAATCCAATGCCACCAGGTTGTCTTTGCGACATTTCTGGTCTTCTCTCCTGGCCGTGGCTTAGTTGTAACCCACTTCTGAGGTTGGGGCGCCTGGAAGGCGGAGTTACATTACCCCGATGATGTGATAGGATGATTATGATAATGAGGTGCCAGGAGAGGTCTTAAATCTAAACTTAGCCTAAATTCCAGACCATGGACGAACACAGGAATAATCCCCTTTAAGGAAAAATTCCTGTGCTCTAACCGGAATCGAACCCGGGACCTCATGAACTATAGCCAGAAGCCCTGACCACTAGACCATGAGATTTAAAAGTGGCGCCCATTTTGGGGAAAAATGGCAATAATAAACAGAACTAGTTGAATTGAAAATATTTCAATTTTCAATTTTCACTTTTATTTATTTCAAATATACAGAATAAAGAAATATAATTACAAAACAAACAAAGAGAAATACAAATAAAATAATACAAGCAATATAAAAAGAAGATACAGTAGTATTAACAACATTTGAGACCGAATGAGCAGCGCTCGTGCTCGGTCGCAGTTCAGATATAATATTAAAATAAAAATAATAATATAAATAAATAAGTAAAATAAAATAGGAACTAAAACATAATTACAGCGGCAATGGAATTATATAATATAATATTAACATTAGAGAAGAATAATATCGCACGTGAAAAGTAGGACTAATACATATTTCAAAATTATAGAATACAAATATAATATAGGTTGATTAATTCATACACATAGGCTATAAATTTATTTAATCAAATTGAAGATATTAACACGTTTCTAATTTTCTTGTTATATGTTAGTGGGTTACATGTTAGAAGTTCTGGGTGTAATTTAGTTAAAGCATTGTACAACCGAGGGCCAAAATTTGTGCTATGCTTTAGACCAGCAGATGTGAGACATTTAGGTTCTACTAATGTTAAATTAATATTTCGTCTTGTGTCATAATTGTGTGTCTGTAATACAAACTTATTACGATTTTTATGATAAAATTTTAACAGCGTATACTTATAAATTTGTTCAATATTAAATGCATTAAATTCAGAATAAATTAATTTAGTTGGATAATCGAAACGTTTCTTCAAACAAATTTTAATTATTCGTTTTTGTAGTAAATTTAACGGATTAAGATTAATTTTTGTACTTCCACCCCAAATAATTACACCATATTGAATGATAGACTGAATAATGGCCAAATAAACATTTCGTAGAACTGTAATAGGTAAGTAGCATCGAAGATGAACGAATTTATAAATTGTTTTACGAAGCCTCTTACAAAGATAAGTAATGTGATGAGGCCATTTTAAATTCTGATCAATAATGATACCCAGATATTTGACATACGTGGCTTCTTTCAAAGGTGAAACGAATTTTCAGATTAATATTTCCAAAATTAATAATGAAATATACTCATACTCCAAACTGCAGAAAGAAGCAAGGCCAACTAATTAAGCTAATGAGGGATGAATTTTAAGGCTGGAATAAGTGAATTCTAGCCTATATTCTTGGTGGTGGTGGTGGTGGTTACAGAAGAATTTTCCTTTAAGCGGAATTGCTTCTGTTACTGAATAAATACTATTCCTATCTTTTATAATTTTCCTGAAATATACGTTTTCATTAAATATTGCTACACTTTTGTTCCCATAGTGTTGCATGAATAATGACAATTGAAAATATATTAAACATGTACAGTAGTGTGTATTATATGTTCATTGAAACGTATTGGTATAATAAATTAATTAACAATTTAATTAAGAGAGACATCATTATTCAATTGAGTTGTCGATTGTACCGAGAGTAATTGTTACGAAGCTGTTAATGAAGGCAGTAATTTATATAGCAGCCATTTGTGTTAAACCTTTGGTTCTGTTATTAAAACATTTTGTAATAGAAACTTTTCAAGTAATTAGAGACTTCAAGTGACACTGGAGTTTTTAGTAGAATTAAAAAGAATAACGTAGAAATAAAATCTTCAACTGTTCAATGTAGACCTAGTACGTTGAACTGGTATGCCTGATACTCTAGCATACTTATGTTATTGAAAGAATTTATACATTTAATTGATTAAGGTCCCAGTTACAATTCAATTAGATAATATTTTTTTAATCATGGTCCTGAATTCGATCTACGAGTACTTCGAGTTGTGGGGCAGACAAGCGCTTAGGACGAGGCTTTCTATTCTTGGAAGTGTGCTCTATTAGAAAGGAATGTGTTATAATGTCGTTATATGTATTAAGGATCTACAGAAATGTTGTTCTTGCATGACTAAATTTAATTAAATGCTATAAGACTCTAGTGACTCAAGAGTATCATTTGATTAGTGTGATGTCACTGTATGTAACAGATTTTTCTGGTCACACGGGATGAAACATTTATTTCTATTGTATTTACGTTCCTGCCGATTACTTATTCGAAATTCACTGCAAAATTGTAGTAAATCGTCTGTTCATACTGAAAATATGTACAGCATCTACCTAAAGTTTAAGGACACCCCTTCAAAAGATGTTTCACTTTTGTCCATGTTTATACAGACTAAATTCCTATGAAAAGTGAAGTTTTTTTTTTACTGCAAATCCGGTTTCTCTATCTTTAAAACTGTGGATTATATAACAACTTTTCTGTTATGAAAACGTACTAAAAATTATAATATGTTTTCTAAAGATAATTACTCCAGAATTTCTGTACTTAGATCAGTGAATTTTGGGGTAGAGTTAGATAATATCACAAGTCATTCTTCCACATTCGAATCTGTCACTTCACCTCCATACTCACTAAATTTCGACCCATTTTCAATTTTTTTCAAGGAAGAAATTTAATCTTTTCACATTTGTAGCAAACGCCACAACTATTTAATAATAATAATAATAATAATAATAATAATAATAATAATAATAGTTATAATAATAATAATAATGGTTTATTTTAACTGGCAGAGTTAAGCACATTCGGCCTTCTCTTCAACTCAAGCAGTATGATAGAAAATTACTACAATGCTATGATATAACATAATTAATACAATACAATACAATACAATACAATTCAAAGCAATACAATTCTACAATACAAGACAATATAATACAATGACAATTCTTTTCATCTTCACAACACCAATAAAATAATTATGTAATAATAATAATAATAATAATAATAATAATAATAATAATGGTTTATTTTAACTGGCAGAGTTAAGCACATTCGGCCTTCTCTTCCACTCAAGCAGTATGATAGAAAATTACTACAATGCTATGAATATAACATAATTAATACAATACAATACAATACAATTCAAAGCAATACAATACTACAATACAAGACAATATAATACATAATTAATATAATACAATGACAATTCTTTTCATCTTCACAACACCAATAAAATAATTATGTAATAATAATAATAATAATAATAATAATGGTTTATTTTAACTGGCAGAGTTAAGCACATTCGGCCTTCTCTTCCACTCAAGCAGTATGATAGAAAATTACTACAATGCTATGAATATAACATAATTAATACAATACAATACAATACAATTCAAAGCAATACAATACTACAATACAAGACAATATAATACATAATTAATATAATACAATGACAATTCTTTTCATCTTCACAACACCAATAAAATAATTATGTAATAATAATAATAATAATAATAATAATAATAATAATAATAATAATGGTTTATTTTAACTGGCAGAGTTAAGTACATTCGGCCTTCTCTTCCACTCAAGCAGTATGATAGAAAATTACTACAATGCTATGAATATAACATAATTAATACAATACAATACAATTCAAAGCAATACAATACTACAATACAAGACAATATAATACAAATTAATATAATACAATGACAATTCTTTTCATCTTCACAACACCAATAAAATAATTATGTAAGAATAATAATAATAATAATAATAATAGTCATACCTAAATTAAATTAAATTAAATTATTAAACTCGATCACAATTATAACTTCAATCTGACTGCGCCCGTAAGAAATCGTTTAGCCTTTTCTTGAAAGTGGTTATTGTCTGGTAGCCCCTAATCTTCTGAGGTAGAGAATTCCATTCACGGGGAACTGAGACAGTAAAGAGGATGAATAGTGGGATGTTCTGTGGGCAGGAATTGCTAGGATTTGGCAATAAGCTGATTGACCAATGTTGCCAACTTCCAGTGTTATGATGTAGTTTCTGTTACTCATAATCAGGCTTCGAGACTTTGGACCCGATACAATAAGTTTACTGTGCATGTACTATAGGTTGTTGACTCGCTGCAGGTAGTGAAAGGTACAGATGTGTTGAGGTAACAATGTTGCTGTTTAGAGTAGAGTACGGTAGTATGGGGAACATACAAATGCACATTCTGAAATTAAATATACATTACACAATGGCAATGTCAAAAGAATGTGAAAAGCATTAATTCTCCTGTCTTTCATAAGCATTTGTGTTTAATTATACACAGTGTTAATGGTGGAAATAAACATGTAGCCGTTTTAATTTATTCATTTATCCTATTGGTCGTCTTTAGGAAGTGCAGTTACAGTACCGAATTGCAATGTACTACAATATATATTTTCAGAGTCTCAAACATAATCTTTTTCGGTTATCTGCCAAAGTTTGTACTGTGACAAGCTGCGCTCTACGTCGCATGACGTGATAGGAGCAAAACGAAAAACCTAACATCATTGCAGTCTCTAAGAGACAGTCCTTTATTCTCGGGTGACTCTATGTCCACTAATTTGCTATTTATATTACACAATGTTCCATATCCGTTATTTTTACACAAAATTGATTTCCACTTCTGTTTTACTCGTTTAGTAACCGGCTTACTTGGTGTCTCATTAATTCTCTGTGTCATTTCCACTACTAATTTGAGGGCTTCCGGCATCTCTTGCTCTGACTTTTCTAACCGTGTAATAGTTTCAGTTTGAAAATAGGTTTGTATGAAAACCAAATAATTATTCGTCAGAACCTTCAAATCCAGAGCGTTTTCCTTTGCGTATTTGTTGGCATCCATTCTACAGTACCCCCACCCACTGTACGCTTTACCACTTTACTCAGCACGCCGTTATGCGGATTTCCCACTGAAATACTATATCGGGTCCGAAGTCTCGAAGCCTGCTCATAATATGCTTAATTCAATTCGAACTTCACTAAAATAATGCTTTCAACACTGTAGTTATAATTCAAATAGTTTTTGTCATACTGAATTTCATTGCGACTCGAGGACTTAGTTGCATCATGGGTTTGAATACTCTGCTGTTAGTCCGCCGCTGTGGAATAACGGTTAGCATTCCTGACTGTAAAACGAGCGGGCCTTGGTTCAAATCTTGGTTGGGAAACCTTACTGATTGGGTTTTTTTTCTCTCAACCCATCAAGAGCAAATGCTGGGTAACTTTCGGCGTTGGACCCTGGACTCATTTCGCTGGCATTATCACCTTCATATCATTCAGACGCAAGATAACCATACCAGTTGATAAAGCGTCGTAAAATAACTGATTAAAAAAATATTCTGTTCATACGATACAGCTCTTACTTAATCATTAGTACTGTGACTTTACATTTGGTTATTTTCTTCAGTGCCAATAGGTCCTTCACTGCAAACCTAGTATTTTTAAATCTTTCCTATAGTCTCCGCATATGATCCATATATCTTAATGTCGTCTACCATCTGATATCTTCTTCTGCCCCGAACTTTTCTCCCGTTCACCATTTCTTCCAGTACATCCTTCAATAGGAAGTTTCGTGAATCTTACATAAATTGATAGTGGTTATTGCTGGTAGTAGATTTCATTTACAGATGGCAGCGGCCAAAGCATGATTCTTTTGTTGGTGAAAGTAAAGATTGGTTCACAATAAACGGGGAACGGAAACGAGAACGAGAAGGAGAAAGGAAATAATGTTAAAATAAATGTATTTATGCTCGACCATGCCGAAATGTAGTAATTATACACCTGGTAGTAGCTCTTTAATGCACCTCATTAAAGTACAGCTATTCATTATAATTCAGTTATTAAGCCAATGAAAAATCACCTTTGTACTGATTGTACCATTATAAAACCGCAAGTATCTATTATTCTCGATATGCAATCGAAAGAAAATTAGCGAAAAGTCACGGAATGGAAATCGATATTCGCATTCTGGTTATGTTCTGTTACTATAATAATTAGCGTTAATTGTAAATAATATTCAAATAAATTCAATTTGCATCGGTGTTCAAAGATGAAGCTAAAGATTTAAAGTTCTTTCAATTTAAATCAATTTCCAGGTTATATCAAGCCTAATGTTCAGTTATTCTCTAGATTATATCAAATTTCAATGAAATTCGTGTTTCGGTAAAAATCAATACTTTCGCGTCTGCACAATCTCATTTTAAGTCACCATAAAAAATAATTAACCATAACAAAATACTTGTAATAATTTCAAGAAATTAAACATAAAAAGTTATTTCACTTGCCTATAATGAAATTAAGACATACAACGAATACATTAATAAACATACTCGCGTCTTAATTACTACCATTATAGGCTCGTTCAAAATGCAATGTAAATGTGAGCATTCACAATAATTAATTGTGAATGCTCACATTTGAATACATTTATTTTAACAATATTTCCGTTCTCATTTTCGTTGTCGTTTCCAGCCTTAAAGGGTGGAGGAATCCACTGTTTTGAATGACGGTACTGAGAAGATTATTTGCAATGATTGCCAACTTGTTGACAGTTAAGTGTGCAAATCATGAGATCATTGAAGCAGAACGACAAAAGACAATCCTGTTGACTAGTAAAAGCGAAACTTCGAGTCTCTAAATTAATTCTTGGCTCTTGTCTTGGCCAAGATTATAATATAAGCCAGTTTGGCAACATCGGGTACCCATTGTGTGAAATACTGTAAGGTTGTCTTGTGATTGCAGTTGGCCTACTTGCTGTCTGTACGCCAATTCTTCGCTTTGCATCCTGACATTAAAGTAACGATGTACCTATGAAAGAAGCATAAGTTATCTTAAGGTAGGAAACCTTTTACGTGCACAACATATTTTAATCCGCCTGTCTCTTTCTTCGTCGATTTGTAGGCCTATTTACTTTCCTACTAAGTACTTGTGACACGGAAATCAGTTGACAAATGGGAAACATTACTAATTGTAAAACTGAAATAATTATTATACAAAGTAATGTAATGACGTGTACCCTACAAGACGTCCGTAATCTGAGTGACTTTTTTCATTTGACCTATTCCATACGAAATCGATCAGTAAAAAACCTCGCATTTTTTATACTCTAATTGTTTCCCTATTTAACAAGGTGCTGAGGAGAGTGCATTTGCAAAAATTACTTTTGAAAGTCAAACGAACTTCGAGAGCGATTAAATTTGCGTATTTTAGAAAAACAAGCCTCTTTCAGCGCCGAGAACTCTGGAACCATTTACTGAGAACATTGAAACAGAACGCTCAAAAAGACAATTGGTAGATTATGATAAAAGTAATCCTTATTTTTAAAGTCTCAGAGAGACGGATAATCTGATTTTACTTACTTTTAGGCTTTTTGATTATTTGTAAAAATGTAAAAAAATATTGAGAAAAAACCTTGCATTATTAAGAGGAATTTGGCATTGTTTGGTTGTGGTACGGCAATAAGTTTCGAGGGTATTAAATAAATTATTTTCACACGCCTAGACTTGAACGGTGCAGTACCGCACGCACTGGCCGACAGCTGATGAAGAAGCAAAAGATGTGAAATTATGATCATGACATTAAAGCAAATGTATAAAAGAGCGTTGGGCGTCATTTTACTAGGTGTTTATGAAAACTTGTGATAAAGCTAGACCAGTTATGCTGAAACTAGACGGAAGATCACGTGTTTGTCTCCTGGCCTTGCTTGTCTCGGCTACTCCGCCTCAAGTCAGCTGGTTAGTTCACGCGCGTACTAAATATTTTCTTTATTTGATATTTTCAATACTTTCTTATCAACATTCCATCAGTAAAAAATATGTGTTTATTTGTACAAAGTAGCATAATCTAACCAATATTTTAAAATTTTTCTTGACCAAAGGCGTTTAATGAATTTAAATTTCTCCATTTCCAGGTTGTAAGAAAAAACTGTTTATGTCAATATAAAATTCAACTTTTCAGAATCAAAAGTAAAATGATTTTGATCACTGGGTGAAAGGTTTCGGAGCTACAACAGTTTAAAGTTGCTAATTTTATGAAAATACGATAAATTTAAATATTATTAATTTAAACACTATGAAGTTCTGATGCCTCAAACTTTGCACAAAGCATTGTCTCACAGTTGTCTACGGACTGAAAAAGTTTCATTGTATTTAAAAATTGCAAGGTCAATTTTCTCTACATTTTGGTCGATTTGAGATGGAATAGCCCATTTGTACTGTTAAGTTGGCAGGAGATATTCCCCTTTTGTACCACTAGAATTCTCCATCTTTCGTCCCAATCTTCTGATGACAGTATTCAATAGACGTGATTGCGAAGATGACGACCAGCCCTGTAGGTCAGCGCTATGTCGCTCGAAGAAAGTGCTATCCGTAGAGAATCTTTCGCAGAATATTGAAATCTGCATGTTATATATGTTTAAAAACTAGAAGAATCAGGCTATAATATGAGACAAAAAACAAAATTTTCATTTTTTTAACAAAAACTGCCATTCTAGGGGCCGATGCATACCTCAAAGCTATATATACGTGAACGACCACAAATATTATCAGAAAATGCAGGCTCTAAATTTTTAAAATTTTATAAGGAAATGAACTCGAAGTTGGAAAAAAAATTATTCAAGGTACCACAACAAGACTTATTAGAACTTAAATATCTGATAAAAGTATAAAAAAGTTACTAAGAATATTTTTTAGAATTCACTTTTTACTTTAAGTCAAATTTTCCAAAATTTGAAAATTTTCACACATATTATTCATAACTCCACAACCATTAGAGATTAAATTATGAAATTTTGTACACTGATTTAACATGCATTTATGCAAAAGGTGAAATACAATAATGCCCTTTTCTTTTAAAATAGAAAAATTAGGTCACAAAACATTATGTAAATTTTAATATATTGTATATAGGACAAATAAAAAAATTAATTGTATTAAAATAAACAACTCTACATGTCTGAGAGTAGTCTTTTCCAACAAATGTAAAAACCTGGGCCTAACACACAGCATTGTGAAGGAAATAGCCATTAGTGCCCTCAAAAAATCGGTTCAGATATTGAGAAATCATTTGTATGAGAGTGATAATGGAAATTTCAAGTTATCTTAACCGATGGCTGTTGATTGGTTTAGATATCAATGCCAATAAATCCGTACTGTTATTTTTCTCGCGGTATATGGCATTCAAATCATTCTAACCTATCTGATGATATTTTTTCCTCCTTTTCTTAACTGTAAATGAGCACAAACGCTACTTAGGTGTAAATTTTTCTGACATTTTGCATATTCGATTCCCTAACCGTTTCAAATGTTATATCATTTTACCTTTTAGGTGTGTTTCCAAATTATATGTAATACGCTTTGTCAAATCTGGCAACCTTTTCATAAGGGAAGCTAAATTTATTATTGTATTTCAGAAATAAGTGTTTATTACATGCAGGAAAAATATTAAAGATGTCAGAGAGACCATAACAATGTTATGGTTACCAAATGATGTAACTGCAGAATTTTTTTTTTTCTTTTTTATCATACTTTGATAAAACTGGTTTGAAAAATATTAGTAACCTTTTTTATACTTTTATCAGATATTTAAGTTCTAATAAGTCTTGTCCTGGTACCTTCTAATTTTTGTCCAATTGTGAGTTTATTTTATTATAAAATTTTAGAAATTTAGAATCTGCATTTTCTAATAATATTTGTGGTCATTCACGTACATATATCCTTAACCCTTAATTTCGCAAAGTATTCTATAGGATACAACAGGTTATTATATGCTATAATTTTAATAGAACAATAGAAAAAAATTGGTAGGAAAATTAAAATTTCACAATACTATAATATTGTAGAACATATAAAATATGAACATTACATTTTGTTTTCTTTACAGTCCGACACGGTTTAATAAAGTAGTGAAAATGAAGTTTTGCCAATTTAAGAGTGAATGTTAATATTTCTTGGTAAACGACATAAATTTTCCTATTTTACCAAAATTACATCTTCGTCGCTTTTGCAGTTGAGATCTTTGGTCCGTGGTGTAGAGACGCTAAAGATCTGCTGACCCAAATTGGTACACGCCGACTGTCCTAGATGTATCAATTTCCTTCGTCAACGCATTGGAATTTCTGTTCAGCAAGAGAATGCTACCTCCATCCTGGGATCATTTCAAGATTTCGATGGATGAGATCTTTCTCATTTAATGTAAATTAAAAAGTGTTTATTAAAAAAATAACCTAAAATGTATACCTAAAAAATATTGTGGACAACTGTAGATATGGTCCTGATGTTGATTAATCTGTGTAAAATAATATGTAAATATCGAAAGTTTTTTTTTCAAGTACAATTACATACTCATGTTTAATATTAATAAACGCTAAAAGTGTTATGAACAATTCAGTAAAAAAAAAAGAGTAAGGTATTAAGACAAAAATTAGTAGCATAATTATATGATAGGTTTGATGATAAATCCCGAAAAGAAAAGTATATGATTATGTCTATATAAGAATATTATACGAAATGGAAATATAAAATTGGAAATTTATCCTTTGAAGAGGTGGAAAAATTCAAATACCTGGGAGCAACAGTAACAAATATAAATGATAGTAAGGAAATTAAACACAGAATAAATATTACGGGAAATGCATGTTATTATTCTGTTTTAGAAGCTTTTATCATCCAGTCTGCTGTCAAAAAATCTTAAAGTTAGAATTTATAAAACAGTTATATTACGGTTGTTGTAGATATTTATGGTTGTGAAACTTGGACTTTCACTTTGAGAGAGAGAACATAGATTGAGGAATTTGAGAATAAAGTGCAGGAAAATGTTTGGGACTAAGAGAGATGAAAATAAAATGGAGAAAGTTTATTTGAACAATACAACTGCAACTTATTCTTCACCTGACATAATTAATAACATTAAATCCAGACGTTTGAAATGGGCAGGGCATTTTAATATGGGCAATAGAAAAAATTGGTTGGGAGGCCGGAAGAAAAAACCTTTGGGGAGACCGAGACGTAGATGGGAAGATAATATTAAAATGGATTTGAGAGAGGTGGGATATGATGATAGAGACTGGATTAATCTTGTACAGGATAGGGACCAATGTCGGGCTTATGTAGGGAGAAATGAACCTCTGTTTTGCCAGTAATTTAGTAGTAGTAGTAGTAGTAGTAGTAAGAGTAAAGTAGTAGTAGGGATGGTAGTAATAACAATGGTTATTCATATTCCATGTTTTGTCATTCTATTTATTTTTAATTTAATTCATTCATTTTTTCTAAAATTATATTGTCTATTGTTACATCTATGAAATATGTTGAATATATTACCATAATGCTGTATATTCATACAAAATTATGAACGAAATCTGTGTTTAAAACAATAACGGTCTCAAAGACCGATCTTACCATTTACGTTATTTATGGGAGTCTTTCGAGGTAAGGGATATCTACAGTATGTTAACGATTCTGTAACTCCTGTACGCATGTACTGAAAGTAATTTGGTCTTACGCGGCGAAAACGAGGTTCTATCTCTGGCCAGTAATATGAAAATGACCAAATCGGATTTGGCGTCTGCTACCTCGTTAAGGGTATAAAGCAATTGTGCGGTTGCTTTGAAATGAAAACACACAAAGGCGGCGGGCAGAGCTGCGTTTCGGTAATCCAGACGTAAGCAGCCGAGTTCGCCGATCCGTAGCACGGCGCTAACTGGATGGCGGTCAGCCGGGAGCAGCTGCAGCCGTAATCAGCGATGTGGTTTCACGTTCACTCGCAAGGTCGAATTCCATCCTCCTGCGAGACATCTGAACCGCTAAGTGGCAGTGTAGTCACGATTCGCAGGCTGAACAAAGCTACGCGCGTCATCGATTTCAGTGGCAAGGCAGCCTCTCAAGTGCTCGCAGTTTTCGGCCAAGAGGAGAAAACCGTCACTAATCACGACGCGAAATCCTCTCCCTCAATCGCCAATCGATTGCTGCAAACTGCGCTGTGGTGAGACATGCCTTGCCACAACGGCGTCATCTTATAGCAGGAAGGATTGCCACGTCTGGTATTTGAAATGTACAGAAAGTCAACTGGATACTGCCAAGGGAATCGTCTGAAATCGTAGGCCCGTAACCCCCTCTGATAATCGTAACTGGTATATAAAGCCTGAACTGTAAGTAATGTCATTAATTTCAAGGAGTTATTCTTTGAGATATTTCAAATAAAAAACCTTAATACAATCTTGCTCATTTTTGTTTCCTTTTCGATATAAAAATTGTTCAATATGAAACATTTCATAGCGTGTTTTGGGAAAGCTTTTCATTTAATTCCCAATACATACATACATAAGTGTTCTACCCCTGGGCAGGTCTTTCACTGCAAACCCAGCATTCTCCAGTCTTTACTATTTTCTGCCTTCCTCTTAGTCTCCGCATATTTTATTTATTTATTTATTTATTTATTTACTAGCCGTACCCGTGCGCTCCGCTGCATCCGTTAGAAATAAATATAAAGTAATTACATAATTAAAATAGGACATTTGATCCAGGGAACATTCGTGTTTGATAGAAGGATAAATCGTTTAATATGTTACTTAATTTAAATTGTATTTAAATAATTAAAATGCGATCATTTTGGCCCAGAGACCACTCATTTGGTGCAATGACAATTCCTTCAACATGTTTCTTAATTTTTATTACATATAACCATAGTTTAATGAACAATGACATCATATTTAGATTTAATGTGTATACTTTATTTTACTTGCTATATGTTTCCATTGAATTATGGTAATAACTTAATTTTAACTCTTGTTTTGTACATATTCAGTAAATGGCGCTTGGACCGTTATGGTTCTGAACCCTTCAAAGAACTTAAATAACTTATATTATATTATATTATATTATATTATATTATATTATATTATATTATATATATATATTATATCATATTATATTATATTATATTATATTATATTATATCATATCATATAACATATCATATCATATCATATCATATTATATTATATTATATTATATTATATTATATTATATTATATTATATTATATTATATAAAAAGTGTGTTGATAACGGATGTACACCGATAAGTAAGTTTTTAATTTGTTATGGGGGCTCTTGAATCTCAGGAGGAACAAATTTTATTTTACAACAGCGCAACATAATCTGCTTGGCTCATTACCCAATTTTTTTGCATTGCATTTAATGCATATGTATTTTATGTATTTTAACACAATTAAATAACCTAAGCTGTTGATAAAGCGTCGTAAAATAACCTACTAAAATAAAAAAAAATGAAAACACGATTCAATTGAGCATAGTTAAAATTTGGATTATAAATTAATGGAATGCTAAGCTAACATACTATTACTGCATACTAAATCAATACACTCTCGTTGTTCGTTAATTCTCTGAGATTAAAATGAATGTGTAACTTAGAGAGAGAGAGAAAAAAACTCATCCGGCCTTAATTAAGGATGACCACGAGGATCCGGAAATTAATAGGATACAAATATAATTAATTAAATATGAATATTGTTATAAAAATAAATTGTAATAATTAAGCACCATTGATTACCAATTATAAAATAAAATCTTAGAAGATGACTATAAAATTATACTGATAAATAAAAGATTTTATGTAAAATTAGCATATCCTTAATTAAGGCCTTCTGAGTGGTATAAATGAAATTGTATAATCTCCAGGGAATCTTTGAGAATTTGCGAGATGATTTTTTGAATTTCAAAAGATGATATTGATAATTGTTTTAAAAAATGATATGTAAATTTTGGTAAAGAACTCCGAGCACCAGAAAATAAACCTGTCACTGACCAATTGAAGAGAGGGATGTTATACTTGACACTAAGGTAGGGAATACAATCAAAACACCTCTTTCGTCTGTCTCTTTTCTTTCAGCTGTAAAGCTCTCAGGCTCTCCTGGGCTCTAAAGCACGCGCTTGCTCCTGTGGGCATCAATTGACATGCCTGTTCTAAGATTTGATAGTGCATGGAAATTCGGGCTCTCTTGATTACATATTCTATTGATTATTTACATAGTATCAGTACATTATTCAACAGTTCAATGCACTTGTATTTTAAGAAATACAGGAAACGAATATACAGAATAGCCTATCAAGTTTTCTGTGCATAAGAAGTTATTTTAATCTTATCTGTCCTGGATTCACTCAGAAGTTACTGTAATAACATTATAGAGAAACTACACTTTCAAATGGTGATATAATAATTAATTAAACAAATCGGTTAATTTAGCTTCCGATATTACTTCATACAAACACAGAAACATTCTCTGTAGGCTATCTTTCATAGCTTTCGATTATTGTTGTCCAAGGCCCCTTATAGACGAAGTCATTTGTTTTTTTATTTCATTACACCGCCTTAGATGGCAGTTATTTTAATTTTAAAACTCATTTATCTCATTAAATATCAGTCCTATCAAAATTTTTCAAAGAATAGAACTTATCGGAAATGAGTTTTAAAGAAACTTTTGTTATGTAACATTTTTCACAAAACTCAATAATAAGCGAGATACTTGGATTTATTTAATTCAGGCACCCTTATAACCCCCCTTTTAAATAACGTATTTTGAATGCCATATAGCCTAAAATCTAAGTTACAACGAACTTAATTTATATTCTAATTTTCATCGAAATCCGTTCAGCCATTATCGCGTGAAAAGGTAACAAACATCCAGACAGACAGACATACAAACAAAAATGTCAAAAAAGCGATTTTCGGTTTCAGGGTGGTTAATTATATATGTTAGGACCAATTATTTTTGGAAAATCGAAAATTACCAGAAAAATTTCGGCGACAGATTTATTATTAGTACCTATAGATAATTGTAACATAAAATATAATATATACAGAAAAACTTTAGCTCGCCCCTGAAAGAGTAGAACTCGTGCTCAGGGGAGGATTCCTGAATTGAAATTAAGAAGTATATAATACAAATGATGATCTACATATCTGAATTTCGTCTATCATCTGATATCTTCTTCTGTATAGAACTCTTCTCCCGTTCACCATTCCTTCTAATGCATCCTTCATTAGTCAGTTTCTTCTCGGCCAGTGACCCAGTCAATTCCCTTTTCTCTTCCTGATCAGTTTCAGCATCATTCTTACTTCACCCAATCTTTTCAACACAGCTTTATTTCTTATTCTGTCTGTCCACGTCACACGCTCCATTCTTCTCCATATCCACATTTCAAATGCTTCTATTCCTTTCTCTTCACTTCGTCATAGTGTCCATGTTTCTGTCCCTTACAATGCCACACTCCACACAAAGCATTTCACTAGTCTCTTCCTTAGTTCTTTTCCAGAGGTCCGCAGAAGATGATCCTTTTTCTGTTAAAAGCTTCTTTTGGCATTGCTATGCTCCTTTTGACTTTCTGGCTGCAGCTCATGTTACTGCTTATAGTACACCCCAAATATTTGAAGCTATTCACTTGCTCTACTGCCATTTAGATTTCTCAAGTTTACCTTCTTTATTTTTCACCCTTATTATTATTATTATTATTATTATTATTATTATTATTATTATATTATTATTATTATTATTATTTACTTACTTACAAATGGCTTTTAAGGAACCCGAAGGTTCATTGCCGCCCTCACATAAGCCCGCCAGCGGTCCCTATCCTGTGCAAGATTAATCCAGTCTCTATCATCATACCCAACCTCCCTCAAATCCATTTTAATATTATCCTCCCATCTACGTCTCGGCCTCCCTAAAGGTCTTTTTCCCTCCGGTCTCCCAACTAACACTCTATATGCATTTCTGGATTCGCCCATACGTGCTACATGCCCTGCCCATCTCAAACGTCTGGATTTAATGTTCCTAATTATGTCAGGTGAAGAATACAATGCGTGCAGTTCTGTGTTGTGTAACTTTCTCCATTCTCCTGTAACTTCATCCCGCTTAGCCCCAAATATTTTCCTAAGCACCTTATTCTCAAACACCCTGAACCTATGTTCCTCTCTCAGAGTGAAAGTCCAAGTTTCACAGCCATACAGAAGAACCGGTAATATAACTGTTTTATAAATTCTAACTTTCAGATTTTTGGACAGCAGACTGGATGATAAGAGCTTCTCAACCGAATAATAACACGCATTTCCCATATTTATTCTGCGTTTAATTTCCTCCCGAGTGTCATTTATATTTGTTACTGTTGCTCCAAGATATTTGAATTTTTCCACCTCTTCGAAGGATAAATCTCCAATTTTTATATTTCCATTTCGTACAATATTCTGGTCACGAGACATAATCATATACTTTGTCTTTTCGGGATTTACTTCCAAACCGATCGCTCTACTTGCTTCAAATAAAATTTCCGTGTTTTCCTAATCGTTTGTGTATTTTCTCCTAACATATTCACGTCATCCGCATAGACAAGAAGCTGATGTAACCCGTTCAATTCCAAACCCTGTCTGTTATCCTGAACTTTCCTAATGGCATATTCAAGCGCGAAGTTAAAAAGTAAAGGTGATAGTGCATCTCCCTGCTTTAGCCCGCAGTGAATTGGAAAAGCATCAGATAGAAACTGACCTATACGGACTCTGCTGTATGTTTCACTGAGACACATTTTAATTAATCGAACTAATTTCTTGGGAATACCAATTATTATTATTATTATTATTATTATTATTATTATTATTATTATTGTTATTATTATTATTATTATTATTATTATTATTATTTATTATTATTATTGATATTTGTAAAATTTATCTACTGGACTTTACCCGAACACGAGCATATGATCATTTCGGGTAACTGTCGTACCATTTAAATGAAAATTGTGAATACATTTGAATTCGAAAAAAATATATATAGGCCTATAATAAATGATTCAAAGAATTTTAGTTTTGTCCTTTAAATGTATAGAAATTTGATCCGAACAAATGTAACTTTTCGTTCTGCATTTATAGGTGGGTCTGGTAGCTACAAAGTAGCTTCGCTCATCTTTTGTTCGTATTGGCAACTGATGTAATAATACTTAAACATCCCACCTCTGTACGTTTTTGAATGATGATTTCGACATGAAAGTTCCTTTGTTAGTGACGTGTATGCGGATATACTTTCTACATTTTCATGCTAGCTGTAAGGCATTGAAGTACAACAAAATACCACATTGATTAACTTCCAGAGAGAATGACTATATGTGCAAAAATGGTTACGAGCAAGATCCTCGGGATTTAATAAATGACAGAGGATGTCAGCCTGTTCTCGAGCAGTCAATTAGAGGGACAGAAATTATATATCACTCACTTCCTCGCCGGAAATAATGTGTTTAAAAATGGACGTTTTAATTTACCTGAGACGGTAGATAACGTCAAAGACGCGACAGAAATTTTAAATGTATTATCGTTTTGGGCTTGAACAATGACGGGGTACCGCCTACACTTCATTCTCAGGTTTGCATAACTACGTCCCCGAACATGGTATGATAACCTGTATCGAAATGTTATTTTTATCCAGCTGAACACTGGATAATGTCAAGGAAGCTTTGTCTAGTTTTATTGCTCATTGTCAGGATTTAATTAACTTATCTTGCTGTGATTTATACAGTTCTACGTACAAAACACTACCTACGTCTATAGATATCGGGGCCTCAGAGAAAATATATAGGTTTAAAAGTTGCAGAAGTAAAAAAAAAAAGTGAATTGGCTCTATTATTTTCTCTCACCACATTTCCTGGTGATTATTATTACAAAACATCTCGATAATTAATTATTCTTGGTAAATCCAAGTCTATACATATATTGTAATACTTATTGTCCCTTACACTGTATCTTTCAAAGGGCTATCGTATTTATTTAGTTACTTACTTATTTACTTACTTACTTATTTACTGACTTTTAAGGAACCCGGAGGTTCATTGCCGCCATTGGTCCCTATCCTGAGCAAGATTAATCCATTCTCTATCATCATAGCCCACCTCCCTCAAATCCATTTTAATATTATCCTCCCATCTACGTCTCGGCCTCCCTAAGGGTCTTTTTCCTCCGACCTCCCAACTAACACTCTATATACATTTCTGATTCGCCCATACGTGCAACATGCCATGCCCATCTCAAACGTCTGGATTTAATGTTCCTAATTATGTCAGGTGAAGAATACAATGCGTGCAGTTCTGTGTTGTGTAACTTTCTCCATTCTCCTGTAACTTCATCCCTCTTAGCCCCAAATACTTTCCTAAGCACCTTATTCTCAAACACCCTTAGCCTATGTTCCTCTCTCAACGATTAATGTTAAATGTTATGTTTTGTTTAACGACGCTCGCAACTGCAGAGGTTATATCAGCGTCGCCGGATGTGCCGGAATTTTGTCCCGCAGGAGTTCTTTTACATGCCAGTAAATCTACTGACATGAGCCTGTCACATTTAAGCACACTTAAATGCCATCGACCTGGCCGGGATCGAACCCTCAACCTTGGGCATAGAAGGCCAGCGCTATACCAACTTGCCAACCAGGTCGACCTCAACGATTAAAATAGCATACAAAATAATGGGTTTTAATGGACGAAATATGTAGAGAAAATATCAAAGGAAATAAACATTATTTTACATTAATAATGGGGATTTATGTCAAAATTAAATGAAAATGCCTCAAAAATGACCGAATAAAGCAAAAAATGCTCTTATGAGTTGAAATAGGCAAAAAATGCACAAAAATGTCCTAACAAATGTATCTTAAAACATTCAGTTTATCACATAGCAATCATGTGAGTACTAAAGCAGCTATGTTTCTGGCTTACTAGAAAAACAGATGCAATTTCATCAAAATCCTAGCCCTAGCCATTATCGTATCGTATGCTTTCTTGTCTGTCGTCTCCAATGACATGGATTATCAGAACGCTAATGAGACAGGGATAGGCAGGGGTGTCTATCTTTTACCGCTCCAGATACTGTCATTGTCACTCATGATGATGATGATGGTGGTGGTGGTGGTGGTGGTCTCTTGTTGAATATAGCGTGCTCTGGACAATGATGTTTGCTATTACAGCTCGCTCCTATCATACGTTTTCTTCAGTATTCCACAAAGTGCCCCATAGCGTCGAGAAGAGGTTTTCGGCTTCCCTGGGCAGTGTGCTATGTGTTGGAGGTAATAACAGGTGACCATAACTCAACCTTTGTAGGAGTGACGTCCACCTCTAGGAACGCCGACGCAGTGAATGGACTCCAGCCGCAGAGCTTTGTGGCACATGTCCATGCCATTATGAATGGTCCCTGGGCAGACCGGCACTCGAGAGATGTGAGAGCCCTGCAGGCGTATCAAGGGTCATTTGCCTCATGCCTGCATAAACACACCTGAAAGCACTTCAATATTTTGTTTTAATTCCCATTAAAGATTTCTGCTTGCTGACTTGTATTAACATTCGAGTGTGCTTCGAGACAACTCTGCAATTAGCGGCCGGGTGTCGGGGTACAGTCGTGCCTAAGGTTTTGTGCCTAGTTGACATCCCTTAAGGATGCCAGATTTTCACAGGGGCGTATTTTGCGGGCTACCGGCGGTAGCCCAAGGAAATTACAAAAGAAAAAGTTTATAATATAACATAATGTAATAATTTTGTATTATTAGTTTTACCATAGTAATTAAAATTAAAGTAATTGTTAGATATATTTTGTGTAATAATAGGGTCAGCGGTAGCCCAAACCCTTTAACCAGTATACGCCACTGGATTTTCAAGTCCCAAAAACGGGACATCTCACAAAGTGGGGATAGTAAATGAATGTGGGCATGCAAGAAGGAGACTTCTCCAAAAGGCCAAAGTTTTTAGTGAAAGGTTGAAACTGATTTGTATTTGTACTTAATGCAAATAAAATTCATTGCTTATAATTAGGGAGCGGATTTTTATGTGCTAAAAATTTAAATATATTTATTTTTATGTGCTAAAAGTACGAAAATATTTGCTAAAAATAAAAACAATATTTTTTTTTTAAATATGACAAAAACCTTACTTAGCTTGAAAAAATGTTACTAGGTACTCACAATCACACTTGAGTATCAGTTGCTACTAGTTGTCCGAGAATTGCAGTGAACAACAAAGGTCATTTCCAAATTCTCCATCACAAATGCATGCCCATTATCTCTGAACGACGACTTATACTGTGAAAACGATCTTTCCACATCACAGGACGTCAGATGTGCATATTTAAAGAAAGGAATGTCACAAACACAAACACTGTCAATTTCACCTACAGGCACACCCTCCAATACTTGAGCAACTTTACACATTTTTTTATATCCACTGTTTTGCCGTGAATGCACACGTGAAGCAGCTGCAATGTGCTTGTTTCCAGACAAATGTTGGGCTACCTGAGAGCTCTGATCTGCACTTACTGATTTACCACATGGTTGGCAAAATAACACTTTTCCGTCGGTAGTAAAAATGTTTTTAAATTCATCTACATATTGCTATAGACGCGATCTTAAAATCGATTTGATTTTGGGCATCTTAAGAGGCTAATATACACACGTCTTAACGTAAAAAAAGTTTCTAGCTACTGACTGACAATGTCGGAGAAAAGCTTCCCATAGCGACGCCACCACGTCTACACTACGCAGCTTATGCTTATGGTCCGATAACGGGGAATCACAACAAGATGTATTTCCTCACTTCATAGGCATGAACAAGAGGCGAGAGATTTGTTTAAATTAAATAATGTTTATACCCGAGCTCTTATCCGTTGTGTTTCACAAACGAAGTGCAGAATGAAATCATCTTCAGCAACAATAAACATTCCTAATTATGTGTTGCAAAATCTCTCCTTCTTGTCCATGTTAATTTATTCTCTACCAATAACACTGATATGCTGCCTAGCAGTTCTCAGAACTTGAGGCGATACTATTACAAAAATGGATCACGGATACACCACATAGCGCTTAGAAACACGAAGGAACCAAGAATTCTTAAAAAGATAACGTACTTCTGAGTAATATAACTGATTTAGTTTTAAAATATTTAAAAGTTTTTGTAAAAAAAATTATTTAAGTAAAAAACTCCAAGATTTATGTGTTTATAATAGATTTCCTGAAAATATGTATTTACATAAATTTTTTTTGTGAAAATGTGTGTTTTTATGTGAAATAAAATTCGGGTTTTAAACTTGAAACTTGACATTCGGAATTTTTAACTTTGTTAATTGTGTTTTATCACACGCAAGAAAAGTATTTAATTACATAGGAATTCGCTCCTTACTTTTAATACCTCAAAAAGGCAGGCATTACCATAGTCTATTGATATGTTGTATTAAAGAAGCTGTACAATAAGATATGTGACAAGTGAATATTGGGCGTATATAGTCTATATAAATTTTCGTCAGTAATATAAATATGCAAGAAAAATAAACAGAGTTGCAATAAAGACAATATTTTGCAATACATGAATACAAAAACATAATAGTACATTATGCAACGAGCCTATAATGAAGGTACTTAAGAAGTGAGTATGGATATTTATGAAACGAGCGCAAGCGAATTTCATAATTTTCATACGAGCTTCTTAATTACCATTATAGGCGAGTTTCATACGACTTTTTATGCTCGACCATATTTCTAACTTGATATTATTAATTTTTTAGCAATGTCCCGTATGTTGTGAGATGTGCGCAGACGCGAAAGTATTAATTTTTTCCGAGGAACATATGTTCACATTGACCTTGCTAGGCCATAATAACCTACAAAGATAACATTGAAATTAAATTAGACATTGAAAAACGAGATGACAAATTGAATTTATTTGAATATTATTTACAATTAACGCTAATTATTATAGTAACAGAACATAACCTTCTGCGACAGTATTGGATTTCCAGCCTCCGTGACTTTTCGCTAATTCTCTTTCGATTGCATATCCGAGAATAATCGATACTTGCGGTTTTATAACGGTACAAAGCTGACTTGTCATTGGCTGAACACCTGTAAGCTGAATTGTCATTGGCTGAACGCCTGTACTTTAATGAGTAGGTGTACTTTAATGACATGCATTAAAGGACTGCTACCAGGTGTATAATTACTACATTTCGGCATGGTCGAGCATAAATAGACTAAAGTGATGTAGGATCTTATGATACGAAGAAATGAACTGAAGTAGTGTCTATGGATAGAAGTTTTAGCTTGACTAGAATACTAAGAACTTTAGTGTAGATTTAAGTGACTGATAACAATGCAGGCAATAGAGAAGTCTGTAAGAATTGATTAATTCTTAAGATTTCAAATTTAAGGTAAAGAGCTTGAAATAATAACTACTTTAGATGGCAATGAATACAGAAATGTGAAGGGCCACCACTGATCTTAAACGAGCTGCTGAAAATAAATGAATAAATAAATATCAATAAGAAAAATAAATAAAATAATGAATAAATATAGGAACAAAGAAACAAATAAATAGACACATAACTATATAAATAAATAATGAAGTAAATAAAGGCTTTTACCTTAGGATTCTTTCATTAATAAATGTCCTTGTATGTAATCGTAGTGAAAACTTTGTAACTAATTCGACAGTCAGAAAATGACTTTCATATTCCATCGGCAAGTCTACCGTGCTATCAAAAAGCAGTAAAAATTTTTAATATCCTCCCTATGAATATAAAAAATCAAACTCAAAACATAAGATTATTTAGGAAAAATTAAAGAAGTATCTAATTTCTCACGCCTTCTATTCTGTACGTGAATTTATGACATTCAGCAACGCTTCATTTTAATTTATTGGTCTTACCCAATATTTTGGGTTTGCCCTGAGACACAGAATAGCTCACAATAAAATTTAAAATGAAAAATTATAGAAACAGGTTTCAGGCAAAAGTGATTAAGACATAAGAAAAAAATAGGACCAAGTATAATTTAAATGAATCTACAGCCATAAAGATGCTGACGAATTATCGCTAGAGAAAATTTTATTATGGTGGTGACGATGGCATCTTGAAGATGTCTCGTCAGCTTGTATTTTTCCCTCCACTTTACAAAGGCTTTCGGGATGGTGCCTCTCGCTCCGAAGAAGAGACCGGTAACTGTGATTTTTTCTATGTTGTATTTCGCCGATAGATACTGAATCATGGGCTCGTAGATTTTCTTTTTCTCTTCGTTCACTTCAGATGGTTGAGTGGCTGAGATTTCAAATCTGATGGTAGGATCAATTATTTCGGCTGTCTGTTTATTCCTATTTATAGCTATGATATCGATCTTACGATTGCTCCCACCATCAGCAATACAATGAACTTCCTCGTGAACGTCTAGATTTTTGGATCGAAGTGCATCTGCGATCATAGAACGTATGTTGTGTTGTATTAAGTATCGATACAAACCCCTTGTGTTGTACTAATATATTGTAAAACTTTTCTGTATATATATTTCAACTAGACTGTGACAATAATAATTAAAACTTTGTAGAATATAACAATAAGATTTTTGGCATGTTCCATATTCTAGCTGTAAAGCGATGTATGAATACCATGGAAAGTAAATACAATACAATACAAAACAACATCTGCTATCCTTATCAGGTCTATGTAGTGTGTATTTTGAACAGGCCCGGACCTGCGGTATACGGCACCTAATCTACCAGTGATTCAAATATGTACTGTAAATTAATAGGAGAGGACTTCACTTCAGAATTAGCCCTATTTACTACTGTTAATGTCCGGTTGTTCTTTATGGTTGTGAAACTTGGACTCTCACTTTGAGAGAGGAACAGAGGCTAAGGGTATTTGAGAATAAGGTGCTTAGGAAAATATTTGGGGCTAAGAGGGATGAAGTTAAAGGAGAATGGAGAAAGTTACACAACACAGAACTGCACGCATTGTATTCTTCACCTGACATAATTAGGAACATTAAATCCAGACGTTTGAGATGGGCAGGGCATGTAGCACGTATGGGCGAATCCAGAAATGCATATAGAGTGTTAGTTGAGAGGCCGGAGGGAAAAAGACCTTTGGGGAGGCCGAGACGTAGATGGGAAGATAATATTAAAATGGATTTGAGGGAGGTGAGATATGATGATAGAGAATGGATTAATCTTGCTCA
>JAJSOF020000001.1:4057012-4184512 GCA_025594305.2 Periplaneta americana
TTAATACCAATATAAAATTAATTGAATTAAATTAATTTTAATTATTTCTATAATAAAATGTAAGTATAATGGTAGTAAAAATATGCTACATAAATGATAAATTTGCTTTCGAAGGGAACAAGAGTAAGGTGGTCCGCGGAACTGTTCTGACTTAAAAAAGTGGTCCCCACTTCAGAAAAGTTTGACAAACGCTGCTGTAGGCTACGCCTCTTACGCTCAGCAGGCCTAATTACACTAGAAGTCTATTGTTCATTAAAAAGGAGGAAATCATCTCTTACTTTTCACGAAATTGTTTGCATCTATTACACGCTCACTTCCTCTAGTTGCGACATTGCATTTCACAAGTGTTTGCGTACTAGTTGCTGCAAAGAATAAAATTCTAATTAACTCGATTCCAGTTTGAAGCAAGATCCCATTACACAGCATCTTACGGGGAACCTTGAGTCAATAGATCTTGAATGAACGAAAGGAAATTGTTTAACATCCTTTTCAAACCGTGCGAGCTGCCCTACTAGGAGATGATGTGGGAAGATCAGAAGAAATGCAGGGAGTGTTTTGAGAATGGTACACTGTAGACCAGGTGTGCAGCAGGTACCTCAGTTTCCAGCCGGATTCTCAACCGATCATTACTCCATTGATCCGGATAATCTGGCTTCCGTGATTGTCAAGCAGGGAGCAATCCTCTATTGGTAGTGACGGCGGTAGAATTTCCAATCGGGGTAAGAGCGCGACACCCGGGTGAGCAGAACTTACTCAGGTAACCAACCCATTTTCCTTATATCCTACTAAGGCCCAGTTTTATAAATACGGTTAATCTAAAGATTATGTTAAACCTAGGTTAAAACTAACCGTGAGTTTAACCCTAGATCATGTATGTAACAGAGAGGTCGTCCTTATAGGCTTTGAGGTTAACAACTTTTTTTCAGGTTTACTACGCTGCCATCTAGTTGTTACATAAGGACTCACGTCATAATTCCTATTTTAATTGCATTAGCGACTGTACTGCCATCTCGTGTTCGTTTACGGCGGACGGGTGGTGATTCTTGCGGTTGTTCTCTTCAAAGTGCTGCCGATTTTAAAATAGCGATGAGTTATCTGTTACATACACCTATGATGTAGGGTTTAACTCAGAAGTACCGTATTACAGAGTCTCGGTTAAGTTAAACCGTAGTAGAATACGATTGGTATTACTGCTAGGAAAGAAAAGTAGACGATCGCAGCTGTTTAATTACATTATTGATTTAAAATAGTCGACGCTCGTGGAGAATCTTCATTAAGAAACATCTTTGTTCTTCCATATCAGAGAGAGTATCATAAAAAAACCTATAGAGAACCAATACCTCAGTATGCTTGTCAGACTTAACCTCAAATAGTTTCTTAACGCTGGCTACCAACGTCATACTCCCAAACACAATGCAATTGTTATGACCATATATTTCATAAATTATACGTTGATATAACTGTAATAAAATTGTTTAAAGATACTCTTGTATTAGCAATATTAGTTGCCTTTCAATGACTACTAAACTATTACTACTTCATACTACTTTTTATCAATAAAACGGTTCGGAACGACGTGTTTCAACCAATCATGGCTGCTTAGTCTACAATTTTTATCATCTCCCTAGCATTTGTTTTTATCACCTCCCTAGCATTTGTTTGTTTTAGCACCTCGTTTAGCATTTCTTTCTTTCTTTGCTAACATTGTACTTTCAATAATTGTACCTTTTAAAAAGATTCATGTTTATTTTCATCATCTTTAATTAAAACTTTTGTATCATTTATCTTGTTTATATTACTTAGGTAATGTTGTAACTTCTGCTGTATGAGATTATGGATAGTTACGTATCAGATATTGTTTAATATATATTATAATTGAAGTGAAATGAAACTTTAATAAAAATGAAACTGAATCAACAGTCTTCTTGACTAGTAATCGTCCATAGAGTTCAATGAAGATTGTATAGTTGGCACAGTTAGTAACAAGAGATCAGATAATCATAACACACTGCACTATTGCCATCTAGCGGAATATTTGTAATGATTAGGTGGCACAATAATACATTTTCAAGATGGTTTAGTATTTTTGTGAGTCATTAATATTTTATTGTATTAGAGTTCTTTATTTCTTCTAATCTTTCCATACTTTCTACTAATCGTGTAATAGTCAATTAAATACCACTTGAATTTTGATTTTCTCTAGATAAATCAAAACTTCTAGTGAGATTACTATACTTACTTACAAATGGCTTTTAGGGAACCCGGAGGTTCATTGCCGCCCTCACATAAGCCCGCCATCGGTCCCTATCCTGAGCAAGATTAAACCAGTCTCTACAATCATATTCCACCTCCCTGAAATCCATTTTCATATTATCCTCCCATCTACGTCTCAACCTCCCCAAAAGTCTTTTTCCCCTCCAGCCTCCCAACTAACACTCTATATGCATTTCTGGATTCGCCCATACGTGCTACATGCCCTGCCCATCTCAAACGTCTGGATTTAATATTCCTAATTATTTCAGGTGAATAATAAAATGCCTGCAGTTCTACGATGTGTAACTTTCTCCATTCTCCTGTAACTTCATCCCTCTTAGCCCCAGATATTTTCCTAATCACCTTATTCTCGAACACCCTTCACTTCTGTTCCTCTCTTAAAGTGAGAGTCCAAGTTTCACAACCATACAGAACAACCGGTAATATAACTGTTTTATAAAGTCTAACTTCAAGCAGACAGCAGACTGGATGACAAAATCTTCTCAACCGAATAATAATAAGCATTTCCCATATTTTTTCTGTGTTCAATTTCCTCCCAAGTGTCATTTATATTTGTTACTGTTGCTCCAAGATATTTATTGCTCCTTTTGAAAGGATAAATTTTCAATTTTTTATAAGTATTTCGATTTCGTACTATGTTTTAATCACGAGATATCGTCATATACTTTGTTTTTTTTTTTTTTTCGGGATTTACTATAGATAAAAAAAAGATAGATTTTATACAATGAACTAATACTAATACTTTGTATTCAATTCACTTGTAATTTTAAGTAAAAAAAGTATGAAGTAAAAAGAGTACAATTGTACACCATACTATTTTGGTGCACAATCCTCATAATTTGTATAAGTTACATGTGAATTTTTTTTGTAATCTATTATATTGTACTTCTGTGAAAATAGGACCCTGAATTTAGGTTTAGTGTTCTACCATTTCAACAAGGTCTTACTTACTTACTTACAAATGGCCTTTAAGGAACCCGAAGGTTCATTGCCGCCCTCACATAAGCCCGCCATCGGTCCCTACCCTGTGCAAGATTAATCCATTCTCTATCATCATATCCCACCTCCCTCAAATCCATTTTAATATCATCCTCCCATCTACGTTTCGGCCTCCCTAAAGGTCTTTTTCCCTCCGGTCTCCCAACTAACACTCTATATGCATTTCTGGATTCTCCCATGCGTGCTACATGCCCTGCCCATCTCAAACGTCTGGATTTTAAGTTCCTAATTATGTCAGGTGAAGAATACAATGCGTGCAGTTCTGTGTTGTGTAACTTTCTCCATTCTCCTGTAACTTCATCCCGCTTAGCCCCAAATATTTTCCTAAGTACCTTATTCTCAAACACCCTTAACCTATGTTCCTCTCTCAAAGTGAGAGTCCAAGTTTCACAACCATACAGAAGAACCGGTAATATAACTGTTTTATAAATTCTAACTTTCAGACTTTTGGACAGCAGACTGGATGATAAGAGCTTTTCAACCGAATAATAACACGCATTTCCCATATTTATTCTGCGTTTAATTTCTTCCCGAGTGTCATTTATATTTGTTACTGTTGCTCCAAGATATTTGAACTTCTCCACCTCTTCAAAAGATAAATTTCCAATTATTATATTTCCATTTCGTACAATATTCTGGTCACGAGACATAATCATATACTTTGTCTTTTCGGGATTTACTTCTAAACCGATCGCTTTACTTGCTTCAAGTAAAATTTCCGTGTTTTCCCTAACCGTTTTTGTATGTTCTCCTAACATATTCACGTCATCTGCATAGACAAGAAGCTGATGTAACCCGTTCAATTCCAAACCCTGCCTGTTATCCTGAACTTTCCTAATGGCATATTCTAGAGCGAAGTTAAAAAGTAAAGGTGATAGCATCTCCTTGCTTTAGCCCGCAGTGAATTGGAAAAGGATCAGCTAGAAACTGACCTATACGGACTCTGCTGTATTTTCAACAAGGTCTTGCTACTCATTTCCAAAGAGTCGTTTTTCAGCACTGTAGCATTGTGTGTTATGTGAAATGGAAGTATCACTAAATATCGCCAGTCAGAGCGTTGCGGTCAGAGCACTCTGAGCCACGCGGTAACGCGGCGAGTGTCTGTAGTGGGTTAATGGAAGGCGATCCCATCTCCAGCTCTGCATGTTGTTTGCTCACGGATCCACAACACGGTCTACTGCGTGTCGCAATTGTTTATTCTCTTATTTTCACTCCTCGCTATGAAGTTAATGGATCTAATTGTTCTCGAGGACTGAACGGTATTTTGAAAGTGATAGTTTCTTTCGAGTGTTTCTCTAATTAGACCCAGATTGTCTTACAGAGTTGCGCGGTTTGTTTGTATTCGGTGTTATAAATCCGTCACTGTAGCTCTATTAATTTCATAACTGTTGACTGGGAAGGAATACGCTTTTGTACAGGGACATCATTTTATTTTTACTTCAATTTTTATTGTACCTGAGTTTTTTAATGTACTTCACTCCCACCCCCTCTACTAGTAAACTTCCGACCGTTCTCCACACAGAATCAACCGTATACAGTCAAAGTCGCCTTACGGTCATAGTAAACACAAACAGTACTCAAATAGTGAGTATATAATAATAATAATAATAATAATAATAATAATAATAATAATAATGATTTATTTTAGCTGGCAGAGTTAAGGCCGTAAGGCCTTCTCTTCCACTCAACCAGCAAAGTGTATATACATATGCATGAACTTACAAAGAATTCAACAATTTGATTTAGATGAGAGTTACATGTATACAAGAGTTATTTACGAATTAAACAACAAAATACTATGAACTATTAATTAAACACTGAAATAAACTGTGTAGCAAATTAAACTAAAATACATAGAATGTTAATATATTTCAAATGATATTAGATAATAGAAAGAGATTATTATGAGACAATTTTGAAAATGCAGCACAATCAGGATGATGTCTAAAGAAAAAAAAAAAAAAAAAAAGCAACAGTGTAGTCAGTAATATTTTAAATCAGTATGATTGGAGTGAAATGCTAATAAGGTTATCTTTTAAGCTGTTCTTAAAGGTGTTTGTTGTCTTGCAGCCCCTAATACTTTGTGACAAGGAATTCCATTGACGCGAGGTGGATATTGTAAAAGATGAGGAATAACAAGATGTTCTATGAAGAGGTATATTTAGCGTGCCACAGATAAGTGATCTGGTATTTACGTCGTGGTTAGTACGTTCCAGAAATATGTTCGCGCTTTCCAGTGACGAAAGAGCTTTCAGTATTGAATCATATTCTCACACAGGTACTATCGTCCGTTTGCCTATATCGCATCCCGGTTTTCCCCACCCGCTTCTGCTCGCCCCTCTGTAAAGGGTAGTGGCTGGGCTGTCTTAGCTGTTTTCTGAAAACATTAATTTCTGTTAGGAATTGGACGTCTACGTAATATTATACAACTGTTTAAAATAACTTAAATAAAAGGGCCCCGTTAATTAATTGTCACATGATTTCCCTCCTTTCTACGAACCTGCGACAAAACCACTTGGACGGACAGCAGATAGCATGTCTGAGTAATTTTATCTTTTCAGATCGGACAGAAGTGAAGACTGAATTTATAGTACCGTACGTAAGGTAATATTTTATAGAGCAGGTACAGAATTATTTCAACATGAGTTACTAGTACGAAGTATAAAACTGGTAACTGGAATTAGGTGCAATAGTCTATAGTGCGATAATATGCAAAAAAGAACTAAAGCCTGTATCGAAATGAACGGCCACCATTTTCAAAATTGTGTTTAAATATCCATATTATGATTATTTTTCAATTTAACTTCATTCTCTATATTGTATGTTAATGTGCTGTAGACAGTATAATGTACACTGCATAATGAATACGTCCGAATGGATAGCTCAGTTCGTACGATTAAGTAAAAACACTTATTGTTAATACTGTACTGTATTTTGATTAAAGAAAAACCCAATGAAAATTATCAAACTCAAAATCGCGATATTTCCTAGTTTACGTAAAATGGATTAACTACTTTTCTTCCCTCCTATACCTAATGAAGTGATCTGTTTGTATTTTACGCCAGTATCATCGAACTCCAGTTGTGGAAAGGGTTTCCGGTTCCAAAGGTATAGCCAGGTTAATATTAGAAATGTGAGTAAAAATAAAGTGATGTCCCTGTATAATCGATTTTGATGTTTGTGTTTCGAAACAAAATGCCACGCAGGCCTAGTGCTTAGAAAGAGAGTTTCTGACTGACACGCTTTTCGAGGTCAGGAACATTGCGTTACTGTCACATTCAAAGAATTAAAATTAATTCTTATATTTGTTACCAATGCATAAATTATAATTAGGGACCGGATTTTTATGTAATTACATATTATGTTCCTTTCAACCTAACCGTATATATATAACAAATCTTTGCGAATCTTGTAATTACCATTAATATGTTAAAATTTGATACTACATATTTTTACATATTTACCCCACATTACATATTACGGCTTGGTATTACATAAATCTACATATTTAGGGAGCTTATTCATTTTTACTTCCCTGAAAGGAAAAAAAAAAATCTGCTGGGGACGTTTAAAATTTGAAATACACAGATTTAAAAAGCCTTTTTACCTACCCAAGAAAAGAGATATTTCGGGACGAAACATGACGTCCTTACTTCCGGGAAGTAAAAGAGGCACTCACCCCATACCGCCCACTGTAAATATGAGTGAACAAAAGGCAACCTTTCTCATACAAGTACCTTGTATTGTAAAAATCACTCAGAAAGTAGCGTTGTCTTCATGCTGTGGAGTAGGACGAGGACGACGTGATTTGTCTCGAACTATAATTGTTATGCACACGTCTTAACAAGCCGTTCCCATGCAATTTGCAACCTGACTCATCCTCTTAATAATCCTTCCAGGGAAAACCCGTCAAGTCTGACATGAGCCACAATAAAGTAGCCGACTTTTCAAAAGAAGCTGGAGTAAAGGAACAAACTGGAAAGATGTTGAAAGATTAAAATAAATAATCCAGTAAAGCGAAACAGTGCTTGCAGTATTGTTGTGTCATTCATTCATTTCACTCAGTTCTCTAGTTTTAATACTTCCAGTATAAAGTGAAAGTGAGTTTATCTACTGCTTTTAACTAACTAAAATGGCCCCTGTATCTTCAACCCTAACGACAAAAATAAAATCATGGATTGCGATGGATGAAGCTTTCACTACAGATGGAAAAATAGTAATGTGTGCGGTTAAAATGTCACGTGCTCTATGAAATCACAACTGGAGAGTCTTACCTATCCTATACTTGCCACATATTAATATTAAATATTTTCTTGATTTTACATATTTTGGTACATATTCAGCTTATTTTTCTTACATAAATATGTACATATTTCACACCTTGATATTACATAAAAATCCGGTCCCTAATCTATATATATAATTTGAACTGGTAATGGAAATTACGGGAAAACGGCTGAACGGATTTTAATGAGTGACCCCTCATTTTCATGCCTGGCATCCAAAGTTTTTCGGAAAAGTAGTAGTTTTCACTGAAATGTCAATTTTTCAACATAATTTTCCTATTTTCCAAAATCCAACTGTCGTCAGTTTTGAGAACTAGCTAAACTAGCTCACGGCCGATTTGATGCTCCCTTCGCTTCTTTGTATAGAAAGCTAAGCGAGCATCAAGTCGGCCGTGACTAAAATTGCATTTCAGAATAAAACAAAACACACACTACAGTAAACAATATTACACGAAGGCCATGATCTGCAAGAATGCTGACATATTTAGAGCTCCAATTAAATTGGTTATTAAAAACTTAACTTACTAAAAATAATTTACAGGTTCGATTCTGTGGTCTGTAATTTTCTGGGTACAGCTGTGTATTGCACATTAAAACCTACAAAACTTGAGGTGGTTTGATGACATTATTACCATTAGAAATTAAATATTATTGTAGTTAATGCCGTGCCACTATTTTCCATTAATTATACATATTAATGCTATATTGATGATATAAAAGTCAAACGTTTTGGGGTTATATAAGTAGATGTAGAGAATAACTTAAATTAGATTTTGATTTCTATATTTTACTGAGTGGCGGCTATATAGTATTATAGAATATGTTACTGAAAGCTATAAAACTTACGTAAGATAATAATATTATTAAAAATCAAATATTTTTATAGCTATTAAAGAAGAGGAGTTGGGTCTTTTTCATATATTTAATGGCGGTGTGGTGTAGATATTTATATGCGTGGTTCTCTTCAGTATTGGCTCGAGAGAGAGTATCTTTCATTATTATGGAAGCAAATAACTTTCAGAATGTGTGGTATTCTTAATTGAAAATAAATCTGAAAAATGTTTATTTGAACGTCTAATGAACTTAGTTTGCAGCATTTGCTGCACAAGCCACTAGTATATATATATATATATATATATATATATATATATATATATATATATATATATATATAATTTGAACTGGTAATGGAAATTACGGAAAACGGCTGAACGGATTTTAATGAGTGACCCTCATTTTCATGCCTGGCATCAAAAGTTTTTCGGAAAAGTAGTAGTTTTCAATGAAATGTCAATTTTCCTACATAATTTTCTATTTTCCAAAATCCATCTGTTGTCAGTTTTGAGAACTAATTTGATCGAATCACGGCCGACTTGATTGAATTTCAGAACAAAACACACACTACAATAAACAATAGGCTATTACACGAAGGCCATGACCTGCAGGATTGCCGACATATTTAGAGCTCAATTCAATTTGTTATTAAAAACTGATTCTGCAGTGTATAATTTTCTGAGTAGGCTTACAGCTGTGTATTGGATATTCAAATCTACGAAACTTGAGGTGGTTTTATGACATTATTACCTTTAGAAATTAAATATTATTATAGTTAATATCATGATGCGTCTATTTTTCATTAATTGTACATAATATTGATGCTATATTGATGACATGAAAGTGAAACGTTTTGAGGTTATGTAAGTAAATGTAGAGAATATCTTAATTTAGATCTTCATTTCTATAATTTACTGCTATATAGAACTACAAAACGTAAGTAAGATAATAATATTGTTATTAAAAATGAAATATTTTTATACTTATTAACCCACTGGGGTTGGGTCATTTTCATATACTTAATGGCGGTGTAGTGTAGATATTGATATGTGTCATTGTCTTCGGTATTGGCTCGAGAGAGTGCAAAAATTACAGTTCCTAAGGAAAGATCAAAAGTATTACTTACTGATAAAATAAGAGGCCTAGAAAATGTTGTAGTCTCCAGATCATTTCAGCAAGATCTCTTAGTAGGATAAAATGATTTTACGCTCTACATTTCAAGTTCTACATGCAGCAGCTATACGAAAATGCTATTGTTCGAAAGCTTAACAAACCTGACATTTTTTTTAACTTTTGCCTACAATCCACAATGACCTGAAATAGCTACTGCTATCGTCCTGACATTGTTACTTGCGTTTTCGCGTTGAAACTCAAAAACTGAAGTTGGATAGGTTCAAGAAAAAGTATTAGGCATAAAAAATGCATTCAGAGGAGTATGTTTCATTATTATGGAAGCAAATATCTATCAAAAAGACAAGTATTCTTCATTGAAAATAAATCTGAAAAATGTTTATTTGAACGTCTAACGAACTTAGTTTGCAGCAGCATTTGCTGCACAAGCCACTAGTATTAATATAATAGGGCAATTAATAAATGTATCATTCTTCATCGTATTCTAGCCAACAGTATTTTACTTACAGTTTATAAGCACTTTTTCAGTTCATCATCCAATATGGTATATTTCGTTAGGTGGAAGTTCAAAATTTCTTTAGATCCTGTAATTTTTCTTCTCTGAATTAAAAATCTATAAGAATGAACAATTATAGGCCTAAAAAAACATTATTGACGCATTATTATAAAAGTCGTAAACAGTATTATATAGGCCTAACATCATTTACTTATCGATCGTCCAGTTCAAAAGTGCGACAACAAAAATAATGCCATTTTTTTTTAGTTATTTATTCTACTGAAACCCCCTTTCGGAGCTCTTTCCGATTCAATATTGAGATGTCATATTTACAAATAAAAAGAAAAAAAAAAACTGAATAACCTGCTTTAGAAGTAATTATAACTATGGAGTTTACTAATTCATTTTTAGTACATTTCGAAATGTATTAATAATGAACTGGAAGATTGTGATAAACTCGTTCTGAATACTGACTCATTTCTAATTGTCGTGGTTATGAACCAGAACTCTGCTCCTTTCTAAGTGATTTATTTGAAACTTTCAACTGAAGATATCTCAAAACTTGTTTTTTTTTTTTTGTCGCACTTTTGAACTAGACGACCGTTATGTTTACAATACTAGATAGGACGTTAATTAATCATTAAAAGAGCAAAACTTTTTCACAATGGCAGGTTTAAAACACAGTATTTGTCTAGGATGAAGATTACATAAGTCCATAATCAAAATCCACCACGAATTTTCAATATTTTCCGTTATTGAATCTAAATTCAATCACAGAACTAAGTCGTCAATTACATGGGTAGTTGCCTAGGATCGCTACTACCGCCTCATTTTTTAAAATCACTTTCGTTGTCGTGTTCTTTTTTGGAAAAGTTAACACCTTCATTCCATTATTGAAATATTAAATGCATAAAGTTAATTTATTATTTTAATGAAGCATATTAAATTCCAATAAACTCGAAGATACCTGCAAGAAATAAGTAATATAATTTTTGTTTGTGCAAAACGAACTGAAATTTACTATATAGCTTCACTCATTCAAGATTAGCGATAATTAACTATGAAACCAGTAAATATTAATTTGCATTTCCCTTTACAACAATAATAATGGAAATATGAATTAATGGAGTAACTTACTCGTACCGAACTTGTAGTGTAGGCTTTTTTTTTTAATCACACCAGAATTGGTTGATCAATAAATTTTATTGTAACATTTTTTCTACGTCTCTAGTAAAGCAACAAATAAAAATAACAACAAAATTAACAGCTATAATTAAAAACGTTAGGCCTAAGCAATAATAATTCTCCAGAATTGAAAATAAAACGATCAATAAATTTCATTAAAGCTAACTTCTTTAGTAAAATAACACATAAAAATAATAACAAAATTAATAGCTACAATTAAATATATATCCTCTGAAAAAAGTAGACCTAACCTTTATTTCTCTGGAAATTTAGCAGCCTAAAACATTTAACCGTATCTTGTCCTTTCGGTTAGACTGAAACATTTCATTGTGAAATTTAAGGAAAATATATTCTAACAGTAAAAAATTAAGAGTTTTGTTTCCACAGCATTCTTGTGGAAACCAGGAACCTTTCTGAATCTTTCGGAAATCGGACAAAGGATAACTCTGGCCTCTTTCTCTTACTGTTGCTGATTTTATAGATATTATTATTCCAATTATTATATTTTAGCCATTAACATTTTCATTACAACTAATAACGTTATTTCACAAGCATCACTGTGAAATACGTGGCACTCGATAGAATACGACAAAAGTCGAAACAGTCTATTGTTTCTAGTTGCTAACCGCTTGGAGCGCTTTATCACGATATTTGCAAAAAAAAACACCTCAAGCTTCGCGACTGTATATAGTAGACTGTGATTCAATATAAAAAATAAATACCTATTTTTTTTTTCTTTCTCGCTGTTATTTATACTCGCTTTAACTTCTCTGGTCATATCGCGAGTTAATATTTTGTGTGAAACCCGAAGGCTTGTGTACTATTGTTGAGACTGGTTCTATTGTTGTGAACTAGATGGCGACTGTATATGTATTACTGATTTGTTATGAATATGATTTCGGTGATGAATGAGGCCGGTGATATTCAGGGATGTTGTGGCCCGAATTTCCTGGCATTTGCCTTACGGTTGAGGGAAAACCCTGAAAAATCTCAGCCAGGAAATTCACACCTATCGGGAATCGAACCCGGGCCCACTGCGTAAGAGACCAGCATGCTGACCCCTACACCACAGAGGTGGTCAAACACCTACTTATAAGTGATATTTAAAGTGATTCTGTGTACTGTTTTAGCTTTTATATTTCTTGTGTGTAGATGGAACTACAACCGTGCAATTGACTATAAATAAATATAAAATATAGGCCTATATACATTTCACAACAAGTAATAACAAAAATAATTTTTACGTAAAACGTTTTTCTGTGTAACGATCGATAAAAATTGTAACAAAAAGTCTCTGTTCATCCACTTCGTACTGAACATTAAACTTCTATATCATCATCATCATCATCATCATCATCATCATCATCATCATCATCATATTCCAGGCACGAAATTAGGCCATTGTTGGCCTGTTTCGGTTCCAGCTATACAGGATCCAATAGACGTTTCTGTGGACGTCCAGGTCGTCGTCGTCGTCCTTGAGGGCGGTATTTTAGCATTTCTTGGGGTGTCCGGCCATCTATTTCTGTATTCTGTAATTTTTTTCTTCTAATGGTTGCATGTTGAGTTCCTGCAGTATATCCTCGTTCCTCTTGTGGTCCAGAAGTGTGTATCCTGCAGTTCGTCGCAGATATTTCATTTCAGCTGCTCTTAATCTGCTGATATCTCTTTGTTTCAGAACCCAAATTTCGCTTCCATAGAGGAGAGTTGGTAGTGCAAGGGTTTTATATAGCTTTATTCTGGAATGTTTCTGTACTAAACTTGGTTTTAGGGTATGGTTTAGCAGTCCTAATATTTGTAAAAATTTGTTAATTTTTCTGCTTACATCATTCTCTCCTTCGTATGATATATTACATCCTAAGTATGAAAAGGAATTTATCTGTTCTAAAACTTTTATATCAAACCAGGAATATCACTGCAGCATACTAAGGCACTTTCTGATGACGTCCAGGGTGTAAATTCCTCTTCTCTACTCCTGTACCAATCAAGAAATGTTCCTGGTGCCTCAAAATTTGTTTATTTTAATCTGGACCGTAAGAGCTTAGTTTTTTCCTTTGGTAACTCTAAATCCCTTATTAAATCATTGAGCTCAGATTGGTAAACTCTTCAGGACTTTCACTCTCTATATCGCACAGCATCCTAGATTATATTTGTGATCCTTATCAACTGGTTGGTACAAAATTTTACGTTAGAGCACTGGATTATGGACGCAGAAAAATCACTAGTATATTAATGATATAAAACATAAAATAATAATAATAATAATAATAATAATAATAATAATAATAATGATAATAATAATAATGATTTATTTAACCTGGCAGAGTTAACGCCATACGGCCTTCTCTAACACTCAACCAGGAGTAAAACTGCGTTACAAAAACACTACAAATTTACAAAGTACACTACAATTTTACACACAAAACTGAATAAGATGATAATAATAAAATATAAACAACGATTAAGTAGAAATCAAACATAATATATAACATACAGAAAGAAAGGAAAAAGCATAATAAAATATGAACAGCAGGTTAAAATAAATTAGATATACAAAGTATAAAAATAAGACAATTTTTGATAATAATAATAATAATGATAAAAATTAAGAATAGTAATAATGATAAAAATAAGAATAGTAATAATAATAATAAAAATATTAATAATGATAATGATAATAATAGTAATAAAATAGTGCAGTACAAAGCATACAATGAATACAGTATTTTAAGTACACACAGTAAGAAAAATTATGATTATATATAGCTCAACTTATCACATTCTAGATATACCTTTATCGGAAAATATGAAAACAAAAATATAAAATAAGTTAAATATCACTAGAACATAAAAAAATGTGAATACGTGGAAACATGCAATACAACACTTGTCATAATAGTAAGTTAGTTTGGCAACTCGTCATAAGATAATTTTCTAACTTGGATTTGAAAGATTTGAATGTTCGGCAGCCCTTGACTTCAGGCGGCAGAGAGTTCCAGTGACGAGAGGTAGCAACAGTGAAAGATGAGGAATACAGAGATGATGTGTAAAGTGGAATTTCTAGCGTGTTATCGCGTTGTGATCTATAGTTTTGTGTAAAAAATGTTGTTTGATGTGCCATTTTTTGATGTCATTTCTGGCTTCAGCACACAAAAAAAAAAAACATACAGGAGAGCTAAAATTGTTTAAAACATTTTCTCATCGCAGGTCTGTGAATCTAAGAATTCGCTCCATAATACCAGCCCTTAGCAGGTTTCGTACTTAAGATTATAGCTTCCTATACAGGGATGAAATCATGACCTTTGCAATATTGCAGTAGAATTAACGTAGCCTATGGAAAGTTAATGAGTTTGTTGTATACTCACATATTCATGACTCGAAAATCCAAGTCCAAGAACCTATGACTTCTGTGAGTCTTTCCCTTATCAGAAAGCGCTTTTCCTTTCAGAATATAATTACCCTATAAAGACACTTGAAGAAGGCAAAATATAATGTTGCAGCAAGCGTGCTGTCAATGGAAGCACATGTGCTTCAAGGCTGTGACACTTTTAGCGCCGCCCTCATTAAGGCCTGCTTTCACTGGCAGCTCTTCGAATTGGCACGGGGAGGCTAATAAATTTCATGGCTGGCTGTCACAGCTCCGCCATAATGTGCATCGTCTCTTGGCAGAAAGGCTGCACAGTAATTATAACACTATAATTGATTTTAACTTCATTATAGACATATAAGCAGCTCTTTCTAAATGTAATGACTGCAAAAAGTTGCGTTTCTTGTATGAAAGCATATAGAAATTTTCTGTTCCATGTCCATTGAAGTTAAAAATGATTAATTATTACATGTTTTACCATTGTTAAATAAGTTTGCCACTATGTCAGATTTCAGGCTGTCGTCTGCGTGCTATTTGCACTCTTTTTTCCTTTCATTCGCATTGCACTTTATCTACCCTTCCTTCCTTTTTTAACTTTTCACTCCCTTACTTGTATACCTTCTCTTCCTCTGACCCTCTCTTCCCCCTGCTTATGTACCTTCTCTTCCTCCTGCTTGTGTCCCTTCTCTTCCCCCTGTTTGTGTACCTTCTCTTCCTCTGTTTGTACCTTCTCTTCCTCCTGCTTGTGTCCCTTCTCTTCCCCCTGTTTGTGTACATTCTATTTCCCCTGTTTCTGTATTTTCTCTTCCCCCTGCTTGTGTACCTTCTCTTCCTCCTGCTTGTGTCCCTTCTCTTCCCCCTGTTTGTGTACCTTCTCTTCCTCTGCTTGTGTTCCTTCTCTTCCTCTGCTTGTGTACCTTCTCTTCCTCTGCTTGTGTACCTTCTCTTCCTCCTGCTTGTGTACCTTCTCTTCCCCCTGCTTCTTCTTCCTGCTTGTGTACCTTTTCTTCCTCCTGCTTGTGTACCTTCTCTTCCTCCTGCTTGTGTACCTTCTCTTCCTCTGCTTGTGTACCTTCTCTTCCTCTGCTTGTGTACCTTCTCTTCCTCTGCTTGTGTACCTTCTCTTCCCTGCTTGTGTACCTTCCTCTTCCTCCTCTGCTTGTGTACCTTCTCTTCCTCCCTTGTTGTGTTCCCTTCTCTTCCTCTGCTTGTGTACCTTCTCTTCCTCCTGCTTGTGTAGCTTCTCTTCCTCTGCTTGTGTACCTTCTCTTCCTCTGCTTGTGTTCCTTCTCTTCCTCTGCTTGTGTTCCTTCTCTTCCTCTGCTTGTGTTCCTTCTCTTCCTCTGCTTGTGTACCTTCTCTTCCTCTGCTTGTGTAGCCTTCTCTTCCTCTGCTTGTGTACCTTCTCTTCCTCTGCTTGTGTACCTTCTCTTCCTCTGCTTGTGTTCCTTCTCTTCCTCTGCTTGTGTACCTTCTCTTCCTCTGCTTGTGTTCCTTCTCTTCCTCTGCTTGTGTTCCTTCTCTTCCTCTGCTTGTGTTTCCTTCTCTCTCTTTCTTCCTCTGCTTGTGTTGTTGTGTTCTTCTCTTCCTCTGCTTGTGTTCCTTCTCTTCCCTTCTCTTCCTCTGCTTGTGTTCCTTCTCTTCCTCTGCTTGTGTTCCTTCTCTTCCTCTGCTTGTGTTCCTTCTCTTCCTCTGCTTGTGTACCTTCTCTTCCTCTGCTTGTGTACCTTCTCTTCCTCTGCTTGTGTTCCTTCTCTTCCTCTTCTTCCTCTGCTTGTGTTCCTTCTTCCTCCTGCTTGTGTACCTTCTCTTCCTCCTGCTTGTGTACCTTCTCTTCCTCTGCTTGTGTTCCTTCTCTTTGTGTACTTTCTCTTCCTCCTGCTTGTGTACCTTCTCTCTTCCTCCTGCTTGTGTACCTTCTCTTCCTCCTGCTTGTGTACCTTCTCTTCCTCCTGCTTGTGTACCTTCTCTTCCCCCTGCTTGTGTACCTTCTCTTCCTCCTGCTTATGTACCTTCTCTTCCTCCTGCTTGTGTACTTTCTCTTCCTCTTGCCCTTCTCTTCCTCCTCCTTGTGTACCTTCTCTTCCCCTGCTTGTGTACCTTCTCTTCCTCCTGCTTGTGTACCTTCTCTTCCTCCTGCTTGTGTACTTGTTGTGTACCTTCTCTTCCCCTGCTTGTGTACCTTCTCTTCCTCCTGCTTGTGTACCTTCTCTTCCTCCTGCTTGTGTACCTTCTCTTCCTCCTGCTTGTGTACCTTCTCTTCCTCCTGCTTGTGTACCTTCTCTTCCCTCCTGCTTGTGTACCTTCTCTTCCTCCTTCCTCCTGCTTGTGTACCTTCTTCTTCCCCTGCTTGTGTACCTTCTTCTCCTCCTGCTTGTGTACCTTCTCTTCCTCCTGCTTGTGTCCTTCTCTTCCTCCTGCTTGTGTACCTTCCTTCCTCCTGCCTGTGTACCTTCTCTTCCTCCTGCTTGTGTACCTTCTCTTCCTCCTGCTTGTGTACCTTCCTTCCTCCTGCTTGTGTACTTTCTTCTCCTGCTTGTGTACCTTCTCTTCCTCCTGCTTGTGTACCTTCTCTTCCTCCTGCTTGTGTACCTTCTCTTCCTCCTCCTTGTGTAACCTCTTTCTGCTTGTGTACCTTCTCTTCCTCCTGCTTGTGTATCTTCTCTTCCTCTGCTTGTGTACCTTCTCTTCCTCCTCCTTGTGTACCTTCTCTTCCCCCTGCTTGTGTACCTTCTCTTCCTACCGCTTGTGTACCTTCTCTTCCTCCTGCTTGTGTACTTTCTCTTCCTCCTGCTTGTGTACCTTCTCTTCCTCCTGCTTGTGTACCTTCTCTTCCTCCTGCTTGTGTACTTTCTCTTTCTCCTGCTTGTGTACCTTCTCTTCCTCCTCCTTGTGTACCTTCTCTTCCCCTGCTTGTGTACCTTCTCTTCCTACCGCTTGTGTACCTTCTCTTCCTCCTCTTGTGTACTTTCTCTTCCTCCTGCTTGTGTACTTTCTCTTCCTCCTGCTTGTACCTTCCTCCTGCTTGTGTACCTTCTCTTCCTCCTCCTGTTGAGTACTTTCTCTTTCTCCTGCTTGTGTACCTTCTCTTCCTCCTCCTTGTGTACCTTCTCTTCCTCCTGCTTGTGTACCTTCTCTTCCTCCTGCTTGTGTACTTTCTCTTCCTCCTGCTTGTGTACCTTCTCTTCCTCCTGCTTGTGTACCTTCTCTTCCTCCTGCTTGTGTACCTTCTCTTCCTCCTGCTTGTGTACCTTCTCTTCCTCCTGCTTGTGTACTTTCTCTTCCTCCTGCTTGTGTACCTTCTCTTCCTCCTCCATGTATACCTTCTCTTCCTCCTGCTTGTGTATCTTCTCTTCCTACTGCTTGTGTACCTTCTCTTCCTCCTCCTTGTGTACCTTCTCTTCCCCCTGCTTGTGTACCTTCTCTTCCTACCGCTTGTGTACCTTCTCTTCCTCCTGCTTGTGTACTTTCTCTTCCTCCTGCTTGTGTACCTTCTCTTCCTCCTGCTTGTGTACCTTCTCTTCCTCCTGCTTGTGTACTTTCTCTTTCTCCTGCTTGTGTACCTTCTCTTCCTCCTCCTTGTGTACCTTCTCTTCCCCCTGCTTGTGTACCTTCTCTTCCTACCGCTTGTGTACCTTCTCTTCCTCCTGCTTGTGTACTTTCTCTTCCTCCTGCTTGTGTACTTTCTCTTCCTCCTGCTTGTGTACTTTCTCTTCCTCCTGCTTGTGTACCTTCTCTTCCTCCTCCTGCTTGAGTACTTTCTCTTTCTCCTGCTTGTGTACCTTCTCTTCCTCCTCCTTGTGTACCTTCTCTTCCTCCTGCTTGTGTACCTTCTCTTCCTCCTGCTTGTGTACTTTCTCTTCCTCCTGCTTGTGTACCTTCTCTTCCTCCTGCTTGTGTACCTTCTCTTCCTCCTGCTTGTGTACCTTCTCTTCCTCCTGCTTGTGTACTTTCTCTTCCTCCTGCTTGTGTACCTTCTCTTCCTCCTGCTTGTGTACCTTCTCTTCCTCCTGCTTGTGTACCTTCTCTTCCTCCTGCTTGTGTACCTTCTCTTCCTCCTGCTTGTGTACTTTCTCTTCCTCCTGCTTGTGTACCTTCTCTTCCTCCTCCTTGTGTACCTTCTCTTCCCCCTGCTTGTGTACCTTCTCTTCCTCCTGCTTGTGTACCTTCTCTTCCTCCTCCTTGTGTACCTTCTCATCCATCTTTTATATCCTACTTCTGCTTTTCCTCTTTTTCTTCTTTCATATTCCCCTCTTCTTGTCCTTATTCTCTTAATTTTGTTTCCGTTGTTATTTCTCCTCCGTATTCTGATTTGTTTCCCGCTATCGTCTTTATCCTCCCTTTCCTCCCCGTTTCTTCTCCCCTGTACACTTTCGGCTTTTCTCCTCTAGACTCTTCCATGTGTCGGGGATTACGCATTAGCCTACTTCTATCCCGACTTTGCAGTCTCTATTCGCATATTCTTCAGGTTTGTAACGTCTTACAGAACATCTTTTAGTACAAACTTCAGGCATTTCATTGACGATCTAATCCCGCCCCTTTTTAAGGCAGCTGAACAGTTTCTCAGTGTTTCGTATAATGAACCTGTAAGAGGACGTGTTAATAACATTACGTCGTATCCAGTGAGTTAGCGCCACATTTCGCGATCGCTCCATAATCCTCCTTTTCCGCGCCGCGGTCCAACTTTTCAGTTGTTATTGGGAGCCTGCATTTCTGTAAGCTCTCTGTACCAAATGAAACATTGACACTAAAATTGCGATAGATTTTAAGCTTACTACTTAGTCAACTGTAGCAAAAGTTTCGGGTAGTTATACATTGTGAACGAGGATAATGCCGGTCTCTATAGAAACCAACAGCAACCCAAACAAGTTCCACAATGAAGAGATTTTAGTCAAAGCGTATAGCGATAGATCACAAATCATTAATAAAGGATGCTCTGGCATTTTTTAATTATACGTAATATTGTTTAATATGCAATATTATATTGGGTTATTTTACGACGCTGTATCAACATCTAGGTTATTTAGCGTCTGAATGATACGAAGGTGATAATGCCGGTGAAATGAGTCCAGGGTCCAGCACCGAAAGTTACTCAGCATTTGTTCCTATTGGGTTGAGGGAAAACCCCGGAAAAAACCTCAACCAGGTAACTTGTCCCGACCGGGATTCGAACCCGGGCCACCTGGTTTCGCAGCCAGACGCGCTGACCGTTACTCCACAGGTGTGGACTGCAATATTATATATTTATAAGAAGTGAAGATTAGACTTTTCGTATTGCTGTTAATCAGTAACAAGTTCACGACGTTTCAAATATTGTTTTTGTCTTACTTATAGTAGTTTTACTTCGTGGATACAAGATATAATAACGAAGTACAATGTATCTCTTTCAAACTTCCCACATTTTAATTAATCATTGCTAACAAACTATGCGGAATTATGAAATGATACTGATATTAAAAGAAAGAGAAACTCAAAGAATTTTCATTGTCAAACACTAATAGAACCTCTATATGTGCACAATTGGAAGCGCGAACAATATCAAGTCTATAATTATGTGTGTGTATTCCGCCTTTGCTTATCATACAATTAAATGAATAAATTAATTAGTCATATTTTTCATTTACGTTTTCGGTACGTAAATTGTACCATCTTCAGATGTATGTATATGATGCTAATTGTTAACCAAGCCTGTGGGTACATGTATCGTAGACTTAAATGATCAGTGTTTTTGTGCATACTGTGCTATGTCGGTGAAGTGTTGCCATGATTACATAAATGATTACCTTAACTCTTATATACTATTTGCTGGTACAACACATCATCAAAATTAAATTAGAATGTTTCAGTCAATATTTAAAACACTATTTAAAAACACTATTTAAAAAACACTGTTTAAAACTGTTTAAAAAGCAATTAGTTTGTACATCACTTTAAATATATGAAGTATGTGATCACTTATTGTGTGGTGTTTGCCGGTGTGAAGTTAAATGAGGCAGTTGTGGTGATCTTGTTATTTAGCGTTGAGCTGGACGTAGTATCGTTAACATGGCTATGTTTGCTAAAAGTGGTGTTGAGACACTTCTATAATAGTTGATGGCATTACTGTGATTTGTACCCATAGATGTAATGTTATAACAGAATGAAGGTTGTCAAGTCCATGGATTTAGTATCGCCTGGCGTGTCTGTAACAGTATGATTAAGTATTAGTCTATGAATTTGAAATTGGGAATATTTGTAATTGAAAATTTGGAAATTCCTTTAACTGGTATTGGTTATGGTTAACTGCTGGGGGTAATGCCTATTATGTAAGAAAAGTAACTTACAGTTTTAACGTGTATTGGTCTGCTCGTGCTTGATGCTAGGCTGATACTAAAGCGGTGGGCTTGCTCACAGTATCGGTATACCTTCAACATGAATATCAAGTCTATTCGATTTAGTTCCATGTTCTGTCCAGCATGTCCATTGATACTATTGCAATTGTGTCACCGATATGTGTTCGTAAATCTTGAAGGTCTTGTACCGCAATCGCAAACACACGGTCTTTTACACAGCTCCAAAAGATGAAATCCAGTGGAGTGATGTTTGGCGAAAGTGGTGGCCAACAAATTGGTCCGCCGCGTCCAATCCAGCGATCTGAGAAGCTTTCTGTGAGGGAATTCCGAACATCCAGACTTCAGTATGGGGGGAGGGCTCTGTCTTGTTGGAAGATAACTTGAGGTTACAGATCAGCTACCTCGTAGAAGACCTACAAGAACTGTTCCAGCATGTCTTGGTATACCGGGCCAGTCATTGGCTCCTCATGGAATAAAAAATGACTGATAATCCTGTTCATCAGGCCTCACGAAACGTTTAATTTTGGGCTATCTCGGACATATTTACGGTGGAGTGTGGATTTTCTGTTTCTTTTCCTCTGTACTCTTCATATGTTTTCAGATTACCTCTGCTTATGGTGGCATTTTATTGTTGTAATATAACAAATTAACTTAGGTACTGTAAAGGTCACTGCTTACATTAACGAGGCACATGCCCTTAGAAATTATGATTTTTCTATGATTCCGAAGGCCATGATGACTTAATTGGGAATTAAATTATTAATTTGCTTTTTTTTTCTTAAATGCTTAACTCTTGTGTCATAAGGAACTCTTGTACCTATGCATGTAACTTTTATCGACATCAAATTGTTGTGTTCTTTGTAGGTTCATTTACATGTATTGTGTACTTTTTGCTGGCCGAGTGGAAGAGAAGGTCTTATGGCCAGCTAAAATAAATTATTATTATTATTATTATTATTATTATTATTATTATTATTATTATTATTATTATTATTATTATTTACTTACTTACTTACTTACTTACTGGCTTTTAAGGAACCCGGAGGTTCATTGCCGCCCTCACATAAGCCCGCCTTGGTCCCTATCCTGAGCAAGATTATTCCAGTCTCTATCATCATATCCCACCTCCCACAAATCCATTTTAATATTATCCTCCCATCTACGTCTCGGCCTCCCTAAAGGTCTTTTTCCCTCCGGTCTCCCAACTAACACTCTATATGCATTTCTGGATTCGCCCATACGTGCTACATTCCCTGCCCATCTCAAACGTCTGGATTTAATGTTCCTAATTATGTCAGGTGAAGAATACAATGCGTGCAGTTCTGTGTTGTGTAACTTTCTCCATTCTCCTGTAACTTCATCCCTCTTAACCCCAAATATTTTCCTAAGCACCTTATTCTCAAACACCCTTAACGTATGTTCCTCTCTCGAAGTGAGAGTCCAAGTTTCACAACCATATAGAACAATCGGTAATATAACTGTTTTATAAATTCTAACATTATTATTATTATTTTTTTTTCTGAAATGCAAATGCATTAAATATGATTTAAGTAAGTTAAATTACAAGTAGTTAATTGTGGATTAGTAACATGTTGTTTTTTATTATTTTAGTGGGTTATTTTACGACGCTTTATCAACATCTAAGGTTATTTATCGTCTCAATCAGATGGTGATAGTGCCGGTGGAATGAGTTCGGGGTCCAACACCGAAAGTTACCCAGCATTTGCTCATACAGGGTTGAGGGAAAAATCCCGGAAATAACCTCAACCAGGTAACTTGCCCCGACCGGAAATCGAACCCGGGCCACCTGGTTTCGCGGCCAGACGCGCTAGCCGTTACTCCAGAGGTGTGGACAACATGTTAGGTGAAATTGGCCCTTAATCTTCAATTAGTAATAGATAGTAAAAAGAGATACATATTAATTTTGAATAAGAAATGATAAAATGTCATTTTAGATATGAATTCTTAGAACCCATTTTTTGCTTTTGTTTTCAATGTTGTGTTGATTATTTTATACTTTGTTTAATACTTTATATTTTGTTTAACGAGGCAGTGTAGAAAAGAACATACCGCCTCGAATAATTTTATTGTTATTACGCATGTTTCCATTAATTGAAAGCGATAACAATTTTATGAAATACTGACTTTCATATCTCCCAAGTATTTTCGCAATGAATGACTTTCAACAGTTTTCACCGTTTATTTGACTGAAGTCGACTCGGTCTGTTTCAAGCAACCTGTTGTCTGAAATGCAGGCCTGCGCTACATTCTCGCCCCCGTAGTCTCACATCGTATTACTTGCTGACTCCGCTGTTCGTTATTTGCCGTCTTCCGTGTTTTATATTGCTACAGTCCGTCGGGACTTCCCCTCTGGGAGCTTCAACCGCAAGAACTGATGATGATGCATTGGCCACAGTCGTAGATTCTTGGGAAGCACAGCCTCTCCCTGTCTCTGTTGCCGGATATAGATGTCGAAGTCGTTGCAATCTGGTCACATTCATTTCCGAGACCTCAAGATAAAATAATATGGCACTTATCAGAAGAGTAACTCAGGGCGGGTGAGTCGTTTTGGATCTGAACGCCGTGACAGAGGCTTCCGAACTCCATGTAATGGCACACAAGACCCTCTTCACGTTGCCTTCTCCCCTTCTTCATTACTTCCCTTTCTACTCTTTCCTTTTGCTTTGCTGCTGTTTGCGTCAAATGCCTAGACAGAATCATTTTATTACAGTACCACAAACTTAAATAGAAATTCTCCGTTCTTATTTTCGTTTGTATGACACTTATATAGGGTGTTAAGGAAAAGGGTCTAATATTTTGATTGGTAGTAATAGTAACCATCATGTTAGGAGAAAATCCACAAACGATTAGGAAAACACGGAAATTTTACTTGAAGCAAGTAAAGAGATAGGTTTGGAAGTAAATCCCGAAAAGACAAAGTATATGATTATGTCACGTGACCAGAATATTGTACGAAATGGAAATATAAAAATTGGAAATTTATCTTTTGAAGAGGTGGAGAAGTTCAAATATCTGGGAGTAACAGTAACAAATATAAATGATACTCGGGAGGAAATTAAACACAGAATAAATATGGGAAATGTCTGTTATTATTCGGTTGAGAAGCTTTTATCATCCAGTCTGCTGTCAAAAAATCTGAAATTTGGAATTTAAAAAAACAGTTATATTACCGGTTGTTCTTTATAGTTGTGAAACTTGGACTCTCGCTTTGAGAGAGGAACAGAGATTAAGGGTGTTTGAGAATAAGTTGCTTAGGGAAATATTTGGGGCTAAGAGGGATAAAGTTACAGGAGAATAAGTTACACAACACAGAACTGCATGGATTGTATTCTTCACCTGACATAATTAGGAGCATTAAATCCAGACGTTTGAGATGGGCAGGGCATGTAGCACGTATGGGCGAATCCAGAAATGCATATAGAGTGTTAGTTGGGAGGCCGGAGGGAAAAAGACCTTTAGGGAGGCCGAGACGTAGATGGGAAGATAATATTAAAATGGATTTGAGGGAGGTGGGATATGATGATAGAGAATGGAATAATCTTGCTCAGGATAGGGACCAATGGCGGGCTGATGTGAGGGCGGCAATGAACCTCCGGGTTCCTTGAAAGCCATTTGTAAGTACGTAAGTATTATTATTATTATTATTATTATTATTATTATTATTATTATTATTATTAATATTATTATTATTATTTCCTGTAATTTGTATATAATAGTCTAGTAAAGTCGTATTTAATCTCAGACGTGACGTTCTTCACAAAGACGATTATATAGCACGTGATTTATTGCAACATTTGTATGTAATGTGCAGAATACGCTACTCGATGCTGATTCCTTGGCAAGGATGTGTGTGAACGCCTTTGTATTCTGGTACATATGTGTGTATGTGCATGGGAGTTGGAGCAAATTAGCTGTCTCCACGTCTAAATGTAGCCTGTTCAGACTTAGCCTGTATGGGCTTATATCCGGTTGCTTTCTGTACAGGCTGCAGCCTTACAAGGAAACCTTTTCGCAGCGGGCTGGATTGAAACTTGAACACCAGCAATGCTGTACAGACGAAATGGCTTACAATATCACTGCTGCCAAAATATATGCAAGCACAAAATATATGAGTTCGTAATATAGTGCTTCAGTAACATTCTGTTTGTTACCGAAGGGAATTCTAATTCTTTATACAGAGTGTCTCAGGAGAAATGTAAAATACTTCAGGATTATGTACGTTGGATTAATCTACATCGATTTAACCTGATGTAGAGTAAAGGTTGGTAATATTGTGATACTAGTAATATTGTGATAGCTTTTTTGAGAATTTATTACAATTTTACTGAGCGAGAGAAGGACCGGTTTTGTGCAGAAAATTGTCCACTAACATTCCCATTATACGTTGACGCAAAAAAAAAAAAAAAAAAAAAACATCTTCCTCTTGCTCAGTAAAATTGTAAAAAAAATTGTCAAAAAGAACTATCATAATATTATAATAGTGTCACAATAATACCAAGCTTTATGTATGTAGGAATTGTAACGGTTTGGAAATTATTGATGGGCGAACTTTTGATTGAAGAGAGGCATTTTAGAACATTACTGAAGACGCTGCATATTATTTATTTATTTATTTATTTATTTATTTATTTATTTATTTATTTATTTATTTATTTATTTATTTTTGTTTTTTTGTTTTGTTTGTTTATTTATTTATTTATTTATTTATTTATTTATTTATTTATTTATGGTTTTAGTTTTCTTTTATTGTTTTGTTTGTTCATTTGTTTATTTATTTATGGTTTTGGTTTTCTTTTGTTTGTTTATTTATTATTTATTTATTTATTTATTTATTTATTTATTTATTTATTTATTTATTTATTTATTTATGGTTTTGGTTTTCTTTTGTTGTTTTCTTTGTTCATTTATTTATTTATTTGTTTCTTTATTTATTTATTTATTTTTGGTTTTGTTTTGTGTTGTTTGTTCATTTGTTTATTTATTTGTTTATTTATTTATTTATTTTTGGTTTTGTTTTGTGTTGTTTGTTCATTTATTTACTTATTTATTTATTTTTGGTTTTGTTTTGTGTTGTTTGTTCATTTGTTTATTTATTTATTTGTTTATTTATTTATTTATTTATTTTTGGTTTTGTTTTGTGTTGTTCGTTCATTTGTTTATTTATTTGTTTATTTATTTGTTTATTTATTTATTTATTTATTTTTGGTTTTGTTTTGTGTTGTTTGTTCATTTATTTATTTATTTATTTATTTATTTTTGGTTTTGTTTTGTGTTGTTTGTTCATTTGTTTATTTATTTATTTATTTATTTTTGGTTTTGTTTTGTGTTGTTTGTTCATTTGTTTATTTATTTATTTTTTGTTTATTTATTTATTTATTTATTTTTGGTTTTGTTTTTGTGTTGTTCGTTCATTTGTTTATTTATTTATTTGTTTATTTATTTGTTTATTTATTTATTTGTTTATTTATTTATTTATTTATTTATTTATTTTTGGTTTTGTTTTGTTTGTTTATTTATTTATTTATTTATTTATTTATGTGTTTATTTATTTGTTTATTTATTTATTTGTTGATTTATTTATTTGTTTGTTGATTTATTTATTTATTTGTTGATTTATTTATTTATTTGTTGATTTATTTATTTATTTATTTATTTATTTATTTATTTGTTGATTTATTTATTTATTTATTTGTTGATTTATTTATTTATTTTTGGTTTTGTTTTGTGTTGTTTGTTCATTTGTTTATTTATTTATTTATTTTTGGTTTTGTTTTGTTTGTATATTTATTTATTTATTTTTGGTTTTGTTTTTGTGTTGTTTGTTCATTTATTTATTTATTTATTTATTTATTTATTTATTTATTTATTTATTTATTTATTTATTTATCCTGGTAGAGAGAAGTCCATGAGGCCTTCTCTTCCCGTCTACCTCTTGTGTTGCTCTTGTAGTTATTGCATAATTAAATATATACTCAGTAAGGAAATAAAATAATAGCACAATAGAAATCACTAAGGTTGCCCTTCTTATGTCGATAATCATGTTTGTTTCTAAATACAATGTTTCACGTGTCTGAGCTTTTTGTTCCAAATTCCCTCCTTCAGTTTTAATTGCAATCATGCTATATTTTAAGCACCCTGTATAGATATCGCAACCTGTATTCCAGCTGAAGTTTTTTTTTCTCTCTCCACAAATATCATCAATTTTTTAATACCAATTTTTATTTTGTTACAGGTATGTCCATTGCAACAGTGCTTCATGTCATACTTCGTGTACAATCTCATCTCAACAGTGACGTGTAAGTTCCTGCTTCATTTTGTGAGTTCTTAGACATTCACGGTGACTGTAATCAGAAGTATGCTTTGATATTTCTCCGTCAAGTTCCAAGACAGGGTAGAATATCCAAAAACTTAATTGCAATCTTTCTTCATTTATTGCAACATTGACGGAAATGTAAGGCTCATCTTACGTCGATAATTTCGTAATCTGTTATTAAACGACGCAAACGACGGAATTTTGGCGATATGAGACCATAGATTACCTTAAATTTGTCTTTACAGTTGGGGAAAGCCTAGAAAGAAACCCAGCTCCTGTGAAATTAGAACGCACTTTACATATAACGGATCTTGCAGAACAGTATTTGCTGTAGTGATAAAGAAATCGATATAAGTTAAAAACGTTAAGAAAAGAGTTTATTAATTAATTCATTCATTCATTGTGTTCTGCCCAAGGGCAGGTCTTTCACTGCAAACCCAACATTCTCCAATTTTTCTATTTCCTGCCTTTCACATGTTTTCCGAATACTATCCATACTATATCTTAATGTCGTGTATCATCTGATTGATATCTACTTCTGCCTCGAGCTCTTCTCCCGTTCACCATTCCTTTCAGTACATCTTTCATTACGCAATTTCTTTTTAGCCAGTGACCCAGACAATTCCTCCTCCTCTCTTTGAAATCAGTTTCAGCATCATTCTTTCTTCACCCACTCTTTCAAACACAGCTTCATTTCTTATTTTTTCTGTCCATTTCACACGCTGCATTCTTCTCCATATCCATATTTAAAATGCTCCTAGTCGTTTTGTTCACTTCATCGTAATGTTCATGTTTTTATACTACGCAATGCCACGCTTCACACACAAGGAGAGGGTAATAAACATAATTATATGCAAACTAGTCGCAAAATGATTTTAAAACTATACACTTTATATGTAAATTTTATAACAGTTGAGCGTTATTTATTACCCTTGTAATAATTTTAGAACGTGCAAGAAAATTGCGTTTTGAACTCAGTTTAGGCGAACGCCATTAAATATTAGAGGTGAATTTATATATACACCTTATAGGCTACAGTGTGGAAAACCATTGACTGTTCACATATGTAATTGGATTCTAAGTTTGGTAAATATTTTGAAAATTATATACAAATAATAGAATTCCACGCCAAATTTTAAATTACCATCCTGTGGGCAAGAGATCCTTGGGCAGACCGTTCAAGTGTTGGCAAGAGACCGTAACGGGCCAAGGATGATGATGATGATGATGATGATGATGATGATGACATACGAATAATGGCGCTTGCAGTTTGTAAACTGTATTAGTATGAGTGTTGCATCATTCTATCTAGAGATAGTATGATGGCTGCCCTTTTTTTTATTATACTCCAATTTTACAGAGAACCTTATTTTACCTGAGATAGGTATGTTAGGGTTATAAATACATAATAATAATAATAATAATAATAATAATAATAATAATAATAATAATAATAATAATATTAATAATAATAGTGATAATAATAATAACAATAATATGATATTGATTAATGAAGTCTCCTATTGAATTAATCTTACGTTTCAATTATGAAATTAATACAATTTTAAGAATCTATAAATTCAGCAAATCTGTACAAAGTTTTATAATTTATACACATGAATGAATGAAATGCATTGAGATGCAATTAAATACTAAAATACAATCTTATATTATAAAAAAAAAAATTGAAAGTCACTGGAAAATAAAAAAAAAATATATCAAAATATCTGTTACGTTATATGGGTTACAAATGAAAATATGTATTTATATAAAACAAATGGTGCATTGCTTGTTGTGTAAGAAATTTTCCTTCGAATTATTAAGAGTGAATTTGTGTAAAGTCAATTTGTACAATAAAATTAATTGTGACTCTTAAACAAATCTTATATTTCAATTAACAAGTTTCATGAAATGTATACTATATTATAACCCAAGCAAATAACAAATCCTAATATTCACTAGAATGTAGTTTAAATTTCTGTGGGTTGAAATCTCTGAAGACGTTACACAGTTTTCCGTTAAACAATGTTGCTACAAGCAGTTTTTAAATGGCTGCCCTTGAAGACAATTATTTTCATAAATTAGCTTAAGAACAAAAATGATCACTAACCTCAACAATATCGTCATAATGGAGATTGAAATTAAAAATCTAAAAAAGAAATCAGTTCCAGTTTGTAATCCTTTATTTATTGAAATGAAACATCTTTCAGCATCCTTCTATTGCCCAGCATAAATGAATAATTAATCTTGAGTTTGTTAACATATTTCTTTTTGTCTCACATATGCATTAAATTTCTCCAATACGTCTAATAGTAGCCAAATGTCATTTTCTAGCCATTCATTTTCATTTCTCTTTCATGTAATACAATGGAAGGGGTAACAAAATTCCACAGCACAAGCTATCACGACTTCCTAAATAATATAAATCAAGGTGATTCGAAATCAAAGATTACTAAAATGTTATTTTCGTCCATTGGGCCGTGCCTCAGCTCGATTATCTAGTTCTGGAAACAGGATTAAGCTCCTGATCGCGATCGGGACGATGACACAGTATAATCACGATCGCGATTAGGTCGAACAGAACCAATACCCGGTAAGTGTGAAATACCACATTCAGTATTCCCAACGTAACACACATAACAATTTCCCTCTTCTTACCGCTTAAGTGACATATTGATTTTACTGCTTTAGGCTTTTAACATATTATTTTTAGAGACGTTTAACATAGTAATAATTATAAATTGGAAACTTACCACTGCAATTTCACCTAAATTGCAATGTTAATTATTGTTTTTATATATTGTCAAAAATTAAGTAAAGTCTACTACTCCACGAAACGTATTGCATTCCTGATACAAGTAACATTAAGGAAGCCGTGAAAAAATCAACAAGATTCCAGATGCCGATGTTATTACTGCAATATGTTATATAAATAATATTGTTAAAATATTAAAATGAAAAATAAATCATTACATAACCTTACCGTTTGTTTTAAGTTCGCATATATAGAATGGGGGGAAAAAAAGACAGACGTATATCACGGCCTGCTAGAGTATAGTAAACACGTAAAACATTTTATAGCAACAATGTTGAAGAAAGATATTTTGGTTTTCCGAAGTTGCCATTATTAAACAGAAACCAAGATGGAGATTTCATTGCAACTAATTAGAAATTCGTCTTTCAGGTATGTAATAAACTATCTTCGCACAAAATATTGTACGATACACGAGCGGTATATTTGTTTTCATGTTCTCGGAAATTAAAAAAGCTCAACTACGTTTCGCCTTTTCAATCTTTTCCTCGACCATGAAAACGTCAACATACCGCTCTTGTAACGTATATTACTATTTCTTCAGGTATATTAGCGAAATTGATAGCTTTGAGAATCAATTACTTACCTCTTAAAACAACAGTGAAAGCATTCTATAAACTTATCTGAAGAATCAGCTCTCACTTTATTCGATGAAAGAGTAATGGAACGGAGATAAATTCTCTCCGGCACCGGGATTTGAACCCGGGTTTAAAACAACAGTGAAAGCATTCTATAAACTTATCTGAAGAATCAGCTCTCACTTTAGTCGATGAAAGAGTAATGGAACGGAGATAAATTCTCTCCGGCACCGGGATTTGAATCCGGGTTTTCAGCTCTACGTGCTGATGCTTTATCCACTAACTTAAACTGAGACGATTCTGTCCGACACCGGGATGGGTATCCGGTGCGGCTTAGTGGATAAAGCATCAGCACGTAGAGCTGAAAACCCGGGTTCAAATCCCGGTGCCGGAGAGAATTTATCTCCGTTCCATTACTCTTTCATCGTATGATGACGCAGAATATCTGCATGGAAATATCATATGTACTTCGGTACATTAAAATAATATAGCCTACATGATATGCGTAAATCACTTCGTGATTTAAGACGGCGCTTATTCCGTCGGATCCCGGCCAACTAGTCACTCATAACGAGTGCACCTCAGCACATGTGTGGACTTCGGTCCTACGTTCATAGACATCTATGACGTAGTGCAGAGGGCGGCCACTAGAGGGAACCCAAGAGTTGGAACTTAATCTGAGACGATTCTGTCCGACGCCGGGGTGGGTATCCGGTGTGGCTCAGTGGATAAAGCATCAGCACGTAGAGCTGAAAACCCGGGTTCAAATCCCGGTGCCGGAGAGAATTTATCTCCGTTCCATTACTCTTTCATCGTAAGATGACGCAGAATATCTGCATGGAAATATCATATGTACTTCGGTAGGTACATTAAAATAATATATCTCACTTTATAGTTGGAAAGTTCTGAGTTTATATTGTACAAATAAAACGAAGTCCTTTCATTCAGTTAAATTTAGTACTAAATCGTCTGTAAATGTGGCACTGGATTTCACTCCGACGAAACAAGAATGAATATAAAAATGTTTGATGTATTTAAAGTTTCTACAGTCGTGCATTTGTTTCCCCGTTCGTCATCGCCAGCCCGTGTAGTATCAGGCTTAAAAAGCGAGTGTGTCCCCATGGTCCGGCTTATCACTGGGGACATCTTTGCCTTCACGTTCACTCGATTGAATATTCAAATGCTTTGTGGACGTAGACTAAATACGATTAACTACAACCCTCGCTTCTAAGCAACACACCATGGAGGGGGTAGTAAGTTCGGGGCTGAAGCTCCATGCGGCCATTACCCCGTGGGGGGGGGGGATTATTCAGGAATCCCAATAGCCTGGAAGGCTGAAAGGAGAATAGCCTTCGACTGGTTGAGCCCAACAATGACGGAGAATCTGCGAATCGCCTCCAAAACGGATTTATATATTGCTGTAGCCGCTTTTATTTTCGTACAGCGTCATTTGACGTTAAATTACCTGAAAAACTGAGCACTTGCTGTAGGTTCAGGGTGATTTTATTCTTCTTTCGTAAGTATTTCGACCGTGTCAGAATTTGGCCTTCTGCCCTTTTGCGGTCTATTTGAAATGTGAATGCAGAAGAAGAAAAAAAGATATCTGATGACGTCACATGGATGAATATATAATAGGATGCGAAACTTACTGAGTTTCCCTTAACACATACTAGAGGCGCTGTTGTAGAAATTGATCTTGCTGCCACCTGTTGGGGGGAGGGGCGTTATTACATCTAGCAGCGCACCAAGTAGCGAAAAGAGTAATTACTCCATGCATTTATCAGCACACCTGGTGACGAAAATGTTAAACTGTGTAGAAAGTATTCCCTCCCATCCTCATCGATATTCAAAACTAACCCAATTTAAAATAAAACATTTACAGTTTTATTCCTCACAGCATCTTCTACTGAAAATTCTTACCGGAGCCAACAGGAAGATAAAAGAGACGATCTATTTTACACTACCCAATTAAAATATAATCAGACAGAGACAAAAATAAAGCAAAGGATTAGATAATTGGGATTGTATTCTTTGGGTATTTATTGTACAGCGCAATGGAAAAGTCTGCAAGAACTACTTGGATAGTTCAATTTATTATATTACTATTACTTTACATTACATTCAACAACACTATTTTTACAACGTCCATAAACATCAATCTTTAACATACACTGCTTATACACGCATGTAGTATCACTTTATATTCACTTATTAGCAAATTTCTGTCTGCTATCTCGTCTCCTCGAAAAATATCTCGAACGGATAAATAGAGAACTCTGGGTAATGTACCCAACACGTAGTTATTATGTTCACCACCTACGACGTTGGGCGCTGATCATCTTATTTCAGCCCCCCAACGCCAGATGGTGCTGACCGCAGTTTCGCATCCTATTATATATTATTTATCCATGACGTCACTTTTGATTTTCATTGACTCGTAGACTAAATTTGCATCTGTTCTACGAAAAATCAGTCTCTAAAGAGGGGCCGTCTTTCAGAGAGGTTTCACTGCACATTCTAATTCGAATATAAAAGACAATAAACTGTGCCCTAATATGTAGTCTGATAGGTTTTTCAGAGATATTTTTACACCGAAAATTAGTCAGTAATTCAATAATTGTTTGCATCAAATTGGTTTTCATTAAATTTTCAATAGCCATTATTGTAATAACTAAGAAATTAAAGTGACTTCAAAGATAAACCACAGATGTTTGGGCCAATTATACAGTGTTCATAGATTTGATAGGAAACGTAAAAAAAATTATACGTATATTACAGTTATATAAGCACTAATAAATATAATATAATGATTAAAAAATTAGTAAAAGTCAGACATGTTTCGGAGATGCTTCTCCATCCTCAGTTCCATCACCTGAACCAGCCGTCGTGGTAAAGTCACTGAGGATAGAGAAGCATTTCCGAAACATGTCTGACTTTTACTAATTTTTTAATAATTATATTATATTTATTAGTGTTCATATAACTGTAATATATATTTTTTTACGTTTCCTATTAAAGTGACTTCTTTACGTCCAGTAATTTCACTATTTTCCTGTGTTATAGGGGTAACTCGGCTAATTCCACAGTACGGGTAAATCCGCAGTAGTGCATATATGATTTTACTGCGGCTTTACAAAAGCGCGAATGTAAGTTTTGAGAGGCTGTCAACAGGAGGCATGTCCTCTGCAGTGCTATAGAAAAAAATCAAGGATATTGGTCGACACCTCTGTCGGCAATACAGCGAAACATCGAAAGTTGACAGTTTTTCGTGTTTTACTACACAGCTGCGAAGAAAGTGAACATTGTTACATATAAATTGTTCCTTTTATGTTACTTTCATAATGTATTTCATAATTATTATTTACTATTACGGAATTAAGCCAAGTCCTTTGCGGATTTATCCGCACTGTTGCAGAATTACCCGAGTTGTTCTTTTTCAACGGTAATGTATGTACAACTAAATATATTTGCATTTTAATAGGTCTCTTTATCTCATTTGGTAATGAAAGATTTCGTCCATGTCTACATACCTTGATAATATTTTTCAATATATATTTTGATAGATTTACTTCTTAATATTGCGGAATTAGCCGAGTCTCCTCTATGACAGCTGTTTTGTTTTTCCCGGAATATTACGCATTGGTAGGTTTGTTGAGTCTTTAGTTTTCAGTGTATGTATAACTGCATATTTCGGTATTTTGAGTGAATATTTTAGGTTTTAGTGCATACACTAATAATGAGTTATCGTCAGGGACCAGGGACGTAATGGGCCGAGAAATCGAAGTTTTCCACGAGACATGGGGTTAAAGGGAGAATTTAACACCTCTCATTTGCATTATCTTTTTCGTAATTCCTTGCAACTTTTTCCCTTCACTTATCCGGATAATAGAATGTGTGCTGTAATTAATTTAGAATTTGGCTTCAGAACTTTCACAGGATTTCCTCTCAGTTTTTTATGAGATTCCTTTTAATACGTCAGTTTGTTTCTCACGTTAAAGGTCGTAGGCTAATGGATAACGCGTCCTCGCGCTATCTGCATGTTATTACGGATATGTGGAGAATGAGGAATGGAGTGAACTGCCTTAGGACAGTTTCATTGTATATGATTAATCATCGCGTTTCATCAGCAAGAGTGGTTTCAGGAGCGGCCATTTATCCTCCGATGATGAACCACGCTGTACCAACTTGTTAATAATCGGGCGGTGTAATAGCGCCGAGCACTTACAGAAAGCTGTCTGGGTGGAGTGCCATACATAACACGTCACGTGGCCATTGTGCGCAGCACTTTGTGCTCTCTGTCCCGCGATATTCGGCAAGAAAAGCAAACGAAGTGTGAACTTCGCCGACAACCAGTAGCTGTAGCGCCAAGTGAGTTCGACTCCAAGTACATAGACTATATCAGGTCTATAAGAATAGAACATAAGAGACTGATTTTAATATTAATTTAATAAGACGGTGAATGTGAACCTACAGTAATGTCAGTAACTTGGTGACGACGCCAGATATACAGGGTGTAAACGATATAAGCTGTCAAAGAGATATTGTTTGTAGAGCATAAATAGCTGAAGAAAAAAGTCAAATGTTTTTTATGTAACTGTCATGTTTTTTTTCCCAGGAAAAAAAAATAGTAATATGCGTTACAAGAGCGGTATGTTGAAGTTTTCATGTTCGAGGCAAAGTTTGAAAAAGCGAAACGTAGGTAGTTGAGCTTTTTAATTTCCGAGAATTGAAAGAAAACATATCGCTCGTGTATCGTACATTATTTTGTGCGAAGATCGATTATTACATACCTGAAAGAGGAATTTCTAATTAGTTGCAATGAAATCTCCATCTTGGTTTCTGTTCAATGACGGTAAATTTGCAAAACAAAAATATCTATCTTCAACATTGTTGCTTTAAAATATTTTCTGTGTTTACTATACTCCAGCAGGCCGTGATATACGTCTGTCTTTCCCCCCCCCCCCAGTCTATGACGAGTCTGGAATCTTGTTGATTTTTTTCACGGCTTCCTTAATGTTACTTGCATCACGAATGCAGTAACTTTAGTGGAGTTGTAGAGTTTACTTAATTTTTGCAAATATTTAAAAACAATTATTAACAGTGCAATTTAGGTGAAATTGCAGTGGTAAGGTTCCAATTTATAATTATTTCTATATTGAACGTCTCTAAAAATAATATGTTAAAAGCCTAAAGCAGTAAAATCAATATGTCACTTAAGCGGTAAGAAGATGGAAATTGTTATGTGTGTTAGGTTGGGAATACTGAATGTGGAATTTTAGACTTTCCGCGGATTGGTTTTGTGCGGAAACCAAGCAAATACGCACGATCTCGCACAAATATCTTTTGTGAGTCTAATGTTTTTGGAAAAGAGAATAGACAGTCATTATTTAGGCTTACTTTGTCCGATATGTATGCTGAAGCAGTCGTTTGTTACTCTGTTGTGTATTGGTATGTGTTGGGTGCAAGGTCATTGGCAATAACAATTTTACGTTCAGTCGAAATGTAAACAAATAATCAAACTACTATCAGTCTTAAAAACATGATATTTTACAAATTAAAAATACAATTATAAGGTATAATTAAATTTAGCTAGATATTTTGTTCAGTAGAGCGATATGTATTGCCTGTATAATTTTGGCAGTTTATATCGTTTACACCCTTCATATAGATACAGACGAAAAATATCCAGATAGAATATGGAACGTGTCAAAAAAATTAATAGTAGTATAAAGTCTTAATAAATAGTCGCCCATTTTATAATTAATATTATCTTAAGCTGAAACTGATCAGGAAGAGGAAAAGGAATTGGTGGGTTACTGGCTGAGAAGAAACTGCCTACTGAAGGATGCACTGGAAGGAATGGTGAACGGGAGAAGAGTTCGGGGCAGAAGAAGACATCAGATTATAGCGACATAAAGATATGTGGATCATATATGGAGACTAAAAGGAAGGCAGAAAATAGTAAAGACTGGAGAATACTGGGTTTGCAGTGAAATACCTGCACTTGGGCAGAACACCAAATGAATGAATTATCTTAAGTTGAGTCCCTGATCACATATAATAGATTGATCAGCCTAATGGACTCCTTATGAAATTGCATGGAATAATAGCTTGCAACTGTACTTACATCTAGCGGTCATTACCAAAAATGCCTTTTCTATAGTGGATGCTATGGTGGTCACCCCAATCCAGTTCGTCTTATAACCTCTTTCCTAAATAACAGAAGCTTTCAAGTAAAATTCCAAAACTCATTAGCTGCCATTAAAGAAAGCAAAGGAGGTGTTCCCCATGGGTCAATTTTAGCACCCTTTTATATAATCTGTACATCGCAGATATTCCAACCTCAAAAAAAATAAAACTATATCACTATACAGATTATCCAGCTTTCACATCAACTTCAAAAACTCCATACTTGTCTATTAAAAAATTACAGCAATAACTCCCAGCACTAGAACTATGGATTCAGAAATGGAAAATCAAACTCAACGTAGGAAAAATTCAAGCAACAATCTTCACGAAATGTTATTCTAGACTACTAGACAAATATTATTTTGCTACAGACACCAATCCCATGGACATGAACAGTTAAATATATAGAAGTTACACTAGATTGTTGACTTACATGGCTACCACATATCAACACTAAAATAACCAGAGGTTATACAGAAGAAGACTTCATTTTATACACACTCATCAAATCTTCTGCTCTCAATTACAAAGTTAAAATGAACATATAATACATAACCCTCATTCTATCTGCTCTTCTCTACGCAGCTCCAGCATGGGTATACCCAAAATCAAGTATTTCAAAATAAAATCCCACGTATTTTTCATGGAAGTGACTGGGATACACGAACAATTCAACTACATGACGACCTGGAAATAGACATTGTTTCTACAACCATTAGAAATAAGACAACGGAACTCTATAGGCTCATTCACAATGAAAATTAAACATAACGTAACTTAAAAATGTAAACGTTACGGTAAAATCAAGAACATTCACGATGGGAACATAAACATAACCGCAAAGATACTTGGTAACCATGGAAACATAACAACGACGCCATTTCCTCATATTCTGTCGTAGATATCAGCGCTCTACGATTGTGTTCTGTTTGCAAATCACGTAAGCATAAGCATGAAATATATATTATTTTAATGTACCGAAATACATATGATATTTCCATGCAGATATTCTGCATCATCATACGATGAAAGAGTAATGGAACGGAGAAAAATTCTCTCCGGCGCCGGGACTTGAACCCGGGTTTTCAGCTCTACGTGCTGATGCTTTATCCACTAAGCCACACCGGATAAACTCCGACGCCGGTTAGAGACGATTCTAACCGGGTGAAAACCCGGGTTCATGTCCCGGCGCCGGAGAGAATTTTTCTCCGTTCCATTACTCTTTCATCGTATAAGCATGAAAGTTTGGAGTTTGCAAACTTTCATGTTAACGTCTAACGGCAATGTTTATGTGAATCATTGTGAATGATCCCATTTGGTAGCCTATGCGCAAACTTCTGTGTTTATGTTACGGTTATGTTTAATTTTCATTGTGAATGGGTCTTATCACAAGGCTTCAGTCGACCTGGTTGGCGAGTTGGTATAGCGCTGGCCTTCTACGCCCAAGGTTGCGGGTTCGATCCCGGGTCAGGTCGATGACATTTAAGTGTGCTTAAATGTGACAGGCTCATGTCAGTAGATTTACTGGCATGTAAAAGAACTCCTGCGGGACAAAATTCCGGCACATCCGGCGACGCTGATATAACCTCTGCAGTTGCGAGCGTCGTTAAATAAAACATAACATTTTTTAACAAGGCTTCAGAAAACAACAACCCGCTAACATACTGTATAACCTTCGCACTTATTCAACTGCAACAGATAAGCACCGAAGACCTAAAAGCATTCTCACCCCACTTTTAATAATAGTCGAGCTGTAACTACATGTAAGGACACCTCGACCTTGTAGAGCAGGGATGAGACGATATTAGCTCCCAATCATGGTAGAAGAGCTCGACCTTGATCACGAGCGCATAGCGCGTCCACTACATAGCGTCGTAACGTAGACAACAGGGATGTACATACAGCGAATAAAGGTAGCAATTATTACAATAACTTGCGTTACTAAATTTCTGGCTATGTAATAGGGCTAATTATTCAGTTATTTAATATACATGTACATATATAAACAAATCGAAAAGGGAAGGGTTTTTAGGAACAAAAAGAGAAATAGGAAAAGTTAATTGTACGTTAAATATTTTATTCTTAAAGGCAATTATTTATTATGTAAATACTTCACTTCATTGGTTAGGAGAAACTAATAGGGTCTACCTGCTCGACGTGTGTGATCTCTAAGTACTTTTGAGAATTTATTCAAAAAATAATAATGACAATATAGATTGAAATAGAGTATATTGATTGTGTGATTGTGAAAATCTAGTCCTTACTCTCCAGTCATAATTATGTAATGAGTTTTCTTAGAGTGATTTGTTAGATGCACGTAAAAAAACAAATTGATTAAATTATGATATTGAGAGCCATCGTAATTTTTGGGGTCAAACATTTAAGAGTATATGTATGGTTTTTAAAACTTCCACAATTTTCGGCCAACATTTGTGAAATTTGAACTATATAAACAGATCTACAGTATAATAATATCGTCTGTACAAAATTTGGTGCAATTAGGTCTAATAGTTTTGAAATTATATTTTTAAGTATATTTTATATTGACGTTACTAAAAAAGCTCCTTCCATCAAAGTTTTCAAAATGTTTAGTTCGTATTTGATAAAAATCTTGAAAATAGTTATTGGAATAAAAGTGAATTAGCTTTTTGAGCTTAGTAATAGTATAAGTTAAAGTGCAATCAAAGATAAAATATTATTTCTAAATTAAAGAAACACGTAGTCTAATACAAGTAAATATCCAGAAACAAGCAAAAAATAAAACATCAACAATACATTTAAAATAAAGAAATAAAAGGAATCTAGATACAATCCACTGACCCAAATGTAAATTAATTTACCTTCGATGTCAATTCGGAAATCAATTTATTTCTCTCTTCTCCTGAATAATGTCTATATTTTTTTTTTCATGTTGCGTCTCATAATGCCGTTTTATGCTGGTTTTTTTGCAAATGATATTTTTTACACAACAAACACTGGACTTCATCACCATGCTCGAAGTATAAATATTGTATCTTCCACTCTTCCTTGAAAGCTTTAAGCGCTTTTGTTCCGTCATGATGCAGTGTGTTCTAAGATCTGTACATCCTTTAGCAATGTTTATACAGGTAAAAGAGCAGCTGGCATAAAAGGGCTCTAGCTCGAAATTAGTAGTCACCATCGGAAGACTGTCGTAGAGGTTAGGATTTTTTGAGCCCAAGACACAACTCACCCTGTTAAATAATAACTAAGAGGAAGGATTGAAAGACCAACACTGTTTATACTACAACAGAAGCTGAGTGAAGCTATGGTGGTTCTCTTTTCACGTTGTCATTTCATAACATGGGAATGGTCAATCTGATATACGGTACAGTATATGTGACCAGGGGTTGAGTGTAATGATGCAGTAAGCTCCTTTCTAACCTGCTCGACGACCTCCCTCAGGCCTGTATGTTTGTTTATATCGAGGAACAGGCGCTAGCAGGCTTTTCGTCTTTTCCACGGGGCGCTAATGGCAGTAAGCGATAGTGTCGCTGTGTGACGTCATGTCGTAATTTGTGCGGTGCATACATGCCTCGGCACTAACGTAGGTGGAGAAGTTTAATCACTTTGTGGCCGAGGACTTGAGGAAGCGGAGTGTTTCCATATTTCATGACGGCGCCGTCAAGCGTCACGCAGGGAGGTCGAGCCCACCGGGTCTAGGGCTGCGCTCCCGACCCTGGGCCTTCAAAAATCCATTCCTCACAACAATCACCATCACACTGGTCATGCGAGAGCGATGAAAAGAGACTATTACGAGAGCCTTTCGGAAACTAAGGGCCGGTAAATCATTAATAGTCTTACTAATAAAAACTCTATATATATATATATATATATATATATATATATATATATATATATATATATATATATATATATAGATGTTTAACTCTCTTATACTTATACAATGAGTAGCTCGTTTATAAGTCGTGTGTAAATTCCTTACTAATAATCACTACATACGTCATGTATAACAGTATAACTGTTACACAGCTACGTCATAGTTTCGTCATTACTTCATTACTAAAGGTAATAGAATATCTGAGGTTCTCTATTGCATCCGGTAGAGCACTCTAGTGTGCCGTGTTAAGAATCGATAGTACAACTGGCTCTGATCGATTACCACACTATATTTTGGTAAAAGAGTATAAGCTACAGCAATAACATTCTACTTATTCTGTGCTCTTTGGTTTGTTCTTCTGTGATTACAAGGCAACCATCATCATAAAATGACAGTCGATACGAACAGCTGTTAGAGGGGCTGCCATTTTTTCTCTATATACAACGCTTAAACAAGGGGTTTCATGTATATAACTACTGCAAAGCAATTCCCATTGTATAGTTACAGCCTGTTTATACATCCATCGCTTATGCATAGTTTATTAGTAACGTTTTCTGTCTCAACTCTGCATAAGTCTCGTATAAAAACTATACACGGTTTATTAGTAAGACCGTAAACAAACAAATTATTTATTATTAAACATCACAACCATTACATCTTTTATTGCGGTATTCCTGTTTCAACACATTACCAAGAATAGACCTACAATTTAAAATTATCTTATACAGGGTGGAAGGGAACCTACTACATTAATTCACAGATGTAGTAGATCAAGTCAATGCGAACAAGTTTTGTCATATAAGTTTTTTGATACGTCTAATAGTTTTGAGAATACGAAATGTCACGTGTTGCAACGCTGCAGAGAGTAGCACTTGGGGTCATTGCTTCGCAGCGGGGATCCACTCCACAAGACTTGCGAGAGGAGAATGTAAACAAAAACGTCTCCTCAGATACGTTTCGATCAAATTGCTGTAGATCAAAACGTAAAGTAGGCCTATTCAATGAATTAATTACGCAAATTGATTGGTTTTGAATATTCTTCATTATGCTATAGCATCTTTAATTATTATTTTAATACTTTGAAACTTATTTAACATTCACAGTATTTGTTTATTTCTTTGCTTTTTACGTAATTACAAAACAGTGAAGAATGTACTTTCTTATAAAACAAAACTACTTCCACTAAATATTCGTTTACATTTGATGTAAACTGGAAATAACATTATAACGAATACACATTCTGTAACTCAATCTCCATCTTAATATCTTAATATTTGAGGAAATTAAAAATTAATTTGGAAAATAAATTAAGTTTATAGTAGTGTGTTAAATGTTACGTATTACAGTAATTTGATCAAAACATATCTGAGGAGATGTTTTTGTTTACATTCTCCTCTCGCAAGACTTGCGGAGTGTTATCTCTGTGAATTAATGTAACAGGTTTCCTTCTACCCTATATAAGATACTGTGGTCTAGATATCATTACTACATAATAGTCATTTAAGTAACTAGTGGGATAAGTGCATTATTATCTTCTATGATACGAGTGGCGATAGTTTTGCGGTAACTTAATTGAGCTTAACAGATGTTTGTTTTCATGATAATTATTTCGAGACCGCAAGTCCAGAAATAATTATCTAATGACCGACACGAGTTTAAAAAGTGAAATTAAATTACCTGAGGATAACTATTATCACGAATTGTGAAGTTATAAATAAGATCCAGAAAAATAGTCGAATCGAAGTAGAGATGATAGAATTAAAAGACTCCTTGCTATAAAAACAACTGAATATTTGAGGTTTTAATAAAACTTTAATTTGAACAGTTTTATCATTGCTTAATTATGTATAATTTTGACGGTCTCGAAATAATTATTTAATGAAAAAATACGAGTTTAAAAAACAAAATTAGATTACCTGAGGATAACTATTATCACGAATTGTATTCGACAAGATAATCCCAATGCGAACAACTGTAATTCTGAACAACTAAACATTCGAGGTTATAATAAGATCCATAAAAACAGTCGAATCAAAGCAGAGATCATAGGAATAAAAGGCTCCTCGGAATAAAAACAACTGAACATTTGAGCTTTATAACAACAATTTATTTTGAACTCTTTTATCATTGCTTATGTATAATTTTGAACATGTCTAATTTTATTGTAAATAATTTCCACTTATAATAATTAATTATGCAATAGTTTAATTAATTTTTGTTCTATGTTGAGATTGCGAGTCTGACGTGATCGTTTCGATTGCTGATACATCGAAGCAGGGGCGAAACAAATAAACAAATGAACGTAGGAAGGAAAAAACAATCGCTTATTAATTTTGAGCAGCATCACAGTCTAGTTATTATATTCGTTATGCTATCGGTATAATTCGATTCTCATTGGCCAGTTTACCTTCAGTGAACTCGATCATTTGCTGGGAAATATTTACTTGCGATTATCGCTCGACTATGATTTTGAAAAATTTGGCATTACAATTATTTTTGGCATTTAAGATTATTTTTACTGCGAACGACTTTCCGAGGAAAAGTTATACGCGTGGAAGGTACGCTAGTTCAGTACTGTATCAAAAACGTAGTTTTAAATATCCATAAAATAAGTTTTGTGGGGATAAAACCTTATAATAATATGCAAATGTCATCTACAGTAGTGATGGAGGAAATAAATTAAATACCGATATATTGATATTGCAATATATTGTAAATCTAATTTCGATAATCCATATATATTGCAAAAAATATATCGATATATCGAACGATTATCGATGTATCGCTATTCCATAAGGAAATTGCATTCTCAGGTGTACATTTATTGTATAACAATAAAATTACTTAAATTTTAATATTCCTTTTTACCATTGAAATTAACATCATAAACAGTCAAAAGTAAAATGTAAAATTTTAACAATAAACAATACATTTTCAGTACCATATGATGTAGGTCTTAACCTAAATCATAATTATGGTGGAGGTGAGGTGAGGTTAAATGATATAGTGGGAAAGAGTTAAGTGAACTCTACATGGTTGAGTATTTGATATTGAAACACGATTCAATTATTGTAATGTTATATAGGATTCAATCCAGGACACAGATATAATGCTCTTTTCTACCTAATAACGTAATCATTTTTAAATGTAAGTAAACCTCCCGTCTGTCTCACATTCGCACACGCTGCATTTTGAATTTGGTGCTGCATATTAAACAGTTTGAATTCGAATTCCAGTCCAGCCAATTGGAACAAGGTATTGAGTGAGGTTGCATAATTATGTAACTGTCCACCTTCAGTAGCGCCATCTCTCGGGAACTATCGGAGTTATCTAGTGTGGATTTGTTGTTGTTGATAATGATAATAATTCCACAAAACCCGATATATTATACGATATATTGAATCAAAATTTCGATATCGATATATCGTTATATCGAAACGAAAATATCGGTATTTCGTAAAAACCGATATATCATTCCCATCTGTAATCTACAGCTCTGAATGAAATGCAATTTTATTCCACTATTTTTTTCATTTCGTCCCATCCCGTTATCTCACGATCTCTGCATAGCTTTCGTGCTTAAAAGAAATGCTTAATAAAGCATATATTTTAATAACCTAATCCCCAACTAATCACACACATCTCAGGCTTGCATTTCTTTCCCCAGGTTGTTGACCTATTGCCTGCATCCACAAACGTTTTGTTGGTGTGAATGTTGAGCGTAAGCCGCTTCCCTCCGTCACGGAAATGCTGTTTGTTTCGAAAGGCAGTCGTCTGACCTTTCCTGCATTTCATAATCTCATTTATCTGTTTGCTGCAGCTGCACGATCGACTCCCGAGACATTCTGAACGTTTTGCTTGAATTATCTTGACCCAAATTCCCATTGAATTCTGCACTCTCCTCTTCTCTTGCATTGCGCTGCGATTTTTTCCAATCCACGATATAGGAATATCGTTATCAATTCTGATATGAAAAGAAGAATTGAATGGACAAATGGGAGAGAGGGTGAATAGCAACTAAAGGTATTCTAGACTTCTGCTTCCTTGCAGGCAGGGACTGATTGAATTGCTTAGTGGGGTCCAAGACAGTAGGCCACTTGCGTCAGTACGAACTCCACTGTTCCTCTGGGAAAATAAACAGAAACTGGATTTAACCAAGTAGAAAAGTGGTGAACAACTGTCGGCAAGCAACTGCGATCGCAGACGGGCTAGCAAGCTTCGAAGAAGAGTCATCTTTGCCTAAAATCTCGCTCGCCGTGATCTGTTATGATTATTATTTCATTTAATTTCATTGGTTGTATTCCGCACATCTTATATTAGTATTGGAGCTTTAAGATGTGGAACAAGTCAACATTTTACAAGATTACAAATTTTTGGCGAAATGTAGTGAGCTGAGGCCGAGAATTTTGCACCATAGGTTTGTCCTTCCAACGCATCTTGGTGGGTCTTCTGTATTTCTGCCTGTTGGCTTGTAATTAAGTATTTTGTTTGAGATCCTGTGTGAAGACATTCCTTCTATACTATTTTGAAACCAGTTTGTTGTGTATGTTATAATTTTGTTGCAAATTTTTTCTACAGTAAATGTTCGTTTAATTTCTTAATTTCTTTTGTGATCAAAAAACGATGTATCCAGCTAATGGTCGAGCCAAAGATAAAAAAAATCTTAATTTAAATTCATTGCGAAATTTACCTGAAATGCTTGTATGTATTTTTTTATTTTATTGGGTTATTTTACGACGCTGTATCAACATCTAGGTTATATAGCGTCTGAATGAAATGAAGGTGATAATGCCGGTGAAATGAGTCCGGGGTCCAGCACCGAAAGTTACCCAGCATTTGCTCGTATTGAGTTGAGGGAAAACCCCGGAAAAAACCTCAACCAGGTAACTTGCCCCGACCGGGATTGGAACCCGGGCCACCTGGTTTCGCGGCCAGACGCGCTGACCTTTACTCCACAGATGTGAACTTGTATGTATGAATTCTTTAGAATTACTGTAATAATAATAATAATAATAATAATAATAATAATAATACACCTACCACTTATATTTTTAGTTTCCTTTGATTTTTCTGTATATTTCTCCATCCATCTTACATTCTCCATGGTAACAGATAACGAGATTTCGCCATGACATAGGTCTAACTTAGTTCTAATGTTCGCCACTTACGACACCTGACGGCAGTTGACTTTTTATTTTTTCCCCGTTAGAACTAGATGGTACTGATAGCAATTTCGTATTAGTCATCACTATTTCGCATCCTATGTGATGTGCACAGCCATGACACTAGACGACTCAGTAAAATTGCTTTAATAAAAAATTTGTTCTGCTGTCTAAATATATTAATATTTATAATTAACATATGGCCTTAAAGGTGGCAAATAAATTTCCATTGAAGTTGTTTTATTTATCTAAGTCGCTTTTTACACGTCGAGTATCGTACCGGCTTCTAACTAAGGCATTTTATGATATGAATGAGTTTCTCAATGTTGAAAGTCATATGTTACACTTATAAAATACTTTGTGATGCATGATTTTTATAAATTACTAACAGGCGTATTTTTCTAACACTTAAGTTACCATTGCCTACGTCTATAATACTTGTGTTGACAGATTGGAATTAAATAAATAAATATCATTGTTTTTATTCATGCTTTCATCACAGTCTAATATATACAGTCACGAAGCTCATACGTAGTAAATATGCATCCATAGATAGTTGCTAACCACTAGGATCGCTACTATCGCCTCATTACAGACAATGTGAAATAGTACCGGCACAGTCTATTGTTCCTAGTACCCTCAACAACTCAAGCTTCGTGACTGCGACATATTATACGACCCCAATATTATAAGGAAAAATATCATCTAACGTCGATCGAAGTTATTGGATTACTGATTGGGGCTAGAGGAACCATCACAAAAAGATTCGCGCATTTTTGTAAGCAGTTTGGTCTAGGACAAACTCTTATCACTGAAGTATCTATGTCTGCAGTGAAGGGATCTACAAAAATCCTAAGAAACCATCTCTACAGTTATATAGATTGAGCTCTTTATTATGGCGATCTGCCCACTTAAGTTGGGTCTTGCAACTAGTGCTAAATAGACGACTGTGATCATCCAATAGCTAATAGATACTAGGAAATTTTATGTTTCTTCCGGAATTAATGATGTTTTGTTAGTCTTTTCCAATTATTTCTCATTGTGCCATTTCTTATTCTTTTTCTTCTCCATTGTTTTCTTTTTTTCCCATTATAACAACAATTTTATGGTAAGCTTTGTGTTCTAGGCAGCCTTCACTTGGAGGAAGCTGAATAAAATTTATTCAAAACTAGCCGTACCAACACCTTTTTTCGAAAGAAAGACATAAATAAATATACTTGGAATGCAAGGGGCTCACGCTCAATAATTGATTATGTAATAGCCAATAAGAAAATGTCTTCCCAAATTCGAGATACCCACGTATTTAGAGGCAATGATATAAGCTCCGATCACTTTTTAGTTACTTCAAAGGTTGAAATATGGGCAAGATGGAAGAAACTAAAATGTTCAACGAAACTTCAAAATCAGAATTTTAAATTTAAGGTGCATCTTCTACAGGAAGAGAGTATAAGGAACTTATACCAACAAAGACTCACACGTGAACTGCAAATGGTTGAAACTAAAGACAATATTGAAGAAGAATGGAGTAGGTTAAAATCAGCAATATTGAAAATAGCTAATGAGGTACTTGGAAAAAGTAAAACATCAAATCGGAAAAGGGGTCTGAAAATATGGAACACAGAAATAGCTAATAGTATTAAAGAAAAGCAGGATGCTTATAAATTGTACTTACAAACACGAACGGATGAAGCTTGGGAAATATATAAACAGAAAAGAAATGAAACAAAAAATTTGATAAAAAGATCTCATAGTGAATCTTGGGAAAGATTTATTGCTAACATTGAACATGACATCCACGGAAGACAGAACGTAGCCTTTAAGCTTATGAAACATTTGAATAAAGTAGAGAAAGATACTGCAAGTATTAACATTATTACAGAACACCAATGGATACAACACTACAGAAACTTATGGTATGATGAAAACTGTGAAGAGAATTATTATGTAGAAAGTGACAGTAGTTCTATAGATCAAATAGACATAAAAGAATTAGAAGCGGCTTTAAAAGTAACAAAAAAATAGAAAAGCTACTGGATTGGACGGAATTAATGCTGAACTAATTAAATATGGTGGAATGATATTAAAATTCTGTTTCCTTCATTTTCTGAACATGTGTTGGAAAAATTGTTCAGTGCCCATGGAATGGAATACAGCCAAAGTTATTTCCCTATTCAAGAAAGGTAATAGAAATGACACAGGAAACTATAGAGGAATAACCTTATTAGATGCAGGATATAAAATCTATGGAAAAATTCTTAATCAAAGATTACAAGCTATTGCTGATGTAGTAATATCAGAGGAACAATCAGGCTTTAGAAAAGGACGCTCATCTAGTGATAATATATTTATAATGAGGCAGATTATTGAAAAACGTCGAGAGTTTGGTTTGGAAACCCACTTATCATTCATTGACTATGAAAAAGCTTTCGATAAAGTGAAAAGACCCCTTTTATGGAAAATACTGGAAATAAGAGGCTTTCCTAAGCACCTTATTAGTGCCGTTAAGAGTTTATATGTAAATACCAAAATAGTTATTAGCTCAGGTTTTAAAGTGTCAGAAGCAATTTTAACAAATTTAGGTGTTCGACAAGGGTGCAGTTTATCACCCACTCTGTTTAATTTATATATTGACGATCTAGTTTTGAAGTGGAAAGATGAAATACAGACTGCGATTAAAATAGAATCTAACACACCTTTAAATACTTTACTATACGCTGATGATCAAATAATTATCCAGGAAACAGAAGATAACCTACAAAGAGCAGTGTATAGATTAAGCCAAAACAGTCAATATTTTACAATCTAACTATATCTGCAAACAAAACAAAGATAATGGCTTTTAAAGGAAAAATCCTGTTAGATCTAAAATAATAGTAAATGGAAACATTTTAGAACAAGTATCCCACTTCAATTATCTAGGATGTGATATTAGTTTTAATTATGAGAAAGATATTGAGAAGAAAGTTAATAGATTTCAGATGATATGTGGAACAATTGGAAGAACTTTAGGAAGAAAAGCGAGAAAAGAAACTCAAATGAAATTTTATAAAGTTATGGCTGTACCTACTCTTATATATGGCTCTGAATCATGGACAATAACAAAAAAAGAAGAATCACGTATACAATCAGCAGAGATGAAATTTATGAGATACGTAAGAAGATGCACTAAAGCCGATAAAATAAAAAATGAAACAATAAGATCAGATTTAAATATTTTCTCAGTACACGACATGGTAGAAGAAAATAAAACAAAATGGAAAGATCATGTTGACAGAATGGCAGAGAATAGGCTACCAAAGAAGATAATGAATTATCGCCCGATCGGGAAAAGGGATCTGGGTAGACCTCGCAAGAGGTGGCTGGACGATAGAGACCGGAACAGGTGATATCACCTAAACCTTGAAGGGAGAAGAAGAAGAAGAAGACTAGCCGTACCCGTGCGCTCCGCTGCAACCGTTAGGAATAAATATAAAGTAATTACATCATTAAAATAGGACATTTGATCCAGGGAACATTCGTGTTTGATAGAAGGATAAATCGTTTATTATGTTACTTAATTTAAATTGAATTAAAAAATTAAAATGCGATCATTTTGATCCAGAGACCACTCATTTGGTCATAAAAATTATTTTAGGAAATACAGGAAACGAATATACAGAATAGCCTATCAAGTTTTCTGTGCATAAGAAGCTATTTTAATCTTACCTGTCCTCGATTCACTCAGAAGTTACTGTAATAACATTATAGCATTATGTCCATCTAGAGAAACTACACTTTCCAATGGTGAAATAATAATTAATTATACAAATCGGTTAATTTAGCTTCCGATATTACTTCATACAAACACACAAACATTCTTTGTAGACTATCTTTCATAGCTTTCGATTGTTGCTCTCCAAGGCCCTTTATAGACGAAGTCATTTGTTTTTTAAATCATTACACGGCCTTAGATGGCAGTTATTTTAATTTTAAAACTCATTTATCTCATTAAATATCAGTCCTATCAATTTTTTTCAAGCAATAAAACTTATCGAAAATTAATTTTAAAGAAACGTTTGTTATGTAACATTTTTCACAAAAATCAATAATAAGCGAGATATTTCGATTTATTTAATTCAGGCCCCCTTATAACTCCCCTTTTAAATAATGTATTTTGAATGCCATATAGCCTAAAATCTAAGTTACAACGAACTTAATTTATATTCCAATTTTCATCGAAATCCGTTCAGCCATTATCGCGTGAAAAGGTAACAAACATACAGAGAGACAGACAGACAGACATACAAACAAAAATGTTAAAAAAGCGATTTTCGGTTTCAGGTTTCAGGGTGGTTAATTATATAGGACCAATTATTTCTGGAAAATCGAAAATTACCAGAAAAATTTCGGCTACAGATTTACTACTAGGTTCAAAAAGTTCCCGGAATTTTACTACCATTTTTCGTATTAATATATAACAAGGGATATTATACATTTGTTTTGTTGGTAACATTCATGATGTCATTTCCTTAAAGTTTGTTGATAATGGCAATTATTGGTTTTGAGTTGTAGGCAATTGTTTATCATAGTGTTTTGTTTGTTCGTCGCATTTTGTAATTATGTCCACAGAGCAAAGTACAAACATCAAGTTCTGTGTTTTGCTGGGGACATGATCAGTATGGCTGATGAAGATGGTGATTTCTTAAACAAAATGAAACTGGTGCTACTTGTACGACCCAGTCCCTAAACGACAGTCATCTGAGTGGAAATCGAAAACATCTCCTCGGAAGCAAAAATTTCCTAGGGACACTTCCAAAGGCAAAGTTATTTTAAATGTTATGTTTTATTTAACGACGCTTGCAACTGCAGAGGTTATATCAGCATTGCCGGATGTGCCGGAATTTTGTCCCGCAGGAGTTCTTTTACATGCCAGTAAATCTACTGACATGAGCCTGTCGCATTTAAGCACACTTAAAGCAAAGTTATGTTGGAAGTTTTCTTCGACTCTCAGGGTCTCATGCCCATGAGTTCATTCCAGAAGGTCGTACTGTAACGAAAGAATTGTACGATTCCGTCGCCTCTGGGACGCAGTGAGAAGAAACGTCAGAAAAGTGGGTAGAAAACAACTGGTTCCTTATGCATGACAATGCACCTGCTCATCGATTTTTCTTATTGTAAAGAATTTTCTTGCCAGGCACAACATAACTGCTTTGGATCACCCACCATACTCTCCTGATCTCTCACCACCTGATTACTTTCTGTTTCCCCGTCTGAAAAGTCATCTGAAAGGACGGAGATTCAATGCTGAAGAGGTTATCGCAAACGCGACGAGCACTAAGACGGGTTTCACAAAATGGCTTCAGGCCTGCTTCAGGAACTCTACACGCGTTGGCAAAAGTGTTTGTTGCGGAAGGCAACTATTTTGAAGGGAATGCTGTAGAATAGTGTTTAAGGTACGTTGGTTCTATGATGCTAGCAAATTCCGGGAACTTTTTGAACCTAGTATGTATTATTAGTATAGATAAATAGACTGTGCTTTTACTTTAGCCGATTTCATACTGTCATAGTGATTGCGGACCGTCGAGAAAACACCATCTTACCATGATACACTTAAGTTATAGGACGAGTCCATCTCATACGTGGGGAATATTGCAAAACCTGAGGAGACAACAGCCAGTATTGCGACGTGGTGATGCTTCAGTGGGATTTAAAAATCCCCCGTCACTTTTTACAAGTGGAGTTCCAGGTGACTCGATTTCTAGTTACGACCCTTTTAATGCTGTTATTTTATTAATTTAATGGATAAAAGCACTTTGGTTTATACGCGCACCACACGGATTGCGTGCAGTCTAAAAATGGGTACTACATTAAATTGCAGCCATTTGAGTTAATAGAAGTCGATACACCGTCACAGCTCGGAGAGCTGAACTTGCTCTCCAAAGGGCCCTGCTTTCGATTCGTCACATCCTGCGAAATGCAAGGTAGACAGACAAGGCTGGTGTGGGTTGGCAATTCTGAGAGTACTTCGATTTTTCTTGTCATTCTGTTTGCAGAATTGCCACGATATCATAGTATGACCACATAGTCATTTTCGAATAGTTCTTTTTCAGCGAAAAGATAAAATGGATTTACATCCTAAAAGAAACTGAATGTGTTTACTTCTCTATTTATTCTGTGTTGTCTCAAACGATAGCCTTAATTAAAGGACTGACAGTACTTACATTCATTAACATATGCGTTAGTTCATCTTATCATTTTGTTGAGAACAGCGTTTAAATAAAAATAAATATGTACGTACAGCAAAACAATCGTATAGACTAATTATTGAAATATGGTGTTTTTTCATATTTTGTTTTTAGGAGTTCTCTAATTTGTGAAGAAAATTATACATAGTAGATATAATGTTAAAATAAATCCCGAAAAGACAAAGTATATGTTATGTCTCGTGACCAGAATATTGTGCGAAATAGAAATATAAAAATTGTAAATTTTATCCTTTGAGGAGGTGGAAAAGTTCAAATACCTGAGAGCAACAGTAACAAATATAAATTATACTCGGGAGGAAATTAAACACAGAATAAATATGGGAAATGCGTGTTATTATTCGGTTGAGAAGCTTTTATCATTCAGTCTGCTGTGAAAAAATCTGAAAGTTAGAATTTATAAAACAGTTATATTACCGGTTGTTCTTTATGGTTGTGAAGCTTGGACTCTCACTTTGAGAGAGGAACATAGGTTAAGGATGTTTGAGAATAAGGTTCCTAGAAAAATATTTGGGGCTAAGAGGGATGAAGTTACAAGAGAATGGAGAAAGTTACACAACGCAGAATTGCACGCATTGTATCGTTCACATGACATAATTAGGAACATTAATTTCAGACGTTTGAGATGGGCAGGGCATGTAGCACGTTTGGGCGAATCCAGAAATGCATATAGAGTGTTAGTTGGGAGACCGGAGGGAAAAAGACCTCTGGGGAGGCCGAGACGTAGATGGGAAGATAATATTAAAATGGATTTGAGGGAGATGGGATATGATGATAGAGAGTGGATTAATCTTGCACCAGGATAGGGTCCGATGGCGGGCTTATGTGAGGGCGGCAATGAACTTCCGGATTCCTTAAAAGCCATTTGTAAGTAAGTATTCCTTTCTAATTCACACCTCCTATTACCTTCATATCGAATTCATCATCTGAGTCCTGGAAGCTATTTAATATTCATACCAAAACCGCTTTCGTCAGCCTACCCTCATACTTCGTAGTCCCACGTCGTTTACACATCGTACTCTTTCGGTTGTCTTGTAATTTTCGTTACGTACGTTACGCAGACTGGTCTTTCCTTTCCATTAATTAATTACATACACGTATTCAGTGTGTACAGTCAATTTAATTTGCTTAATACCCGGCAGGAATTATGTTTTGTTGTGTAATAATATATGGATGTAATATGACTTCAAATATTTCTTTTCTTTAACATTGTCGTGAGCCGTTACAACTTTTTCATGTCACGTTTCTGGTTCGCATCAGTGTAGACATCGCCTACGTTTGATAATTTAGACAATGTTTCTTCCTCGCTCAACGTTCCTTTAAATGAGTATCAGATTTCTTGGGGCGTAATAATATATTCATAAACTTTTAAGGCAGTTTATTATATTCAGAAGAGGAACTCAAACAGAGAATTTCTGCAAAATTAAACAGCTGAAACTCAATCAAAAGAAGGGCAATATGAAGAATTGATCCGTATCGTCAGATTGCATGTAATGGAAATTACTTCATTGGCGATGTTTATGGCCACAAATTACAGCAAATTCGGGTTAGATTTCGTGACCGAAAGAGAAGTTTAATCTCCTACTGCAGTCCCTACACGAGCCAGGTAAACAGTCCTGTATTAATGGAGCGTACAAGTGCTCTGCTCTCGAACAAAAGGGCTTCAGACAAAATTAGAAGTGATTATTCCTCCTCACATAAATTTACTCCTTCGCAAAGACAGATGTGTCTGAATGCCTGTGAGACTCAGTTACCTGTCATGCTCGAATCAAGAAAATAGGATTCATATTGGCTACTGTAAATGTAGGAATATAACAATTACATCCAAACATTATTGATAATTTATTGACAACTTGAGGTACATCTGCTCGCTTGGAAAAAAAAAATACATAAGTTTTTCTCCCAGTACAATAATCCATACAGAAAAAAATCAAATCGACATAAACCAGTGTAAGTTGTCAATAAATTATGAAAAAAGGTTTGTGGAAACTGACTTATGTCACTTTTCTCAGGCACTGCAGAATTATAGAATTATAGTCTACTGTAACATATTACACATTCCCAGATGACTCAAAGTTTCTGGGTCTGCACAAATAAAATTGCAGGGGTGACTAGAGGACAAAAAAAAAAAAACAAGGCAATAAGTCCTAACAAACATATATACGGAAACCAACTGTTTCCGAAATAAGTCATCACTGAGGCCAACCTCCTATATTTGCAACCTTATTTCTTACCTGGCAGACTTAATGGTCGTCAGTACCCCCACTCTTTTAAATAGGCTACGCGACCTTTTGATAATGTACCTTCTTGGAAAAGGTATTTACTTTGGTACATGAATGACGGAGGTCGAGAGTTCTTACGCACAAGCTTTCTCAACAGATGCACCGGCTGTGGCTTATCATCATGGCCTCCCAGGTCCCCCGACTTGAATTCTCTAGATTTTTTGTTTGGGGATATTTGAAATGTTTTATGTAATCCAACCTATGTATAACGTTAACGAACTCCGGGGATGTATTGTCAATAGTTGTCAGCGCATTTGAAACACGTCAGGGATATTGGAACGTGTAAGATTGTCGATGAGGAAATGTGTTCATAACCTACCTTATCGTGAGTCGCGGTCATATTGAGCACATGTTATAATGTTCTTTTGTCTTGTTTCATTGTCCGGTACTCATCCCTGCAGTTTGTACCAACAATTGTGAAACTCCCTGTATAATGCCGGAAATGCGATGGACATTTGACACAGAAGTATTTGTGTAACGTAGTTTTGCAAAATAACATTTTATGTGTGTTCTGTTCTCTCGAATTTTTATGTGACAATTGTTCCGAGAATATCGAACAAAGAGTGTAGTACAGCAATCGTGCGTTTGGAGTGTGTAAAATCAACTGAAATACACGAGAAAAAAAATACACACGAATTTGGTAGTCATTGGGGTTTATTTACAAATGTACTCTCAAATTATTATGGTGTGATTTCGTTTGTCAGACTTTCGTTTTTCAGCTCGCTGAAGTAAACTTTATCATACTACAAACAGAAGAGCGCACCGATAAAACAAATTGTCAGTGAGAGACTATAAATTCATGGAAATTTTGTAGCGAGCTCTATATTCCCAGTTAGACATTCAAATACGATACAACTCCATCATATCTCAATGCCGCATCTCTTCTCTGAGCAAGAACGACAAATTGGAGCTCCAACGTAATACATTCGTCTCGTCAAATATCCTCTTTCATCCCCAAACAAAAGGACAGACGTCTGTAATGAGACATACTGTAGCTTGCATCTCTTTTCAACTGAAACTCAACACCTTTCATGTTGTCACAAAAAAAAAAAAAAATCAGTTGCAATTTTATTTTTATCGGAGAAGTCTGAGACTCTCTCAGTGAAACATACAGCAGAGTCCGTATAGGTCAGTTTCTGTCAGATGCGTTTCCACTTCACTGTGGGCTAAAGCAAGGAGATGCACTATCACCTTTACTTTTTAACTTTGCTCTAGAGTATGCCATTAGGAAAGTCCAGGATAACAGAGACTTTGGAATTGAACGGGTTACATCAGCTGCTTGTCTATGCGGATGACGTGAATAAGCTTATATTAGGAGAAAATCCACAAACGATTAGGGAAAACACGGGAATTTTACTTGAAGCAATTAAAGCGATAGGGTTGGAAGTAAATCCCGAAAAGACTAAGTATATGATATATCTCGTGACGAGAATATTATACGAAATGGAAATATAAAAATTGGAAATTTATCCTTTGAAGATGTGGAAAAATTCAAATACCTGGGAGCAACAGTAACAAATGTAAATAATACTCGGGAGGATAATAAACACAGAATAAATATGGGAAATGCGTGTTATTATTCGGTTGAGAAGCTTTTATCATCCAGTCTGCTGTCAAAAAATCTGAAAGTTAGAATTTATAAAACAGTTATATTACCGGTTATTGTTTACGGTTGTGAAACTTGGACTCTCATTTTGAGAGAGGAACATAGGTTGAGGTGCTTAGGAAAATATTTGGGGCTAAGAGGAATAACGTTACAGGAGAATGGAGAAAGTTACATAACACAGAACTGCACGCATTATATTCTTCACCTGACGTAATTAGGAACATTAAATCCAGACGTTTGAGATGGGCAGGGCATGTAGCACGTATGGGCGAATCCAGAAATGCATATAGAGTTTTAGTTGGGAGGCCGGAGGGAAAAAGACCTTTGGGGAGGCCGAGACGTAGATGGGAAGATAATATTAAAATGGATTTGAGGGAGGTGGGGTATGATGATAGAGACTGGATTGATCTTGCTCAGGATAGGGACCAATGGCGGGCTTATGTGAGGGCGGCAATGAACCTCCGGGTTCTTTAAAAGCCAGTAAGTAAGTAAGTAAGTCTGAGACTTCTAATGTAGGCTGACTTAAGTGACATGTTCATTTTTATTAGCGATATGCACAGTATTATTATGATGTACCGAAGTACAACATATGATAAACACTATAGTTAATTCATATTAATTCATGGGCTTAAAAGATGTTGTGAAAATGGAACAGGCAGTTCTTCTACATTATGTAGGAATAGAAAGCTATTATCTTTAATTGCTGCATTTTTGTGGTAAAAATTTGTAAATACTCTTGCATGTTCTACGAGAGGAGAACAATAATACACTCAGGGACAAAAAAAAAAAAACCGGACACTTTAATATTTGCTGATATTTTGCAAAACATTATCTTCTCATACAATATTATGGTAGCCATCTGTTGTTATGGAGACGTGTATACATTGTTGATTGTTTTTTGTTTTATAAACAAGCCATTACAACCAAATATTCCAATTTTGCTTTCGGAGTCTCAGCTTTAACAATTTTGTCTCAACCATTTTGTGCTTCATTATCGTTATCATTCGTTATTTCTTTATTTTTACATTTTCTGAGTTTAAGTGGGGTTGTAACATTTGTCTTAAAACAAGATGCGACCTGAAGATGTGGCTCGAGCTGTAGCCCTTTACGATGATGGACGCAGTGTACGTTACATTGCAAATGTTATAAATATGGCTAGAAGCACAACCCATGATGCCATAAAACGGTATAGAGAGACCCTAGAATATACCAGAAGACCAGGTTCGGGTCGTCCAATAGCTACAAATCCAAATGAAGACAGGTATATGGTGTTGAGAGTTCTTAGGGATCGCAACCTGCCAGCTACTAGTGTAGCCCAGCAATTTGTTAACATGCATGGACGCCCAATTTCGGCCAAAACAGTTAGAAGGAGGTTGAAAGCAAGTGGACTGATATCAAGTAGACCTGCAACTGGTCCCAGACTTCTCAGGATGCATCGAGTTGAACGACTGCATTTTGCAAATGATCACAGGGATTGGAGAAATGGACAGTGGATCTGTGTTCTGTTCACCGATGAGTCCCGTTTCAATCTGTGCTCACCTGATGGACGTGAAAGAGTTTGGAGAAGGAGGGGAGAACGATTTTCACAGTGTTGCATTTCCGAAAATGTGCCGTATGGAGGTGGTGGAGTGATTGTTTGGGCAGGAGTGTGTACGGATGCTCGTACAGAGTTGGTTTTTGTTGAAAATGGAAGACTAACAGCTGATAGGTATATAAATGAATGTTTGGCTGATCATATTGTGCCATTTGGCCAATTTGTAGGCGATAATTTTGTTTTATTGCGTGATAATGCACGGCCGCATATTGCCAATGCGGTCGGAGATTATCTCCAAGAAGTGGGAATCCATGTTCTTCCATGGCCAGCAAGGAGTCCAGACATGAACCCAATTGAACACGTGTGGGATATGCTGGGACGTCGTGTTAAGAATAGACGACCGAGACCAGAATCGTTACAAGAGTTGAGGCGAGCACTTGGCGAAGAATGGGAACTTATTCCTCAAGAAGACATTGCTAACCAAATTGAGAGCATGCCAAGACGTATGGATGCAGTTATTCAAGCCAGAAGGGGTAATACCCGTTACTAAAAAGAGTTTTTAATGTTTAAGGCACCATAAAATGAAAAAAAAAAAAAAAACATTTAGACCAAACGATGCCATAGTTATACGCCCTTTGTAATTTTTTGTACATTTTCTCACCAGAGATTTTTTTTTTCAAATGTTGTCGTATAAGGTGCTAAATGAAACATTATTTTGTTTAAATGGGTTTTGTTTCATTTTGAAATAATTAGCAACAAAATACAAGCAAATATAAAAGTGTCCAGTTTTTTTTTTTTTTTTTTTTTTTGTCCCTGAGTGTAGTTCAGTAATATGTCAATATAATTTATCCTTTCTATGAAAATACCCAATGACGTATGTGATAAGCTACGTTACCTTTTGTATTATTGTATTTCACTGATGTCCTGCGGTGCGTACTTCGAAGCTAGCAAGCAGCGTCGATCTAGACCGGAGGCACTGCAATCTTACATCCCACGTCCCCCAGCACCTGAATTAACAGGTTAATAATAGCCGTAAGCTCACTCACCTACCGTTTTCCCAAAGGAAATCATTTTCGCCCTGGCGCTGGAAAACCGAGGAGAGCCCGTGGTCACAGAAGTCCCCCGTGTCAACAGAATGGAGTCGCTAGTGGAGAGAAATCAATATTGGTTTGGCATTTACAAGGGAACTTCCCTCCTGGTCTGTAATATGTGATGGATTTTACTCGTACAGCCTTCCTTCAGGTTATTAGAGTAATTCACATCGCTGTGTGCCATTGCAAATAATTTTTCGATTTTGTTATACGCTCCATATCTGTACGTGCTTTCATGTAACATTATTGATATTGCTTTTCAGGATACTATCCATGTAAGGGATTCTTTGATTGGTTATTAATTCTTGTGCAACCAGACGTCAGTCGTAAGACCCATTCGGCCAAATTAGGCCCACCGTGATTCTGGTACTCACATTATTATTTTATTACTGTTATTATTATTATTATTATTATTATTATTACTATTAATTATTATTATTACAATTATAATAACAAAGAGTAATAAATTAGGTTATTTCATGTATTATTATGTATTGATTGTGTATTATTTGTATTCTGTATTTTAATTGTATTGGGTATTATTTTTATTGTGTGTAATTAAGTTACCACTGCCATATTTGCCACTGCAATGTAAATAAATACATATATTAGGCTTATTATTATTATCATTTTTATTATTATTGCTATTATTATTATTATTATTATTATTATTATTATTAAAAAAAGTGGCGCTAAGCCCGTGAAGAGCCTAGACCGACCAGCCGGCTGCTGGCCTTACGTTCACATGCCGAAGCAGAGGTGGACGACGATCATCCAACCAGAATGGAGGTATCGTGTGGTTAGCACGATGATCCCCCAGCCGTTATAGCTAGTATTCACAACCGGATATCGATACCTATCGTAGCTCCCCAAGTGCATCACGATGCTGGGTGGGCACCGGTCCCATACACTGGCCGAAATTTCATTAGAAAATGTCTTCCCCCATGAGGACTCGAACCAGCGCGCATTCCGTAACGCGAGTCCTAGGCACGATGCCTTAGACCGCGACGCCACGGCGCGGGACATTATTATTATTATTATTATTATTATTATTATTATTATTATTATTATTATATAGACTTCTTAAATGATAATCCAAATTGTCAAAATATTTTGACTTTGTTTTCCGTAATAGATTTACTTTTCTTGAATTCTATAATTTTGACGTAAAACTACTATTCCTTCTTATTAGGTTTCAAGATGTAACTTTGTAATAATTGACTGTCATATAACAATGCAACATCCTCTTTTTTCCTTATATCTCCTTGTTCGCCTTGCATTTCCCTTGTTCTCCTTGTATTTCACTTGTTCTCCTTGTATTTCACTTGTTCTCCTTGTATTTCACTTGTTCGCCTTGCATTTCCTTGTTCTCCTTGTATTTCCCTTTTTCTCCTCGTATTTCCCTTGTTCTCCTTGTATTTCCCTTGTTCTCCTTGTATTTCCCTTGTTCTCCTTGTATTTCCCTTGTTCTCCTTGTATTTCCCTTGTTCTCCTTGTATTTCCCTTGTTCTCCTTGTATTTCCCTTGTTCTCCTTGTATTTCCCTTGTTCTCCTTGTATTTCCCTTGTTCTCCTTGTATTTCACTTGTTCTCCTTGTATTTCACTTGTTCTCCTTGTATTTCCCTTGTTCTCCTTGTATTTCACTTGTTCTCCTTGTATTTCACTTGTTCGCCTTGTATTTCCCTTGTTCTCCTCGTATTTCCCTTTTTCTCCTTGTATTTCCCTTGTTCTCCTTGTATTTTCCTTGTTCTCCTTGTATTTTCCTTGTTCTCCTTGTATTTCCCTTGTTCTCCTTGTATTTCCCTTGTTCTCCTTGTATTTCCTTGTTCTCCTTGTATTTCCCTTGTTCTCCTTGTATTTCCCTTGTTCTTGTATTTCCCTTGTTCTCCTTGTATTTCCCTTGTTCTCCTTGTATTTCCCTTTTTTCTTGTCTTTCCCTTTTTGCCTTCCTCTTGTTCTACATACCTTCTCCTTATTCTCTCCTTGTTCTCCATATCTTCTCCTTGTTTTCCTTTTGACCCCTTTGTTCTCCTTGTAGTCCTCCGTTCTCCTTGTATTACTTTTTCCTTGTCTTTTTTGTTCTCTTTGTCTTCTCATTGTTCTCCTTGTCTTCCTTTGTTCTTCTTGTCTTCCCTTGTTCTCTTTGTCTTCCTTTTAATCTCCTTGTCTTACCCTTGTTCTCCTTGTATTCCCCTTGTTATCATTGTTCCCCTCTTGTTCTCCATGTTTCTCCTGCTTCTTCTTGTATCCCAATGTTCCCTTTGTATCCCCCTTGTTCGCCTTGTTTTCCTCCTTGTTATCCTTGTATTCCCCTTGTCAACCTCTTGTTCTCCTGGTGTTCCCCGTGTTCTTCTTATCCTGTTGAATCTTGGAAAAAAAGGTCAATAGCTTGTGTTCAGATTGTGTCAGTATAAAGCGTTGTAGAAATTGTATCCCTTCTCAAAGAATCCTTTGCGAATAACAGGGAGTAATATTTCATTTCGGGCAGTGGGAGAGTTCATTAACTTCACTAACATTTCTAACGCAGAGCATACTTTTTTCAGTTCAGTTTAGTTGATGTTGAGATCGCAAGAAGGTAGAGGTCATTATTTGCATACTATCGCCAACTCCATGAAGATCTGTAGATCTGGATCTCCCCTCGCCGCTGAGCGTACAAGCTGCATAAATCGGGAACCACCTTGTTTTGCAACACCGGTTTTATTTCAGAGGAGTGTCTGTGTATGTTCCTCTACGGTGGGTGGAATCCCATTATAAGTTTCTGTAGGTCATTAGTAATGTCTTGAGATGACGTCACCGCTACCTTGCTGCATTTGGCAGCGCTCCAAGTCGTCTCGCGCTCTGGCCCACTCTGCAAAATAACAATTGAACGCCATTTTCAGTTGCTTTGATCGGCCAACGACTCCGCGCCGCAGACCAAGGCCGAGTTACACTATGCGACGCGACGCAAGGTCGGCCTGCAGACAATTAAGTTACTTCCTTTCATATGGGAGGATGAGTCAGTATGACAAGGGCCCGGGTTTTGATTAAACATCGTCCTTTTTCTGAGTACCCAGAGACGAAAGGTCAAAATCTAATCCCTGGATATCTATACTTGTTTTTTTGAAAGATGGGACATGACAGGAGCGTTGTGATCGGAAAAACAACTGAATGTCACATAGCGTGGTAGGCCTGTTGCTATGGTAACAACGGTTGAGTTGCCAAACTTCCGTTCGCACGTGACGACTGCTTAATAGTTGTCTTGGCGACATTAATTATTCTGCACACAAGGTTAGCATTGGTACGTTTCGTGTTTATTTTCTGTTGATTTTTGTATTGTTTTCTTACCTTCGCGTCAATTGTCAATGAATGTTTTAACATCAGCCATCTTAACGTCAATTGCTACGAAATTTCTAGGATTAATATTGGTAATAAATTATTATCTATTAAATTTTATAGAAATTATTAAATATAATTATTGAAAATAAAGAAATAAAGATAAATGAAGCTCCTTTATAAGCATTTCTTGTTCCAAGCAATGTTTTGAATTCTTTGGTTTATTAATTATAGCTGTTATAGGTGGTAGTTTTCTTAGTTGAATTATTTTTCCTACTCCTCTATTAATTTGTTTACCTTTTTATTTAAAAACTTTAGTATTGATTGATTAAGAATCTAACTTGGTTTAGGCGACTTGGTGTTGCATCAGCTTTTACACCAAGGCTTGGGATTGTTCATGAGTGTAAAACATCTGCTGCTGTTACAATAACTCGAATAAATGTATTTATGGGTAGTACTGCTGGCAGCATGGTAGTCCATATTGGCAACATCGCACTTTAGTTCCAAGCTCGGCCGCTTAACTGTGATGTCTCATCTTTCAAAAAAACAAGTATAGTAAGAAAGCACTATCTACCTTTCGGTGGACCAATGCGATAAAAATGAGTTGCAACGTAGCTGCCATACGAAATGTTCCTGGTAGAAGCCAAGTAACCCGTTGCAGAGTATGCAATGAGCGTATTCCGAATCTCAGCGCTGAGCAATCCGATGGCATCACGGTGTTCCGAATTTCAACGATGACGTCACTGATGCTCCACCGGTTCCATCAGCCGCCATCAGTGAATCTGATTGGTTCTTGTATAGGGCGGGAATTAGCAGACGAATGACATCGTGCACTGTTGTGTCATGGCGGTGTGTTCTGCTGTATTGTTTGTAATGAGCACAACGTAAAAACAATATGTTAATGGCTTATGAGCGAACATGTCAACGGACCCGTTATTACTGCCGTTTCAAGAAATAAATTGTTTATACTCTCTTTCCTTTGAACAAGATGACAGTACGGAAATTTCGCAAAATCTTGCTAGCGTAGCATAGACAACAACTTGTACAGCCGCCATGATAGCCATCGATCCTTCCAGCAGTTTTGTTCTTATTTTCGCTGCAGCATGACGTCATTGTTGTCCTCCGGTCCGGTGAGATTCGGAATACGCTGAGTGGGACAGAACTTTTCCACATGTACTTGGTTTTTTATGTAAAGGAGAACTTCTACGGACTAACAGGCACGACAGAGATAAAATACATCTGTGCTAATATAATTTTTATTTGCTAAAAAATGTGGAACATTTATTTTTCTTGTGATAAAAATACAAAAATATTTTCCTAAACATTAATAATATTTAGTCACAAATTGACTCAAGTATATCTTCCATTATATATATATGTATATATATATATATATATATATATATATATATATATATATATATATATATATATATATATTGTATGTAAGGTACAAAACCTTTTTGTTACATGTTTTAAAAAATCGTATGAACGTTTTCGTTGGATTATGCCAACATCATCAGATACGACATTCACTCTAGCAATGTCATTAGTCTCTACAAATACAATACATATTAAATAGCATACAGTAATAAAACATACTAAAACCAACATAATTAGGATACAAAATGTTATTCTTGTGTGGCTACCCTTATTATCAAATAGTTAAAAGTACACGTGTAAATTACTATATATATATATATATATATATAAATTTTATATATATATAATATATTGTAAATGTTTATTACTGAACAACAATGTAATTTTATTATCTCAACAATAACTCTTCACTTTCTACAATTTAATTTCACTCCCGTCAACAATGGGATTTGCTCTCCACACAGTAACACAGTATTCGTTAGTGCACTCCACTGACGACAATGACAATTTACTTGGACTATTACGAACAACAATGAACTGTTAATCTTAACTAATATTCACAAAGCACTATTTACAACACAGAACTGTCAGTTCTCAGTTCACAGCTCGTTTGTCTTGGCTAGTTCTTCTAGCTCAGTCACTCGCGTTCACAGAATCTCGAACCCCAGACCTTCAGAGACGATCCGCTGAACTTTGAACTCAGGTCCCCAAATGCGGTCCACTGCACTCGAACTCCGGGCTTCAGGCTCCACAGTTACGGACACAACTCAAGTCGCGCTCTGGTCTCGAAGCTGGCTTCACTGCTACACAAGACTGGCTTACTGACTGACTGACGTTCACTTGCGTCTTCTCTTTTATATAACCAAACTATAGTTTCTGGAGAGTTCGCCAAAGATTCCACTCTCGAATAATCTGGATTTCCACTTCGACGGACTTCTGGAAGATTCGGGAGGGTCCGTCCCCCCATTCACTCCGCACATAGCAGTTTGCTTCCTTCCATTCTCGGCAAGCACCAGATGCGCGCGCAACCTCCCCTCGCGCGTCGCAGTAGTACACCGCCCTCTACCCTCTCAGCATCCAGACGCTCCCCTCGCTGCCACATCTAAGCGACCAACGGACACGCGTTCGAACTCCGGTGTAGCTGTCACAATATATATATTTATATGGTTGGCAAGTTTTTACAAGTAAAATAATAAAAAAATAAATAGAATAAACTGCATATTGTAAAATGTGAAGAGCTGACAATTACAGTGTTTGAACTCCATATAAAATGCGAATTTGTTTTGATATTCGTGTTCTTATATTCATATTGAAGTGGAAAGACGTGAGAACAAGAACGAATGAGTCGCACTGGGTCTGTTTGCTTACCTTCTAAACACGTGTTTATTCGGAGGGAGGCGGAGGTTGGTAGTACCCGAGCAAAATATAATGAGGTGGGCCCTATGCACAAACACGTATTTGGACGATGCGGGGTTGACATACTGTGATAGAGTCTTATAGCGATTGCTCACCATTTTCCCTTTCATTTCTCTGTTTTACGAATTATGCTTAACTTTTGGACACTAGTGTACATCAGGAAATAATGTCAACTAGGTTCCTATCTCTATGACATTTCCAGGCCTGTAATGCCATGCATGTTTGGTCTGTGAATATCTTGTATTCAAGTTTTTTTCCCCTGCCTTTCAAAGAATCCCCACCCTCCACGAATGGATGTTAATGGCGCTTACCTCCTGAGGGTTGCTTGGCTACCTTTGTGATAGAGTCTGTCATCTTGAAAGGCATAATATCTTCCATTTGTTATCGATCGTTGCTGCAGAATCTCTTCTTCAATTCGTTAAGCATCCGGTTCGAATATCGGTTGGGTGGATTTGTCAGTGTGTGTCTTTCCTAGAAAGCAGCCACACAATCTTATCTAAACTGAGTTATTCTGGCCTTACCTTTGATTTCTCAATCATAATGATTCTAAAATTTACAAGTCATGTTGAGTTCAGATAAGTTTGTGAAATAATATTATATAAATTAGTTTTTATTTTTCACTCAATCACTTATCATGTTATGATGGCAGAAATGGATTCTGTTACATCAAGATACAATGTTCATATACGTCACGAATATTTTCGACTTATTTTCAAGTCATCTTCAGGTGATAGTTGTCTAACAAACAAACATTTGAACTAGGTGAAAATATTATTTAAACACATTTATTTTATAAAACACTAGTAAATAGTCTGACCATGCATACTTTACATAAATGGTTAAATGGCGTACATGGTCTTAAAATTAAATTGACATACAGATAGACGGAGATTTTCTTTTACATCCACTTCATGCAGTCTTCCAATATATTGAACGTCATAAAGAACAAGCCTAGTCTTCAGTTTTGTATATAATAATTTTAAAGGTTTTTAATTTCATAATTCAGGCACACTGCATGCCTCAATATATTGTATTATAATTATGTTCATTGGAAGGCTTTCTATCTGTATGTCAATTTAATTTTAAGACTATGTACGCCATTCAACCCTTCTATGTAAAGTATGCATGGTCAGACTATTTACTAGTGTTTTATAAAATAAATGTGTTTAAATAATATTTTCACCTAGTTCAAATGTTTGTTTGTTAGACAACTATCACCTGAAGATGACTTGAAAATAAGTCGAAAATATTCGTGACGTATATTAACACTGTATCTTGATGTAACAGAATCCATTTCTGCCATCATAAAATGATAAGTGATTGACTGAAGAATAAAAACTAATTTATATGATGTAATGATTCTAACTAGTCTGTCTGATTTGAATAGCCGGTAATGTTGCTCTTTCTTTAGCCGTAATACCGCAGCGTTTCTAGTTTTACTCAGCGCGCCTGGGTTCTATCCCCGGCAGGGGTGTAAGGCTCCTTCGTGTTTGCCCTATGTTGTCTTAAGCACTTTATGACTGTATAACCAGGGAAGCATAAGATCTTCGAGCCAAGAGTTTCTCTTCATTTTTTTCTGCGTATCACCAAGAGAAAATCTGTAACAAAAATTACAACATTGTCACTTACGGAAGCAGCGTCGACACTACCCGCAATGTATGCATTAGTTAAGGAGGTGAGGGGTGGAATTTATATTTCCTACATGTTTCAAGCTACGGACTTAATTTTTGCACACATAATCACGGTGTGATTGATAATGATGTGGTGAAGTTTTGTTTCTGTGACTCAATTAGTTTCTGAGTTATTAACAAAAAATATTCTGAAAAATATGAATATTCCAAAATGAAATGTGCCGCTCGATTTTTCAGTAAAAGGTCTATTGTTCTTTTTTTGCAAGACCAATGGAATATTTAGAAAAACATCACACATTAATTTTCATATATCTCTACTACAAAATGGGGGGAAAAATCTTAAAACCACTGCATACCTTACTTACTTATGGCTTTTAAGGAACCTGGAGTTCATTGCCGCCCTCACATAAGCCCGCCATTGGTCCCTATCCCGAGCAAGATTATTCCATTCTCTATCATCATATCCCACCTCCATAAAATCCATTTTAATATTATCCTCCCATCTACGTCTCGGCCTCCTAAAGGTCTTTTTCCTCCGGCCTCCCAACTAACACTCTATATGCATTTCTGAAGTCGCCCATACGTACTACATGCCCTGCCCATCTCAAACGTCTGAATTTAATGTTCCTAATTATATCAGGTGAAGAATACAATGGTACAGTTCTGTGTTGTGTAACTTTCTCCATTCTCCTGTAACTTCATCCTCTTAGCCTCAAATATTTTTCTAAGAAACTTATTCTCAAACACCCTTAATCTCTGTTCCTATCTCAAAGTCAGAGTTCAGGTTTCACAACCATAACCACTGCATACCACTACGTAAAATTAAAAATTTTCATCAACACTATAAATGTTTCATTTTTTATTTTAAAAAGTATTGATTTACTCGTAACCATAGCTGCACAGTGTGCATTTTTCCTAATCTAGCTGGACAAAATTCATTTTTCTACTTATTGATTTCACTCTATATTTTTATGTATTTATGTTCCTAACTGTACAAGGCATCTTGTGAAGACAATGCGCGATCTTTCTCCCGGATATTTATTTGTTTTACAGTAGAGTAACATTGCTATCTGCAGTGTTGGATCCATACTCCTCAGTGGCAATAGAGAGCGCTTTGTTTAAAGTCATATTAAGTGCTAGTAAATTGTGTTTTTCGTCTTCTTTGACATGGAATTTCTGCTTCAATATAATGTGTAATTTAATTAAATTACTAAATTAGAACATCCAATACGGCCTTTATTTCAAATGAAGAACATTTATATAATTTTTTTCCATAAACTCCGACTTTAACTTCAGTTACAAAATACCAGCCGTTAGTAGCTGTCAAAATAATTGCATATTTATATTCCGACATCATCTCATGTGTGAAATATTGTTTGGTTGGTTGCGTATAGCTGCGAACCTAACAGGTATTAATAATTTTCAGTGGCGTGGCGGCTATGCTTTTCGATTGCTGGTAAAATTCATGTTCTGAGAATAATAAGTTAATTAAGTAGTAAAATATCGCTGCAATCGAAAAGTATTGGGAATAAAATTGAATAAGAAACCAAAAAAGTTTCCTTCCCGGTCAGGATTCGAACCACGAAAGTCTTAGTTACCAGTCTATCGTGCTCTGGAGTGAACAAGGCTCTGAAGGGGAGAGGATGGTATTTTTGGTGAAAATGAGTAAATTTTCAAAAAAAAAAATCTTTCAATTACTCTGTAATATGTGTGGAATGCATAGCATAACATTTTGTGGGTATTTGTGCCCTTATCGGATGTTCAGTCGCCATTTTTAAACTTCCTGCGTTATGGATTTTTAAATCACTCGCCCTCTTTTATTGTTGTTTCTGGTAAATTAAATTAAAAAAAAAAAAGTTTTTCTTTAAAATACTCTTTGATATGTGTGAAATGCATTGCATAACATTTTGTGGGTATTTGTGCCCTTATCGGATATTGAGAAGTCATTTTTAAACTTCCTGCGATATGGATTTTTAAATCATACGCCCCTTTTATCGGTTTCTAGTAACTTCATTTTTTTTTTTTTTGCTACATTGCCAGACAAAAATGGATATAATTTCTGAACTATTAAAGATACATGCATGAAATTTAGAACACACATTCTTTAGACTATTAGGAAACTTTTCTCTGTAACAGAATTTTGTTAATTGATTTTATTTTAAAAATACGTCCGTTTGTTTGCAAGAAAGGAAATCAGAAAAGTGTTATTAAATTTTAATTGTTTATTTTACAAACGTAGGGACTAATATCAAAATTCTGTTATAGACACTGTATAGAACCTGCTTTTGCAAATACATTGCAAAAAACTGTTTGAATCTATCTTTAAAGACGGTTTAGATATCGGTTTTAGTACAATTCTGCATTGGGTATATTTTTTTCAAATTTGGGCCCCCAAACATTTTTTTTTTTTTTTCAAAATACTTATATTTGGTTGAGTTGCTACAGGTATGAGCTCCTACATACAAAAATTAATATTTTACACCAAATAGGAAAAAGTTTCCATGTATTGTGGGTCCCTATTACTACGGCATGGCGCGACCTCAGGTTACGGATAGAGGAGACGGCCTCCAGATATGGAGGGTAGTTGCGAATATATTGAATAAGCAGTCGTGGATAGCCGATAAGGGGGTGGTCTACCTTGGAGGTTGGGCGAAGGGCTAACAACCCATCACCGTAAAAAAAAAACAGCTTGTTACGAAACCTAACAATAAGCCTCGGAATGGGACTAAAGAGATAGGTTTGGAAGTAAATCCCGAAAAGACTAAGTATATGATTATGTCTCGTGATCAGAATATTGTACGAAATGGAACTATAAAAGTTGGAGATTTATACTTCGAAGAAGTGGAAAAATTCAAATATCTTGGACCAACAGTAACAAATATAAATGACACTCGGGAGGAAATTAAACGCAGAATAAATATGGGAAATGCCTGTTATTATTCGGTTGAGAAGCTTTTGTCACCTAGTCTGCTGTCAAAAAATCTGAAAGTTAGAATTTATAAAACAGTTATATTACCGGTTGTTCTGCATGACTGTGAAACTTGGACTCTCACTTTGAGAGAGGAACAGAGATTGAGGGTTTTGAGAATAAGGTTCTTAGGAAAATATTTGGGGCTAAAAGGGATGACGTTACAGGAGAATGGAAAAAGTTACACAACGCAGAGCTGCACGCATTGTATCCTTCACCTGACATAATTAGGAACATTAAATCCAGACGTTTGAGATGGGCAGGGCATGTAGCACGTATGGGCAAACCCAGAAATGCATATAGAGTGTTAGTTGGAGGCCAGAGGGGAAAAGACCTTTGGAGAGGCCGAGACGTAGATGGGAAGATAATATTAAAATGGATTTGAGGGAGGTGGGATATGATGATAGAGAATGGATTAATCTTGCTCAGGATAGGGACCAATGGCGGGCTTATGTGAGGGCGGCAATGAACCTCCGGGTTCCTTAAAAGCCAGTAAGTGAGTAAGTAAGTATTATTATTATTATTATTATTATTATTATTATTATTATTATTATTACACAAACAGGTATCTTGAAATATTTTAAGATAGGCAATTATATCTGTTCACATGTAGTTACGGTAAAATTCAGAAGTCTGTAGTAAGTTTGCGAAACAATGTAAGAAAATTGCAAATGTTGGCAGTAATTATTGTGGCGATTGTGTCTGTCTGGAGATGCTATCGCTGTAATTTACAACGAACCGGAAGAATACCTCTGGAACGCCGTACGCCGCGCTGCACTGAGTCTGATCTAGATGCACGCCGCTCGGTACCTGGAGCTCTAATCTTTGCAGTCTGGCTTTACGTCGACTCCTTGCAGTTGAGCGAGGCCCGCCTGATTTATGTACACGCCCCTCAATGAAGTACGATTAGCTCCACAATTTATTGTTCCTGCCTTAATTCCGACCACCTCAACTCCGCCTTGCAGTATTTTGTCATGACGTATTACTGCATTTAACTGTCATTTACTTATATGTGAAGACTTCTGCATGGTTGCCAGTAGGTTAAAATATTCCGAGAACGTCCCGATTTGCAGCTAAATGTCCGATGTCCCGAAGAAAGTCCCGAAGAAAACCCTTCGGGAATCCCGAATGTCCTGATTCCTGAAGAATTCGTTTAAATAATTTCTTAAAATCACTTTTATATTGCGGTACGTGACACCAAAATAGTATTATTTTAATAAAAACAATTTGTGCTGTTCTCTACACATTTTGTGTATATGAGTACGATACTCACCACAGTCGATACTGTCTGGGAGGGCACATAACAGCAACAGAGTGGCTGGTCAACAAAATAGCCTCCAAGACACTTGTGCCACCGGAAAGGGAAACTTAAAAAATTAGGAACCTGGTACATTAATTGACAGATATAATAGTCCAAGGCAATCTGAACAACTTTTGTAAAATAATTTTTTATACTCCCAATAGTTTTGAGAATGCGTAATGTAACGTGTTGCAACTCTGCAAAGAGAATTCGAGGTCATTGCTCCGCAGTAGGACTGAGTGTAACTCCAATCATCCACTCCCGCAAGATTTGCAAAAAGAGAATGTAAACAAAAACGTCTCATCAGATACGTTTCGATCTAATTATTAGGACCGTACCCAGGATAAGATTAGCTGCTCATAGACTGTACATTGACGTGACGCCATATTTGACGCGTGCCACAGATCTTGTTTGTGCTGAAGTTGACATTCTATTCTTGATTCGAAACTAGCCTCATAGACTGTTTACAATGCATTATAGTGATAAAGACTGATAGATTTTAGAATAGATAGATAATTTTTAGTACCGGTAGGTTATTTTACGACGCTTTGTCAACATCTTAGGTTATTTAGCGTCTGAATGAGATAAACGTGATAATGTCGTTGAAATGAGTCCGGGTCCAGCACCGATGGTTACCCAGCATTTGCTCATATTGGATTGCAGAAAACTCCGGAAAAACCTCAACCAGGTAACTTTTCTCGACCCGGGCCACCTGGTTTCGCGGTCAGACGCGCTAACCGTTTCTCCACAGGTGTGGACTAGATAGATAAATAATGCCAGAGGATTAAAGTACGAAATGGATGAAGTGATAAGAGAAAAGAATGGACACGGAAGGACACAGTGCTGAATAAAGTAAGAGAAGTGCATGAGTTGTCCACTAAGTTCATAGGCTAAATGAACGGGAATGCTGACCTGAATACAGTATTTGTATTGTGTTGTATTTATTAACATTCCATGGTATTCATATATGCTTACAGCTAGAATATGGAACAAGTCAAAAACTTAATACTACTATAAAGTCTTAATTTATAGTCACAGTCTACATCAGGGATGTCGAACAGCGCTCTCAAACTGTGAAACGATTAAAGCTGTTTCCCACCGTAGCTGAGCTGAAACGGCAGTCAGTCAGGTCAATCTGAGCTCGCTATAGCAGTGTTCTATACGCAGCATGTTTATCAACTCTGGCGGCTGGTATAGATATGAAACAACGATTCAATAGTGAGTGGATAGATACATATTTATTTATCAGGTCGGAAAGGCACATTGCTTAATATGTAGAAAGGAACTTTGATACCAGCCATCATAATATTAAAATAAATTTTAATTCAACACGTGCTGAAGCTTATGGACCAGAAAAGTTATCCGGTTCCACTCTTGAAAAGGGTTTAGAAGAATTAAAATCAAGATTGAATTCATAAAACCTTCCATCATCATCTTCCCTGTTAGTAGAACAAGCTTGGTTCGTGCTAGCTACAAAATTTGTGAAATTATTGCAACGGCTTCAAAGCTATTTACTGACGGAGAATTTGTGAAAGACTCTCATAGCTGATGCAAAATAGATATGTCCGGAATACGTTAATGATTTTAAATCTATAAGTTTGTCTCGTAATATTGTTGTAGAAGGCATATCAAAATGGGAGATAACTTGGAGGGACAACTGATAGCAAGAATGAAAACTTTTTCTTGTTGCTCACTAGCTCAAAGATACGGTCATAAGGAGTGTCGTTTCAGATTTCAATGTTCATGGAGATCTTGTAGATGTCATTTCACTAGAGGAGGAGAAGATATTTTTGAATCTGTAACAAAAACTATGAACAAATTTCAAGTCACTCTAAAAGTAATTAATTTTGTACATCAAAACAGTTTACGTTTCTGAACTTGAAGTTGCACTGCTATCACACATATCTACAGACTATGTTGGTATTTTAAACATGATATTAACAACATTATTATTACTAACGAACAACATTCATGGAATGACCTAGTAATTAAAACGCTGTCATCATCATCGTCATCATCATCCTCATATAGGCTTACATTCTTCGTTCATCAGCGTTTCATCAAGTACAAGTCTAAAATGAGCTCTTAATCAATTAGTAAGATGTATAAAAGTTATCGAAGTACCAGCCGCCGCAGTTTCGCTTTTGTTTACGATCATTCGGCCGGACTGCCTGCTGCCTGTGTTCAACCGTTGCACGGTAAGGGAGGAGTGAAGGCTCTGCAGTTCACAGCTCGAGAGCGCTGTTCGACATCCCTGCTCTAGATGAAATATATACAGAAGAGGTTTAAAATATAGTCTGCTAGTACAACACAAAGTTTTAGTATCAATTTCATGAAGTGTTATTGAATGTCATGAATTCACCTACAGAATAGAAGGCGTGAGAAATTAGGTACTTCTTTAATTTGGCCCTAAATAATTTTATGTTTTGAGTTTCATCTTTTGTATCGATAGGGAGGCTATTAAAAATTTTTACTACCATATAACGCACTCCTTTTTGTTAGCACGATAGACTTGCCGATGAAAGTCATTTTTTGACGTGTATTTATGCTATGAACTGTTGAATTAGTTACAAAGTTTTCACGATTACATACGAGGAAGATTATTAATGAAAAGATATACTGACAAGCCATGGATATTATTTGTAGTTTTTTTAAATAGTCCTACACGATTCACTAGATTTGGCACCTACTATTATTCTAATTACTCTTTTTGTAATAGAAATATACAGTTACTATCTGTGAATTTCCCAGAATATTATTCCAAAACTCATTACCGAGTGGAAGTATGCAAAGTATATTGTTTTTAAGGTATTGATATTTACTATCTTTTGCATAGATCTAATAGCAAAACAAGCTGAATTTAGTTTGGGGTAATTTCTTTAATATGATTTTTCCAATTTAACATATTATCGATTTTTAAGCCAAGAAATTTGGTTGTTGTTTCTAATAGGGATCTATTGTTAATTATTGCGCTAGAAATTTGCGAGGTTGAATTTGGACAGGATTTAAATTGAATTATGTTAGTTTTGTTACAATTTAATACTAATTTATTGACTGAGAATCAATCACATATTTTAAATAGAATTTCCTGTGTTGATGATTGGAATGTGTTGGAGTTATTGGCTGTAATTACTATACTTGTGTCATCTGCAAATAATATGGGATGACCTACATCTGTTATTGGGGGCAAGATCATTTATAAACACTAGAAAAAGCAGGGGACCTAATGTGAAGAGCCAGCAGGACTAAACGTTTGGGTGACAATAAATCACATTATATGAACTTTTTTCCCTGAATAGTCCATACTACCACTCCTAAAATGTTTAATGTTCCTTCTGAATCAACCTGTATATCCCATGTAGGCCATGTATAAATACAGTCAAGCCTGAGATCTGCTTTTCTTACCAACGTTGCCGTTTTATCTGATGCCTGAGATTCCACTGTTATAGGGGACTACAATAAGAAGACGTCGCCATTATGCGTCCAGTTTCCATAAACGGTTCGACTGCGACAGGAGTTCGAGTCTTTGTTTTTGTTAATCAGACGTGGCTTTGGTTTACGTCAGGACAGACTGGCATCTGAATTACTTTGCATAGCTAATAGGAATACGATCCCGAGCACTCAGTTCGATTCCGATGGTCTGGAAGGCACTAAGGATCGCGAAGGCGAGTTAGGTTCTGTGTTTACGCTTGCATTCCGTGTTGTCCACACAAAACACTTGCCGTAATGGATTTCTGCAGCACAGCGATTCTACGACGATGCTTGCTTCTATCTGTGACAGCAGTCGGAATTTTATGGTCTGGCTACTAAAGTGAGTATATTGCTTAATATATTCTCTTGTTTTGTTGTAATGTGAATAATTTTGCTTTCCTTGTGCTGCCCTTGTACGTGTTTTCGTATGTAATTGAATCTGTTTATGGAAGAATGAACTTTGTTGTTTCTATACGAGAGAGAGAAAGAAACTGAAATAAATTATACTCACATGCTGTGCCAAGTTGCTTCCATTTTACTTTCATGTTAGAGGAAGTATTGCATATTGTGATGTTACAATAATATCTGCTATACAATTTTCGCGAAAATACACATTCAATAATAATCCAAGAGAACGAAAATACGGAATCATTATTATTGGTCCATTATCATTATTATTTATTTTTTACAAAGATTTTATTGCAAGCAAAATTAAATACAATAACAAATATTTTACAATATTATTGTAATACTCGTATATGAACATTCTTCAAAATGCTGGCCTTCTATGCCCAAGGTTGCGGGTTCGATCCTGGGCCAGGTCGATGGCATTTAAGTGTGCTTAAATGCGACAGGCTGATGTCAGTAGATTTACTGGCATGTAAAAGAACTCCTGCGGGACAAAATTCCGGCACATTCGGCGACGCTGATATAACCTCTGCAGTTGCGAGCGTCGTTAAATAAAACATAACATACTTCAAAATTCGAAATTTATTACTAAACTCATAGTAAAATAGCCTACATATTACAATTTATTGTATAAATACAATGTAAAATGGATCACACCCGAAAAAGCAAGATGCTTGAGGTCGGGTGTGACCAAGAATGAAAACTGGATAAAAAAATTAATGAAATAATAGGCTAATAATAATAATAATAATAATAATAATAATAATAATAATAATCACAACTGTGATTGAGCTGTTAAATGTAATTACACATAGTTTTAAAAGAATATGAATAAAAACAAAAACAAACAAACAAACCAACGGTACCATAGACTACAGTATACATAAACATACTAAGTTAAGAATACAACATTGTTAAGGTGACAGAAAAAAATAAAGAATAAGAATTTATATATTATTTATTATTAATATTATCTTTATTATTATTTAGTATTATTATCATTATTATTACTATCATTATTATCATTATATTATTGTTATACAAGGCGATAATATTACGATAATTCTCGAGCACGACACTCCACGATTTTGGATTTTTCCCTACAAACGACGATTTTATGCTTCACTTTCGAAAAGTAATATAAAAAAAATTCGGAAACACGTAATTTCGACGGTAACCTAACAAAACCTATAACGACCTAAACTAACCTAACCTAGCCAATATAATCAAAACTAACTTACACTAACATAACATTACCAGGTTATGTTGGATTTGTTTAGCTTAGTTTTGCTTGGAGTTAGTTAAGTTAGTTTACGTTGTGATAGCTTATGTTTGGTTACTGTCGAAATTATGTTTCCGAATTTTCTTTTTGGATTGCCTTTCGAAAATGGAGCATAAAATCGTCGTTTGTAGGTAAATAATCCAAAATCGTGGAGTCGTCGTCCTCGAGAATTATCATAATAGTATCGCCTGAATATATAATAATAATATAATGATAATAAAGATAGTAATAATAATGATAATAATACTACAAAAATAAAAATCGATTCTAAGCTGTGTTGCCATATACAGGGACATCATTTTATTTTTACTTCAATTTTTATTGTACCTGAGTTTTTGAATGTACTTCACTCCCACCCTTCTACTAATGAAGTTCAACCGTCCTCCACACAGACCCAAGACCGCATATACAGTCATAGTAGCCTTACGGTCACAGTAAACAGTAAGTTCCAAAAATATGTTCGCGTTTTCCAGTGACGAAAGAGCTTTAAATATTTAATCATTTTCGCACAGGTTGTCGTCCATTTGCCTACGTCGCATCCCGGTTTCATTACCAGCTTTTATTCGCCAGCTAGTGGCTGGGCTGTCTTAGCTCTTTTCTGAAAACATTAATTTCTTTAGGAATCGGACGTCTACGTAATATTATACAACTATTTAAATAATTTAAATGAAAGGGCATCGTTATGTAATTAACTGCCACGTGATTTCCCCCTTTCTACGACCCTACGAAAAACCACTTGGACGGACAGTAGATAGCATGTCTGAGTAATTTTATCTTTTCGGATCGGGCAGAAGTGAAGATTGAATCTACAGTACGTAAGGTACTCTTTTATAAAGCAGGTACAGAATTATTTCAACATGAATTACTAGTACTGGTACTTGAAATTAGGTACAATAGTCTGTGCGATAATATGCACAAAATAACTGAAGACTGTATCGAAATAAACGTCCACCATTTAAAAAAATGTTTTTAAATATCCATATTATGATTATTTTTAAATTTAACTTCATTCTCTATATTGTACGCTAATGTGCTGTAGACAGTATAATGAATACGTCCACATGGACATCTCACTTCGTGGGTAAAAACACTCATTGCTAATACAGTACTGTATTTTGATTAAACAAAACCTAATGAAAATTATCAAACTCAAAAGCGCGATATTTTAGTCCTAGTTTACGTAAATGGATGAACTACTTTTCTTCCCTCCTATACCTAGTAAAGTGATCTGTTTGTATATTACGCCAGTATCACCGAACTCCAGTCGTGGAAGGGGGTAGCAATCGGCGTTGATACAGAGGTATAGGCAAGTTAATATTAAAAATGTTAGTAAAAATAAAATGATATCCCTGTATAAAACTCACGAACCTCGGTTTCTTCTCAAGTCGCGTCTCGACTTCGTTTCAGAAATCGCAAAGATTCAGACCTCAATTGCAAAGAGTTTAAAAAACCGAGGTTTGAAATCAAGATTTCGTCCGTGTTTTATAAATCGACCCGATGAATGGTGTAACCTATACAAACATTATCAGTGCTGAAAAATTGACGTCACACCGCAAGACATGGCGTTTGAGTCCCGTCTCGTTTTGCAAAATTATGCTATGAAAGAAAAGAACATTTATAAGAGGTGAGTGGATGGGATTATAGCAAACATAGCGTTGTTTTTAAGTGTGCTCTTTCATTATACAGATTACCTGAGTGCTTTTCAATTAACAAATTGTATGTTGAAATAATTATCATTTGTTTTAGTACTGCTATGCCAGGACTTTTTAGTTATTATGTAACTTACAGAGTTACTGGAATTATCTGTTACTTGAATTTAGTTTTTATGTTCCTGAAAATGTTATAATAATTTATGACAGAAAACTTTATGTAATTATTTAAGCACCATGTATGAATTTCAGCATTCTGTATCAGGGTGGAGCCCTAATTACATAATTAATGTGTTGTATGCGACACAAAAACACAGGAAAAAAGAGTGTAGCGTTTACAATTATGTGGGACGTCAGAGTTGTAATTGGACCGTCACGGTGCATCATAGTGTACCACAGGTCTGGTGGCATTAATACTGCGGAGTGCAAACCAACGGACACGGGAATCGCTCCCATTGTATGTAAAATTTATTGCTGTGACAACAAACCGAACTTCACTTTAACGAAATTGCGGTTATCGCGTCTATAGAGCCAGCTGGCCCGCCGCGCAAAACGAATGGGCGGGAGTGGCAAGTATCCATTCAGAATTGGCGTGTGTTTATATTCGGCTGGTCCATGGCCCACTTAAACATGCTAATTGAACAGGTGCGATCCCATTGCAGTATGCAAAAACCTGCGCCCAGAAACCCTACCACCCGCGCTGCACACCACGCTTTCATTCGGATTATTGTTACCATTTGTGGTCTAGTGGTTGTCGCGGTTCAAACCCGGTCGAGGCCAATTGATTTTAAATGGCTGTTAGTTGCATGAAAGGCTCAGACTAGCGCGCTCAGGTTTTTTACTTTCCCATTAGGAAATAGTAATATGCGTTACAAGAGCGGTATGTTGAAGTTTTTAGTTCATGTTCGAGGAAAAGTTTGAAAAACAAACGTAGTTGAGCTTTTTTAATTTCCGAGAATTGAAAGAAAACATACCGCTCGTGTGTCGTACATTATTTTGTGCGAAGATCGTTTATTACATACCTGAAAGAGGAATTTCTAATTAGTTGCAATGAAATCTCCATCTTGGTTTCTGTTCAATGACGGCAAATTTGCAAAACAAAAATATCTATCTTCAACATTGTTGCTTTAAAATGTTTTCTGTGTTTACTATACTCCAGCAGGCCGTGATATACGTCTGTCTTCCCCCAGTCTATAAATACGAACTTAAAACAAACGGTAAGGTTATGTAATGATTTATTTTTCATTTTAATATTTTAACAATATTATTTATACAACATATTGCAGTAATAACATCGGCAAGTTGATTTGCTGATTTTTACAAAAACTACTTCCTTAATGTTACTTGCATCACGAATGCAGTAACTTTAGTGGAGTTGTAGAGTTTACTTAATTTTTGCAAATATTTAAAAACAATAATTAACATTGCAATTTAGGTGAAATTGCAGTGGTAAGTTTCCAATTTATAATTATTACTATATTGAACGTCTCTAAAATAATATGCCTAAAGCAGTAAAATCAATATGTCACTTAAGCGGTAAGAAGAGGGAAATTGTTATGTGTGTTAGGTTGGGAGTACTGAATGTGGAATTTTAGACTTTCCGCGGATTGGTTTTGTGCGGAAACCAAGCAAATACGCACGATCTCGCACAAAATACATTTGAATGGTGAATTTGCAAAACGACTTAAGTCTCTAGAAGTAGTTTTGAGAAAATTAACGACAACTGTTTTTGGCCTCGCTGAACCATATGGGCTATTCCATTATGAAATCGATCGGTAAAAAACCTCGCATTTTTTTAATACTCTAATTTTTTCCCTATTTATACAAGATGCTGAGGACAGTGCATTTTCAAAAATATACTATCGAAAGTCAAACGGTTTTCGTACTATTGAGCGACGAATTTAGCGTATTTTATAAAAACAAGCCTCTTTCAGCGCTCAGAACTCTGGAACCATTTACTGCAGAACATTGAATGGGAGCTCATTTTGAAGCTGACATTTGGTAGGTTATGTTAAGAAGTAATCCTTATTTTTACTGTAGCCTATACAGAGAGACAGATAATCTGATTTTACTTACTTTTAGGCTTTTTGCCCATTTGTAAAAATGTAAAAAATATTGAGAAAAAACCTTGCATTATTAAGAGGGACTTCGGCATTGTTTGCTTAGTGGCTCGGCAATAAGTTTCGAGGGTATTAAATAAATTATTTTCACACGCCTAGACTTGATCGGTGCAGTACCGCACGCACTGGCCGAGAGCTGAAGATAAACGAGCGTTGGGCGTCATTTTACTCCTGTGTTTATGAAAACTTGTGATAAAGCTAGCCCAGCTATGCTCTACTAGACGAAACATCACGTGTCTGTCTCCTGGCCTTGCTTGTCTCGGCTAGCTCCCGTCTCACAGTCAGCTGGTTAGTTCACGCGCGTACTACTTATTTTCTTTATTTGATATTTTCAATACTTTCTTATCACCGGTACACCAGTAAAAAAATATGTGTTTATTTGTACTTTCAATGTGGAATCTAACCATATATTTAAAAAAATTTTTTTCGCTGTCAAAGCGTCTTAATGAAGAAAAATCTAAATTTCTCCATTTCCATAAAAAGTAAGAAAAACTGTTTACATGTCAATATAAACTTTAATTTCTCAGCATCAAAATAAACCATGATTTTGATCATTGGGTGAAAGGGTTTCGGAGCCACAACAGTTTAAATTTGCTAATTTTATGAAAATAAGATAAATTTAAATGTTTTAATTTAAACACTATGAAGTTCTGATGCCTCAAACTTTGCACAAAGCATTGTATCATAGTTCTCTACGTACAAAAAAAGTTTCATTGTATTTAAAAATTGCAAGGTCAATTTTCTCTATATTTCGGTCGATTTGAGATGGAATAGCCCACAATATATTGTTACAATATAATTCGTTATATGTAAGAGAAATAGTTTTAGTATAAAAATTCATACTTTTGTACTCTTCGTAAAAAAATTAATTATCTTCAGGACTTAACTTCTGCAAATTAATTTCAATCCTGCACCAAGAACATCCTCTCTCTAGATACTTAACTTGGATCCATTTTGCAATACATTTTACTTCAGCTACAAGTTTAGCACGATTACTGAGCATATAGCTTTTCATTTTCATGCTCTGTTCTTCAAACATACTTGACAAATAAAACAACTTAAGTTCAGGACTAAAGTCGTTTTACCCCTTGACCAAATATTCTGCTGCTAATAAAAACTATACAAAGTCGTGGATTAAAGTCATTCTGCTACTAAACGATGCCCCTTGCACACAGTAACAACATAATCATGCTGTCAACTCAGAACCCTAAAATTGTGGACTTAAGTCGTTTTGCAAATTCACCATTTTTGGTATTGAGAATCGAAGGGTCTACGGAAAGAACATGCTAAGTCATTTTGTTACGTTTTACAGGGGAACATTTCTTAACTTTAATACACTGATAATGCATAATTAGTTTATATCTCATTTAGTTTAAGTTACCATGTTACACCGCTATTTACATGTACTCATATTTTGGAAAACATTAATTTTTGGAGCCATGTTTAATATATTTATATATTTATTTATTTAATCTGACACGATTAAGACCATAAGGCCTTCTCTTCCATCCTACCAGTTAGCACATATAAATACAAAAAAGAAATACAAACACAGATGAAAATAATACAAATTAAATTAAAGCCCTATAGAGGGTCAACAGAGTCAAAAGAACGCTATAGAGCTCTCATCGAGCTAATACAAGAAAAAAGAAAGAAAACAGAGATAGCAATGATGGTAGTGATAACTGATAGCAATAATAATAATAATGATAATGATAAATACATTACATATTAATTGTAAATTTTACAACAGCATAATTACAATATTTACTATATGGCATGGGTTAAGCCGAAGTTGCGCAACCTGACAGGTGTTCAACAAGCAATTCCATGAACTAGAATGTGATTTTTTAATTTAAATTTCAGTTCTGATATTGTCCGACAGTCTCTGACATGGTCAGGGAGAGAGTTCCAGAGGCGTGGAATAGATATGCTGAAAGATGATGAGTAGAAGGATGTTCTGTGCAGAAGAATGGAGAGAAGGTACATGTTCCGGGTTCGAGGTAGTGAAAGGTAAACAAAACGAGATGCTAGGTAAGAGGGTGTGGAGGTGTGGATGATTTTAAATAGTAATAAGAGAGAGTTGAAGAATCTTCTTTCTTTAAGTGGACTCCAAGACAACAATTCTAGTGACGGTGTTACAAGCTCGAATTTTCTAATGTTACAAACGAAACGAACGCAGATATTGTGAACACACTGTAGTCTATGGGCAAGATCAGAATTTAGATTCGTGAATAGAGAATCGCAATAATCGAAGTGGGGCATCACTAAAGTTTGGATCAGGTTCTTTTTAAGGCTGAGAGGTAAAACGTTGGTTATGTGTCTGAGGGAATAAATTATGGAAAAAGTTTTCTTACATATGTAGATCACTTGACTTTGAAAATTTAAATTTGAATCTAAATATACCCCTAAATTTTTTACTGTCTTACTATATGTAATTGTGGTATTATTTATTTTTGTATTTGATACAGTGGCTATTTTGTTTAATGCTCGTTGGTGGCCCATTATTATGGCTTGTGATTTGTCTGGATTTAGTCTGAGTCCAAATTTTTGCGCCCATTGGCTTTTTTCTTGTTTTGATTAATACTAGCAGCTCTCAGAATATTGAATGATCTCTTTTTAATGGAAATCACATTGAGCATTTTCTGTGACGTTGATCAACAAGTACTCATATTTCGGATGATATTAAATTTATAACCCATGTTTATTCGTTTCCCCCCCCCTTGTTAATGGAATGCTTCCACCTATGAAAATATTGAATGTCCTTTTTAACACCCTGTATATTGAGGCTCTACACACAACCTTAGATTGATGAAACAATTCCAGTCCAATAGAGAACAACCCGAGTGTTCTGGAATGCATTCACAATATACATTCTATGCATATCTTCGTCATAAAACAGTGTTTGAATTGTATTGTTACATCGAAAGGAGTTGTTTGTGAATCCGAGCGTCCTGCGGTAGTGATATTGGCATTCCAGTTATGAGTGCAACTAGCAGGCAGCGTTGCAATACATTCCACAGTTCAGAACTTAAATGAATTCAGTTAAAGTCAAAAGCCTCAAAGTGAAAGTGTATTTTCCGCGGTCGAAGTAAGTCTCGCTGTTTTTAATCTGCCCGTACTACTTCCGTCCTCGTAAAATTTTATATGCTTTCTTATATTAAAAACACAAAGAGAAAACGAGTTGCACGGTGATATATTACAAACGGAAACTTTTATATCGTATGAAGCAGACACGAATTTTAGTTTTCCTGTGTTAGCAAAGTGCTGGAATTTATGACAAATTGAGATCTGATGTATAAGTTGTTTGCAGAACTTTATGGTCACGTTATAATACATCTCATGCTTATGTTCCAGGGATGAATTATTTCACAAAATATTTTGTCGATGGCATAAATTGTTACAAACAAACCGAAAGAGTTCGTTTTATTTCAGTTTGACAAATCTTGTGATGTCAATTGATAATGTATTGTATTAATTAATAGGGAGATTCTTGAAAAGTGATAATTTCATATTGTATTTTGAAGAAGGCAAAAGGACTTGCAAAATGTAATGCAGTTTATTAATGAGGAAAGTAGGATGAATTTTCAACTCTGTTTGCGGACAGTAGTAATCTAGAATCTAGATGCACAGGAAGAACATGAGAGAGAGAGAGAGAGAGAAAAAAACAGAATCTGGAACATGAATCAGACTGTGTTAACATTTTAATATTGTTTGTGGTTTTATTTGTGTATTTTGATGTGCTTTGTGGTAATTTGTGATTTTCTGTCTCATATATTTCAAATTTAAAAAAAATGTAGCAATGTTAATATTGATAATAAATTTCCATTTTCTCGTTTATTCCAATGATTCATAAGGGAATTATGATATACTTATCTTTTTTTTTCTTCACATGGCTCATATCTATTCACTTTTCTTAATTCATACACTGTAGAAGTCAGAAAACCACTAACTCCAGCAGTGTTTATTTCAAATTGTAGCGTAAGAAAATGTAAAAATTTATGTTTTGAAGTATTTAATTAATAAAGAATGTAATTTTACACAATATTAATAGATAAATGTATAATATTTAAATTAGTAAGAGAAATAATAAGTTTTTCTCTCTTCTGTAAAATTTGGTTTATTGGAGTTAGGGAGTTTTTGATTTCCCTATCTCAATTGTAAGACGAATGTCAGGTAACTCCTGGCGTATTCTTGGTCTCATCTCTCCAAATACAGCCTTGATATTACGAATTGTACTGGAGCTAAATGTTACATAAACAAATAAAAATTCACGCTGAAGAAAAGTGTTTTCTTTCTACTGGGTGTTCATTTCAAAGTGTGTATGACGTCACTGTTGTTGGGTCACCGATTTGAAGCGAGTTTCAGTTTATATGTTAGAATAAGTTGCCTATTATTTAAGGCGTTCTTCAATCTGAACTTGAGAACGTGTACGGTATAATTCAATTGAACGTCGTAGCAACAGATGGCGGTCTGTACGGTCTGTGTGCTACCATAACCTCTTTCGAACTGTGTTTTGCGCCGGCAAGTCGTACGCAGGGTATTTGTTATCATCGGTTGCGTACAATTTATGTCTTGTATTAAATGATGAATTCTAAATGTAACATTCCACAACAAAATCAAATGCTCCGTGTCCATGTTGACCGTCGAATTTCCCTGTTAATGTCAACAAATACGTAACTCCTGTAATCGTCTTAACCCTCTCCCCATATCCCGACAGTACGTATTTCCAAACAGTTCACATTCCTGCCACTACCGGCGTTACCGTACGTATCGGCACGTACTCTTCAGAATGAACGCCGTCTTCAATCTGAACTTGCTAGGCAACTTCTCTGCCTCTTAGGTTATACACCTGAGCTGCGGAAGTGTAGGAAGATTGAATTCTCTAGGCTCATCAGCTAGCCACATGACGGCATACAGCGAGCCAAGACACATTTTGAACTGAACACTCAGTATATAACTGAGACAAGCGTAGTGAAGTAAAGTCACAACACGGAATGGAGTTTCGCTCCCGTTTTGCTTTGATTTTCTGGTCGAATATTAGTTGCTGTAGGCTATATAGAGTCCTTCGCCCTTTGTCCTTTTCAATAACTCTCTCCAACTTCAGTCTTACTTTTCCAAGAAAAAGTTTACTACCTTTATGTTCACTGGATGCGTTGATATAGCGTGAGGAAATGGACTAAGTATTACTAAAGTCATTTTAGGCACTATGAAACTCATATTCAGGTTGATGAAAAGTCGTGTAGGTCACTACAGTGTAACTGTTACAGCTGTAACAAAATAACACTGGTATAAATATTGTCGTTGGTAGCACATCAGAAAAAGTGCTGCGATGCGAAATATAGAGACATTTTTTTTGCTGACCTCATATAAAACAGTTGTAGCATTTCAAAATATGTTTATTTGCTGTGTTTTTTGTATAAGTTCGCATACAGAAGTGTGCCTATTCCAGAAAAGTGTGAATTTTTTTATTTATTTAACTCGCTTTAATTTACTGGTTGTATAACTTACGTAGGAAAGAAGTATGGAAATGTAAAACGCGTTTTCCACAGTATATTCGTTTTATTTTATCACAAACTAATTTTTTGCTCAGTAGCATCTGTTGAAGGCTTGTACAATGTGAAGAAATAATATCTCGTCGTACCATTCTGTGTAATGGTGCATTAGATAAAAATTTACATGTGGTAAAGGATGGAAAAGCCCAAGCGAATCCACATGAACTCATTGTGTTAACTCCAGAATTTAATTTTGAATTGGGCGAATATTACTAGTAGGCTAAATTTTGCCTGGACCCATTCATTCTGGGACATGGTTCGTTCTACTGCCGAAAATCTACGACACTGACTTTCCAGCGCTACTTTCCTTCCGTAGGAAACCATGCGAAGTATTTTTATCGTCCTTAATAGCCGTTGCCCTCGATCGGGTTTGAACTTGCGAACCTCGGATCCAGTGAAAAGCAAAACGAACATATTTTGGTAAGTAGCGATGGGTGGGAAGTAATTTTTTACCATGATGTAAGCCCTTAAATTATTTGTGCGTAAGGCTGCACATTTATGACAATAATTAATCACTAAAACATTATTGATGTTCTCTAGTGTACCATAAATTGAATAGATGTCAAAAGGAGGACCCACTTTGGGTATAGCGATTATAGACACATCGTTACTGTGGCGAGCGATCGCTGATTTAAGGCGGTGAACCTGTGAACTAGCCCTGCGATGCGGATTTCTGCTTTATTTATTTATTTATTTATTTATTTATTTATTTATTTATTTATTTATTTATTTATTTATTTATTTATTTATTTATTTATTTATTTATTTATTTATTTATTTATTTATTTATTTATTTATTTATTTATTTATTTATTTATTTATTTATTTATTTATTTATTTATTTGTTTGTTTGTTTGTTTATTTGTTCATTTGTTTATTCATTCGTTTATTTGTTTATTTATTGTTTTATTTATTCGTTTATTTCTTTATTTATTTGTTTATTTTTTATTTGTTTATTTGCTTATTTATTTATTTATTCATTCATTCGTTTATTTGTTTATTTATTTGTTTATTTATGTTTTATTTTTTATTTTTTATTTATTTTGTTTATTTATTTGTTTATTTTATTGCTTATTTATTTATTTGTTTATTTATTTGTTTATTTATTTATTTATTTATTCATTCGTTTATTTGTTTATTTATTTGTTTATTTTTTATTTTTATTTGTTTATTTTGTTTATTTATTTGTTTATTTGATTGTTTATTTATTTATTTGTTTATTTATTCATTCATTCGTTTTTTGTTTATTTATTTGTTTATTTATTTATTTCTTTGTTTATTTATTTTTGTTTTGTTTCGTTTGTTTGTTTGTTTGTGTGTTTGTTTGTTTATTTGTTTATTTATTTATTTGTTTGTTTATTTATTTATTTGTTTATTTATTTTTGTTTTGTTTTGTTTCGTTTGTTTGTTTGTTTGTGTGTTTGTTTGTTTATTTGTTTATTCATTTGATTGTTTATTTATTTATTTATTTATTTATTTGTTTATTTATTTATTTATTTATTCATTTTTGTTTCGTTTGTTTGTTTGTGTTTGGTTATTTGTTTATTTATTTCATTGTTTATTTATTTATTTGTTTGTTTGTTTATTTATTTGTTTATTTGTTTATTTATTTATTTATTCATTTTTGTTTTGTTTGTTTGTTTGTTTGTTTATTTTATTTATTTGTTGATTTTTTATTTATTTATTTATTTATTTATTTATTTATTTATTTATTTATTTATTTATTTATTCATTCATTCTGGTGTAGTATAGGCCTGATGGCCTTCTCTTCCACACTACCAGAAATACAAATACAATAATAAAAATAAAAACACACTACAAAGTAAAGCCACACAAATATATAGGGCTACAAATGTTACAATAATAGTCTACGAACTTCAAATGAGTGATTAAGTACCATAATTAACTTAATTACCATATTATACTTAATTAACGAACATAAAAAAGAAACTTTCAATTTTAATGTAGAGTAAAAATATTCAAATCAATACTTCTAGGAATACCTAAAAAGCATGGAATAAGACACAATTTTTCAAGTTAATTTTCAATTATAATAAAGTCCGGCAGTCCCTGACGACATTAGCTAACGAATTCCACAAGTGAGGTATTTCTCCAGTGTAGGAGGATGAATATAAAAAAATATTCTGTGATGAAGGATCGAAGGAAGTGCTTGATGATGGTTTCGAAGAGTTATAAAAAATTGAAAGCGCGATAACAGATAATTCGGAATAGAAGTATGCATAATGTGATTCTGAATGGAAAAAAGATTGAATGTATTGTTCTTCGTTCGTTCAGACACACCCCTGAAAGTAACTGGAGTAATGTAGTTATATGGTCAAGTTTGCAAGTATTGGAGATGAATCGTATGCACACACCATCAACACGTTCTAGTCTTCAGCTAGGAGTGATCTTACATTTGGTTACCAAGGAATCACAATAATAGAAATGCGCCTTCCTCCGTACAAGGAAAAAAATCATCATCTCTCTTGTTAACGACGCCATATTATCAGCAAATCTTATGCACTTCATTATTTTTCCTTCTACTGACATCCTTCCAATGTTTTGAAAACTCGTTTGGTTAGCGTCGTTGAAAATTCGGTTCAGAGAAAAGAAAGATTATAACATAAAGTTCCTAATTTTTAAACCTAGTTTCAAACGTGCTTTGTTGCGATGTAAATCATTAGCATCTATCAAGAGTGCATAGAAAAATACAAAAAAGCTACAGGATTCTACCTCGTAGCGGATTTTGTTTAAGGATACCCATGAGTGAAATTTGTAAATCCGAAACTATTCAGTCAATCCTTATGAAATTTTTACCACACATATTCATTGATTGCAATAAAAATAACTGACAAAGTTTCATCCTCCTAGGGCAAATAGTTTCTGAGTAATAAAATATTTACTATTTTTTATAACTACGCTACAAAATGCCCCCTGCGTTGTAATTTTATTTGAAATGTTTTGATTTTTGGTCAGGACATCCCCCATGCATATGGTTCTTTAATTTGCTATCAAGTTTCTGTGTAATGTTATTAATTTGACTTGTGGAATTTTTTTTCTTTTGTGATTTACATTTTTCACTCATGGGTATCCTTAAGATTGCATCTCCGCCATCATCGCATTCGTTGCTGACAGTCATTTGGTGTTACGTCTTTCCTCTACGCGAATTTACAGTGAAATGTGATTGAGAAATAAAAATATTTAGCTTCCAATCCTTATGCATCAGAATAGACCGAGGATAAGAGATTAAATTATGAACGCTGTTTGAAAGCCGGCTCCGGATATTTCTGAGCTCTCTCATAATCCGGCCCCGAGACCCGGTTCCATTTCCGGAAGCTCCGGTAGTGAACAGTAACCCCGGTGGAAGAGTTCTTTCGTCAGACTGTGCAATAAATCCATTAACACACATCGCGCGCTTCGGAAACTTTTCAGTAATAATCTCGTAACAGTCATCGCTATACAATGCAATGTACTTCGCGTTTCACCCATATTCATTTGAAGTTGTAGACACTTTTTTTTTTTTCCTGGCAGCATAGCATAACGCCAGTTTTAAGCTATAATTAAAATGTTTAATTAGAATTTATGTAAAAATGTTAAGTTTTCGAGCAATAGTGGAGCCATATAATCAGACTTCCTTATTCGTATACAGGATCAATCAGGAGAAAAGGTACATGGTGTAAGAGGTGATAATATTGGTGATTCTGAACAAAGAAGTTTATGTGAACAGTTTCATGTCCTTCATCAGCACTTACATGCGGACCCAATCAAAAAGTCACTAGGTTGTAGTAGAATCAATGAAACTTATCCTGGGCGTTGGATCGGTCGCGGTGGAGTCATTTCTTGGCCACCAAGGTCACCCGACCTTACTCCATTTGGATTACTGTGAGTGATGTTGACTTAAGAGCGAAGTCTACGAGCGCAAAGTGGAAACAAGGGAGGAACTTCTCGTTCGCATTTCATATGCTTGTGCTCAAGAAAAGAAATGTCCGAATCAGCTCAGATCAGCAACAATGCAGCTGTCTACAACAGCTGCTAAGTGCATTGAAGTTGACGGTGGACTTTTTGAACATGTTCTGTAAATAAAAGTACACAATTAAACAGAACATAAGGTAACAATGTTTTAATCAACTGCTTTTTTCTCGTTCCTCATTCTTTCGATAAGTTTTCTACAAAACTGTTAAGAAGAGGACATAATATGTTCATATAAACTTTTTTGTTCAGAATCACCCCTCGACCATGTACCTTTCCTTCTGACTCACCCTGTACACCGAGCAGAGTAACACACATTTATGTTCTGCATTTAAGTGTTATGCATAGTTGCTAACGAGTATTATGTAAATCTAAAAGTAGTTGCGTTTAACTAAGTTATATGTAAAACGATATAACCTATATATATATAAAATAAAAAAGTAGTTGCGTTTAACTATATATATAAAACGATATATATATACAAGGATTTCTTTCTAAATATTCATTTCTAAATCCATATTCAAAAAGATGACAGACAGAATCCTATAATTGCAAATGTAAAATATGTATCCTAATACATTCAAAATATGCTATAATAGGCCTACATTAAATAATAAAAATGTTAAATTGTTACTCGAGCTTTCAGGCTACCAGAGTTCATTATTGCGATAAATTATTCATTCGAGCTGTTAATATTAAGTCTTCATTTCTTCTATCTTTTGAAATGATACGCCGATACCACAAATGTTTCCACGTATTGCTTAGCTACTCTGAGCGGCGACCCCAGAGTTTACTAGTCATCAAAGGCTGCCAACGGATTTTATCATGTGCATTTTGTCATTGTTTTTCCCACTGTTCCCAATGGCGTATTTTGTCTCCATATGATTTTTTTTTTCGAACTTCTTATACCACTGTGGTAATGGATGTCTTTGTGCGTAATGCCGACTTTGTTTATTTTTCTTTGTCCGCTGACCGAAGTCGTTCAGTTCACAGAGGTCAATTTTAAAAGCGAAACACAAAATTTATTGTCCTTTTGAGAACTTTCCGACTTTTACTACATGCTTCTACATTGTTCGTGGTCATATTGTGATCCCATAGTGTATACATTTACAAGGATGGTCTGACATAATCAACTTCGGCTTACAGCATAGTTACGAAGCTTTCAGTAAGAGTTTATAATCAGTAATTTTGAAGTTAGCAAGATTCTGTATTAAAAATAAAAGTTGAAGACATTTTGTATGCAGGAAGCCCTCTATATAGTACAGTGAAACCTGTTCAAATCGGAACCTGAATAATCCGGAATCCTAGCTATTTCGGAACATTTTATTGGTCCCGGCGAAATTCGTATGTATTATGTGTAATTTTTCCTGAATAAAACGGAAACTGTCCAACGCGGAAACGGAAACTGCCTGCTACTGTTCAAATCGGAAATAATATTTTGGACACACTATATTTTGTAACTATACTTTGAAACAGCTTGTAATTTCAAGGAATATACGAAATATGTAGGTCACTAAGATAAAAACAAGTTTTCTTTGCAAAAATTTAGAGGGTACGAGGATGTGTTGGCCTGTCGGTCATAAATTTTATTACGAGTCCCTTCAAAGATTTTCAAGGCTTCACACCCGTATACTGTAGCAGCTAGACAGAGCGCAAGTGTAGTGATTTCCTGGTAAAAGTGTTGCATAAAATGTGGCATTAACATTAAGTGATGAAGTAAAAGTTACCGAGTTAAAGGAAAATTAGAAACGAAGCGCATGTGAAATAATACTGAAGTTCAGTTGTGGAAAACTCAGGTGTGACCAGTGGCGTGTGGTGATAAATAATCCTGGTGGTGCACAAATATTTATTATGATTATCATATTATTATTATTATTATTATTATTATTATTACACCCTATTATTATCTTTATCATTATTATTATTATTATTATTACACCCTATTATTATTATCTTTATCATTATTATTATTATTATTATTATTATTATTACACCTATTATTATTATCTTTATCATTATTATTATTATTACACCTATTATTATTATCTTTATCATTATTATTATTATTATTATTATTATTATTATTATTATTATTATTATTATCATTATCATTATTTGTACTAACTACTCCATAACTATTAACATATGTTATATAGGTATAGATTTACATAATTTTGTTAGTCAAGAAATTGCAGTTAATTAGTTTCCTATGTAGGTCCATTAATAGCAAAGTAAAATGTTGAATTTATATTGCAACACACCGTAAATAATATTGTTTTAAGCTATATTGCGTTTTATAACAAAGTTCACACATTCACAAACATTCGATACGTCTGTCGTCTCATCAGCCTTAACTGCTAAAAAGTCAACAGCATTCTTTATTTCTTTGAAATCTCATCATGGCATACATCGAAATGGCTTGAAGGATTTCGTTCTGTATAGTGTTTGATGTGCTCTTAAACACTGTTGCTCTTTCCAAATGTTCCTTAAGAGTGCGTCTAATTCAGAACTTTTAAATTGATGAGGCCAAGAAAAATATTAGCGTTTAAAAATGAGTCTCCGTCATCGTGACCTCTTAAAGGCAAATCAAAAGCTCCACAAAACCGCACGCACATATCTGTACTTGGTAACTTTAACATTGTGAAGTTCAACAATCCAATACTAAATCCTATTGTGTCTGTATGTTTGTTTGACCCAATACTGCTACTTTAACATTATTGTTGATGTGTGCAGCTGAAGAATCGTGTTTTTTAATTCTTTCATTCATGTGATTCAAATCAGTCATACCTGCAGAACGATAATCAAAATTATTTAGTTACTACGCACAGTCCTAAAGTCAAACAGAAAATAAATAAAATTCATAAAACGTACTTGTTTTTGTCAATAAATTATCGCCGTCGAACAATTGGCAAGCAAAACAAAATACAGCGTCTTTTATATTGTAGCCGCATATTGCTTTTTCGTAAGTCCGAATGTTCAATTTCCTTTTCTCTTCTCTATTACTATGCTTCGCCACTTGTAATTTTAATTCACGTGTAGGTGTACCCATCTTCTTTATTTTGATCTTTTCGTTTAAGGGTCTTACAGAAAATTACATATTTAAAAGATTTTGCACACTATTCATTGTAACATTTGTGATGTAACGATCTAACTACTACTGCAAACAGCTTGAGAACACATCTGAAAGTGCTCCTAACCCCTCTTATGCACATTGTATTGTCTCCCTACCTTGCTCCAAAGCCTGCCAGTGAAACAGTACTACTGCGCATGCTCGAATGGAACAGTGTGCCGCAAGTGTCGAGCGGTAAACATAATTCCCAGGCGTCAACAAGACCAGTACACGTGCAGTGTTATTTTTACACAGTATTATAATAAAGAATTATGTCGCTCACATAGTCTATTGCAGCTCACTGATATAACTTTAAAAACACGTGTTATTTGAAGAGGTGGTGCACTGCTCCTGTGCTCCTTAAGAGAAATCGCCACTGGGTGTGACACTTTAAAGATGAAGATCATAAAGAGTGGCTTGGGCCAATATTGATGACATAAAAGAAACCAGAAAACAAACTGTTTATGTGGAAATAAATAAACTGCTGTGGGAGTGGGTTCTTCATGATCTTTCAAAGAACAAGCCGATTTCTCGATCTATTCTGCAAAGCAAGCCATTGTACTGGGAAAGAAATTACATAAACCAGAATTCAAGGCTTCTAATGAATGGTTCTTAGTCCAATTAGGTAATTAATAATGTGCAGTGATATGCAGTACAGTATTATAGTATGGTGTTAGTTATTAAATTGAATGAGATTAGTAAGCTTTGGCAGTGTTTAATGACTGATGAGTGAGTTACGATAACATTTATACAGAAAATGAGGTTTTAACCAAGATGATCCACCAACGGAATAAGTGACAGATAGCTGATTTAACGTGACTAGTATTAAACGGAATATTTTGTACTTCTTGCAGTTTGCGGCATGTCATTTTGTTTTTCGTGTATGCGAATGATAAAATATTCCATTTTAAAGACCACCTTAATAATACGGAAACTTGTCCACAACGGAAAAAAAATTAGGACCCTGTCACTTCCGTCTTGAACAGGTTTCAGTGTAATAGGTGCTGTATGACGAACTTGATTTTATTCTTACAGAACTTGCAAATTGATTAAAAAAAGACATTATCTGACTTGATGATTAAACAAAAAACAACACAGCGTCTTCAAGCACTTAGAAGAGTATCTAATTTATTAATATAATTATTTCAATTAAAATAATTTATTATGCCACGTAGAAAATCGTGCAAAAGTTAGTTTTTCTACAAACATAAATTGCGTGTGTCTAGCTGAATGTTATTTAAATGACTTAGAGATATACATACGTAAATGCCGGGTCCTCATAACCCTCTGCTTACATCATTCAATCCCATGTCTTGCATATTCTACCTTTTGGGCGGATTTTCCGAACACTCTGTACGTTACATATATTTAGGCTATACAGTATACCGTACATATGAGCTTATCTATATATTTGAAGCTACATGCTGTTAAAATAATTACATTTGTGGTTTTCTCTGTTAATTGTATCAATCCTGGTTTTCATTACGCTCCCGCAGTATTTAATGGACGTCAAGTTAGGTACAAAACAGAGCATTAATTGGTGAAAAGAGCGAAACAAAGTTTTTGTGTATGAGTACATGAAGACTGGGTTACTTCAATCTGCATGTAAAATGGCAGACGTAACTTCCAATTAGGACTTAATACTCACTTGCTAATTACTGTTGTTGGCGGCCATTTGCAGCGGGTTTAATTTCCGTTACTGCAGTTCGCTAGCAGAATGAGGACTCGACTCGACTTGATCTCAACCGGGGAACTTCCAAGCAGAGCATGTAGGTCATGTGACCGAATCCACGATAGAAGAGAAACGACGACATTCATTATTATTATTATTATTATTATTATTATTATTATTATTATTATTATTATTATTATTATTACTACTATTACTATTGGAGAATTAAGGGAAAGGCTATCAGTAGCTAAGCGAGTAGAGCAACAAGCTAATATTAGTAGATTCAATATTCTGAAATTAAAGGACGAGGAAACTAAGCAACGTATTCAGGTTGAAATTTCAAATAGGTTTGCTGCTTTAGCAACTGCTGACGAAGGTAAGGAAGAGTTAGACGTTAATAGCGTGTGGGACAATATCCGAGATAATATCAAAATTGCAGCTGAGCAGAGCATAGGCTATCATGAAACTAAGAAAAAGAAACCGTGGTTTGATGAAGATTGTTCCATTGTAGTAGATAGAAGGAAACAGGCAAAATTGAAATTCTTACAGGATCCAATTGAGGAGAATAGAGATAATTATTTCAATAAAAGACGGGAAGCAAGTCGTATACTTAGAAATAAAAAGAGAGGTTACTTGAAGGAAAAACTGAATGAGGTAGAAACAAATAGTAAGAATAAAAACATTCGAGATTTATATAAGGGTATAAAGGAATTTAAAAACGGATATCAGGCAAGGGTAAACGTGATTAAGGATGAGAATGGTGACTTGCTTGCAGACTCTCATTAAATCTTCAACAGATGGAAAAACTATTTTGGGCAACTACTAAATGTACATAGGCCAAATAGAAATGATCGGGACGAATTTCAAATACAAACTGCTGAGCCATTTATACCCGAACCCAGACTTTCTGAAGTCGAAATTGCGATAGAAAATCTGAAAAATTACAAGTCTCCAGGTATTGATCAAATTCCAGCAGAATTAATACAAGAGGGTGGAAGCGCATTATCTAGCGAAATTTATAAACTTGTAGTTGTAATTTGGGAAAAGGAAATTGTACCAGAACAATGGAAGGTGTCCATAATCGTACAGGGGGACAAGACTAATGTAGTAACTTTCGAGGAATATAACTTTTGTTTATGTACAAAATTTTGTCGAATATCCTTTTGAGAAAATTAACTCCATATGTAGATGAAATTATTGGGGATCATCAGTGTGGTTTTAGGCGTAATAGATCGACTATTGATCAGATTTTTTTGTATTCGACAGATAATGGAGAAAAAATGGGAGTATAAGGGTACAGTACATCAGTCCGATGACCGCTCTGGGGGGAGAGCATTGCGTGTAGAATGCCTCCCTACCACCACCTTCTTCCACGCGCATCTTACTCCTTAGCGGCTGTGAGCCGATGCAGCTCCCAATACAATCCCACACTAATGGGCTTTGCCCATTCGCTTGTTATCGGCTCCACCCAAATGTGTCGACTTTACAGATTCTGGAAACGGTGTGTAGATGACATAAGACATCAGTAAAACAATAAAACAGTACTTCCACTTTATAATGAGTTTTTTAATAATATTCTGGGAAAATTTTAGAGATAGTAACAGTATACTTCTACCACAAAAAAAGTAATTAGAATAGTAGGTACCAAATCTAGGAATAGTGTAGGAACATTTTCAAAGAACTACAAATAATGCACACGGCTTGTCAGTAGGTCTATATGTTTTCATTAATAAACTTTCTTGTATGTAATCGTGAAAACTTTGTAACTAATTCAACAGTTCATAGCATAAATACACGTCAAAAAATGACTTTCATACTCCATCTGCAAGTCTATTATGCTATCAAAAAGAAGTGCGTTATATGGCAGTACAAATTTTTTAATAGCCGCCGTATGGATATAAAAAATAAAATTCAAAGCATAATATCATTTAGGGCCAAATAAAGAAGTAAGTTACCTAATTTCTCACGCCTTCTATTCCGTAGGTGAATTTATGACATTCAACAACGCTGCATGAATATTTCTGTCTTGTATTAAGTATCGATACTAACCCCTTATGTAGTAGGCCTACTAGTATATTGTAAAACTCTCCTGTATACAGGGTGATTCACGAGGATTTACCGCCACTTATGGAGCTTATTTCCGAAGAGATTCTGAGCAAAATATGTCATATTTAAAACATGAGTACTAATCTTAATATTTGCAAAATTACACTAATTTGAAGTTGTTTGTAAAATACCATTATTCTTTAGTTTTAAGGGTTAAAGAATATTACAAATAAAGATTTAACTATTCAGGAGTATCATTTCTTTAATTGACTAGAATTCTGAAGCTAAAAATGTGTTGTGAACCCCAGAATCCACAGAAACCTGCAGAAAAGTATATTCTATTATCCACGTGCTAAAAAGGATAAATGTTCATCTCCCCTCTTGCTTAAAAAAGTCCCTTGTGCAGACACTTGCATTTCCCTATTTCGACTATGCGGACATTTTACTGACTGACCTCTCCAGCGACAACAAACTGAAACTTCAACGTGCTCATAATTTGTGTGTACGTTTTGTAAGCAATGTTCGTAAATATGATCATATTACCCCATCCCTGGAAGCAATAGGTTGGCTTAAACTAGATAAGAAAAGAAATTTACATTCACTTCTCTTTCTCTTCGAAATCTTGAACTCTTCTATTCCTTCGTACCTGTCGTCTCGCTTCACTTACCTTTCTTCCCACCATAATCTGAACACACGCTCTCGTCATGAAACAATACTAACAATACCATCCCATCGCACCTCCTCATACTCATCTTCTTTCACAATAGCCCTGCCAAGACTCTGGAATTCGCTACCTGCTAGCATCAGGGACTGTCGAAATAAAATTGAATTCAAACGAAAACTTACTAGGCACTTGGTCAGTAATTGATTACTTGTAAATAGTTTCTTTAATCTATCACAAAATATTTCAATATTCAGTAATTTCATCACTATACAATTTTGTTATTGTAGATTTAATTTGTAATTCAGTAAATATAAAATATTCTTTGTTTCTCTATGATAAATTATCTAGCTTTAATTATTCAGGTAATCTTTTCGTACTTTGATTTTATTGTAATTGTAAATTTAATACTAATTGTAATTTTATTGTTGATATTGTAGTTGGAATCTCCTGGTAGAGGGACAGAGAAGGCCTGACGGCCTTATCTCTACCAGGTTAAATAAATAAATAAATACTAAATACTACTAAATAGTTGTTTCGTAGAGATTTTTCTTAGATTTTTAACTACAAAATAATATTTTTCTTACGAATTTATCACAACAATTGTTACAAATCACGCCACTCTTGTAAATTCTTCAAGACTGTACATTAGGATGCATAATTAATCTGTAAAGAATCAAGTTCCTAAATTCGTATGATTTGTAACAATTTTTGTGATAAATGCGTAAGAATAATGTAAATTTTAGTTCAGAATTTAAAAACAAAATCTGTACAAAGCAATTCACAACACATTTTTAGCTTCAGAACACTAGCCAATTAAAGAAATGATACTTCTGAATAGTTCATTCTCCAACTTCAAATTAATGTAACTCTGAAAATATTGAGATTAGGACACATGGTTGCTCAGAATTTCTTCGGAAATATGCTCTGTCAGTGTCGGTAAATCCTCATGAAACACCCTGTATATTTTGACTAGACTGTGACTATAATTAAGACTTATAATAATAATAATAATAATAATAATAATAATAATAATAATAATAATAATAATAATAATAATAATAATTCTTTATTTATACTGGCAGAGTTAAGGCCATAGGGCCTTCTCTTACACTCTACCAGGTCGCAAAGTATAGAATCAGTGAAAAATTTAACAAAGAATTAAAGAACAGAATACTAACATATTACAAAAAAATAACGATAATAGCATAATAAATCGACACTAAACAACATGAAAATAATACCATAATAGAAAAAAAAAAGAAAGTAAAATACATTGAAATATAGTAAAAGCAATTCATTTAGTACAAATAGTTAATATGAAGAACGTAAGGAAGAATATAACAAAATGGAATGTAATAAAATAATAAAAAAGAAAAGAAATACGAAAATTAAATAAAATTCACAATAAAAAGGGTATGATTCATCTGGTGATCAAGAGAACAAAACGGGGAAAGGAAGGAAAAAGATATTTATATATTTTTACATAATTATCGCAGAGAAAAGGGCTTATAACTGACAGGAATCAGAATTGAAAAAATACACTATTATACTACAGTATTATTAAGATTTTTTGACATTTTCCATATTCCAGGTGTGAAACGTTGTACGAATACCATGGAATGTTAATAAATACAATACAATACAATATATTTCTAAAAGCAAAATGTGAGTTATATGTCGTGTAGGTATTAATGTATTTTTGTGCGAGATCGTGCATATTTGCTTGGTTTCCGCACAAAACCAATCCTCGGAAAGTCTTAAATTCCACATTCAGTATTCCCAACCTAACACACATAGCAATTTCCCTCTTCTTACCGCTTAAGTGGCATATTGATTTTACTGCTTTAGGCTTTTAACATATCATTGTTAGAGACGTTCAATATAGTAATAATTATAAATTGGAAACTTACCACTGCAATTTCACCTAAATTGCACTGTTAATTATTGTTTTTAAATATTTTCAAAAATTAAGTAAACTCTACAACTCCACTAAAGTTACTGCATTCGTGATGCAAGTATCATTAAGGAAGCCGTGAAAAAATCAACAAGATTCCAGACTCATCATAGACTAGGGGAAAAAAAAGACAGACGTATATCACGACCTGCTGGAGTATAGTAAACACAGAAAACATTTTAAAGCAACGATGTTGAAGATAGATATTTTTGTTTTGCAAATTTTCCGTCATTGAACAGAAACCAAGATGGAGATGTCTTAAATTCCACATTCAGTATTCCCAACCTAACACACATAGCAATTTCCCTCTTCTTACCGCTTAAGTGACATATTGATTTTACTGCTTTAGGCTTTTAACATATCATTGTCAGAGACGTTCAATATAGTAATAATTATAAATTGGAAACTTACCACTGCAATTTCACCTAAATTGCACTGTTAATTATTGTTTTTAAATATTTGCAAAAATTAAGTAAACACTACAATTCCACTAAAGTTACTGCATTCGTGATGCAAGTAACATTAAGGAAGCCGTGAAAAAATCAACAAGATTTATAGACTGGGGGGGAGACAGATATATCACGGCCTGCTGGAGTATAGTAAACACAGAAAACATTTTAAAGCAACAATGTTGAAGATAGATATTTTTGTTTTGCATATTTGCCGTTATTGAACAGAAACCAAGATGGAGATTTCATTGCAACTAATTAGAAATTCCTCTTTCAGGTATGTAATAAACGATCTTCGCACAGCGGTATGTTGACGTTTTCATGGTCGAGGAAAAGATTGAAAAAGCGAAACGTAGTTGAGCTTTTTTAATTTCCGAGAACATGAAAACAAACATACCGCTCGTGTATTGTACATTATTTTGTGCGAAGATCGTTTATTACATACCTGAAAGACGAATTTCTATGTTGGTTTCTGTTTAATGACGCCAACTTTGGAACACCAAAATATCTTTCTTCAACATTGTTGCTGTAAAATGTTTTCTGTGTTTACTATACTCCAGCAGGCCGTGATATACGTCTGGCTTTTCTTCCCCCCAGTCTATAAATGCGAACTTAAAACAAACGGTAAGGTTATGTAATGATTTATTTTTCATTTTAATATTTTAACAATATTATTTATATAACATATTGCAGTAATAACATCCGCATCTGGAATCTCGTTGGTTTTTTTTATTCCTTAATGTTACTTGTATCAGGAATGCAATAAGTTTCGTGGAGTAGTAGACTTTACTTAATGTTTGCAAATATTTAAAAACAATAATTAACAGTGAAATTTAGGTGAAATTGCAGTGGTAAGTTTCCAATTTATAATTATTACTATGTTAAACGTCTCTAAAAATAATATGTTAAAAGCCTAAAGCAGTAAAATGAATGTCGCGCTTGAGCGGTAAGAAGAGGGAAATTGTTATGTGTGTTACGTTGGGAATACTGAATGTGGTATTTCACACTTACCGCGTATTGGTTCTGTGCGGAAAACAAGCAAATACGCACGATCTCGCACAAAATAATGTACGATACACTAGCGGTATGTTTTCTTTCAATTCTCGGAAATTAAAAAAGCTCAACTACATTTCGCTTTTTCAATCTTTTCCTCGAACATGAAAACTTCAACATACCGCTCTTGTAACGCATATTACTATTATTTGTCATTAAATACAAGTTATTTTCTTTGTCTGAACGTTTTTGGTTGTAAAGGGCCTTCAGCTGCGACAGGCCTTGTGATAGCGAGACTGCGCGCCGTTGTAAAGGTTCACTCAAGATGTTTAACTTTACGATCGGAGCGGAGGATGTCTCACAATTAAGTAACACTGAACTCCTTTGTGCCGCTAGGAGCGTGTGCAGGAAGTCCCAGACTTCATATTTCCTCCGTGACGCAGAGGCGAGTCGAGATCACTGGAGCGCGCCCTCGGTCTGTATGAAGTATCCATTCACTCGCACTTTTCAAGTTGCCAGAATTAATGGATTTTCTTGCTCTCGAGTCCCATTCTTACTTTCTCATTACACGAAATATTAAAGAGGAAGAGTCGTAATGCTATATAAAAAATATAGACTCAAGTTTCATTGAGCGCAGGGTTTTACGTCATGAGTAGACTTCGAGACTTCGGACCCGATAGAGCAGTTCAGTGGGAAATCCGCATAACGGCGTACTGAGTATAGTGGTAAAGCGTACAGTGGGTGGGGGTACTGTAGAATGAATGCCAACAAATACACAAAGGAAAACGCTCTGGATTTGAAGGTTGTGATGAATAATTTGGTTTTCATACAAACCTATTTTCAAACCGTATCTGAAACTATTACACGGTTAGAAAAGTCAGAGCAAGAGATGCCGGAAGCCCTCAAATTAATTGAGGAAATGACACAAAGAATTAATGAGACACCAAGTACACCGGTTACTGAACGTGTAAAACAGAAGTGGAAATCAATTTTATGTAAAAATAACGGATATGGAACATTGTGTAACATAAACAGCAAATTAGTGGACATAGAGTCACCCGAGAATAAAGGACTGTCTCTTAGAGACTGCAATGATGTTAGGTTTTTTCGTTTTGCTCCTATAAAGCCATGCGATGTAGAGCGCATCTTTTCACAGTACAAACTGTGTTTGGCAGACAACTGAAAAAGATTTACGTCTGAGACACTGAAAATGTATCTTGTAGTACACTGCAATTCGGTACTGTAACTGCACTTCCTAAAGACGACCAATAGGATAAATGAAGAAATTAAAATTGCTACATGTTTATTTCCACCATTAACACTGTGTATAATTAAACACAAATGCTTATAAAAGACAGGAGAATAAAAGCTTTTCACATTCTTTTGACATTGTCATTGTGTAATGTATATTTACTTTCAGAATGTACATATGTGTGAACATTTAACATCAAATTACATCTTCGTCGCTTTTGCAGTTGAGGCCTTTGGTCCGTGGTGTAGAGACGCTAAAGATCTACTCACCCAAATTGGTACACGCCTACTGTCCCGTACCGGCGATCCTAGATGTATCAATTTCCTTCGTCAACGCATTGGAATAGCGGTTCAGCGAGGGAATGCTGCCTCCATCCTGGGATCATTTCCTAACCCTACTTCGTTAGAAGAGATCTTTCTCATTTAATGTGTAGCGTACCTGCTTGAGCACGGGTAGAAAGTTCACAAGAACAAAGCTTCCACTAAGAAAGGAGAGAAGATGTCCGATCTTTAATGAAGCCATGGTCGAGAATATCCACAAGGCGAGGTGCTCCCCATCGGCAACATGAAGATCAACTCTATGTCTGAGTTACGACGGCTGGCCGGCGTCAAGAGCATGGGCGATGCGGAATGCCCCACGCTGCTGGACATCGAGATCTGCAGCGAGCAGGACGACCCCAGGCAGCGCCCCAACTTCGGCGTCAAGTGCAAGATCTTCGAACTGGACGCTTGCCAAGGCATCGGAAAGGTGTGTCTGGTGTACCTTCACAAGAGCGAGTGCGAATCCGATCTAAAACGAGAGGACCCCAAGATCTGGCTGCTGGACAGAAGTTTCGAGTGGCACTACCTGGCTGCAGACTTCACGTAGTACTTCCGCATGATGCTGGTACACCAGGGTCTCCCCCAGAGGCAGTTCAAATTCACGCCCATGGACCATTATTATGAAATTAGTTTACAATGTTATACTTATCGCATGAGCTAATATATGAAGAAACAGTAAAAAAAAAAAAAATGTACTTATAACTTTTTATATATTTTTATCGAATTGCAGTGTGTGTGTTTCCCCATACTACAGTACTCTATTCTAAACAGCAATGTTGTTACCTCAACACGTCTCTATCTACCTGCAGCGAGTCAACAACCTATAGTACAAGCATAGTAAACTTATTGTATCGGGTCCAAAGTCTGGAAGCCTGCTTATTACGTTCATAAGCAGTATTGCTGGGCATCTTCAAAATTTATTTTTATTCCAAAAATATATATAAGCCTACGTATAATTCATAATTAAAATTAATTTTACTTTGACTATTACACTTTTACTATGTCATACTAATTTAGACAAATAAGTCCACACCTGTGGAGTAACGGTTAGCGCGTCTGGCCGCGAAACCAGGTGGCCCGGGTTCGATTCTCGGTCGGGGCAAGTTACCTGGTTGAGGTTTTTTCTGGGGTTTTTCCTCAACCCAATATGAACAAATGCTGGGTAACGTTCAATGCTGGACCCCGGACTCATTTCACCGGCATTATCACCTTCACCTCATTCAGACGCTAAATAACCTAAGATGTTGATAAAGCGTCGTAAACTTACTAAAAAAAACTAAACCAATAAAACCGTACTAAAGGACGTGTTTCAACCAATCATGGCTGTTTATCGCTACAATTTTATTACTTCCCGCATTTCTTTGTTTTTGTCACTTCTCTAGTATTTGTTTTTTATCACTTTCCTTGCATTTGTTTCTTTGTTTGCCAACATTTCAAAATGCAAATTCTTTACGGTACTATAAAACATGCATTGCGATCGTAATTTGTTTCCCACATAGATAGTCTACTGAAAATGGCGGCTTCGTTCAAACGCTTTGGTGAAGCTGGCATTAGTGAAACAGAATTTTAGTAACTCAATTAATACCGTACCTATTTTATTATAGCCTATTAGAATACTTTATTTCTTCTAATCTTTATATACTTTCTTCTGTTTTTATCACCTCCCTACAATTTGTTTCTTTGTTTGCCAACATTTAAAAAAGAAAATCGTTTACGGTACTATAAAACATGCTTTGCGATGTCATTTGTTTACCGCATAGATAGTCAACTGAAAATGGCGTATCCGTTATGTTAAAACTGCATAATGGAAGTGTTACAAATATGAAATAGGGTTACAAATATGGATTAGTGCGATATACAGCCGAGATGTATTCTTTTCTAGCGGAAACCTTCCAAATTGCTACCCACTGATACTGTCTTTCGCGGGAATGTGTTAGTTTGCAGGTAGAAGCTGAACTGTTGAAACGTTCATCATTATTGCGTTTTCGAGGAAGGTGAAAATGTTGGTTCTTTTTTGTGAATATACATTGTTATTCCTCAATGTTAGAAATATTAATGATATATATTCTTAAATAATGTATGTCTCATTTATTTCTTTTCTAAATTTTGATATGTTTTGAGGTTATGGCTTATAACTTCAGTGTGTCACGAATATGAAATACTAGTATTATTAGTATTCCATCTTTATACCCTGGTTTTCTGTTTCATTACTAGTGTTGGAGGAGGGAAAACCTCACCCTCCAACAAACTTAGAAAACAGTGGAATGGAAATGCAATGCAAGAAGCCATAAAACAAGTTCGAGAAAAGACGTGAGAGACGATTCATCTGGATTCAGTATTACGGTTGGGGAAACAGCTTCTAATGAAGATGTTGAATGATTTTTCTTTGCTTCTCTTACTAGAGGCCATTTTGATTTTTCAGTTTTGTTAAGTTAGTGGCTTGTTAATAGTATTCCATATTTTTACTTCCACTTTTATGAAAGAAATATGTTTGATTTTTAGGAAATTATTTTTGCAAACTTTTTATAACATCTTACGAATTTCTAAGTCCGATGTACCATTGACAGGGACATTCAGCAATAAAAAGGACGACGCTTTACGTTCATTATTGAAAACATGTAGGTTCCAAAACGAAAAAAAAAAAATAGTATTCCATATTTGTAACACTTCCTCTATTTTGGAGCCAAAGTTATGCATTCTGCTTTTCGTTACTCTGGCCTTAGTATTGCAAATTAACTACCGGGAATACTGATAACAAACTGTGCCATTTCATAAGCATACTTCATGTAATGATGTTTTAAATAGGTGAAAATAGAGCCATGGCAGAGTGAGATTGTTGTGGACAACCGTAACAGCCAGAGAAAACCTGTAACACAGCCATTTGTCAACCACAAATTCCACACCAGCTAGCCGCTCCCGCTGGCGGGAGAGAGTCGTATGGCTAGGCCGCTGCTGAACCCAACTCGTTTGGTGCAGGGAACACAACGAGCACATGGCCATCCTTTATTTGCGGGATTTATTTTTGGGAGACAAGAGACTGATAATAAATACGAGCTTTCGAACATAATGCCCAGTTTTTCACGACACAATTTATTGTGATTAATAATAATAATAATAATAATAATAATAATAATAATAATAATAATATTAATAATAATATTAACAATAATATATATAATAATAATAATATTAATATTAATAATAATAACAATAATATATATAATAATAATCATAATAATAATAATAATCATAATATTAATAATAATAACAATAATATATAATAATAATAATAATAATAATAATAATAATCTATACTAATAATAAATTTGTAGCCAAAATTTTTCTGGTAATTTTCGCTTTTGCAAAAATAATTGGTGTGTAACATGTATAGGGACATCATTTTATTTTTACTAACATTTTTAATATTAACCTGTCTATACCTTTAGAGTACCGGAAACACCGCTTGCTCCCCCTCCAAGACTGGACTTCGATGATACTTGCGTAAAACACAAATCACTCTAGAAAAGTAGTTCATCCATTTACGTAAACTAGGAAATATCGCGATTTTGAGTTTGATAATTTTCATTAGGTTTTTCTTAAATCAAAGTACAGTACTGTATTAAGAATAAGTGTTTTTTACTCACGAAGTGAGTTATCCATGCGAACGTATTCATTATGCAGTGTATATTATACTGTCTACAGCACATTAGCGTACAATATAGAGAAAGAAGTTAAATTGAAAAATAATCATAATATGAATATTTAAACACAATTTTGAAAATGGTGGCCGTTCATTTCGATACAGGCTTCAGTTCTTTTGTGCATATTATCGCACTATAGACTATTGCATCTAATTCCAATTGCCAGTTTCGTCCTTCGTACTAGTAACTCATGTTGAAATAATTCTGTACCTACTCTACGTACTGTGAATTCAATCTTCACTTCTGCCCGACCCGAAAATATAAAATTACTCAGACATGCTACCTACTGTCCGTCCAAGTGGTTATGCCGCAGGATTGTAGAAAGGAGGAAATCACGTGACAGTTAATTACTTAACGAGGCCCTTTTTTATTTAAGTTAAATTAAACAGCTGTATAATATTACGTAAACGTCCAATTCCTAAGAGAAATTAATGTTTTCAGAAAAGAGCTAAGACAGCCCAGCTTTTACAGAGGGGCGAGCAGAAGCAGGTGGGGGAAATCGGGATGCGACGTAGGCAAACGGACAGTACCTGTGCGAAAATATGATTCAATATTGAAAGCTCTTTCGTCACTGGAAAACGCGAACATATTTCTGGAACGTACTATACTCAGTAACTCAGTACTGCTTACTATCTGCGGTCTTGGTTCTGTGTGGAGTTGGAACTTCCTTAGTAGAAGGGGTGGGAGTGAAGTACATTAAAAAACTCAGGTACAATAAAAATTGAAGTAAAAATAAAATGATGTCCCTGTATTATAATTATTCATTATGAGACCGAAAATCGATTTTTTGTAATTTTTGTTTGTACCTATATCTGTCTGTCTGCCTGAATGTTTGTTATCTTTTCACGCGATAATGGCTGAACGGATTTCGATGAAAATTGAAATATAAATTAGGTTCGTGGCGCCCGAAGTATTCATTTCCGACCACTGGTTCCTGATGTCAAAATACTCACTTTAGAGTCCCTATCATCTGTATAATTTCGACCTAAATGTTGGAGACACTCTGTATATGAGTTTGGTTTTATGTTCGTGAGTATATGATTTGAAATTTGTGTGATTTTTGTGTATAAAATTTAATAATATCTTGATATAAATTTGATGTATTTTCAAGACTTCAAATTCTTTAAACAATTTTTCGGTACGATAAGCTTTTTTAGATAAATTTTATTATTCTTCCCTTTAATAAATCTAGCGGAAGGGTAGTTTTATAAGTACTAACCCATCTTAATTTTCCATATTGGTTTACAGACTGAAATAAGGCAAGGTAAACTGTGTGTAGTACGACTATTGGTGTGTAATTTCGTAATTGAACAAAATAATGCATAATGTTGCGTAATTTGTTACAAAGATAATTGATATGTTTGTCCCATTTCAGGTGTTTATCTGTTATGATCCCTAAATATTTAACCTCTGAAGATTAATTTATAATTGGGCAATAATTACAGCTAATTGTGAAACAACCCGAATTGTGTAATTTAATGTTTAGGGGATAATTAGGCAATTTATAACATTTACTATTAAATGAAGAAGGAATTACTGTAGTTTTTAGCAATGTTAAGGTGAAGAATATTTTAATCAAACCATGTTTTTATTAATATTAAACAGTTCTTTGCGTTAAAATAGGTATATCATGCCAATATTTTCCGCAAGTAGTAATTAACCCAAGCATATAATACATCTTTATGGTTTTGTAAATCAAACAGGACTTTCACTGCAGTCGACCTGGTTGGCGAGTTGGTATAGCGCTGGCCTTCTTTGTCTAAGGTTGCGGGTTCGATCCTGGGCCAGGTCGATGGCATTTAAGTGTGCTTAAATCCGACAGGCTCATGTCAGTAGATTTACTGGTATGTAAACGAACTCCTGCGGGACAAAATTCCGGCACATCCGGCGACGCTGATATGACCTCTGCAGTTGCGAGCGTCGTTAAATAAACCATAGCATTTAACTTTCACTGGAAACCCAGCATTCTACTAACTTTCATAATTTTCGGCTTTCCTTTTAGTCACCGCATATGATCGCATGTTTCGCAATGTTGTCTATCATCTTATATCATCTTCTACTCGAACTCTTTTCCGTACACCATTCCTTCCAGTGCATTCTTCAGTTATGTAGTTTCTTCTTAACCAGTGACCCAGCCAATCCCTTTTTCTCTTCCTGGGGTCAGTTTCAACATTATTCTTTTTTATTAGGTTATTTTACGACGCTTTATCAACATCTTAGGTTATTTAGCGTCTGAATGAGATGAAGGTGATAATGCCAGTGAAATGAGTCCGGGGTCCAACACCGAAAGTTACCCAGCATTTGCTCATATTGGGTTGAGGGAAAACCCCGGAAAAAACCTCAACCAGGTAACTTGCCCCGACCGGGAATCGAACCCGGGCCACCTGGTTTCGCGGCTAGACGCGCTAACCGTTACTCCACAGGTGTGGACAACATTATTCTTTCTTCACCCACTTTTTATACCACAGTTTTATTTCTTATTCTGTCTGTCCATTTCACAAGCTCCATTCTTTACCATATTCACATTTCAAATGCTTCTAGTCGTTTGCCTTCATTTCTACGTAATGCCCATGTGTCTGCTCCATATAATGCCACACTCCACACTAAGCACTTTAATAGTATTTTTCTTAGTTCTTTTTCAGATGCCTTCAGAAGATGCTCCCTTTCCTATTAAAAGCTTCATTTTGCCAGTGCTATCCTCATTTTGACTTTAAATTATTTGTGTATATAAAAAACAGGACCAAGAACTCTACCCTGGGGACACCAATATTAGTATTGTAGAGTGTATTAAGAAAAACATCATTTTGTCATATGAATTCTATAATTCACATACATAAATCTACAAAGGAGCTTATTAAATATAGTACACTGATGTCTATTACTGAAGAACATTTCCCGCTACATGTCAGTGCAACCAGTAACATAATCCTCAATATCACAATGCCCACGCATGACAAAACTTGCAAATGTATTTAAACGGAGAGCGGAAAACAAAGCGCGTGGTTTTAATTCACAACGGAATAATGGAAACAAAATTCTAAGCCTAGTGTAGACCCGCATAATGTTCGCAGATTAGCATAAGGGCTACTTTGCGTAAAAGTTACCTTCACTCTGCTAATGTTCGCCACTTACCTACTAAAAATTAAATGTTATGTGTAGTTCACCATGCAAATAGGCAAGTTTTTCGCCTAGTTTTGCTATAATACAATGTTTATCTCTTGGTAAAGTGATGTGTTAATATACTTACATAACATGAGCGCAATATCTGATCGTGTAGCCTAATTCTCTTGCGTTCTCGACTGTAAATACTAATTTAATTATATCCCCTGCTGTACTCTCCATTTACCTTGAAAATGATACGTAGGAAAGTCGGGCATTGAGGTGTATGTCATAAGTAGGGCTGAAAAAGGTATCGGCATCAGGGTAGTAAATAATTTCTATAAGTTATAATATAACTTATAGAATAATATTATTATACAGGGACATCATTTTATTTTTACTAAAATTTCTAATATTAACTTGAGTATACCTTTGGATTAACGGTTGAGAACCGTAAACATCGTTTGCTACCCGCTTCCACGGCTGGAGTTCGATGATACTGGCGTAAAATACAAACAAAACACATTACTAGGTATAGGAGGGAAAAAACGCAGTTCATACATTTACGTAAACTAGAAAATATCGCGATTTTGAGTTTGATAATTTTCATTAGGTTTTTGTTTAATCAAAATACAGTACTATATTAACAATAAGTGTTTTTACTCACGAACTGAGCTATCCATTCGGACGTATTCATTATGCAGTGTATATTATACTGTATACAGCACATTAGCGTACAATATAGAGAATGAAGTTAAATTGAAAAATAATCATAATATAAATATTTTAACACATTTTTAAAATGGTGTGGCGTTCATTTCGATACAGGCTTCAGTACTTGTGTGCATATTATCGCACTATAGAGTATTGTACCTAATGCCAATTAACCAGTTTCGTCCTTCCTACCAGTAACTTATGTTGAAATAATTATGTACCTACTCTATAAAAGTGTACCTTACGTACTGTAAATTCAATCTTCACTTCTGCCCGATCTGTAAAGATAAAATTACTCAGACATGCTATCTACTGTCCGTCCAAGTGGTTATGTCGCAGGGTCGTAGAAAGGAGGGAAATCACGTGACAGTTAATTACTTAATGAGGTCCTTTTATTTAAGTTATTTTAGACAGTTGTATAATATTACGTAGACGTCCAATCCCTAACAGGAATTAATGTTTTCAGAAAAGAAATAAGACAGCCCAGCCACTAGCCTTTGCAAAGGGCGAGCAGAAGCGGATGGGGAAACCAGGATGCGACGTAGGCAAACGGACGACAGTACCTGTACGAAAATATGGTTCAATATTGAAAGCTCTTTCGTCACTGGAAAACGCGAACATTTTTCTGGAAAGTACTATACTCACTAACTCAGTACAGTTTGTGTTTACTATGACCGTAAGGCGACTTCGATTGCAACGGGGCCTTGGTTCTGTGTGGTGGACGGTTGGAAGTTTACTAATAGAGGGTTTGGGAGTGAAGTACATTCAAAAACTCAGGTACAATAAAAATTGAAGTAAAAATAAAATGATGTCCCTGTACATTGTTTACAAAATTCGTCCCCTTGCAAGGTGTCTCTACTGTCTGTAAGGAGCAGAAAGAGTGAACATCCGACTCTCCTCAATAGTAGACCTGCTTAAGTGACGTCAGGTTGTATCAGAATGCCGAAACAAAAATCCAACAAAGAACAGATAATAGGAGGACTGAATTCAGAAGATAGGGAAATTATGCTTCACTTAATTGATAATAATGATATTTTTTTGTAAATTTAATATTTGTTCCGAGCTAATTAATTTGAAACAATTTGTGTTTGATGAAATTCGTGTGCTATTAAGTCATTCTTCAATATACAGGTATACGTTCCCATTATTAAGTTGACGTTGTTACTATAATTCAATTTTAAACGAAATAGTAATATACGTTACAAGAGCGGTATGTTGACGTTTTCATGGTCGAGGAAAAGATTGAAAAAGCGAAACATAGTTGAGCTTTTTTAATTTCCGAGAACATGAAAACAAACATACCGCTCGTGTGTCGTACATTATTTTGTACGAAGATCGTTTATTACATACCTGAAAGACGAATTTCTAATTAGATGCAATGAAATCTCCATGTTGGTTTCTATTTAATGACGGCAACTTCGGAACACCAAAATATCTTTCTTCAACATTGTTGCTATAAAATGTTTTCTGTGTTTTCTATACTCCAGCAGGCCGTGATATACGTCTGTCTTCCCCCAGTCTATAAATGCGAACTTAAAACAAACGGTAAGGTTATGTAATGATTTATTTTTCATTTTAATATTTTAACAATATTATTTATATAACATATTGCAGTAATAACATCGGCATCTGGAATCTTGTTGATTTTTTCACGGCTTCCTTAATGTTACTTGTATCAGGAATGCAATAAGTTTCGTGGAGTAGTAGACTTTACTTAATTTTTGCAAATATTTAAAAACAATAATTAACATTGCAATTTAGGTGAAATTGCAGTGGTAAGTTTCCAATTTATAATTATTACTATGTTAAACGTCTCTAAAAATAATATGTTAAAAGCCTAAAGCAGTAAATGAATGTCGCGCTTAAGCGGTAAGAAGAGGGAAATTGTTATGTGTGTTACATTGGGAATACTGAATGTGGTATTTCACACTTACCGCGTATTGGTTCTGTGCGGAAAACAAGCAAATACGCACGATCTCGCACAAACGTTTATACATTATTTACATTGTTTGTATTTAACATGTATTAACAAATGTTAATATTAAATTCATAAGTCATAACAAGATTAAACATTTTTAACATTATTTGTTGTATTTATTACTGACATCTGAAAATAAAAACATGAATTGTAAATTATTGAATACCCATTATTTATAGGAATTGTCAGTTTTTTATTATTATTATTATTATTATTATTATTATTATTATTATTATTATTATTATTATTATTATTCCTTTACGAATTAGGCCTCTGTAGACCTGTTTCGGCCCCATCTAGCATTCTTCTTAAAGGTCTTCCTGGTCGAAGATGTCCTCTAGGTTTATACTGCATCATAATTTTTGGGATTCTTGAATTTTCCATTCTTCTTACATGATCTAGCCAATTGAATTTGTATCTGTTGATTTTTTCTTCTACTGACTCTACTTCTAATTGTTCTAAAATTTCTTCATTCCTTTTTCGGTCTAAAAGAGTATATCCTGCTGTCCTCCTGAAAAATTTCATTTCCGTTGCTTTGATTCTGTTCATGTCTTTTTTTCTTTAATGTCCAAATCTCGCTTCCGTATAAAAGAGAGGGTAATGCTAGTGTATTATATATTTTTATTCTTGTAGATTTTTGTACTAATTTAGCTTTCAATGTATTGTCTATTATTCCTAGAATTTGTGTAAATTTGGTAATTTTCTTGTTCACATCTTTTTCATTTTGATAAGATATTTCACAACCCAGATAATTGAAATTTTGTACTTGTTCGAGGCATTGGTTATTGTGTATTATCTTACTTCTGACTGGGTCTTGTCCTAAAAATGCCATTACAAAATATGTTCACATACGGTACCTGGAATGTTAGAGGGATCAATCACAAAGAAGAAGAACTAGACGAAATATTGAATAACAAGCAGATTAAAATTATTATTATTATTATTATTATTATTATTATTATTATTATTATTATTATTATTATTATTATTATTTTTTGTGGCCCCAAAGAACGACTATTCGGACCCTTGGCTGAGAACCACAAACATAATTATATAGAAATACGAGCAATTTTTTTTTACAGGTTTAACCAGGCTTTTCCAGGAAAGACTTTTATAAAATAATAATGTAATTGCGAGTGTATGGTTTCAACTGTAACAATAAAAATGAGATATTTTTGTCTCATGTACACACGAGACCCGAGTGCTTTAACTCTTTACCAGCAGATGTAGCTTATTTAGTAGCAGTGACAAAAAATTTACTGTAATATTTTAAAGTGACCGCAAAATATAACACGGCTGTGGATATAATAAATCTAATCTGAAACATGTTAGAAGATGGAAAACAATAGCTCGACTTACGTTGTCATGGTAGCAAGGCTTTGATCATTGGCATTAATAAATAGAAATAAGTTCTTATATAAATCAGCGCTCTATTAAGATACCGAAAAAAAATATCGGTGTGATACTTAGGCCTAAGCTTTCACAGCGATTGAGTTGTGTGCTCAAGATACAGCCTTTTTGTGGAAATTGGAAAATTCTCAAACGTGTTGTAGCTATTTCGCATGATTTGTTACGTTCCAGATATTTTTTATTTCCGTTCCTTAGAAATGTTTTGTGGTTAAATGAAGTTTGAAGGTAACTGGATCCACCAGCTGTGAGTTGTCAAAACGTAAAAGACAAAATAATGTTAGGAACATGGCTAGATTGTTGCTGGTCGGTCTTACCTTCACCCTCTTCACCCTCGACACTTAATATACGACACTTAAGAGATATCAACTCCGCTCTTGTCTGGTAATATTTCATAAACAGTCAGTGACACTGTTAACATAGCTGTGAAAGAATTAGATAGACGACAAAAATTAGACATTTCTCATCCCTCTTTTCTCTCCTTCTATTTTATATAAGGTAAACAGTCGACTGTGGTTAATTCAAAGAGTTAATATTAAAAATAAATTGTAAAATGATGAATATAAAAGTTTTCTAAGTAATTTTTGGGGATTTTTTAATTTGTTTCGCGTCCTATGTATTTCTAAGTATTTTATGTCATATTTTGTTATTTGTAGGACATAAATGTATGCATATTTGCACAATTTTTACATTATATACAGTACATATGAACCTAGTCATGTCTTTCTAAATAACACTTTAAAATTCAACAACTCAGATGCTCTCATGCTCACTAAGTTGTTGTGCAACTTAAATTTAATTTTGAAATGCTGATGGAAAAGCCTGGGTAATCCTGGAAAAAATTGCTCGCATTTCTATATAATTACGTTTGTGATTCTTAGCCAAGGGTTCGAAGAGTCGTTAATGGGGACCACAAAAAACAAAATAATAATAATAATAATAATAATAATAATAATAATAATAATAATAATACTTACTGGTTTTAAGCAACCCGCAGGTGCAATGCCGCCGCCCTCACAAAAGCCCGCCATTGGTCCCTATCCTGAGCAAGATTAATCCAGTCTCTATCATCATATCCCACCTCCCTCAAATCCATTTTAATATTATCTTCCCATCTACGTCTCGGCCTCCCCAAAGGTCCCTTTCCCTCCGGCCTCCCAACTAACACTCTATATGCATTTCTGTATTCACCCATACGTGCTACATGCCCTGCCCATCTCAAACGTCTGGATTTAATGTTCCTAATTATGTCAGGTGAAGAATACAATGCGTGCAGTTCTGTGTTGTGTAACTTTCTCCATTCTCCTGTAACTTCATCCCTCTTACCACGAAATATTTTTCAAAGCACCTTACTCTCAAACGCCCTTAACCTATGTTCCTCTCTCAAAGTGAGAGTCCAAGTTTCACAACCATATAGAACAACCGGTAATATAACTGTTTTATAAATTCTTACTTTCAGATTTTTGACAACAGACTGCATGATAAAAGCTTCTCAACCGAAAAATAACAGGCATTTCCCATATTTATTCTGTGTTTAATTTCCTCCCGAGTATCATTTATATTTGTTACTGTTGCTCCCAGGTATTGGAGTTTTTCCCACTGCTTCAAAGGATAAATTTTCAGTTTTTATATTTCCATTTCGTACAATATTCTCGTCACGAGACATAATCATATACTTTGTCTTTTTGGGATTTACCTCCAAACCTGTTTCTTTACTTGCTTCAAGTAAAATTCCCATATTTTCCCTAATCGTTTGTGGATTTTCTCCTAACATATTCACGTCATCCACAGAGACAAGCAGCTGATGTAACCCGTTCAATTCCAAACCCTCTCTGTTATTCTGGACTTTCCTAATGGCATATTCTAGAGCAAAGTTAAAAGTAAAGGTGATAGTGTATCTTCTTGCTTTAGCCCGCAGTGAATTGGAAACGCATCTGACAGAAACTGAATAATAATAAAATAATAATAATAATAATAATAATAATAATAATAATAATAATAATAATAATTTAAAAGTTGTTCTATGAAAATTTAAACATCCTATTATTTATGTCTCTTCTTTCACGGTCTACTTCTATGCTCTGTGCACAACTTTTTTCAAAAAGTACTCTTGGATCAATAACAAAGCCAATGTTCATCTTCCTGTCGATTGTAATGATCCCCGTGTAGCTGTAAACATAGAATCAACAGACCAGGAGAATCTAATGCATATCAGAAAGGCAAATTAAATGTGGTGAATGCGTAACAAGTGAATATTGTACAGTTTACAGTACTTTTCTTGATAAATTTTCTACACAAACAGGGTCGAAATTTGTTGGAGTTAATACTAGCCCGCCCTTTCGCTGTATAAGTTGTCCGATACAATGAGGTTACTGCAAATGAAGTCCCTTGGTGCGATGCGCGAGTTCACGCGAAGCCATGGCAACTGAGTCGCTAGCTTGAAATATATTCGCACCTCTTCTGTTTGTTAATTAAACTTGCCACGTGTATATGCTAAACAGCGAAACTGAAATTCGTGTAAACTAATTCAAAACAGGATTTAATACAATGAGCGCAATATCCAGCTTCTGTTATTGAAATATGGATTTCCGGTGAGATTAATTATGCCTGAGATTATATAACAATAAACAAATGAATATATATCGACGTAGAGTTCTGTTCTTCCTCAGAAAACTTCTAATTATGTTGTAATGTATATTGCACTAGCATATTCGAAAAAATGAACCGAAAAGGTAGCCCTAGATCAGCGATGATCAAAACTCGAGCTGCAGTGATTACATACTACAGACAGCCTATGAAGTAAAGAGACGGAGGAAAGGTACTTGGCATGAAAACTACAACCAGTGGTGGTTCCTATACTAACATCTTGATCAATCCTGTGGATAAAAATCTCAAGCTCTGCCGTATAAGTAATGTCAGCCAGTGAATAATATACGATTTTTCTTGCTTCTTTTTTAACTTTCCTCTTGAATATAATCAGAATTTTCTAAATTCTTCTCTCGATACTTGGTCGAGAAATTCGTAGTTCTTCAAAATTAAAATCTTCTTATGGACAAGTTATTTAAGGTATTTTAATCATTACTCTTTTGAGAAATTCTGTTCTATTAAAAACTTTTAGAGCTCGAGATATTTCAAACCCCATTAGGTAGCTGACTTCCTTAAATTCATTTATGCTCGACCATGCCGAAATGTACTAATTATACATCTGGTAGCAGTCCTTTAATGCATGTCATTAAAGTACACCTACTCATTAAATTACAGTTCAGTCAATGATAACTCAGCTTACATGTGTTCAGCCAATGACAAGTCAGCTTTGTACCGTTATAAAACCGCAAATATCGATTATTCTCGGATATGCAATCGAAAGAGAATTAGCGAAAAGTCACGGAGGCTGGAAATCCAATACTGTCGCAGAAGGTTATGTTCTGTTACTATAATAATTAGCGTTAATTGTAAATAATATTCAAATCAATTCAATTTGTCATCTCGTTTTTCAATGTCGAATTCAATAATCAAGGTTATAATATTATCAAGTTTACCGGGACTACGTCAAGGTCAATGACATTATTGTTCCTCGGAAAAATCAATACTTTCGCGTCTGCGCACATCTCACAATTCACGACCTAGAACAAGGTCACTTCCGATCTTGTCAGTTACAAATAAAATGTATACATCTGAATACCGGTAATTTCAAGTTAGAAATATGGTCGAGCATTAAAAGTCGTATGAAACTCGCCTATAATGGTAATTAAGAAGCTCGTATGAAAATTATGAAACTCGCTTGCGCTCGTTTCATAAATATCCATACTCGATTTTAATTACTATCATTATAGGCTCGTTGCATAATGTACTATTATGTCATCTTTCTCTTCCTGGCTATGATTTAAGACATGTCAATTCCTGGTCTTTAACAGTTGTTTGGCACTTAATATTGAATCAGTTTTTCTACAATATTATTATTAAATGAATAACTAATAAATAGTTATCCTCATCTAAAGATTAAGAAGAATAAAATTCAGATAAAACGAAATAATTTTATTTTCCTAGGGACAAGATCTAAAATATCATTATTCATGCACGTACAGAAGAATTACAGAAACACATACTTAGTGTTGGTCAGTAATAATAATAATAATAATAACAATAATAATAATAATAATAATAATAATAATAATTTTTTTTATTTAGAATATTAACGTGCAAAACAACAGCACAAGGCCAATTAAAGTTTAGCACGATACAAAAACAGAACAAAACAACAAATGATGATGAGAATGAATGATAGAAAATGGCAATGAAATGAAATACAAACAATATAATAGTCTACATCAATCATAGATCAAATAAAAATTATAAAATCATAAATTAGTACAATAAGATAATTGACCAAATGCAAGAGAAAAAAATGGACAAATAATTATTAAAATTAGATCAGTGAGAAAAAAATACTCAGATATACTACACATTAAATGGATCCAAGTTGAATCCATGCAAATTAGCATATTTAATGCATCTGCAGACCGGAGAGAGAGATTTAGGATTTTATTATAAAACAATTTATGAAATCTTAGACCATTAGTTGGAATACGAAGACTGATATTGCTTATGAAAGATTCACAATCAATATCACCCTTAATGACTTTACAAAAAATAAATAATCAAGATCCTGACGTCTGGTGAACAAACTACCGCAATTGAAATATTTGCATTTAATCTCATAGTTATAATCCGAATTTGGTAAAAATCTATAAGAACACAAGGAAATAAATTTTCTTTGAATATTCTCCAATTTAGCCGAGTCAGTGGAAGTAATGGAGTTCCATACAACAGATGCATATTCAAGCTTGGATCTAACCAACGTATAGTATAAAATTAATAAACACATAGGAGTGGAAAAAGAATAAGTTATAGACCTAATTAGACCAAGCATTCTTAACGAATGGGTATAAATATATTGCACATGATCATGGAAATATAATTTTGAATCAAGTAGGACACCAAGATCTCTAATACAATCTGTCCTAGTAATTACGACATTACTGAGAGAATAGTTAAATTTTAGGAGATAGTTTTCCGTGAAAAGGAAATAACAAAAGTTTTGGATTGATTAATTTTCATTCCATTTTCAACAGACCATTGTGAAATTGAATTAATGTCATTTTGATAGTAATAGTAATAGTAATAATAATAATAATAATAATACATTATTCAGCGTGGTAATTAATGTTTCTGTATACTCCTAATTGAACCGTTGAGCAAAGTAAACATATTACATTTTGTCCGACAGAACAATAAAGAAGTTCTCCTTCTCATTCTTTACGAAACCACCTCTTACTGCTTGTAGAGACTGAGTTTGTAGAGCGACATGATACCGTCACTGCTTGCCTTCAGTACGTGAATGAAACATACAGCAATGTACAGGAAACTCCTCGTACCCGTTTGTCTGTGATTACACGATGTAATCACGACACTCGCTTTGGTCACCGCTGGCCTAGCTGTAAGTGTTCCTACCCATTCATTGTCCTAGCGCAGTTGTCGGCAGGTTATGAGTTTGTGACGTTAGAGCATGTTCGTTCGCTCTTGCTGAGTATTCGAAGCGGAGCAGTTGAGTTATAGTCTCGCAACGGCAATAAAATGCAGTGCTGTGGCAGAATTTACGTTATTGTTCTGTAAAATTAGTGAAGTTGTTAATTAATACGAAGTTATTGTCTGTATCCTGAAGTATGTGTAGACATGAAACACAAATTCCAAAACCAAAAAGGATTTGACTAAATTCTATACTGGGTGTTCAGTTCAAAATGTGTCTTGGCTCGCTGTATGCCGTCATGTGGCTAGCTGATGAGCCTAGAGAATTCAATCTTCCTACACTTCCGCAGCTCAGGTGTATAATCTAAGAGGCAGAGAAGTTGGCTAGCAAGTACGGCGTTCATTCTGAAGAGTACGTACCGATACGTACGTAACGCCGGTAGTGGCAGGAATGTGAACTGTTTGGAAATACGTACTGTCGGGATATGGGGAGAGGGTTAAGACGATTACTTACGTATTTGTTGACATTAACTTCGACGGTCAACATGGACACGGAGCATTTGATTTGTGTTGTGGAATGTTACCGTACGCAACCGATGATAACAAATACCCTGCGTACGACTTGCCGGCGCAAAACACAGTTCGAAAGAGGTTATGGTAGCACACAGACCGTACAGACCGCCATCTGTTGCTACGACGTTCAAGTTATACCGTACACGTTCTCAAGTTCAGATTGAAGAACGCCTTAAATAATAGGCAACTTCTCTAACATATAAACTGAAACTCGCTTCAAATCGGTGACCCAACAACAGTGACGTCATGACACACTTTGAAATGAACACCCAGTAGAAACTTTCCACAGACAAGTGTCCCCCACATTGCATAGACTTGCAGCTAAATATTGTGCATATATTGTTGTTGTTTAGTCAACTGTTCGAAAACAACTTTCGTTTGAGGAAAGGAATGACTCCTTTCTGTGGTTGGCTGCTCCATTGAGGACGTGTGTAAAAATATTACGAATGTTTCATACTTCTAAGTTCAGAGAAGACTTAAGACTGCTAACTGCCTAGACCTGTGTGATATTTTGCAAACTACAAAGTGGAAATTATAGGCTATTAATGCAGTGAACAGAAGTTCTGAAATAATGTATGTTTTAATTATCACTATTGGACTCAGTAATTTATGAAAAGTATGATTATTGTACGATGTATTAATAAATATCTTATAACTGAAGATGTTGTATAGAAAGTGAGTTCTCCCTTGAGCATAAGATCACTCTCTTTCAGGGGAGTGCTAGAATTTTGTATATTTACAGTTTCTTTGTATATACAGGAGTAAGACAAGGCTGCAGCCTTTCACCGTTGCTATTTATATGAATCAAATAATTAGAGAATGGAAACATTTGCCTCATGGATATATACAACTCAATAGACATTTACAACTAGATTCATTACTTTTGCAGACGATTTAGCTCTGGTTCATCCTCAGAAGATGAATTAACGTTCAATTTTTAATTTTCACAAAATTGGAATTAAATATGATATGAAAATCAATAAAGAAAAAAACTAAAATTATGGCCTTCTGCAGAAAATACCCTGTGCTTAGCAAAATATGTTTAGATTCAAAAATATTAGAAAGTATAAAGTATTTTACATATCTCGGATACACATTATCTTTTTTCGATGAAGTAGACATTTCACAAAAATTTCTAAATACACCAAAACAATGGGAAAAATTAACACCATTATGAAACCTTCCCTAGTACAAAGGCATACTCGAATTCGCCTTTACAAGACCTTGGCGAGACCTGTACTTTGTTACGGCAGTGAGGCATGGACATTGAGGAAGAAAGACGAAAGCATAATAACGGCTAATGAAATGAAATTTATGAGATATACAGCGGGATATACGAAATGGGATCACAAACGCAATGAAGATGTAATGGAAGAATTACAACTAGAACCTGTAATTAATCACGTAAAATATTATCAGAACAACTGGATAAATCATCTGCATCGCATGCGTAGAGATAGAATCCCAAAAGCCATGCTCCACTATCGTCCAAACGGGAAGAGATCTCTAGGTCGTCCAAAGAAGCGCTGGATTGAAAATTTAACTGTGAGATCGTAACAGGCTATTTGGCCTAATACTTGAAGGGAAGAAGAAGAAGAAGACAGTTTCTTTGTATATTTTTCTAGAAATAAAATTATTATTATTATTATTATTATTATTATTATTATTATTATTATTATTATTATTTAATGACACTTTATTTTTATTTGACAATTATTAATGTTTTGACATACTATTTGAAAACAAAAATTATTTTAAGAAGATGGTTTGAACATAAAAAATACAAACTACTTGGATTTTACTCTCCTAGCAACGCATCTGATATGCATCAGGATCAGTTCGTTAAGAGAAACCGGTTACCTGTATCCTTTCCACGCCAAGGCCTGCTACTACATGCACTGAAACACAGCCTGTGATTGTCTTCTAATTAGAAGTCTGACAGCAGGAGTATATTAGCATCAGAAGAATTAAAACAGCTTGCACCAAACACTAATAAATAATACACCGACCAAGCAACATTGTCCGCTTAAGGGGTTAGGTACACTTTACAGCATTCAACATTTTTTTTTCCTTCATTTCTGTATGTTGTACAATAATGAAAATTGGTATGTATAAAAAAAAATATATATATTTTTTTCAAAATTCAAAATGTTCACAGTTCACTGTGCAGTGGTGAAGAGTTTCCCTCATAACTCAAAACCTTGTTAACTTTTTCATGTTCTCTCTCTTTTGTTTTATTGCTGAAACTCATGTTTACAATATCGTGCTCTTTCAACCATATTCCTCAATAGGCCTAAATAATATTTTTTCTTTATTTTGTGTAATACAAAATACTGATATTTGATCATTTTAAAATGAATTTATTTTTTATCAGACAATCTATCAAAGGTAGAGAAGTGATCTTGCATCATATTGTAGTTATGACATGCATAAATACACACAAAAAATTTCATCACAGAATGTTGGATAGTTTTTGAGTTATGTGGGAAACGCTTCATCACTGCACAGTGAACTGAATTTTAAAGAATGCAAATAATTTTTTTAAATCGTAAAAATATGTTTTTCTTATAGCAGAAGGACAGTGTTTTACACATACTCATTTTCATTATTGTACTAGGTACAGTAATGGAGGAAAAGAAAAGTTAAATATTTCCAAAAATTTTACTGCTGTAAGCTTACCTAACTCCTTAAGAAGAACATGCTTAACGAATCAGAATAATTTTATTTCAAGTCTGTTTTTTTTCTGAACTAATTAATACAGAAGCACAAAAACTACTTTGCGTTCCTTAGTTCAATAAAGCAGAAATAAAGACAGTTTCATCTCTGATAGTTGTGAGAAGTGCAGTGTAAGAACATGGATATAAAAAGTTTGTTTGTACTGTGTGAGACTCACCTCACTGGCCGCGGCAGGAGGGGAACATCACAGGGGAAGCTGGTAGTGGGGATGTAATGTAACTGCTAAGAGGTGTTGACAGGTTAAAGATCTGACCATTCAGTTACTGCAGGGGTTAATACAAATATAGGATTTGTTAAAGTTTTTATGAAGCTTGTACTGTAGACGTTATCAGTTGGGAAGCTGATGAATAGGGACGTAGTTTCAAATAGCTTTGGGGTGATAACAGTTGATGCATTTCATTTGCATTCTTCACAGAGCCGGTGAGGTGAGTCCCATATAATAAATGACTAGTTCACTTTTGTTGCATGAAACTAAATAATCACTCTATTCGCGGTCATATACAATATTTTAGATTCCTTTCTTTTCTGAAGTCTCAAGTATCAGCTATCGAAATTCCCTACCTGCAACAAATTCTTCAACATGAATGTACAATAATTATAGTCCCGTCGCTCTAATTTCCGGCAGCCAATCGCGTTACAGGTCGACTACATTTAAACGTGTGCGTCTTGTGATTCGCTGATGAAGAAGTTATTCATTTCTTAAGGCTCGATAAATACTTAATATAATCGCCTGCCATTTTGGCTCTTTCGTTGGCATTCGCAGAAAGCACACGAAGACGTCATTTGCTGCTAAATTATTTGCTGAATTACATTGCGTTTGATTTATTATCATAGGAGCTACGACATGATAATGTTTTACGGTGTGGCAAATAGATTCCTCGCATGGTAGCTCGGCAGCGAAATAACAAAAATGGCGAACGATACTACCTACCTAGACTTTATAGAGCCTTGACTTCGTAAGACGTAAGCAAAGAGGAGGAGTCACGCCGGGAATAACAGCGTCGCGACAAAATAAAATCCCTCACCCCAAACATAATATGCTCCCGGACACTATTCAATGAATACAAAATAAAATCCCTCACCCCAAACATAATATGCTCCCGGACACTATTCAATGAATACAAAATAAAATCCCTCACCCCAAACATAATATGCTCCCGGACACTATTCAATGAATACAAAATAAAATCCCTCACCCCAAACATAATATGCTCCCGGACACTATTCAATGAATACAAAATAAAATCCCTCACCCCAAACATAATGTGCTCCCGGACACTATTCAATGAATACAAAATAAAATCCCTCACCCCAAACATAATATGCTCCCGGACACTATTCAATGAATACAAAATAAAATCCCTCACCCCAAACATAATATGCTCCCGGACACTATTCAATGAATACAAAATAAAATCCCTCACCCCAAACATAATATGCTCCCGGACACTATTCAATGAATACAAAATAAAATCCCTCACCCCAAACATAATATGCTCCCGGACACTATTCAATGAATACAAAATAAAATCCCTCACCCCAAACATAATATGCTCCCGGACACTATTCAATGAAAACAAAATAAAATCCCTCACCCCAAACATAATATGCTCCCGGACACTATTCAATGAATACGAAATAAAATCCCCTCACCCCAAACATAATATGCTCCCGGACACTATTCAATGAATACAAAATAAAATCCCTCACCCCAAACATAATATGCTCCCGGACACTATTCAATGAATACAAAATAAAATCCCTCACCCCAAACATAATATGCTCCCGAACACTATTCAATGAATACAAAATAAAATCCCTCACCCCAAACATAATATGCTCCCGACACTATTCAATGAATACAAAATAAAATCCCTCACCCCAAACATAATATGCCCCGAACACTATTCAATGAATACAAAATAAAATCCACCCCAAACATAATATGCTCCCGGACACTATTCAATGAATACAAAATAAAATCCCTCACCCCAAACATAATATGCTCCCGGACACTATTCAATGAAAACAAAATAAAATCCCTCACCCCAAACATAATATGCTCCCGGACACTATTCAATGAATACGAAATAAAATCCCTCACCCCAAACATAATATGCTCCCGGACACTATTCAATGAATACAAAATAAAATCCCTCACCCCAAACATAATATGCTCCCGGACACTATTCAATGAATACAAAATAAAATCCCTCACCCCAAACATAATATGCTCCCGGACACTATTCAATGAATACAAAATAAAATCCCTCACCCCAAACATAATGTGCTCCCGGACTCTATTCAATGAATACAAAATATAATCCCTCACCCCAAACATAATATGCTCCCGGACACTATTCAATGAATACAATTTTTCTCCGTTCCATCACTCTTTCATCATATGATGACGCAGAATATCTGCATGGAAATATCATATGTACTTCGGTACATCAAAATATATATGATATGCGTAATAAATCACTTTGTGATTTAAGACGGCGCCTATACCGTCGGATCCCGGCCAACCAGTCACTCATTTGAGTGCACCTCAACACATGTATGGACTTCGGTCCTGCGTTCATAGACATCTATGACGTAGTGCAGAGGGCGGCCACTAGAGGGAACCCAAGAGATGGAGCTTAATCTGAGACGATTCTAACCGGCGTCGGGGTTGTATCCGGCGTGGCTTAGTGGATAAAGCATCAGCACGTAGAACTGAAAACCCGGGTTCAAATCCCGGCGCCGGAGAGAATTTTTCTCCGTTCCATCACTCTTTCATCATATGATGACGCAGAATATCTGCATGGAAATATCATATGTACTTCGGTACATCAAAATATATACAATTAATAACATTTTTAAACCTTCTCTTGTCTAAAAACATATAGGAATTAAAGCCTACATTGGCGAGACCTGTTCTCACGTATGGAAGTGAAGCTTGGACATACGTAAATGTGATGAACACCGAATCACTGCAAAGAAATGAAGTTTTAAGGGGAGAGGATGGTATTTTTGATGAAAAATAACTAAATTTTCAAAAAAAAAATCTTTAAAATACCCTGTGATATATGTGGATCGACATTTTTAAACTTCCTACATTATGGATTTTGAAATCACTCGCCCACTTTTATTGTTGTTTCCGGTAAATTATATTTTCAATTTTTTTTTCTTTAAAATACCCTTTGATATGTGTGGAATGCGTTGCATAACATTTTGTGGGTATTTGTATCCTTATCGGATGTTGAGACTCCATTTTTAAACTTCCTGCGCTATGGATTTTTAAATCACACGCCCGCTTTTATCGGTTTCCAGTAACTTCATTTTTTTTGCTACATTGCCAGACAAAATGGATTTCTGAACTATTAGAGATACATGCTAGAAATTTAGAACACACATTCTTTAGTCTATTAGGAAACTTTTCTCTGTAACAGAAGTTTGTTAATTGATTTCATTTTAAAAATACGTCCGTTTGTTTGCAAGAAAGGAAATCAGAAAATTGTTACTAAATTTTAATTGTTTATTTTACAAACGTAGGGACTGATATCAAAATTCTGTTACAGTTTGTAGAACATACTTTTGCAAATACATTGCAAAAACTGTTTGAATCTATCTTTAAAAACGGTTTAGATATATCGGTCTTAGTACAATCCTGCATTGGGTATATTTTTTTCAAATTTGGGCCCCCAAATAATTTTTTTTGAAAACATTTTTATTTGGTTGAGTTGCCACAGCTCTTTACATACAAAAAATTAATAATTTACACCAAATAGGAAAAAAAGTTTTAAAAATACCATCCTCTCCCCTTAAGAGAACTGCTGGCTATACTAGATTAGACAAGAAGAATGTTTGGATATTTTGAAAGAATTAAATATTAACCCAATTGAAAATTATAGACAGAAATGGAATCGCATACACAGGATTCCTAGAACAGGGAACCACGTCAAACACTGAATTACCGCCCTTTAGGAACAAGATCTTTCGCCCGTTTGCTGAACTGATGGAGTGAGACGGTTAACAGTCCACCAGGCTTAATATATATTAGCAAGAAGAAGAATACCATAGTTTTAAGTACTTTAGAATTAAAGTATGTTAATGAGCTATTTATTTATTATTTATATTCCCCGAATTTATTATTCGCCCCCATTTTATTGGAATAGAATACGAAATAGTTTAGCTGTCTGAAGGTATTGGTGAATAGTTTCGAGTCCCGGTCTCCTGTGTCCTGAGCCTTTTAGGAACTGACTTCCGAGCGAGTGACTATGCCCTGAATATGCTAACGAGGATACAAACCACTGCCGCTGTTGGAAACGAACCCCGCCCTACCGGTTTCACACACGCTTTAAATCAGCACGACTCACCTGCTAATGTAACTCGAAATTTATAAATGGAGCTTGGATTGCAGCCATCAATAAGTGTACAGGGTTTGCAAGTTTATCTTGATGAGGTTCTAGCATTTTGCCAGGACACCTTGTTCTTAAGTCTCGCTTATTATAAATGGCTTTAAAAATACGTAACTTATTTCTGAAGATCTATCACTGTAACATATTACAACCTATTTTTCAAGTTGCATACCTACTGAAAACATTTTTTGGCCGTTGACCGAAGAATATAAAAATGCTAAGTTTCGAGCTGCAATGTACCCTATTTCTGACCCTCGTTAATAATGTGGTCAATGTATACGCGTAAACAATTCCTGGGGACTACGTACTACAGATATTGCTAGGTGGCCCTTGTGAGAAATGGACCCAACTTACACCCGCTTCTGTTCGCCCCTCTGTGAAGGCTAGTGGCTGGGCTGTCTTAGCTCTTTTCGGAAAACATTCATTTCTGTTAGGAAATGGACGTCTACGTAATATTATATAACTGTTTGAAGTAACTTAAATAAAAGGGTTACGTTAAGTAATTAATTGTCACGTGATGATCCCCCACCCTTTCTACGACCTGCGACAAAACCACTTGGACGGACAGTAGATAGCATGTCTGAGTAATTTTATCTTTTCAGATTGGGCAGAAGTGAAGGTTGAATTTACAGTACGTAAGGTACTCTTTTATTTACAGAAGTATTTCAACATGAGTTACTAGTACGAAGGACGAAACTCTTTGGAATTAGGTACAATAGTCTGAATGAGATAATATGATAAAAGAACTGGAGCTTGTATCGAAATGGACGGCCACTACTTTCAAAAATGTGTTTATGCTCGACCATGCCGAAATGTAGTAATTATACACCTGGTAGCAGACCTTTAGTGCATGTCAAAAGTACCTACTCATTAAAGGTCAGGTCTTTCAGCAATGACGACTCAGGTTACAACTGTTCAGTCAATGACAGGTCAGCTTTCTACCGTTATAAAACCGAAAGTATATCGATTATTCTCGGATATGCAATCGAAAGAGAATTAGCGAAAAGTCACGGAGGCTGGAAATTACTGTCGCAGAAGGTTACTGTTACTATAATTTAGCGTTAATTGTAAATAGGTATTCAAATAAATTCAATTTGTCATCTCGTTTTTCAATGTCTAATTTAATTTCAATGATCTCTGTAGGTTCTTATGGCCTAGCAAGGTCAATATGAACATCTGTTCCTCGGAAAAAATCAATACTTTCGCCTCCGCACATCTCACAACATACGGGACATTGGTCAAGGTCAGATACAAAGAAAATTAATAATAAAGCTAGAAATATGGTCGAGCATAAAAGTCGTATGAAACTCGCCTATAATGGTAATTAAGAAGCTCGTATGAAAATTATGAAACTCGCTTGCGCTCTTTCATAAATATCCATACTCGCTTCTTAATTACCTTCATTATAGGCTCGTTGCATAATGTAGTATTAAATATCCATATTATGATTATTTTTCAATTTGGCTTCATTCTCTATATTGTACGCTAATGTGCTGTAGACAGTATAATATACAATGCATAATGAATACGTCCGAATGGACTGCTCAATTCGTGAGTAACAATTATTATTAATACTGTACTGTATTTTGATTAAAGAAAAACCTAATGAAAATTATCAAACTCAAAATCGCGTTATTTCCTAGTTTACGTAAATGGATGAACTTCTTTTCTTCCTTCTATACCTAGTAAAGTGATTTGTTTGTATTTTACGCCAGTGTAATCGAAGTCGTGGAAGGGGTTAGCAAACTGTGTTTCCGGTTTCAACCGTTAATCCAAAGGTATAGCCAGGTTAATATTAGAAATGTTAGTAAAAATAAAATGATGTCCCTGTAGTTTTGGTCAAAGTT
>JAJSOF020000001.1:4837012-5107012 GCA_025594305.2 Periplaneta americana
CTTAGTTGTCAAGCTCTCGACGTTAGAAACCAACCAACCATTATTTTGCTGCTAGAATCAGTGACTTACTTGTCGAGCTCTCTGTGTTACAAACGAAGAAATCTTTGTTTTGCTGGCTAAATTATTGACTTAGTTTCCAAGTGATTGACAGTAACAACCAACCAAACATTAGTCAATCTTGCTGATAGTATCATTTATTCATGTGTTATAAACCTAACAAAACATTGTTTTGCTGTCTTAGTTGTGATATATTGTCAAGAAACCAACAAATCATTCTTTTGCTGACAGAATTATTGACTTAGTTTCCAAGTGATTGACAGTAACAACCAACCGAACATTAGTCTATCTTGGTGACTGTATCATTTATTCTTGTGTCGAGTATGCGGACGTTATAAACCTAACAAAACATTGTTTTGCTGGCTTAGTTGTGATATATTCGTCAAGAAACCAACTAATCATTACTTTGCAGCCTGAATCCTTTACTAAGTTGGCAAGTGCTATGTGTTAGAAACCTACCAATCACTGTGCCGATCGTTTCGCAGATTCATATCTGTTATTACACTTTTGCAGGATTGGAATGGATGCATTATAAGCTGCTTCCATCGCGGTGAGTTATTCTGTCATATAAAGCAGGAAGTTCTTTCAGAGCGTTTTATTGTATTCTTCCTTGTACTGTCTCCTCATAAGAGTGTGTGTTTCTCCTTTTAGTCTGTATGTTGCATTTCTTATATAAAAAGACAAGTTTAGTATTGACGTCGTCGTCGTGCAGAACGTTGTGTGGAATATAGCCTATATGTGGATTTTGTGTTTATTCTTGCAAGGAAAGCACGGCTGATATCACTTTGCATCTCGTCATCGAATATTCAGCAGAGCCCATCTTGTTTCAATCACGCTAAGCGAAGTCGTCGTGCTGGATAAGAGCGTTACTAAATATATCCAGTCAGAACAGTAACCATTTTCGGTTTTCAAGTTAGAAATGAGTGTTCAGATTTTAACAAGTCCAAAGGGTATTTGTGGTGAAGAAAAACATAGTTAGGACAGATTTACTTAGGTACTTCGTCTCCTATACCATCACATTTCTAATTATTCCCTCCGGCTCGTTCACTCACTCACTCACTCACTCACCACTCATTTTGACTCACGTACAGTGTCGTACTCACGTTTTCCTCTCACTCATTTGTGATAAATAAATAAATAAATAAATAAATAAATAAATAAATAAATAAATAAATTTTGACTCACGTATGAATACAGTGTCGTACTCATACGTTTTCCTCTCACGCATTTGTGTATGAATAAATAAATAAATAAATAAATAAATAAATAAACAAGTAAACAAGTAAATAAACAAGTGAGTGAGTAAATAAATAACTAAATAAATAAATAAACGAATGAATGAATGAATCTATACTAAAAATAAATCTGTAGCCAAAATGTTTCTGGTAATTTTCGATTTTCCAAAAAAATTGATGTTAACATGTATAATTAACCATCCTGAAACCGAAAATCGCTTTTTTGACATTTTTGTTTGTATGTCTGTCTGTCTGTCTGGATGTTTGTTACCTTTTCACGCGATAATGGCTGAACCGATTTATATGAAAATTGGAATATAAATTCAGTTCGTTTTAACTTAGATTTTAGGCTATATAGCATTCAAAATACTTTATTTAAAAGGGGGGTTATAAGGGGGCTTGAGTTAAATAAATCGAAATATCTCCCTTAGTATTAATTTTCATGAAAAATGTTACATAACAAAAGTTTCTTTAAAAATTATTTCCGATAGGTTTTATTCTGTACAAAATTTTGATAGGACTGATATTTAATGAGTTTTAAAATTACAATAACAACGCCATCTAAGGCGCTCTACTGAAATAGAAACAAATGACTTCGTCTATAAGGGGCCTTGGACAAAAACAATCGAAAGCTATTAAATATAACTTACAAAGAATGTTTCTGTGTTTGTATGAAGTAACATCGGAACCTAATTAATTGTTTAATTATTATTTCACCATTGGAAAGTGTAGTTTCTCTAGATGGACATAATTCTACAATGTTATTACAGTAACTTCTGAAACATTATAGCAAGTAATATAAAGTATACACATTAAAACTAAATGATATGTCAGTCTTCATTAAACTATGGTTGCATGTAATAACAATTAAGAAACATGTTAAAGGAATTGTCATTGCACCAAATGATTGCTCTCTGGACCAAAATGACCGCATTTTAATTATTTAAATACAATTTAAATTAAGTAACATATTAAACGAATGTTCCCTGGATCAAACCTCCTATTTTAATTATGTAATTACTTTATATTTATTTCTAATAGGTGCAGCGGAGCGCACGGGTACGGCTAGTAAATAAATAAATAAATAAATAAATAAATAAATAAATAAATAAATAAATAAATAAATAAATAAATCCAATCAATCGGTTTTATAGATGTTATGACCTAAGTTTCTTTTAATGAAATGCTCTAAAAGGAACTTCGTTCGTTCGTTCGTTCACTCATTCATTCACAATTTGCTACTCAAGGCACATCTTTCACTCAAAACCTAACATTCTGCAATCTTTGCTATTTTTCACCTTCCTCTCAGTCTCCGCATATAAACCATGTATCTTAAAGTTGTCTATCATCTCATATCTTTTCTTCCGTTCACCATTTCTGCCATTGCATCCTTCAGTAGACAGTCACCCACCCAGCCAATTTCTTCTCCTCTTCCTGATCAGTTTCAGCATCATTCTTTCTTCGCCCACTCTTCATTTGTTATTTTGCCTGTCCATTTAACACGCTGAATTCATCTCTATATCCACATTTCAAATGCTTCTAGTCGTTACTTTCACTTCGCCGTAATGTCAATGTTTCTGTCCCATACAGAGTCACACTCCACACAGAGCACTTCACTAGCCTCTTCCTTTTTTTTCAGAGATCCGCAGGAGACAGTCCCTACTCCTTTCTCTATTAAAAGCTTCCTTTGCCATTGCTATCCTCGTTTTGATTTCCTGGCAGCAGCTCATGTTACTGCTTATAGTGCACTCCAAGTATTTGAAACTGTCTACTTGTTCTACTGCCTTATTTCGAATTCGCACGTTTACCTTCCTTATTTTTTCTCGATAACCATGGTCTTTGTTATGTTTGTATTTATCTTCATCTATTACCGCTCAAAGCTGTCATTTAGCTCCAGTAGCATATCGCGTAGTATTATCTCCTCTTCTGCTAACAAAAACTTGTTTTAATACAGAGGTGTGAAAATTATTAGAATAATCTTAATTTTAAAGGTTTTTTAATAGTTCCTTCACAAATATTCATTGAATTGATGAATATTGGTATATAATATTACTGATGTAGGATATATTTACTACTAACAATGCCGGAAAGCATTGTTGTACATTGGTATTTTTCTTATTTTACAATTGTTATGGGAATTCAGAAATTATTATATTATGTTGGCGGAATTGGAAACATCAAAAATTAATTAAGAAATGGTTTAAACAAATTGTTCTTTGCGTTTACATTGTTGTGAAGGTTCAAATGAACGTACACATCTGTTTTGTGCATATAATTTTTTATGTTTCCAATTCCGCCAACATAATATAATAATTACTGAATTCCCATAGCAATTGTAAAATAAGAAAAATACCAATGTACAACAATGCTTTCCGGCATTGTTAGTAGTAAATATATATCCTATATCAGTATAGTAATATATACCAATATTCATCAATTCAATTAGTATTTGTGTAGGAACTATTAAAAAACCTTTAAAATTAAGATTATTCTAATAATTTTCACACCTCTGTAGGTACCTAAACATGTAAATTGCCTTACCGAAATGATTGAAATAGTGTTTTTATGAAAGTACAGGGACGTCATTTTATTTTTACTAACATTTTTAATATTAACTTGCCTATACCTCTGGATCAGCGCCGTTTGCTACCCCCTTCCACGACTGGAGTTCGATGATACTGGCGTAATATACAAACAAATCACTTTACTAGGTATAGGAGGGAAGAAAAGTAGTTCATCCATTTACGTAAACTAGGAAATATCGCGCTTTTGAGTTTGATCATTTTCATTAGCTTTTGTTTAATCAAAATACAATACAGTATTAACAATGAGTGTTTTTACTCACGAACTGAGCTGTCCATGTGGACGTATTCATTATGCAGTGTATATTATACTGTCTACAGCACATTAGCGTACAATATAGAGAATGAAATTAAATTGAAAAATAATCATAATATGGATATTTAAACACATTTTTTTTTTAATGGTGGCCGTTCATTTCGGTACAGGCTTCAGTTATAATGTGCATATTATCGCACTATAGACTATTGCACCTAATTCCAATTACCAATTTCGTCCTTGGTACTAGTAACTCATGTTGAAATAATTCTGTACCTACTCTATAAAAGAGTACCTTACGTACTGTAAATTCAATCTTCACTTCTGCCTGATCCGAAAAGATAAAATTACTCAGACATACTATCTACTGTCCGTCCAAGTGGTTATGTCGTAGGGTCGTATAAAGGTAGGAAATCACGTGACAGTTAATTACTTAATGAGGCACTTTTATTTGAGTTATTTTAAACAGTTGTATAATATTACGCAGACGTCCAATTCCTAACAGAAATTAATGTTGTCAGAAAAGAGCTAAGACAGCCCAGCCACTAGCTGGCGAATAAAAGCTGGTGGGGGAAACCGGGACAAGATGTAGGCAAATGGACGACAGTACCTGTGCGAAAATGATTCAATATTGAAAGCTCTTTCGTCACTGGAAAACGCGAACATATTTTTGGAACTTACTGTTTACTATAACCGTAAGGCTACTATGACTGTATATGCGGTCTTGGATCTGTGTGGAGGACGGTTGAACTTCATTAGTACAGGGACATCATTTTATTTTTACTTGCATTTTTATTGTACCTGCATTTCTGAATGTACTTCACTCTCACCCCTTCACTAATGTCCTTGCTCCCGTCAGACACACAAACTTACGGCCGCTGTTGCATTCGAAGTCTTCAAGTAAACACTGCCGTGTATAGTGTGTTTCATAAATATGATTGCGTTTTCTATAGAAGAAAGAACCTACCGGTATATTAATAATATCGTACTAAAAACTTATATTCAAGAAACGATAAATTCAGTTTCAGAGAATATGCTTCAAAATGTTTTTAATAATATGCGTACTGAATTGAAGCCTGAATTGTAATGAACGACAACCATTTTCAGCAACTTGTTTAAAAATTCAGATTAGCTTTTTTGAATTGAGGTGGCTAAAAGCAAAGGAATGCTAGTGACATTTGTAATAACATGAGTTAAGTGCATTCAGTGTAAGTAAAAGTATTTAAAATTTTAGTGGCAAAGGGATATTTTAATCGCATCACACATTAAAATGTAAATAAAAATTTCACCGATTTTACGAAAGCTTAAATATTTAAACCCCATTTTCTCAAAAGTAACTTAAGTGCACTTACAGCCCTTTACTTATGACCCCCTCAATTTAAATGCACTCTCTATATTGTATGATAACATCAATAATTAATATGCTAAATAAAGTAGACATTACATAACGAACATAGCCGCCTGAAAAGTTGAGTTTTTTTTTTTTTTAAATGTTACTACCCTACTGTATTTTGATAAATTCCGTAAAAGTGATGATCAAACTGAAAATCGTAATATCGTATTTCCCTGCAACATAAATGGATACACTACTTTTCTCTCCTCCTATACCTAGTAAAATGATTTGTTTACATATTGCACTAGCAACATCAAACTCCTGTAATGGAAGGGGGCAACAGTGTTTCCGAGTATAGCCAGGTTAATGTTGGTAAAAATAAAGTGATGTCCCTGTAGAAGGGATGGGAGTGAAGTACATTCAAAAACTCAGATACAATAAAAATTGAAGTAAAAATAAAATGATGTCCCTGTATAAACATTTCTACCGTAGCATTAAACTACACATAAAATTATCCATGTGGTTTCTAATTACCAGCAGATTGGGTAACTACTCGCACTTTGATAATAGTGGTTGCAATATACCGACAATAAACACAGTGTTTTAACGGCAAAATGATTAATTTTGCTACTTTGAGAGGCAGTGTACGTGCAAATGGTATGATACAGTATTACAGTTACGTTTCCTTATGGCACTAATATATTCCCAGCTTGTTTTCTCTTTATAAGCCAGTCAGATGTATTTCACGTACTGCGAACCTATAATTAGCATACATAGTAATCTTCACACTTGCCTGCAAGGCGTTCTGTGCCCGGGTCATGGGGTCAAACCTCATTAGCACGCTGTGGATGCGGTAAAAACCCAATGGGACTTCTCGTGTACTTGATACCATATACAGTTTACGTGCAGGCGACTTCATTTATTGAATTGGGTGTTGCGGCAAAATATTTAATATCACTTCGTATATTGCCTGCTGTGTGGGGCGTGTGGCGGCCGTAGTGCAGTTCAGGGGTGACCGAACTCTTCATCTTCGCGATCCTCCTGTCACTTTGCGCTTTAATGACACTCTCGGAAATCTTGGCTGTCGGCTGAGAATGTTGCTTGACTAAGAAGTCTGTTTTCTGTACTGGGAAATTATAGAGGGTGTCCGTAGTAGAGAAATTAGCCACACAGGGTGAGCAATAAGTAATTACATTAATTTCAGGGAGTTATTCTTTGAGATATTTAAACCAAAAAAGTTTAATACGAAATTGAAATATGGAACAAAAAATGGAGAACAGTCATGAACACAAATAAGTCATCAACAGTAACATTCACATATCTCAAAAAAGAAAAAGTACTTCCATTATACCTCAACTGTTCACCAGTACCACAGCATGAAGAAATACTATATCTTGGGACTCATCCTAGACAGTCGCTTGACCTGGAATAAACATCTCACTTACACCCTCCAGAGATTAAGATACAGACTTCATCGATTGAAAGCAATACTTTCCAGCTCTAGTCTTTCCCTTTCCAACAAAAGGTTAATATATGTAATGCTTCTCAAACCTATTTGGCTCTATGCATGTTCATTATGGGGATCGGCTTCTATAAGCCAAATCAAGCGTATTCAAACATTCCAAAATCGGGCACTATGGATAATCACTGGAGCACCATGGTACGTAAGAAATGAAACAATTCATTCAGATCTAGACCTAGCCAAAATAGAGACTGTAATTCATTCTTCCTACACACGCTTATTTGCAACATTGTCAACACATTCTAACAACTTAATCAACCAGATTCCTCGGAACCTGCCCCCTGCACGGCCTGATCGTCGCCTCAAGAAGAAAAGGCACACTGATTTGTTGATGCTTTGAGGAACGTTAATGGACGTCATCCTCTCCACAAGTCTCATATTATTGTAACGTTAATTATTTAAGCACAATTGATAGTACTAATGTACAAAAATTGTCAAATAAATAAAAAAAAAACAATTTTGTTCGTTTTTGCTTTCTTTTCAAGATAAAAATTATTTTAAATGACATATTTTATTGCGTGTTTTGGGAAAAGCATTGATATGATAATAATAATATGATAATATAACATATTTTTCAATATACTCGGTCCTGCTAACCCTTCACATTTCTGTATTCGGGCCAGCATTTCCTTACTTACACTATTTACAATTCTAACACAGCCGTGATATGACCCCTGAAGCCTGTTCTTCATGTCCTTTTCACTTTCACTTAATATTCATTTCTTGTCCTATTCCTACATTCAACTTCATTCCCCTTTTCACATAACTAACTGAATACTGCCGTCTTGTAAATAACATAATACATTTAGCCTTATTTAATATAGAACACATAACCCTCGTTGACTATTTCCCTAAAAAATTTACCCTATTATTAAATACCAAGAAAGGATATATAGTTATACTGTAGGTTGTGGGAAAATTTATGTTCGTGTGGAAAATTTTATATCTTTTATATGGGAATATCATAATAGACAATATGGAGAGCTGTTAATAGCAGAATTCGAATCATGGAAAGTAATGCCTGGAAGAGGCAGAGGTGTAGAATTGTACAATCAAGTACCTAAAGCCAACGCCTGAATGGGTAACCTGCCTTAAAATGAATGCCAATTTAGCAGCAGTTAGAGGAGTACCTGATCGCTCTTTGGACGGATCCCGGTGCAGACATGGATGCCCGGAGACTGAAACCCTTGCCCACGTCCAAGGTCAGTGTAACAGACGTTTTCTCCTCCGAAATGCCAGACATCATCATGTTCGATCCTTAATTGCAACTGCTTTAAGAAAAAAGTCTTGGATAGTAGAAGAGGAAGTCTTTTGCCTTGCTACTAATGGCTCCTCTAGAAGTATTGACATCATAGCGTATTCCCAGACTACCAAGAAAGGATATATAATTGATCCTACCATAAGGATTGAAATGGGGAGTAGCCAGCCGGAGGATGTCAATCAAGAAAAGATCAACATTTATCTGCCAACAGTTGATTACTTCAAAGCAAAATACCAGCTTGAAGACATTGAGGTGATTGGTCTTCTTATTGGATCTCGTGGTGTGATTCCCAAGTTCTTTGAAAGCTTCAGGAAGACTTTTGAACTACCACAGACACTTACTGCTGACATCATAACTTCAGTTTTGAAACGCTCTTGCCAAATTCTGAGTCATCATATTCACTCTGTTTATTTTTTTTTTCTTCACTTTATAATTCATATATGTTTATTTTAATTTTCTTTCTACAAAATTTAAGTAAATATTTAATATTGTAAAATTCATGTAGGAGAGTATACCGAGTCCTTCTGGACTACCTCCAATGGGAGGCAGTTATTATCTTATCTATACTACACATTCGCGCTCGCAGCTTAGCACATTTGTTACACTTTATTTATAACAATATTTGAACAAAACATTATTCAATAACCCTGAAAAAGTGTCGCAGTTCAATTTCAATTATCCATTACATAACTTACACCTGCTGTTATTTGAACCCACTAATACACCACTTTCTGAGATTATAAATAGTTTTTTCTTCTCTATTGACCCCTCGTTTCGCACTCCTAGTAAAATCATTGATATGCTCAGTCAGTTTAAGACTGTACTGTGGCAATAAATGATTCAGTTTTGTCCTTTAAGCTATTCATTGACTCCAGAAATATCAGATTTCTAAAAAAATGTTAGTAGGCCTAAATAATGTTTTTGTCTCATCTGGAAGTTCATGTCTTCTATTTTTAAAAAATACGTAACTTGTGCCCATTATCTCAATAACTTCCTACCGGTAGTTATTTTGGCATTTATAATATAAGTGCACTACTGGGTGTTCAGTTCAAAATGTGTCATGGCTCGCTGTACGCCGTCATGTGGCTAGTTGATGAGTCTAGAGAATCCAATCTTCCTACACTTCCGCAGCTCAGGTGTATAATCTAAGAGGCAGAGAAGTTGGCTAGCAAGTACGGCGTTCATTCTGAAGAGTACGTGCCGATACGTACGGTAACGCCGGTAGTGGCAGGAATGTGAACTGTTTGGAAATACGTACTGTCGGGATATGGGGAGAGGGTTAAGACGATTACTTACGTATTTGTTGACATTAACTTGGACTGTCAACATGGACACGGAGCATTTGATTTGTGTTGTGGAATGTTACCGTACGCAACCGATGATAACAAATACCCTGTGTACGACTTGCCGGTGCAAAACACAGTTCGAAAGAGGTTATGGTAGCACACAGACCGTACAGACCGCCATCTGTTGCTACGACGTTCAAGTTATACCGTACACGTTCTCAAGTTCAGATTGAAGAACGCCTTAAATAATAGGCAACTTCTCTAACATATCAGCTGAAACTCGCTTCAAATCGGTGACCTAACAACAGTGACGTCATGACACACTTTGAAATGAACACCCAGTATACTTTCTATACCTTACTCCAGTGGTTGCCAATCACCACGAAATTGTGACGTAATAGAAATGCAACCCGCACACTACTATCGTAGGGAGAGGGGTGGAGTGGGTACCTCCTCAGGTAATGCAGCGAATAACAGTGGAGAGATGGACTGTGACCAAAAAACGAAAGCAATATAATGTTCTTCTGCTTATTAACTACACACACTTTTTCCGTGTTAACTTTTATCTTTATATTCATTATTTTTGTATTATTAATCAAATAAAATATATTTTCTTATTTACTATAAAAAGAACGTGCACTTTACTTCAGCAGATATTTGAAATTAGAAGTACGTACCAGGCTGGTCACGAAGTTGTAAATTACACTACATACTTCAAAAAAACGTCGAAGTATTTTACCCCGATTAAGACATAGAAGCCGATACTTTTTATTGTTCATTTATTAATGAAATGTTCAAGTTACAGGTAAGGGCGTGGTAGTCTTCATAACAAGAAGAATAATGACAACGTAGAGTGTTCTTTTATATTTAATTTAAAATTTTACCATCAATTACTATCTCATATTTTTGCCATCTGCACAAAAGAAATACTTTTGTTCCCATGCTCCTTAAAATTAAGTTTTTACGTATTATCTGTTTTCTGTTTTCGAAAAGACATCGAAACCTATTATCCTACACACTTGTAACATTACATGCGTACGTCCGCTGCTGATAAATGTCTTTTCTTATATGGAAGTGAAGCTGTAAACAGAGGGTGGGGGTATGATGCCATGGTTACGCTTGAGTGGAGGCAGGGGCATATGTAGCGACACAGCTTTTGGCGATCACTGCCTTACGCCATCTTCAGTCACTGTTTTCTCTTATTTCACATTTTCCGACATCTATTTTCCTTCCGACGGTCAAAAAGTAGAATTCCAAATGGGCAAAAGACTTCAATAAGGTACATGTGGCTATGTTGTAAACGAAAATTATTGTTTTCAATCGATTATAATTATTTTTATCCCATAAATATACAAATATATGTATATATATTTTATTTCTAAAGGGCTTATATAATGTGGCTTATATTTTGAATGGTTCAAGGTAAATACATAATTTTTATATGTAACATTCTCCATTCTCTGTTGTCAAAAAATCTGAAAGTTAGAATTTATAAAACAGTTATATTACCGGTTGTTCTGTATGGCTGTGAAACTTGGACTCTCACTTTGAGAGGAACATAGGTTAAGGGTGTTTGAGAATAAGATGCTTAGAAAAATGTTTGGGGCTAAGAGGGATGAAGTTACAGGAGAATGGAGAAAGTTACATAACACAGAACTGCACGCATTGTATTCTTCACCTGACACAATTAGGAACATTAAATCCAGGTGTTTGAGATGGGCAGGGCATGTAGCACGTATGGGCGAATCCAAGAATGCATATAGAGTGTTAGTTGGGAGGTCTGAGGGAAAAAGATCTTTAGGGAGGCCGAGACGTAGATAATATTAAAATGGAATTGAGGGAGGTGGGATATGATGATAGAGACTGGGTTAATCTTGCTCAGGATAGGGACCAATGGCGGGCTTATGTGAGGGCGGCAATGAACCTCCGGGTTCCTTAAAAACCAGTAAGTAAGTAAGTGCATTCTCCATATGAAGGGGAACATTTTCGCTAAAGAATGTTTACCCTGTATCAATTTCTAGTGGAGTTAGGTCGGTCCAAAGTTTTATTAATTTTTTCCCAAAAAAACACTTTTTCTTTGGTATCCCAAATTCGAATCTTCCGCAGTGTGCAATCATTTGAAGTGCAGTCTGGTTAAACATGCTGTATTTCAACTGATTGCAGACTATGGAAGATTCTCGGAATAATTAAATTATACACTGTGTATTTTACTTCCAAGTAAAAACATATATTCTGTTACTACTCCAACATCTTTTTACAGTTTCTACATGTAACCATGATATTACGTTTTATAATATTGACTTGGTTATTTTCTTCAACCTACTGATGTTACATATATAACTCATATTTTTAACAACCATAAAATTATGTTATAGTCTACATGTATAATTAAGGGTAGTATTTTAAATAATCAGATTTTTGGAAAGTGGTCATTGTGTGTTAGGCTACCTATTTATACGAAATCTGAAGATGCCATTTCATGGCGAAAACTTATGTTTCTTGTAAGTTCAAGAATATATTCCATTTTATGCCATAATTTAATGACTTGATGGCTTATAATAAAAGATAAGTAATTTGATGTAAATAAACAAATACAGATATATTAATTTTCTAAGTTTCGAAGCAAGATGGATGTGATTGTTTTGAGGAATCGATTGTGTATCCTTACACTTCGCCAGTTTAGGCCCATTGTACGCCCTACATATGACTAAGTACGACGGATAGCATTGGTGGCATTCGTGAACTCGAAGCTGACAGGTGGGTCACTTTTCCTGGGTCCTGCAGCTTAAAGTCCCATCATCTACTGACGAATCCGAATCCAGAACTCGGAGCCCCAACCCGTTAGAACCTACATCAGTATCGGAAACCCTACTACCCCCAGACCACCCCAGTATATTTCTACTATTACAGGTGAAAGATGAAATGAAAATGAAGTGCAAAGTATTGGTGGGATGAAAGAGGAAAACGGGAGTACCCCAAGAAAAACCCTCTCCAACGTGTGTTTTGCCTACTACATTTTTCACCCAGATCTGACCGAAGATCGAACCCGGGTCGTCTTAATGAAAGGCCAGAGCGCTCGCTAGTACTGTAGCCACATCGTGGTATAAGTTTTGTTTACGTTGTCATGGGATTTAGGCACTAATTCTATGTTTCAAGCAGGGTTTTCAGTGACGTTAGATTCCTCTAACTTTCAAGAGCGGAGAAGCCGCCGGAAAATGCGATGACAGGTTTATCCTGTTTTTCGATTCACTTGTCGATTTTCTATAACCGCGTCTGATTCCTGTCTTGTGATTGAATTATTCACTTCGATGAATACACAAACTTAAAAGCTCGGAACTACCAAGCTTATAATTTTGTGCGAGATCGTGCGTATTTGCTTGTTTTCCGCACAGAATCAATACGCGGTAAGTGTGAAATACCACATTCAGTATTCCCAACGTAACACACATAACAATTTCCCTCTTCTTACCGCTTAAGCGCGACATTCATTTTACTGCTTTAGGCTTTTAACATATTATTTTTTAGAGACGTTTAACATAGCAATAATTATAAATTGGAAACTTACCACTGCAATTTCACCTAAATTGCAATGTTAATTAATGTTTTTAAATATTTGCAAAAATTAAGTAAACTCTACTACTCCACGAAACTTATTGCATTCCTGATACAAGTAACATTAAGGAAGCCGTGAAAAAATCAACAAGATTCCAGATGCCGATGTTGTATGTATGTATTTATTTACACTGCAAGTGGGCAAGCACCCGGTGGCAGTGGTATATACAATATTAACAATACACAATAAAATGATAACCAATACACAATAAAATTTACAATACACAATAGAATTTTACAACACATATACAATTTTACACACAATACAATAATAATATACAATACAATTTAACACAATAATAATAAAACATAAAATAAAATACCTAATTTTACAATACAACCTACATAATTATCTATAGGTCCTACATAAGTTTCAATAGTCTTTCACTTTACTCTCATCTCATTCCCTGTAGTGGCACTATGACGCATTTCACTGACACTTTAGCACACATTTCACTGACACTCTGTAACACATTTCACTGACACTATAGAACACATTTCATTGACGCTATAAATTATCACTGATCGGAACTGTTCACTGCACTGTAAAACCATAACTTCACTGACTCACCTCGCTTCACTGTTATTACTGCAATATGTTATATAAATAATATTGTTAAAATATTAAAATGAAAAATAAATCATTACATAACCTTACCGTTTGTTTTAAGTTCGCATTTATAGACTGGGGGAAAAAAAAGACAGACGTATATCACGGCCTGCTGGAATATAGTAAACACAGAAAACATTTTACAGCAACAATGTTGAAGAAAGATATTTTGGTTTTCATAAGTTGCCGTCATTAAAGAGAAACCAAGATGGAGATTTCATTGCAACTAATTAGAAATTCGTCTTTCAGGTATGTAATAAACGATCTTCGCACAAAATAATATACGATACACGAGCGGTATGTTTGTTTTCATGTTCTCGGAAATTAAAAAAGCTCAATTACGTTTCGCTTTTTCAATCTTTTCCTCGAACATGAAAACGTCAACATACCGCTCTTGTAACGCATATTACTATTACGTCGTTAAAGGTGCGTCCATGCAGTAGTTCCTACCTAATACCTTTCATAAAAACACTACGATTAGGTTGAACTTTGCGTTGTGGATGGGTTTTACAGTTAACAATTCGAACTCGTGCGAAAGATCAACTAAACTCACTATGAGTTCATTGAACCATCTGCCCACCAATGTTACATCTTGCCAGCTCTACGGGTTTTGCCAACGGCGAATACCATGTAAAAAGTACTCCATATACAGTAACGGTCTTACTGATAAAAACTCTATATACAGACGTTTAACTGTCTTATACAGTCTTCGATGCTACTTACCCATTAGAGTTCTACGAAATGTTTATTTGGCCATTATTCAGTCTTTCATTCAATATGGTACTATAATTGTTTGGGGTGGAAGTACAAAAATTAATCTTAGTCCGTTAAATTTACTACAAAAACGAATAATTAAAATTTGTTTGAAGAAACGTTTCGATTATCCAACAAATTAATTTATTCTGAATTTAATGTATTTAATATTGAACAAATTTATAAGTATACGTTGTTAAAATTTTATCATAAAAACCGTAATAAGTTTGTATTACAGACACACAAGTATGACACAAGACGAAATATTAATTCAACATTAGTAGAATCTAAATGTCTCACATCTGCTGGTCTAAAGCATAGCATAAATTTTGGCCCTCGGTTGTACAATGCTTTAACTAAATTACACCCAGAACTTCTAACATGTAACCCACTAACATATAACAAGAAAATTAGAAACGTGTTAATATCTTCAATTTGATTAAATAAATTTATAGCCTATGTGTACGAATTAATCAACCTATATTATATTTGTATTCTATAATCTTGAAATATATATTAGTCCTACTTTTCACGTGCGATATTATTCTTCTCTAGTGTTAATATTATATTATATAATTCCATTGCCGCTGTAATTATATTTTAGTTCCTATTTTATTTTATTTTTATTTTACTATTATTTTATTATTATTATTATTATTATTATTATTATTTTATTATTTTATTATTTATTTTATATTATATCTGAACTGCGACCGAACACGAGCGCTGCTCATTCGGTCAAATTTTGTTAATACTTTATCTTCTTTTATATTGCTTGTATTATTTTATTTCTATTTCTCTTGTTTGTTTTGTAATTATATTCTTTATTCTGTATATTTAAATTTAAATAAAAATAAATACAATGAGTAGCTCGTTTATACGTCGTGTGTAAATTCCTTACTAATAATCACTACATACGTCGTGTATAACAGTACAACTGTTACACAGCTACGTCATAGTTTCGTCATTACTTCGTTACGAAAGGTAATAGAACATCTGAGGTTCTCTATTGCATCCGGTAGAGCGCTCTAGTGTGGCTTGTTAAGTATCGATAGTACAACAGGCTCTAATCGATTACCACACTATATTTTGGTCAAAGAGTACAAGCTAAAGCAATATTATTCTAATTATTTTCTGCTCTTTGGTTTGTTCTTCTTTGGTTACAAGGCATCCATCATCATAAAATGACAGTCGATACGAACAGCTGTTAGAGGGGCGGCCATTTTTTTCTCTATATACAACGCTTAAACAAGGGGTTTCGTGTATATAACTACTGCAAAGCAATTCCCATTGTATAGTTACAGACTGTTTATACATCCATTGCTTATGCATGGTTTATTAGTAAAGTTTTTCGTCTCAACTCTGCATAAGTCTCGTATAAAAACTATACACGGTTTATTAGTAAGACTGTAAAAGATTTTGTACTTAATCCAGCTTTACTTCTCAAGAAGTCATTGTCACGAATAGCGGAACATCGTGTGGAATGGAAGATGATTATGAAGTAGAGACTACAGTAAGTGCTGCTGTCCGGAAATTTTAGTCATAAGCCTTTTATCAATAATAGTGATGATAATAATAACGATAATTTGTTTATTTTTATGTATTTTTTACTGATATTTATGTGCTGGTCAATAGTTTTTGACCTATAAAAATCCAGCACAGTGATACAAAATATAAACAGTAATAAATTGTACCTACAATAGTGTTTACAAGTGAACTATGTAACAGTATTAGCATGGTAAACAACAGTAGAAGAATAAAGTTTACAATAGTTAGTTCATACAAAAAATAAAACTAGTATAAATTCTAATTAGTGATATACGTAGTATGAATTCAATTCAATTTATTGGATTGTTAGACAAGGGGCTAGAGGTAAAAGGCTTTGTTATATCCTATGTAATCAGTAGAAATCGCAGTACACAGAGGGACAGAGAAAACGGCACACATAAAACCAAATTTTTCGTTGTCATAAATGCTCATAGTATGTATTTCTGTGACAATCTCTTAATGTATTTTTTGCAATGTGGAAATACCTTCTCTAATGAGAAAGTAAAACCACTTCCTAGATGGAATTCGATTTCACAGTGTCATACAGACTATTCATCTGATTTTTTGTATTCGACAGATATTGGAGAAAAAATGGGGGTATAAGGATACAGTACATCAGTTATTCATAGATTTCAAAAAGGCATATGGCATGGTTAAGAGAGAAGCTTTATATGATATTCTTATTGAATTTGGTATTCGATTATCTAATGCAGCCGTGGCGAAAATGTGACTCGCGAGCACATTGTGGCTCGCAATGATAGCTGTGCATTTCTCTTGCTTCCTACCTCCCCCACCCTCTCACTCACTGGAATCAAACTCCGTTTCATTTGTATTTGTCTCTGACCTGCGAGTGGTGTATCTTGGCAATGTCTCTCTCGAAACCATGTACCTCTACAAAAACAAAAGTTTCAAGTAGGATGGGAGGACCTATTTTTTTGCTGTCAATATGATGATAATATTAAATGCATGATTTGTTCACAAGTATTACGAGGAAAACGGTTGTATAACATAAAACGGCATTATACTACATGTCACTCATGAAACATTAAAAGGTTAAGTGTTATTATTATTACTATTATTATTATTATTATTATTATTATTATTATTATTATTATTATTATTATCTCTGTACATCGATCCTTTTTCAGCAGATGTACGAATAATGCGGTTAGGTCTTCAATTTAAACTCACAGATTTACAATGTGACGTTAAATGAAAGCTAGATGTAAGGACTTGACAAATGTTGTGCTTTTCAAATCTTTGCCAAAAAATAAATATCCGAAGCTTCGTTCTTTCGCTTGCTCTGTTGAAGCCATGTTTACTACAACTTACGTTTGTGAAAAATTATTTTCAACAATGAAAGTAGTAAAAACCAAATTTAGATCACGAATACCTTCGTGATCAACTACGACTGGCAGTAAGTGACATAATTCCTGATTTTGAAACTCTGTCGCAGAGACATTCTGAAGACAGTTAACTTTAGGTTGTGATAATGTGTCCTATGTTTTCTTCTTCATTTCTTTCTTCGTTACACGCACTAAACATTAGTTTGTAACCTTATACTGTATAAAATTGTATTTAAGTGCTTGACGTAAGGAAAATGAAAATACGTTAATAAGTCAGACAGTTGCTTCACTTCCCCTTCGGGTGTCCGCCTCCCTCCATAGGTGTTATGCACGTTGCAGGTTAGAGCGTATTCCGAATCTCACCGGTGAGCAATCCGATGGCATCACGGTGTTCCGAATTCCACCGATGACGTCATTGAGGCTCCACCGGTGTCGCACCGGTGCCATCAACTTGCAGAGGTGGTGGCAGTCTCCATCAGCCGCCATCAGTGAATCTGATTGGTTCTTGTATAGGGCGGGAATTAGCAGACGAATGACATCGTGCACTGTTGTGTCATGGCGGTGTGTTCTGCTGTATTGTTTGTAATGAGCACAACGTAAAAAACAATATGTTAATGGCTTATGAGCGAACATATCAATAAGAAACACGAAGCAACCAAGAATTCTTAAAAAAGATAACGTACTTCTGAATGATATAATTGATTTAGTTTTAAAATATTTAAAAGTTCTTGTAAAAAAATTATTTAAGTAAAAAAAAAACTCCAAGATTTATGTGTTTATGATAGATTTCCTGAAAATATGTATTTACATAATTTTTTTGTGAAAATATGTGTTTTTATGTGAAATAAAATTCGGGTTTTAAACTTGAAACTTCATATTCGGAATTTTTAACTCTGTTAATTGTATTTTATCACACGCAAAAATAATATTTAATTACATAGGAATCCGCTCCTTAGTAATAAACCTCCATGACATGACGTCATCACGTGACAGGGCGTTCACATATAAACAACGCTCAAAGGTTCATACTGCGATGGGGTTCGAATTCACGGTAAGTTTCATTCGCCCTTAAACAACATTTTGTAACGTGTGTGCAGGACGGGAGGCTCTCATGTTATACGAGCACTAAAAACTGAATAATCCGCGAATCCATTATCAATTCTGTGCGTAGGCAATTGCCTACAAGGCGTGTGTCCGTGTGTGTGTGTACGCATTCGAACCAGCTAAATTACTTCTCTCCCGCTGCAAGCAGCGCAAACATCATGGCAGTCTAGGAACAAATGAAATATGACTCTGTAACACTAACGACCCACGACGTTTAAAAACATATTAAATTCTATATTATGAAGCGGCCGGCAAACAAAAGCTGTTAGGTAGGAAGATAGGGTAGCACGCAGGTAAAAAGCGGTGCAAAGAGAGAATAAATGGAGAGGAGCGTGACGGAGATGGAGGATGCACAAAGTGAGAGGGCTGTACGTGTGAAAACCATTTCTCATCGCCTTGTCTGTCCGTCCGTCCATCTGTGTGCCCGCTCAGTTAAATTACAGCCTAACAAACAAGTTATTGTTCAGCGTGCAGGGAGTCACGTGTTGCGGAGAGAAATGGCTTCTCTGCGTCTATTAATCTTTCTCAAGATGGAGTCGAAGTTATATAACTAATATTTATCATTTCATATATTTCGATACACGTCAATATCATGCATAATTAGGTATGGACAACTTAGAGATTGTACGCGTAGAATACTACTGAAGACGCTTATCATTAGAGTCCGAAATTTTATGTAATTACATATTTTTTTCCTCGGTATATATCCGTTTCAAAACTCAAAATGTTGGTGAATTAGGCTACTAAAGGCTGTGTGATATATCTTGTCTCACTGTGAAAAGAGACAGAAAGGAGATATGTCTTACTTCGTCTGTGTTGTTATGGCGATGGGGGAGTGGAGCGGTGCCGTCCATCCATCCAGTGGCGGAAGGGGCTAGTTGATACATTCTGTAGCGCAAAATAAAATTACAAAATATCTCTCTTCGTACTGTATAGTTCCGTCACTGAGCTTGTATTTCAAGAAACTGAGTTCCGGTAGCCTGCACAATAACAAGGTTTTGAAAGGAATCCTGAAAATTTACAACCCTCCTATAATCTCCACCCTCATTTGAAGGGACTTGGTTTTATTGGTACTGAGACAAGATAAACCTAACCAAGTATAAGACCAATACATTTAATTTTAACACTACATATTTTTACATATTTCGCACAATACTAAATATTTTTAAGATAATTACATATTTTTACATAAAATTAACATCAAATGCCTTATAAAAATTATCAATATTTCAACATAAACTAGAACGAAATCACAAAGTTTATACAATAATTTTAATCTCAACGTTGTAAAATAAAATAAGACCATCTGCCCTTCAATAAGGGTGACCACAAATATCCAGAAAACAAATACACATATAAAAGTTTACGATGAAGCAATCAAAATATGTACAATAAATTTCAAAACAAAATTAAAGTGAGTTATATACAAATTGATTACACAAATTTTAACACTATATCACTTTGGAAAACGTATTGCATATCTTTAACGTGCTAAATTTCGTTACCTTGTTAACATGTTTCGGCCTGCTACTGGCCATCATCAGAACTGATCGTTGCTGGTCTTGGCGCCTTTTGTTTTGTTTCCTGTGAGGGTGTGTTTGTGTAGTGTAATGTGGAATCAAAGAGTGTATGTGTGTGTGTGTGTGTGTGTGTTCTGAAATTGAGTTGTGTGTTGAGAATTTCATTTGGATGTGTTTTTGTGTGTTTGTATATTTCGTATTGTTCTAGTGTGTTTAGTTTCTGTTTTTTGGTAGAATTTCCATGTCTGTGTTGATGTCTCTGTATGTGTGGTTAGCATTTATGTGTTCTGCATATGTGGAGGTGTTTTGTAATTTTGTTATGGCTGTGATGTGTTCTTTGTAACGTGTTTGAAATGATCTGCCTGTCTGTCCTATGTAGAAGTTGTTGCAGGTGTTACATTTGAGTTTGTATACTCCTGTGTGGTTGTATTTGTTTGTTTGTGTTGTTTGTGTGTTGAGATGTTTTAGTAGAGTGTAACACTGTAACACCTGCAACAACTTCTGCATAGGACAGACACACAGATCGTTTCAAACACGTTACAAAGGACACATCACAGCCATAACAAAATTACAAAACACCTCCACATATACAGAACACATCACAAATGCTAACCACAGCCACAGAGACATCAACACAGACATGGAAATACTACACATCCAACCAAAAAGCCAGAAACTAAACACACTAGAACAATATGAAATATACAGACACACAAAAACACACCCCAACGAAATTCTCAACACACAACTCAGCTTCAAAACACACACACTCTTTGACTCTACACTATACCACAGGAACACACTCTCACAGGAAACAGAACAAGTGGCGCCAAGACCAACAACGACCAGTTCTGAAAATGACACATACTTACTTACTGGCTTTTAAGGAACCCGGAGGTTCATTGCCGCCCTCACATAAGCCCGCCATTGATCCCTATTCTGAGCAAGATTAATCCAGTCTCTACCATCATATCCTACCTCCCTCAAATCCATTTTAATATTATCTTCCTATCTACGTCTTGGCCTCCCCAAAGGTCTTTTTCCCGCCGGCCTCCCAACTAACACTCTATATGCATTTCTGGATTCGCCCATACGTGCTACATGCCCTGCCCTTCTCAAACGTCTGGATTTAATGTTCCTAATTATGTCAGGTGAAGAATACAATGCGTGCAGTTCTGCGTTGTGTAACTTTCTCCATTTTCCTGTAACTTCATCCCTCTTAGCCCCAAATATTTTCCTAAGAACCTTATTCTCAAATACCCTTAATCTCTGTTCCTCTCTTAAAGTGAGAGTCCAAGTTTCACAACCATACAGAACAACCGGTACAGAAGATGACCCATAAATAGGTCGAAACATGTAAACGAGGTACGTTGAAATTTAATACAGGAAAGTCTTATCATACGTATTCCGAAGTGAAATTTATAGCTTGAAGAAATTTATACGCCTATGAATGATAATTTTGAGTAACTGACATTAATATGAGACAGAAAGAGAAATGCACCTGTAATAAATTAACGATCTTTGGTTGTTGAACAACTGTCAAAGCATTACATTTAAAACTGTCATGTTTTCCTGCCTGTGAGTTAACAATATTTTATGTATTAATTATTTTATAATATTAATTCATATATATGTGTGCATATATATACATGTAGGCTATACAATGTGCCGAATTAATGTCCCATAACATTCGTATCTAATTGGCGTTAAGCTGCCGTTACTAAGCATCATTTTAATTACTGCGCCAGAACCATTTCAATGATAACTATAATATATGTAATTTTCAAACAATTGTTTTAAATGTGCGTGAAACCTCTTTCCAGTGTTTTACTCCCTGCAGTATCACCCACCACATTGAATAAACAGTACCGGTACAAAATCACCCAATATTGAAAATAAATTCGATACGACTCTTTCAATAAAATTTCGTTTGTTTCAGAAGGTTTCATTGGAACATATTGTTTATGTACCGTTTAAGCTTCAGATATATCAATAGATATGTTCGCAGAAATTCGTGCGGTTCCTAATATAGTAGGCTATGTTATCTGTCCGCACGAATAAATACCACAAGTATTAATATTGCAATATCCGGAAATTTCATCACTATAAATTTTTTTTATCCTAGGTTTAATTTATATTTCAGTAAAATACTTTCTTTGTTATTAACTTCTACAATAAATGTCTAGCATTTATTAATCAGGTAATCTTTTAGTACTTTGATTTTATTGTAATTGTATGTTTAATATTAATTTTAATAATAATAATGATTTATTTAACCTGGCAGAGTTAAGGCCATACGGCCTTCTCTAACACTCAACCAGGAGTAAAACTGCGTTACACTAAAAATTTACAAAGTGCACTACAATTTTACACACAAAACTGAATAAGATAATAATAATAAAATGTAAATAACAAGTAAGTAGAAATCAGACATAATATAACATACAGAAAAAGAAGAAAGCATAATAAAATGTGAACAGCAGGTCAAAATACATGAGACATACAAAGTATAAAAAATAACACAATTATTCATAATAATAATAATAATAATAATAATAATAATAATGATAAAAATAAGAATAGTAAAAATAATAATACTAATAGTAATAATAAAATAGTGCAGTACAAAGCATTACAATTATAATTGTAATTGTATTCTTAATATTGTAGTTGAAATCCCCTTATAGAGGGGAAGAGAAGGCCTGATGCCTTTATGTCTACCAAGTTAAATAAATATATTATTTTATTTATTTTCATCCTGTAACCACTACAGGTTGCCATTGACAAAGAGTACCATCATACAATAAATATAGATTAAATGCCTTGTGGCTTAGTGAAACATTGTTGCTACAGCGAAAAATATCAATTTGAAATAGATTGAAAAACTTAATAATATATGAAATAACTTCAAGAAGATGTGAATTAAAGTCATGGTCCATATGTATGATGTTATTGATCCTTTTAGTGGTGCAATTATTAGATCTCTTAAAATATCTTTATGCAGACCAAAGGATTTACAGAAGTCGATTAGGAACCGGGGTATTGTCCCACGGGCTCCTATCATTAGTCCCGTAGTGACGATGGATTCCAGATGGTGTTTGTCCTTATAAAAATTGATGAAAGGTTCATATATATTTCTTTTTTCCTCGTGTACTTCTTCTGGCTAGTGTTCATGCGATTCGAATCTCACAGTAGTGTGTAGATGGGAGGATAATATTAAAATGGATTTGAGGGAGGTGGGATATGATGACAGAGACCGGATTAATCTTGCACAGGATAGGGACCGATGTATACAACCGATTTAATAAATTTAAAATTTCACTTAACGGTTGGCAAAGAAAAAAATTCATTGGTAACATTATTTGCATTAAAAATGACTGAAAATTATTTTTTTATTTTTGATGAAGATAGAAATAAATTTAATTTTTTATTAACTTACAGTGTAAAATGCCATCACATTGATATTGTATATTAATTTCAGCCTTCTGGTACAATACTTTCTGAGAAAAGTGCACCAATGTCACAAAAAAATACGACAATGCAGAAAAATGATGTCAAAGTTTCCATATCTTCCAAAGCTAAATTCCTCAATTTTGGGTGCATTTTTTTCAGAAGTGATAAATGGTAGAAGTGTAGAAAAATAAGGCATATGTAACATAGGCTAATTTTATGTATACAACCAGCTAAATAAATTTAAAATTCCTCTGAGCGGTTGACAAGAAAAAATTTTTTATTTATAACATTTTTTTTTGCATTAAGAATTATGTACTACAATATTTTTGCTGAAGACAGGGTTAAATGCTGACAATTACGAGAAATAAAATCATATTGTCATTTTACACATATTAAACTACTGAACAAATGATAAAAACAAAAATTTCATTTTTTTTTGTAAAAATTTGGAATACAGACTCTCCTTAAGGGGTTGACTCGCGAGCAAATAAATACCTGTGACTGATTAGACCATATCTGCACAAAGAGCGTTCAACGAGCGGGAGAGGTGTGTTTACCGCTCGCCGAAACGGAGAGGAAGATACGTCAGAATGACATAGGCTTGCTATAGGTAGAGGAGAGGGAAAGACCACTCAGCTATCTAGTGGAGTGCAGTGTGTAGGCCTATTCTCAGTAACTGTTTCACGTTGCTTACCTACTGCTACACTACAGTATGGAGGAATCTAAAAGACGGAACATAACATTTAACATTTAACGATTTACAGCTCGAACTTATTGATCTTCAGTGTGACCTAAGGGCTAAAGATCGTTTGAATAATACTACTAGTCTGGTTGAGTTTTACAAGACCAAACATTAGCAATAATAACCACGACTACACAGACTGGTTGTGAAAATGGTTGCTATGTTTGGCTCTACATTTATATTTGTGAGCAATTGTTTTCTATAATCAACTTTAATAAAGGCAGACATCGAACATCTGTAACTGATGTTTCATTACGATCAGTAGGCTACTGTTCCTTTCAACTTCCAACAGCATAAAACTTCGTTTTGATGTACTGATAAATAAAAATATAACAAAATGATATTGTACATTTAATTAGCTATATAATTTCTATTATTTCTGTAAAATAAATATTTCTTTATTAATTAATAGTGGTCCAAGATAGCTTTGCAAACACTGAACGGGAATTCATTTCATAAACACTCGTAACAGTACTTCCTTTTGTGTATATTTTGTACGAGATCATCCCTTCTTCCAGTCCACCATTATACAGAGCGCAGCTAATATCTGCATTCCGCTCATGTGCTGTGAGCCGGCTCGGAGAGCGCAAACCTTGTGCAGGCCTGGATTAGACTATTATGAAAAATAATCTCAACCAATACAGTGCACCTTAAAACCCTAAAAATTTTAATGCAAATATTTCGTTTGGTAGATGTACGAGAGTCGTCCAATTAAAAACTCCAGTAATACTCTTACTTAATCTGTAGCCTCTTGGAACAAAGCACGGTTCCTAATTATAACCAAGTTTCATAGTTTTCTATTCTGAAAATCCGGGAACCTTATATATAAGCACTACATGTGGTACACTAATTTTACAACACCCCATGGATATACTTTTTTCCAGTTCCTCCCTGTGCAATAATGTTTAACGAATACAAATGACGTGCTTCAGAAAATGAGAGATGACGTATATCAGTAATTCCGTAGTAATGCGATTGTCGAATAATCGATCAACGTTTCATTCCTGATGCGAGGACGAATTTGTAGTGACGAATACGCCATCCCTCGACGTCAACAATGCGGAATTGCTCATGTTGACATATGAACTGCGTAACGCTTTCTTTACACAGAGCTGTGTGTGAGTGAACGCAGTCGATAAGAGGGGGGAATGATTCGTGGAGGAGAGAGGGGACGTCAGAATGAAAGAGCGCGAGCGTGTGGGAGAGAGAGAGAGGAAGGTTGCGTCAGATAATTCTTCCAACTCCACGAGACGCGGCGGCGGTGGTGGGGGAAGACAGAGACAGCGTTAGTAGTGAAGAAGTCTTTTCGACTATAGAGTTGTATATATAGATATATAAGGCTATCATTTTCTTCTTCTAAGCTAAAGAAATAAAGAGTTTCTCTCTTTTGTATTTCGTGTCTATATACACACTCGGCAAAAGAGAAAGAAGTAGTTGCTGCAAGGAAACCTCTTCTCAAGTCGTGTTCTCCTAATACAGCACATTCAGACGACGCTCAGTTCGACTATAACATAAATCAGACTCTGTGTCCGACCGTGCTTAAAGTAGGAGGACTACTTACAATGTCGCTAGCTATTGTTTCTTTATCAGGTCTCGTTTTGTTCATAAAGCTTGTGGTTTAGGTGGAATACTTTCCTGATCGGTATGCATAGATGTTATTGGCGTTGCCTTGATCGTTTCTTTACACGCTAGCTACCGCTGAAGTTAGCCGCGTAACTTATGAATTTTAAATCGATATAAAACGCCTATCAATGAAATTGTTATACCGATACGGCATTTTGGAATTTGATAAGGTGAATCTGCATAAATAACGATGCATATTGTTAATTTACTATCACCACTTGACGGCAGTATGCCATCAAAAATACATTAAACTAGTGGCTTGTGCAGCAAAAGCTGCAAACTAAGTTCATTAGACGTTCAAATAAACTTTTTCAGATTTATTTTCAGTGAAGAATACTAGACATTCGGAAAGTTATTTGCTTCCATAACAATGAAAGATACTCTCTCTCTCGAGCCAATACTGAAGAGAACCACGCATATAAATATCTACACCACACCGCCATTAAATATATGAAAAAGACCCAACCCCACTTGATTAATAACTATAAAAATATTTGATTTTTAATAATATTATTATCTTACGTAAGTTTTATAGCTTTCAGTAACATATACTATATATACTACATAACCACCGCTCAGTAAAATATAGAAATCAAAATCTAATTTAAGGTATTCTCTACATCTACTTACATCACCCCAAAACGTTTCACTTCCATACCAATATAGCATTAATATGTATAATTAACTACAATAATATTTCATTTCTAATGTTAATAATGTAATCAAACCACCTCAAGTTTTGTAGTTTTTAATATCCAATATACAGTTGTACCCAGAAAATTACACACCACAGAATCGAACCTGTAAATTATTTTTAATAAGTTAAGTTTTTAATAACCAATTTAATTTGAGCTCTAAATATGTCAGCATTCTTGCAGATCATGGCTTTCGTGTAATATTGTTTACTGTAGTATGTGTTTTGTTTTATTCTGGAATGCAACACGGCCGACTTGATGCTCGCTTCGCTCCTCCTTTACAAAAAAGCAAAGGGAATATCAAGTCGGCCGTGAATGCTATTAGCTAGTTCTCAAAACTGACGACAGATGGATTTTGGAAAATAGGAAAATTATGTTTAAAAATTGACATTTCACTGAAAACTACTATTTTTCCGGAAAACTTTGAGTTCCAAGCTTCAAAATGAGGTGTCATTTATTAAAATCCGTCCAGCCGTTTTCCCGTAATTTCTATTACCAGATCAAATTATATATATATATATATATATATATATATATATATATATATATATATATATATATATAGATTTTAAAATATCGTAGGTACTTATTGTATTTCCTAGATCCAAATTTTAAATACTGAAAATTGTCAGTACAATTCAAGATTTGTGGAAATCTAATTTTGAGGAACCAATATGTACTTACTTACTGTCTTTTAAGGAACCCGGAGGTTCATTGCCGCCCTCACATCAGCCCGCCATCGGTCCCTATCCTGAGCAACATTAATCCAGTCTCTATCATCATATCCCACTTCCCTCAAATCCATTTTAATATTATCTTCTCACCTGCGTCTCGGCCTGCCCAAAGGTATTTTTCCCTCCGGCCTCCCAACTAACACTCTATATTCATTTCTGGATTCGCCCATACGTGCTACATGCCCTGCCCATCTCAAACGTCTGGATTTACTACTTACTTACTTATTGGCTTTTATGGAACCTGGAGGTTCATTGTCGCCCTCACATAAGCCCGCCATTGGTCCCTATCCTGAGCAAGATTAATCCAGTCTCTATCATCATATCCCCTCTCCCTCAAATCCAATTTAATATTATCTTCCCATCTACGTCTCGGCCTGCCCAAAGATATTTTTCCCTCCGGCCTCCCAACTAACACTCTAGATGCTTTTCTGGATTCGCCCATACGTGCTGCATGCCCTGAACATCTCAAAGTCTGGATTTACTACTTACTTACTTACTTAATTACTGGCTTTTAAGAAACCCGGAGGTTCATTACCGCCCTCACGTAAGCCCGCCATTCGTCCCTATCCTGAGCAAGATTAATCCAGTCTCTATCATCATATCCCACTTCCCTCAAATCCATTTTAATATTATCTTCCCATCTACGTCTCGGCCTGCCCAAAGGTATTTTTCCCTCCGGCCTCCCAACTAACACTCTATATGCATTTCTGGATTCGCCCATACGTGCTACATGCCCTGCCCATCTCAAACGTCTGGATTTAATGTTCCTAATTATGTCAGGTGAAGAATACAATGCGTGCAGTTCTGTTTTGTATAACTTTCTCCATTCTCCTGTAACTTCATTCCTCTTAGCCCCAAATATTTTCCTAAGCACCTTATTTTCAAACATTCTTAACCTATATTCCTCTTTCAAAGTGAGAGTCTAAGTTTCACAACCATATAGAACAACCGGTAATATAACTGTTTTATAAGTTCAGACTTTTAGATTTTTTGACAACAGACTACATGATAAGAGCTTCTCAACCGAATAATAACAGGCATGGAACCAATATGTACTGATCTTTAATGGACTGGTCCATATTATGAAGTAATCTTTAAGGGGAGTATATTTTTTAATGAATGGGAAAATATCGGTATGTGAATTTACAGTATTTTCTTACCTTTGATAATTTCGCTGTCCGATATCTCCGAGATCTTCTTTGTGTACGAAGTTCAAAGTGTAATGTGCTGCCGAATTGCTGGAAGTTGAACTTTACTGTGGTGGCAAAGCTATACCAACTTTTGAAATGTGATAAAACAATTTGGAAGTAAATAATAATTAATTGCCTGTATAATTTCTATTGAATGCCTTCACTTGTTTAGTTTTGAAGTTACTAATTAAGTTTGCCATGGTTTATTCACATGTTGGTAATAGTGGTGTCTCTTTTGTGAATATTACCATATATTTTACTGTAATGTTTTGTTTGCAGGCCTTTTTGTGAGACCATAAAGTAGTGAAATGACAAATGGTATGGAATAAAATGTATTTTTTTTTAAATTTCGTTCTCTAGTTCGGCTGTACTTCTTCAATTTGGTTTTTAAACGAATTTCTTTTTTACTTCTGTTTCTATTTTATCATTTCTCTTATTTTTGTATTCTTCCTACTTACATCGCTATTTCATTACTCGTCTTATTTATCGCCAGCTTTCAATTTTATCCTACTCTTATACTCTTCCTACAGTGAAATGAAATGATTAGCCTAAAAATGTCCCGTTAAGGGCAATGGCTTCCTCCTATAGAGGGAGAGCTCTATTTGTCTCACGCCGTGAGCTACTCCGCGTAAGAGATGTTTATACCTTATTTTATTTCATGGAGTGCAGTTTCATAGAAAAGACTTTGCCGATAGACCTTCTACTGCCCACTACTAATTGGTTGTCATAAATAAATGTCTTCCTTACTGTGACGGAAATCTTGTCTTCTCCTGTTAGTATACCTTATTTTATTTCAAGGAGTGCAGTTCGGTGGCTCCTTTGAACACCCACTTACAGATTTATGACTTCCTACACAAACAACTCTGACAATTCCATCCTGTCCCCTCGTCCCAACATTGCACAGTTGCCACAATCCTGACGACCCTCGAAATTATGCAGTGAAACTGACGGGATTCTGGAATTCGGAAAAGATACTACAACTTTGCCTCCACGTGGATTTGACGGGAGACTGTCAATTCTTCTGAACGAAGGTTGTGATTGGTTACTGACAGGATAAGACAAGATTTCCGTCACAGTGAGGAAGACATTTATTTATGACAACCAATTAGTACGGGGCAGTAGAAGGTCGGTCGGCAAAGTCCTTTCTATGAAACTGCACTCCATGAAATAAAATAAGGTATACAACCTTGGAATTGTTCACTTGGCTTACATTCTGCACTGTTGGATATTGTTCGCTTGTTTCTGTCGCACTGGTTTTAGTCGCTGTTCACTTGTCTTCTTAGGTTTTTCCAGTCTTCCCTATGTCTTGCTCTGCTTGACCAATGGCTTCCTACTCGTTCACTGAAGAGGTCGGCCCATCTTCTTCTTGGTCTTCCGCGTGATCTCTTGCCAATGCGGGGATCCCATAGTGTGACTGTCTGCGTCCATCTTCCGTCTCTAGGCCGTGCAACATGGCCTCCCCACTTCCATTTTGTGTTGGTGGCTTGCAGTGCTGGATCTTTAATTGTTGACATCTTTTGTAGGTAGTTTTATTTATGATTCTGTCCGAGATTACATTCTGCGGGAAAGGTTCAAATCTCGCTTGGGTAGGTTATTTCTTTGGTGTTTTTTTTTTTTCCTCACTGCAAAGCAAATGCCAGATAAACTTATGGCGAGTCCTCGGTCTCATCTCACCAAAATTATGATATCAACGCTAGATATTATTATTATTATTATTATTAGATTATTATTATTATTATTATTATTATTATTGCCACCGGGCTGGCTCAGTTGGTTAAGGCCCTTACCTGCTGGTCTGAAATTTCGCTCGGGCGCGGATTCGATTCCCGCTTGGACTAATTACCTGGTTGGGTTTTTTCAGGTTTTCCCCAACCGTAAGGTGAATGCCAGGTAATCCATGGTGAATCCTTGGTGTCATCTCGCCAAATACCATCTCGCTATCACCAATCTCATCGACATTAAATAACATCGTAGTTGATACAGCGTCGTTAAATAACCAACTTAAAAATAAATAATAATAAATAATAATAATAATAATAATATTATAATTATTATTATTATTATTAATATTTATTCTGGCGAAGTTAAGACCATCAGGCCTTCTCTTCCACTTGGCCAGAAACAAAAGAAGGTGATACAATTTGCAGCAATACACGTTAATAATTATAGAGTAATATTTGAAGAACACTAAAAAATTGATGTAGTCATACAAGCACAAATTGAGTTAAATAATGCAAACATACTGAATAATAATTACAAAATAATATAAACCTATAGCAGCGTTGTCAGACACAGCCTAAACGGAGCGGAGCGCTCCACTATAACTCGTTGCGAGCTCCGGTGCTTCCACAGACATAAGCAAGTTCACGCTCCGACTGGACGTCTCTAGCACCACAACCGGTTTCGGAGCTTACAACTCTGACACTACTGACCTAGAGCTTAGGAGATACACTCAGTGAATATACACGTGGTATGTGAACCAATATTACAAATCACAAGAATGTTATAAATTCAAACGTAAATTATAACTATACAACACTGAAGAAAGTTACATATATTTTATGTTCATGTTGAAAAAAAATAACGATTTTTAAAAAACATGTAAAAATGTATCCGGTATCCGGTGCTTAAAAGGTTACTATAAAGCTTATTTTCAGTGAGTTTTGAAGTGCAAACTAATGTTTTTATATATTTTATTTCGAACATGATTTTGAAATTTTAACCCTAATTCCACGGATTACGTAAATGTCTCCAGATATGCCCTTTGTCCATAGGGGCATGAAAAAAAACACTCAGCAGTAGCGGACTATAGTAATATGTATGCAGTAAAATAGTTTTTGTCATGGAAGTATACCCATAATTTTGTTTATAATGAAATAAAATGTCAGTTTCAAGGTGATCTTAAATATCTGTTAGGTAGGGGAGACTGTTGTACCTTTAGCATAGTGTACCTTTGAACATTTTTTGTTTTTTAATTTTTGCTGCTACCTAGAGGACTCAAACTGAAGTAGATTGTAGAGAAAGCCGCTAAGTAGCTCTGGTCGTAGTTTCAGTTTGATTTACTGCAAAGTGTGACTTCTGTAGAAAAATAAGTTTTTTAGTACCAAAAGTAAACATTTCGTTCATTGATGTATGTTTTCTAACACAAAATCAGATTGCATTTGTTAATATCTTTCAAGTACGGTGTGTTCCCTATCATCTGGTGAGTGATAACATATTTTAATTTCCATGATTTATTTGACTCTCTAGTTTTCGGAACCATATTTGTTTAAACGTATACCCTCTTGACCCTTTGAACACAAAGCCTCGTGTACCATGGAACATGTTCCAAATTACACGATTGTTTTTGTTTTATTTTAAGATCATGTCACGAAGTAAGTCTGGAATTAAAGAGGTCCCCAATTGATCCGGATGCCTTGAAGAAAGCTGTTGAAGCAGTTATTGCTTCTCCAGGAAATAAAATCTAAATCAGAGAAGCCTGCTCTGGTTTATGATTGAAAATATATTTTAAATATGATTGTCAGTTTTTACAGCTATATTCCCACCTATATTCCATGTGTTCCAACTTACAAGAGGGTACGTTCCAAGGTACATGAACCTGTTGTATCTTTGAACACAATACATATCCCTTCATTTTATTTTTTACATCCTTAATATATCTGTAAAACAGGAAAATACATACAAGAAGTTGTAAAGGAATCTTCAATAATTATTTCAAGCATTTATTCATTTAAAAAATTTTATTTCCCAAAATTAAAGAAAAAAAAATGAAAAGTGTTTAAACGTACAACAGTCTCTCCTACTGTAAATGTACGTTAAACAATCATGATAGGATAAAGGTAAGGGAAAATTAAGTCTGAAGCTAGGAGTTATGTGAATTAGTACTGGTCACGTGTTTGAATAATTTGCTTTTAAATTGCAATATCGTTCGACAGTTACTGAGGGAGCTGGGTAGGCAGTTCCAGAAACGAATTCCTGACGCTGTGAAAGAGGAAGAATAGTAAGCTGTTTTATGGCAAGGCTTAAATAATAAAGGGTCATTTTTAGAAAGAGTACCCAGGCTGTGATATGAGTACAAAAATTAAAATGTACTGGGAGATAGTTACGCGGAGAAGTATTGATGATGTGATATAAAAAATTAGTGAATGAATATATCTTGGTCCTGTAATCTTAGCAATTGAAGCGTTTCAAGGGAAGGTGTGATGTGGTCGAATAAGTGGATGTTGCAAATGAAAGGTATGCAGGCATTATGACCGTGTTGTAGTCATTGGGCTAAATTAGAAATTACAGTAGAACATCTATTATCCGTGATAATGAAGGGTGTAGAGTGAACGGTTAATCGAAGAATTCGGATAATCCGTACTATATAAGGTTTTCATAAATTAAGAGGCATAATACAGTTTCCCAATTTCCTCCGTGATCTTCTGTTTTTAACATGCCAAGTAGTGAGTCAGAATTTCACTAATTTAAGTCTGGTTTTCAATGACGAGTTTTTAAGAGCCATGGAAACTCCTTATGACAACTGTCTGTGGAAAGATAGGAATAGTACAAGTCTCATGTTACAGACCAGGCTTGTAGAACTGGACGACAATTGTGGCATTACGTCACTCATCGGAATACGTCACTCACCCCCTCCTTCCATCCCCGCGTCATTGACTTGTTAGGGGAGGGGATTTGTATTCAGTGTCTGTGTTATGTGATTGCGTACGGGCCACAGATACGTCATTCAACGCCGGTGGACTGTGGACAGGGAACCAACGCCTTCCCCATGGTTTCCACCCCTCTCTCACCAGTTCTGTATCCCCGTTGTAGACTTACATACTTATTACTAGACTTCGTTGAATTGCCACACGCAGCATGCAATAAGGTTGCCGATGTACGGTAGTATAGAGGAGGTGAGCGGCCGCCCGGTCTCGTAGTATAAGCAGTTCATGTTAAGAGATGTGACCGGTCCAAATAGAGCAGCTACAGCTAATGTATACCTATGTAAGCACTTGTTTTTGCATTACTGTGGTTGGAATAGTCAAAGCTTAACATGTGTTCAGTGTAGACAAGAATTCAATCAAACATACTACAATGAGAGTGTTGCTATTCCAAACAATTGCCCCTGGAATACCCTTACCCCCGCAGCCAGTCTTGACCCGTTGAGAAACGTGGTTGGATGCTGTTAGTTATTATGCAGAATATTACGGCAAAATAATGGAGGTAATTGATGCATTGGATAGCACAGACAGTTCCGCTGTTGCAGCTGTAAAATCATTGCCTTGTGAACAGCTATTGGAAGATATTCTGTTCATTGATTCTAATTTTAAAATCGTAACCAAAAGCATCATCCTGTTAGAATCGTCTAAACTAAAACTCTCACAAGCCCTTAATATAGTGGATAAAGTATCACAAACCGTTATCCAAAATAACAATTCATTAATTTCAGAAAAAGTGAAATGTAAGTTGAGAAATATTATTGCTAAAGATTCTGCCTATTACAATTTCGTATTAGAAATTAAATACTATCAGGTCACGATACGACGTCTGAAGTTGATGTACTAAAAAGTAGTGACTTTCCGTTCTTCAAATATGCACCTATTACATCGTGTGATGTTGAACGTACGTACATTTTCCCAATATAAAAACTGTTTAAGTGACCATCGTAGGAGGTTCACTTTGCAGTCGCTCAAAATGTACGTAACTCTTCACTGCAATGCACATATTCAAGGATGATGTGAGTATATTACTTTAAATTTTAAGAGTTAATATATCTCACTATAAAATAATTGTGTATTTACATGTTTAGACATTTCCTACTTCAATGATCATTCATTATATTTCTTGAATGCAGGATACAGGTTTTATTGTAACCGCAGTATACTGCTCAGTGTTTACATCAGAGGCATACTCCATCCGTTGCACGTCCCCTTCTCATACAGTCTATACCGCGAGCGTAGTAAAGCTTACGATTCTCGTGGCAATTCCACGAAGTCTACTTATTACACTTTATTTTTGTTTTTAATTAAATCGTGCACAGTTGTAATTCCTATTTCGTATTCTGATGCGAGATGAACCACAGTTTCTCTTTTCTCAAATCACTCAATTATTTGCACTCTTTTTCATAGCACAACTCCTTTTCTTTGACACCTGTGGAAGGCATTTTGCATAGAATTTAGACCTCTAGAAGAGTAGACCATATTATATAAAGTTTGTAAAAAAAACTCTCAGTAGAAAAAATTCGTACTGATATAATGTACAGTACTTCATATTTTTTCTACAGCAAAAAAAAAAAAAAAAGAGCGAGAGAGAAAGACAGTCGGATAATCCACCAATCGGTTAATAGGGTGACGGAAAATCGGAGTTCTACTGTAAATATGTTAGTAAAATGTCGCAGTAGTTAAAATGTGGCATCACCAGTGTTTGTATGAGAATTATCTTCAATTGAAAAGATAGAAAATTTTTTAGGTGATTTAATTAATGTAGAATGCAGAAGAACGTAACGTAGTAGTTCATAGAACGTCGTTAAATAAATCCAAAAAAGTTCCTAATCATTGTGATCGGGAGATAATTTTCAACTTTTTACCACGAATCGAACTCCCGTCCCTTGGATTCATAGCCTGATGCAGTGCACATCTTTCATTGCCTTGTTGATCATATTAACCAGTTCTCTTAAATCCAATTCACATTAAGTAATTTATACATCATTAAACACTTCTGTGATCTCCATGTACTGCCAAACAAGATTCCTGATTTAGTTGTGCTTCAGGCTAGAGAATAATCACGAAGACACACCATGTACAAAAATTTAATTGATTAAATAATTAATCAGCAATTCGTATTAGTCCGGAGCGCTGAATGGGTCTATTTTAATCGTGAAAATGTAGAGAGAATGTTAATGGCTGTTGGAAGCTGCCAGTTAAATCTATTATCATTAAAGCGGGGGGGGGGGAAGAGCGGGCGATGTTGCTCACCATAACGCGGAGCTCTAGCCTTGTACCATGTCTGAACCAGGCGTTAGTTAATTAGTTAGTTAAGGGAACGATGCAAGTGTTAGTCAGCATTAGCAAAACAAGAAAATCACGGCTCGCAGCATGAGTGGCTTAAGTCGCTCATTGAAACTTTAAATTGGTTGCGTTTTAATGCATACAGATTATTGTGTGGCCTGCAGTGGTGTACGTGACGACAAAAGCGCAGTTTTGACACTGTCACGGTCATGGGTTCGACTAGAGCTTTTAGGGTACGGATGCGATGTTTAGGACATTTTCAGCGGAGGCTCACCGCTGTGGTGGTAAGCCGTTTTTGCAAAATTTCTCCTCTTCTTTGTAGTCATTCCTCTTTTTTTTTTCTTGCACGATTTTGCTCAGGACAGGAAGAGTCCCTTTTACTGAAAGAAGGCAAAAAATTGGTATATTTTTATTTAGTGTTAGAGAAGGCAGTTTTTCATTAACTCTGCCAGGTTAAATAAACCATTATTCTGATTATTATTATTACTTACAAATGGCTTTTAAGGAACACAAAGGTTCATTGACGCCCTCACATAAGCCCGCTATCGGTCCCTATCCTGTGCAATATTAATCCAGTCTCTATCATAATATCCCACCTCCCTCAAATCCATTTTCATATTATCCTCCCATTTACGTCTCCGCCTCCTCAAAGGTCTATTTCTCTGCGGTGTCCCAACTAACACTCTATATACATTTCTGGATTTGCCCTTACGTGATACATGCCCTGCCCACCTCAAACGTCTGGATTTAATGTTCCTAATTATGTCAGGTGAAGAATACAATGCGTGCAGTTCTGCGTTGTGTAACTTTCTCCAATCTTCTGTAACTTCATCTCTCTTAGCCCCAAATATTTTCCTAAGAACCTTATTCTCAAACACCATTAATCTCTGTTCTTCTCTCTCAAAGTGGGAGTCCAAGTTTCACAACCATACAGAATAATCGGTAATATAACTGTTTCATAAATTCTAACTTTCAGATTTTTGACAGCAGACTGTTTGACAAAAGCTTCTAAATCGAAAAATAACATGCATTTCCCATATTTATTCTGCGTTTAATTTCCTCCTGAGTGTCATTTATATTTGTTACTGTTGCTAATAAATATCCAATTTTTATATTTCCATTTCGTACAATATTCTGGTCACGAGACATAATCATACACTTTTATTATTATTATTATTATTATTATTATTATTATTATTATTATTATTATGCAGTTACTACTACTACTACTACCACCACCACCACCACCACCACCACCACCACCACCACCACTACTATTACTACTACTACTACAACTACGAGTACTACCACTATCACTACTACTACTACTACTACTACTGCTACTACTACTACTACTACTACTACTACCACCACCACCACTACCACTACTATTACTACTACAACTACGACTACTACCAGTATCACTACTACTACTACGACTACTACCAGTATCACTACTACTACTACTACTGCTGCTACTACTACTACTACTGCTACCACCACTACACCTACGACTAGTACCACTACACTACTACTACTACTACTACTACCTACTACTACTACTACTACTACTACTACTACTACTACTACTACCACCACCACCACCACCACCACCACCACCACCACTACCACTACTATTACTACTACCACTACTACTACTACTACTACTACTACTACTACTACTGCTACTACTACTACTACTACCACCACCACCACTACCACTACTATTACTACTACAACTACGACTACTACCACTATCACTACTACTACTGCTACTACTACTACCAGCTATCACTACTACTACTACTACCACCACCACCACTACCACTACTATTACTACTACAACTACGACTACTACCACTATCACTACTACTACTACTACTACTACTACTACTACTACTACTACTACTACTACCACCACCACCACCACCACCACCACCACTATCACTACTATTACTACTACAACTACGACTACTACCACTATCACTACTACTACTACTACTACTGCTACTACTACTACCACCACCACCACCACTACCACTACTATTACTACTACAACTACGACTACTACCACTATCACTACTACTACTACTACTGCTACTGCTACTACTACTACTACTACCACCACCACCACTACCACTACTATTATTACTACAACTACGACTACTACCACTATCACTACTACTACTACTGCTACTACTACCACTACTACTACTACTACTACTACTACTACTACCACCACCACTACTATTACTACTAGTACTACTACCACCACCACTACTAGTACTACTACTACTACTACTACTACCACTATCACTACTACTACTACTACTACTACTACTACTACTGCTACTACTACTACTATTGTTGAACTTCAGAAATCATTTAATTTTTTCGCTTCTAAATAGTGTGTTCATAACTCAACACTGAATTTCTTCTTGACCCTTTGAAGCACAAATTAATTTTTATGTTTTTCATATCATGAATCATAACAAAGCTTCAATCAATTTTTTTCAATATTTTAACTCTGCACACAATTTAAAAAACACAAATGGCACCTCTATGTATACTCAAGAGGTGGTTCCTTAGTGGAATGTCTGTGTCATAAAATTTAGAAAGAAAGAAAACGTTGATTCTTCTGAATAACCACTATGTTGAAAAGGGTTAAAGTGGCTTGCATGCCATAATATGGTAATAAAAATATTAAAAAAGAGGATTGATATTCTCTCTCCTTAAGAAAAGGAAACAACTCTCCTCTTTCCAGCCGGAATTCGAACAATGGTTCTCTAATTTGTAGTGCGGAATGCTGCACTTACACCTCTGCAGAGGACGCATAAAAACTGTTAACACCAAGCTCTATTTTGTTGTTATGCCGTTATTACTTTCAGAGGTGCGCAGTGCTCAATTACGTCACCACAAGTTACACTTTTGTGCCTCTATTTTTACCATAAAGCGCAGTACACTCATTTTAACGTGCCGGCTAACGCAGCGACTGACCAGAATCTATAACGCCGGTGTTATGTCCCCGGCACACGATTTAACAATTAGTGGCTATGCGACGCAGTGTTAGAATGTACAGCTACGGCGCGGCGCGCTGCTGCAGCTTTGGTTCTGTGATACGTAAATTGAACAACCTATCAGCAGAAGAGTCAATCAGCAGTCTGCTATTGTAGACAATTTTGTGTGTTAAATGCTGTGATTATAAGAAATAGAACAGTATAGTGAATGCTTATTTATTTTTATTTTTATTTCCACATTTGCAGAGTGATTCATGAAGGTACGTCATTTCGGACGCTATTATTGACGACAGCAGAGTCCGTATAGGTCAGTTTCTGTCAGATGCGTTTCCAATTCACTGCGGGCTAAAGCAAGGTGATACATACACTATCACCTTTACTTTTTAACTTCGCTCTAGAGCAGCCGCGGCGAAAATGCGACTCACGAGCACATTGTGGCTCGCAGTGCATTTCCCTTGCTTCCTACCTACAACCCCCACCCTCTCACTCACTGGAGTCAAACTCCGTTCCATTTGTATTTGTCTCTGACCTGCGAGTGGCGTATCGTCGCAACGTCTCTTTCGAAACCATGTACTTCTATAAAAACGAAAGTTTCAAGTAGGATGGGAGGATGCATTTTTGCTGACAATATGATGAGAATATGAAATGAATGATTTATTCACAAGTATTACTAGGAAAACGGTTACTTACTTACAAATGGCTTTTAAGGAACCCGAAGGTTCATTGCCGCCCTCACATAAGCCCGCCATCGGTCCCTATCCTGTGCAAGATTAAGCCAGTCTCTATCATCATACCCCACCTCCCTCAAATCCATTTTAATATTATCCTCCCATCTACGTCTCGGCCTCCCTAAAGGTCTTTTTCCCTCCGGTCTCCCAACTAACACTCTATATGCATTTCTGGATTCGCCCATACGTGCTACATGCCCTGCCCATCTCAAACGTCTGGATTTCAAGTTCCTAATTATGTCAGGTGAAGAATACAATGCGTGCAGTTCTGTGTTGTGTAACTTTCTCCATTCTCCTGTAACTTCATCCCGCTTAGCCCCAAATATTTTCCTAAGCACCTTATTCTCAAACACCCTTAACCTATGTTCCTCTCTCAGAGTGAGAGTCCAAGTTTCACAGCCATATAGAAGAACCGGTAATATAACTGTTTTATAAATTCTAATTTTCAGATTTTTGGACAGCAGACTGGATGATAAGAGCTTCTCAACCGAATAATAAGAGGCATTTCCCATATTTATTCTGCGTTTAATTTCCTCCCGAGTGTCATTTATATTTGTTACTGTTGCTCCAAGATATTTGAATTTTTCCACCTCTTCGAAGGATAAATCTCCAATATTTATATTTCCATTTCGTACAATATTCCCGTCACGAGACATAATCATATACTTTGTCTTTTCGGGATTTACTTCCAAACCGATCGCTTTACTTGCTTCAAGTAAAATTTCCGTGTTTTCCCTAACCGTTTGTGTATTTTCTCCTAACATATTCACGTCATCTGCATAGACAAGAAGCTGATGTAGCCCGTTCAATTCCAAACCCTGCCTGTTATCCTGAACTTTCCTAATGGCATATTCTAAAGCGAAGTTAAAAAGTAAAGGTGATAGTGCATCTCCCTGCTTTAGCCCGCAGTGAATTGGAAAAGGATCAGATAGAAACTGACCTATACGGACTCTGCTGTATGTTTCACTGAGACACATTTTAATTAATCGAACTAGTTTCTTGGGAATACCAAATTCAATAAGAATATCATATAATACTTCCCTCTTAACCGAGTCATATGCCTTTTTGAAATCTATGAATAACTGATGTACTGTACCCTTATACTCCCATTTTTTCTCCATTATCTGCCGAATACACAAAATCTGATCAATAGTCGATCTATTACGCCGAAAACCGCACTGATGAAAACGGTTGTATAACATAAAACGGCATTATAAGTTACTACAAGTTACTGATGAAACATTAAAAGGTTAATTGTTGTTGTTGTCGTCGTCGTCTTCATAATCATCATCATCATCATCATCATCATCGCTGTACGTCGATCCTTTTTCAGCAGATGTACGAATAATGCGGTTAGATCTTCAATTTAAATTCACATATTTACAATGTGATGTTAAATGAAAGCTAGATGTAAGGACTTGACAAATGTTGAACTTTTCAAATCTTTGGAAAAAAATAAATATTTGAAGCTTCGTTCTTTCGCTTGCTCTGTTGAAGCCATGTTCGCTACAACTTACGTTTGTAAAAAATTATTTTCAACAATGAAAAGAGTAAAAATCAAATTTAGATCACGACTGGCAGACAAATACCTTCGTGATCAACTACGACTGGCAATAAGTGACATAATTGCTGATTTTGAAACTCTGTCGCAGAGACATTCTGAAGGCAATTAATTTTAGGTTGTGATAATGTGTCCTACGTTTCTTTGTTCATTTCTTTCTTCGTTACACATACTAAACATTAGTTTGTAACCTTGTTCTGTATATAATTTTATTTAAGTGCTTGACGTAAGGAAAATGAAAAACCGTTAATGTCAGACAGTTACTTCAATTCCCCTTCGGGTGCCGCCTCCCTCCATAGGTGCTATGCACGTTGCATCTTACACAGTGGCTCGGCGCACGATAGCATTTTCGCCACCGCTGCTCTAGAGTATGCCATTAGGAAAGTCCAGGATAACAAAGAGGGTTTGGAATTGAACGGGTTACATCAGCTGCTTGTCTATGCGGATGGCGTGAATATGTTAGGAGAAAATCCACAAACGATTAGGGAAAATACGGGAATTTTACTGGAAGCAAGTAAAGAGATAGGTTTGGAAGCAAATCCCGAACAGAAAAAGTATATGATTACATCTCCTGACCAGAATATTGTACAAAATGGAAATATAAAAATTGGAAATTTATCTTTTGAAGAAGTGGAAAAATTCAAATACCTGGAAGCAACAGTAACAAATACGAATGATATTCGGAAGGAAATTAAACGCAGAATAAATATGGGAAATGCCTGTTATTATTCGGTTGAGAAGCTTTTATCATCCAGTCTGCTGTCAAAAAAAAAACTGAAAGTTAGAATTTATAAAACAGTTATATTACCGGTTATATTACAGTAGAACCTCTATTATCCGTGATAATGAAGGGCGTGAAGTGAACGGTTAACAGAAAAAAATCGGATAATCCGTACCATATAATATTTTCATCAATTAAGTGCATAACAGTTTCCTAATTCCCTCCGTGATCTTCTGTTTTTAACATGGCAAGTAGTGAATCAGAAGTTCACTAATTTAAGTCTGGTTTTCAATGACGGATTTTTAAGAGCCAAGGAAACACCTTATGACGACTGTCTGTGAAAATATAAGAATAGTAGTCCGGGCCTCATGTTGTAGATTTACATACTTATTACACTTTATATTTCTTTTTAATTAAATCGTGCACAGTTGTAATTTCTATTTCGTATTCTGATGTGAGATGAACGACAGTTTCTCTTTTCTCAAACCACTCCATTACTTACTTACTGGCTTTTAAGGAACCCGGAGGTTCATTGCCGCCCTCACATAAGCCCGTCATTGGTCCCTATCGTGAGCAAGATTAATCCAGTCTCTACCATCATATCCCACCTCCCTCAAATCCATTTTAATATTATCTTCCCACCTACGTCTCGGCCTCCCCAAAGGTCTTTTTCCCTCCGGCCTGCCAACTAACACTCTATATGAATTTCTGGATTCGCCCATACGTGCTACATGTCCTGCTCATCTCAAACGTCTGGATTTTATGTTCCTAATTATGTCGGGTGAAGAATACAATGCGTGCAGCATTACTTGCACTATTTTTCGTAACATAACTCCTTTTCTTCGACACTCGTGGAAGGCATTTTGCATAGAATTTAGGCCCCTTGAAAAGTAGACCATACTGTATAAGGGTAAAAGTTTGTAAAAAACATTTTGTAGAAGAAATTCGTACCAATATGTTTTCTGCAGAAAAAAAAAAAAGCAAGAGAGAAAGACGGTCGGTTAATACGGTGACGGAAAATCGGGGTTCTAGTGTATATGGTTGTGAACTTGGACTCTCACTTTGAGAGAGGAACAGAGGTTAAGAGTGTTTGAAGATAATGTGCTTACTAAAATATTTGGGGCTAAGAGGGATGAAGTTACAGGAGAATGGAGAAAGTTACACAACACAGAACTGCACGCATTGTATTCTTCAGCTGACATAATTAGGAACATTACATCCAGACGTTTTAGAGGCAGGGCATGTAGCACGTATGGGCGAATCCAGAAATGCATATAAATTGTTAGTTGGAAGGCCTCAGGGAAAAGGACCTTTGGGGAGGCCGAGACGTAGATGGGAAGATAATATTAAAATGGATTTGAGGGAGGTGGGATATGACTGTAGAGACTGGATTAATCTTGCTCACGATAGGGACAATGGCGGGCTGATGTGACGGCGGTAATAATCTTCCGGTTTCATTAAAAGCCATAAGTAAGTTAGTTATGTGTTGATTTTTAAAAACACTGTATATTTAGCTATTTGTATTTTTTACTTCCAGTGCATTGTAAATAACATGGAAATAGATTCAGTTTTTTCGTTTGAGAGTGTTGAATTTTTATAGTACATTTTTGTACCACACTTTTATGTGACGCGAGTATCGCTGTCTAGGTTTGGATTAGATTCAACATACATATTACAATTTGCTTGTCCATATTCCCGCCAACCAGAGTTACTCGTAGATTGTTTCTACTCACCACTGACTGAGCATTCATTTGTGTTAGAGTTGATATTGCAAATCCCTGCTGAGCCTAACTGCCAGATCAAAAACCAATTAACTCGATTAATTATTTTCCCACTTACTAAATAATCAAATGGTCCATGGCTGATCGTGTAACTATTTTCTTTCCAACCAACAAAACCAGTGTTGCGGCATGTCCAGATAATTTCGTTGGCGTTTGTTCGTTCATTTATGGAATTGAACACTAGCATTTGTTACGCCACAGTGGCTCCAGGTGTGACGGAAGTCTGAAACGTATTTATTTTGACACACCAACAGCAATATTTGTAGAGGATGCCTGAGAGCAAGAATGACGAATTGGACGACTTCTCTTATCGATCTGCCAACCACAACTTGATAATTACAATAAAAGTGAGAAAACCGTGTTAATGGAATGTAATGGTAGCTGAAGAGCATTGAAAAACAGCGTGTTTTACACACAAAAACAAATTTGCCAGTTATATCACAATATAAATTAAAAACAAATAAAAAAGTCCCAATAATAATCAAATAAAAACAAAGGTTAAAATATAAAATAAAATATAAAGCCTAGACAGGAAGTTATATTACAAAATGAAATATAAATAGCTTTATTTAATGCCTGATACATTTTTTACGCTTAATCTTTTCAATATGGGTTTACAAACGACACAAGAATGCTAGCACGTACGAAAATGTCAGGTTAAAATTATTTGGTCTCACGATTGTAAAACTTTAATAGCACGCACGAAATTTTGATAGGGCTGGGTATTTGTTTACATGAGGATCTTAAGTTCTTTTTAAGTTAAATAATCTAAATATAAATGTGGAAAATATTATCGAGACCTCCATAATATCATGAAATTTAGATTTACAGTGATACAGTAAAAAATCTAGGAATTTATATTGATAAAAACTTAAGTTGGAATACTCAAATCACACACACATGTAAAATAATTTTTAAGAAAATTCACACACTAAAAAGAATTCGAAATTTCCTTCCGTTGGTTCTTAAGAAGAATTTAGTGCAGTCGCTCTTGATGTCTCATTTTGATTACTGTGACACTCTCTACACTGACCTTAACATGAGACTGACAGACAGACTACAGCGTGTTCATAATGCATGTGTTCGATTTATTTGCAACGTCCGTAGGTCTGACCGTATCACACCTTCACCAAATATGCTGTCCTGAGTCCGTCTCAAAGACCGAAGAACTATTTATTCACTCTCTCACTTTACTCTTCAGTATTCTTCATAACTCTAACCCTAGCTACTTAGCTTCTCGTTTTCAACATTTGTCCTCATATCACGAAATAGATACTCGCTCACAACACCATATCACATTCTCCATTCCTAAACACAAACATCCTTCTACTCTTCATCTTTTACCGTCTCTGCAGCTCATCTCTGGAACTCTCTACCATAATATGTCAGAGACTGTCGGACTTTATCTAGTTTTGAAAAATAAACTAAAATTGCATTTTTTCAATTCTGATTCCTTTCAGTTATAAGTCCTTTTATCTCCAATAGTTTTGTAAAAATATATAAATATGTTTTTTCTTCCTTTCCCCTTTTTGTTCTCTTGATCACCAGATGAATCATACCCTTTTTATTGTGAATTTTATTTAATTTTCGTATTTCTTTTCTTTTTATTATTTTATTATGTTTCATTTTGTTATATTCTTCCTTACGTTTTCCATATTAACTATTTATACTAAATGGGTTGCTTTTACTATATTTTAATGTATTTTACTTTCTTTTTTTCTATTATGATATTATATTCATGTTGTTTAGTGTCGATTTATTATGCTATTATCATTATTTTTTTTTTAAATGTTAGTATTCTGTTCTTTAACTTTTTGTTAAATTTTTCACTGATTGTATACTTTGTGACCTGGTAGAGTGTAAGAGAAGGCCCTATGGCCTTAACTCTGCCAATATAAATAAATAATAATAATAATAATTATTATTATTATTATCATTATTATTATTATTATTATTATTATTATTATTATTATTATTATTATTATTATTATTATAAATGAGTAGCATAGATACAAAGACTGCCAAGTCGATTTTTTTCGAAAGTGGGGTTACGAGTTATTCTTATGGAAATTTTTACGTGGAATCCGAATTTGCTGCTATTTTCTGGCAAAAGCGTTTAGAAATGTGTTAAATTACACTTCAAGCCTTCGTTACAAAGACGGCCACCTTCTAAGCGTACGTATGGCAATAGCCGCCAGCTCCACGCGAAACCAATCAGAGGCTTGAATTAGGTCATGTGACTGAGCAGGTGTTGTGGGAGATTGGAGAGTATGTTAATTATATTGAGTCTTTTTATTCTGTTCAACAGTGTTGGATAGCAATAACTTTACTTTCCTAGTAACTCAAGCGTCAGTGAATTTCTGCAGTGTTTACTGTAAATCGTAATGTGAAATTGCTTTCTATTAAATGTATGTTTATAACATTGATTTCTTTTTATTCTGTGTAAAGCAATAACTTTACTTCCAAAGAGTCAGTGAATTTCTGCAGTTCTTTCTACAGTATTTATTATGTTGGAGTTTTTTCAAATCAATTTCATATGGTTGATCTAATATAATGTACTTTTCTTAAAATAAATGTGTTTCAGTTTATTCTTAAAGAGATAAAAGATATTAAAATGTTTAAATTATACTGTTTCCCTTTTCAAACAAATTGGGTGTGCTGTCATTTGTTTTACAAAAACATCCACCTCCAATCCTTTGTTACAAAGCTGGCCAAGTCCATTTTTATTTTTCAACTAGCCGTACACGTGCGCTCCGCTGCACTTGTAAGAAATAAATATAAAGTAATTACATAATTAAAATAGGACATCTGGTCCAGGGATCAGTCGTGTTTGATAGAAGGATAAATCGTTTAATATGTTACTTAATTTAAATTGTATTTAAATAATTAAAATGAGGTCATTTTGGTCCAGAGACCACTCATTGGTGCAATGACAATTCCTTTAACATGTTTCTTAATTTTTATTACATGCAAATAATTAAAATATGATCATTAGATTCAGAGAACGTCCGCTTTTGGTGCAAGGATAATTCGTTTAACATTTGTATTTCAGAAAAAAGTCAGTTGTATTTCAGAAAGTGTCAGTTGCATTTCAGTTCAGTTAATTGTATTTCAGAAAAGGATTAGTTGTATTTCAGAAAGTGTCAGTTGTATTTCAGTTCAGTTAATTGTATTTCAGAAAAGGGTCAGTTGTATTTTAGAATGTGTCAGTTGTATTTCAGTTCAGTTAATTGTATTTCAGAAAAGGGTCAGTTGTATTTTAGAATGTGTCAGTTGTATTTCAGTTCAGTTAATTGTATTTCAGAAAAGGGTCAGTTGTATTTCAGAAAGTGTCAGTTGTATTTCAGTTCAGTTAATTGTATTTCAGAAAAGGGCCAGTTGTATTTCAGAGTGTGTCAGTTGTATTTCAGTTCAGTTAATTGTATTTCAGAAAAGGGTCAGTTGTATTTTAGAATGTGTCAGTTGTATTTCAGTTCAGTTAATTGTATTTCAGAAAAGGGTCAGTTGTATTTCAGAAAGTGTCAATTGTATTTCAGTTCAGTTAATTATATTTCAATTCAGTTAATTGTACTTCAGAATGGGTCAATTGTATTTCAGTTTAGTCAATTGTATTTCAGAGAGCATTAATTCTATTTCAGACATAATTTGTATTTCAGATAATTACATAATGAAATAACATTTTAATACAGGCACTGATTTCGTAACACATTGATGTTTACTGTAAAATTTGTCCAGCTGTCACTTTCAAGTACCTTTGTAACAATAACACCCCATCCGAAAAAAAAAAAACTTCAGATTAAATAAAATTACTGTATTGAAATACCTGGGACTTTGTGATCTAATGAAATACCACAGTGTTGAACAGGTGTTGAAAATAGCAAATTATGGATACATATTTCAGAAATGCAATTTACTTCTTCTGAAATACAAATTATGCTTTCTGAAATACAATTTACTTTTATTCTGAAATACAAATGATGTTTTCTGAAATATAATGTACTATTTCTCAAATACAAATGACGCTTTCTGAAATTAAATTGATTAATCTGAAATAAAATGACGCTTTCAAAATTAGGTTGATTAATTTGAAATACAAATCATGTTTTCTGAAATAAAATTGACCAGTTCTGAAATACACTTGTAAAAGGTGTAGTCGGTGCCAAAACAGTTTGAATGAAGGCAAGAATCATGTAATTCAATTCCATCGTTTTGTGAATTTTTTTTTTTTTTCGTATGTGTACTTTAACAGAATTTAAACGATTTAGAAATTGTTCAGACTTTTGAATAACTTCTTATAGCGAAGGACAAACTGCTTGAAACATGTGAAAAGAATAAAGAAGAGCAGGATGCCATAATAAACACCAAATTGTGAACCCTTAGCCGTAAGAAACAGAGTTTGATCAAAAAAGAATTAGTTAAATATGTCTTGGAGATGTCACAGACTATCTAGACCAGGCCTGGCGTTGACACTTCAATCGAGGTCTGCAGACTAACCCTAAACTCCCCACTCCATATTCCTAGGCAGAGACAGTTATGTATCTGACCAATACGAGTAGATCTAAAGGCAAGCATTGCTGAGTGACGGACTGTATAAGGCATGCATCATTGCGTTCGGGTTTCGCTGGTCACCTAAAATCCACCACTGATGCAGTGCCTCCATGGATGAATATATAATAGGATGCGAAACTTACTGAGTTTCGCGTAACACATACTAGAGGCGCTGTTGTAGAAATTGACCTTGCTGCCACATGTTGGGGGGGAGGCGTTATTACATCTAGCAGCGCACAAAGTAGCGAAAAGAGTAACTAATTACTCCATGCATTTAGCAGCGCACCTGGTCACGAAAATGTTAAACTGTGCAGAAAGTATTCCCTCTCATCCTCATTGATATTCAAAACTAACCCAATTTAAAATAAAACATTTACATTTTTATTCCTCACAGCATCTTCTACTGAAAATTCTTACCGGAGCCAACAGGAAGATAAAAGAGACGATCTATTTTACACTACCCAATTAAAATATAACCAGACAGAGACAAAAAATAAAGCAAAAGATTAGATAATTGGGATTGTATTCTTTGGGTATCTATTGTACAGCGCAATGGAAAAGTCTGCAAGAACTGCTTAGATAGTTCAATTTATTATATTACTATTACTTTACAATACATTCAACAACATTATTTTTACAACGTCCATAAACATCACTGTTTAACATACACTGCTTATACACACACGTATCACTTTATGTTCACTTATTAGCAAGTTTCTGACTGCCATCTCGTCTCCTCGGGCAATATCTCGAACCGTCTCGAACGGATAAATAGAGAACTCTGGGTAATGTACCCAACACGTAGTTCTAATGTTCACCACCTACGACGTTGGGCGCTGATTATCTTATTTCAGCCCCCGCCGCCAGATGGTGCTGCCCGCAGTTTCGCATCCTATTACATATTTATCCATGGTGCCTCATTGTGTGTTCGTTTCTAAAGCGGCAAAGGGAAAAGAACGTGGGCGAGGGTATCTTCTTCTCATTTCCTTCCCCTTTATGCCCAGGTCTGATCTAGACATTTTGTAACGTAGAAAAAATAAGAGGAGAAGGAAGATTTAAGTAGACTATGCTATACCTAATCTTCATAGAGATAACAATTTTCTTGCAAATTTTATGCACGCAGTTTCAACGTTTGGATATGCTGACGATATAGATATAACTGGCAGATCCTTTTCCGCAATGTCAGAAGCTTTTCTTGCACTCGAAAGAAATGCCAAGAAAATGGGTTTATCTGTTAATGAAAAGAATAGTAATATGCGTTACAAGAGCGGTATGTTGAAGTTTTCATGTTCGAGGAAAAGTTTGAAAAAGCGAAACGTAGTTGAAAGAAAACATACCGCGAAACGTAGTTGAGCTTTTTTAATTTCCGAAATTGAAAGAAAACATACCGCTCGTGTATCGTACATTATTTTGTGCGAAGATCGTTTATTACATACCTGAAAGAGGAATTTCTAATTAGTTTCAATGAAATCTCCATCTTGGTTTCTGTTCAATGACGGCAACTTTGGAAAACAAAAATATCTATCTTCAACATTGTTCCTATAAAAGTTTTCTGTGTTTACTATACTCCAGCAGGCCGTGATATATGTCTGTCTTTTTTTTTCCCCCAGTCTATGGAATCTTGTTGATTTTTTCACGGCTTCCTTAATGTTACTTGCATTACAAATGCAGTAACTTTTGTGGTGTTGTAGAGTTTACTTAATTTTTGCAAATATTTAAAAACAATAATTAACAGTGCAATTTAGGTGAAATTGCAGTGTTAAGTTTCCAATTTGTAATTATTACTATATTGAACGTCTCTAAAAATAATATGTTAAAAGCCTAAAGCAGTAAAATCAATATGTCACTTAAGCGGTAAGAAGAGGGATATTGTTATGTGTGTTACGTTGGGAATACTGAATGTGGAATTTTAGACTTACCGCGGATTGGTTTTGTGCAAAAACCAAGCAAATACGCACGATCCCGCACAAAACTAAATACATGATATCTGATGTAAAAATAGGAGGATATACCTTTCAATTACTACACCAGTTCATTACTTGGGGTCCATAGTACAAATGAACAATGATGTTACGCAAGAAATCAAACAACGGGTCAAGATGGTCAATAGATGTTATTTTGGTCTGATTCAACATATGAAGAGTAACATATCAAGATCTGTGAAGGTCTCGTTATATAAGACTAGTACTACTGTATGCCTGTGAAACGTGGGCTATGAACAAAAATAATGAACAAATTCTCCAGTGTGTTGAAAGAAAGAAAAATATTGCACAGAGTTTATGGCCCAGTGTGTGGCAAGGGTGTATGGAGGAAAAGGTATAACCAAGAATTGTATTCTCTTTATGAAGATGTGAACTGTGACTGTGTGAATCATAACCTTCTTCTGGCTAAGCTTGAAAGATATGGTATTCGTGGGATAGTTTTAAAATGATTTGGCTCTTATCTTCAAAACAGATATCAATATGTGGAAATACTACACAAGGATCATAAAATAAATAATTTTACACATAAATATAGATCCAAGAATGTACATATTGATGTGGGTGTTCCTCATGGCTCTGTTCTGGGGCCTGTATTGTTTCTTTTACATGTAAACGATTTACCCATGTATGTAAGAAATCATTTTATGTGTATGTATGCTGATGATACTTCTGTCATTGTAAAAGATGGAGAGGAACTGGATTTAGAGACAACCTGTTGTGACCTGTTAAAAGATCTCAAAACATGGTTTGATAGCAATCTGCTTCACTTAAATGTTAATAAGACCGGATATATTCACTTTCACAATTCTCAAAAGAAAAATTTGAAGGACATTAATATTTCTATTCAAGATCAATACTTATGTAAATGGGAAACTATTAAATTCTTGGGAGTTACATATGATGATTGTTTGTCTTGGAGACTCCATTGCACAAGTTTAATTTCTAAACTCAATAGCATTTGTTATCAAATCTGAATTTTGAGGACGATAATAAATCACGATGTATTAATGTCTTATTATTTCGCACACGTGGAGTCAAGGCTTTCATATGACATTTGTTTTTGGGGATCTGGAACCATGCTGAATGATATATTTATTGCTCAAAAGCGTATTGTCAGATGCATAGCGGGCGTTGACAGTAGGACCTCTTGTAGGGAACATTTTTTGCAATATAATATTCTTACTGTTTATGATTTGTATATGTTTAATGTTTTACAACTAATTTATAAAAATCTGTCTGATTTTCACCAAAATTGCGACTTCCATACCTACGATACTCGTAACAAAAAATAGTTTAACTATTCCAGCACACTATCTTACAAACACTAGTAGAACCTATATGGTCTTTGGTATCAAAATCTAAAATAGTTTGCCTGATGACATCAAATATATAAAAAAATTCTCTCAACTTTAGGAATTATATAAAAACGAAATTAATAAAATTGTGTCCCTACAATCTTGAGGATGCACGCATGGGCCCTTGAAATGAATAATGTTTTTTTTTATATTTGACTTATTTTAAATTAAATTGTAATTGTATATATTTGACCATGTCTATGCATATATTATGCCTTCGACAATAAAGTTCTATCTATCTAAAAAAAAAAAAACGAAGTCTCTAAATACATAATGTTAACCAGGCTAAGATGGCCAGGACACCTGATAAGGAAGGAGTCCACACCTGTGGAGTAACGGTTAGAGCGTGCCGCGAAACCAGGTGGCCCAGGTTCGATTCCCGGTCGGGGCAAGTTACCTGGTTGAGGTTTTTTCCGAAATATGAGCAAATGCTGGGTAACTTTCGGTGTTGGACGCCGGACCCATTTCACCGGCATTATCACCTTCATCTCATTCAGACGCTAAATAACCTAAGCTGTTGATAAAGCGTCGAAAATAACCTAATAAAATAAAATAAATAAGGAAGGAAGAGGCAGAGATCCCAAAGAGAGTAATGCTAACACAGCCGGGTGGGACAAGAAGGAAAGGAAAGGAAAGGAAGGCCGAGATCGAGATGGATTGATGGAGTGGATGGTGATGCCAGAGCTCTTGGAGAGAGAAATTGGAGGATGGAAGCTTTGGATCGCGATGGCTGGAGACGAGTCCTTGAGGAAGCCAAGACTCAGCAATGAGTTATAGAGCTACTGATGATGATGATGATGATGATGATGATGATGATGATCTGTATGTGTATTTATTCACACTGCAATGGGTATATACCCGGTGGCAGTGGTAACTAATTACACTCAATAATGACAATAATAAACTTATTAATTAAAAATACAATTAATAATAATACTACTAATTAATAATAATAATAATAATAATAATAATAACAACAACAGGGAATATACTAAATTAAATGAAACGATCACTTAAAATAACATTTGAACTATTCTAATTTGTAACTTAAAACTAAGATCGAACTGAAACCCACGAGCATATGTTCATATCTGCACAAGTACCTTTCAACATTACACTCATTTCGCTGTCAACTCACTCACTACACTGGAACTACGACACATTTCACTGATTCTATCCTGATTTCACTAACACTTCAAAAACATTTCACTGTTCAAATTCTTTGCACTGCCACTATAAACTATAAAGCTTCACTGACAGGAACACGTTTCACTTACACAGCACACTTCACTGACACGACATACTTCTTCACTGATACAACACACTTCACTGACACAACATAATTCTTCACTGATACAACAATTCAATAACAACATATCATTTACACCATTTAAATAATGTGTATAATTACCGTCTATTAGTAAGGTCCTTAAGCCTATTTTTAAATACATTTTTGGTTGTTGGTAAAGCCTTTAGTAAGTCTGCAGGTAAAGCATTCCAGTCCCTGATAGTACGATTGAGAAAAGAAAACTTTCCACTGTCCGTCCTCTGCCTTCTTTCCCTCATGTCCGTCCTCTGCCTTCTTTCCCTCAAGATGATGATGATGATGAGTTTCAACGTTTGGCAGATTAAAAATATTCAATTTATTGTGATTCCTTTTAACATTTAGATGAACGACGTTGTGGACAGACAGTTGCTTTGCTTTTGGATAAAAGAACTGAGACATTGCTCTGAAGCGTCAACTGGCGTGACGCGTTTTGGCTCAACGTCGTGTTGTCTGGCGGAGCCTCATCACGTCTTGTTCTGTGATATGTCCCGTGTTTCGCGCTTTCTACCAACTTCGTTCTTTTTTATTTTGTTTTCAATTAACGTATTTAAATAATGTCTCCGTTAGTGAATTCTGATTTGCTTTTTTTTTACAGTTTCTTTTCTTGTGTACAGTCAGTTGCAATTAAAATAGATTTAGGGTAAACTAGGTAGTTATTGACCAGTATTCGGTGATTGACCGGTTCCTTTTTTCAAGTATATTGTGAATAAACCACGACCTTGATTTCACTTTTTGCTGCATATACCTCTAGTAACAACCCTTATTTGTGATTAGTTGTCGCTGTTCATCCCTCCGAGTTAGTGTCTGTTGTCTGAGAGGGCTGAAATCGATTGGAAATGCAACTGAACGTAGACAAGTGCAAGTAACTACTGGATGTTCATTTCAAAGTGTGTCATGACGTCACTGTTGTGAGTCAGCGATTTGAAGCGAGTTTCAGCTTTTATGTCAGAGAAGTTGCCTATTAATCAAGGCGTTCAATCTGAACTTGAGAACGTGTACGGTATAACTTGAATGTCGTAGCAACAGATGGCGGTCTGTAAAGTCTGTGTGCTACCATAACCTCTTTCGAACTATGTTTTGCGCGGGCAAGTCGTACGCAGGGTATTTGTTATCATCGATTGCGTACGGCAACATTCCACAACACAAATCAAATGCTCCATGTCCATGTTGACCGTCCAAGTTAATGTCAACAAATGCGTAAGTAATCGTCTTAACCCTCTCCCCATATCCCGACAGTAAGAAAAAAAACTCACTTCAGTACGTGTTTCCAAACAGTTCACATTCTTGCCACTACTGGCGTTACCGTACGTATCGGTAAGTAATCTTCAGAATGAACGCCGTACTTGCTAGGCAACTATTTAGGTAATACGCCTCTGCGGAAGTGTAGGAAGATTGAATTCTCTAGGCTCATCGGATAGCCACATGACGACATACAGCGAGCCATGACACATTTTGAACTGAACACCCAGTAGAGTAACTGCTAAGAATAATGCACGCAATAATTTATTTATTGTGCAAAGAATACATAAATTCTGGTGCTCGTTTTTACACTCACAGTGTGAGAAAAGGTATAAGGTTTCCGTCCACAGAATATTATTTTGTGAAAGTTTTTATACAACATAAAAATGGCCCCTGGTCAATCACTATAAAGTGAATGTCCCCAAACTACAGTGATTGGTCGTTTATAAATTATTTGCTAGAATAATGACCAATTTGCTCCAATTCTATACATGTTATCGGTTAAATGATGGGGATTTTTACAGGACTGATACTATATTATTATGCCCAAGCCAAGTAAGGTGCATTATACAGAGGAAGCTTTACGAAACGCTATAGAACCTGTCCGCAGTGGAATTGATTTAAATGAAGCTGCCAAGAAGTTTGGTGTCCTAAAAGCAACCTTAGCGTTCAGAAACAAATATCCCGTTGAAGGAAAAGTGTCCTTTGGTCCTCGCCCAGTGCTGGGTGAAGCCATTTGTAATAACATCAGAGAAATGGCACACACTTGCTTCTGATAAGGCACAAAAGAGAAAAATGGAAGAAGAGGCAAGAGAAGAAAGGAAGCGAATAAGAGATGAGAGAAAAAAACAGCGAGGAGAGTTCTTAATGAGAAAGATCGAAACAAGAGAAACGAAACAGACAAGAAAAAAGTGAAAACTGTGAAAATGTGTTGTTCAATCACTAATAATTATGTGGTCAATAACTGTGCAGTAGACGGTCAATCACTAATAATTATGTGGTCAATAACCGTGCAGTAGACGGTCAATCACTAATAATTATGTGGTAAATAACCGTGCAGTAGACGGTCAATCACTAATAATTATGTGGTCAATAACCGTGCAGTAGACGGTCAATCACTAATAATTATGTGGTCAATAACCGTGCAGTAGACGGTCAATCACTAATAATTATGTGGTCAATAACTGTGCAGTAGAAGGTCAATCACTAATAATTATGTGGTCAATAACCGTGCAGTAGACGGTCAATCACTAATAATTATGTGGTCAATAACCGTGCAGTAGACGGTCAATCACTAATAATTATGTGGTCAATAACTGTGCAGTAGAAGGTCAATCACTAATAATTATGTGGTCAATAACCGTGCAGTAGAAGGTCAATCACTAATAATTATGTGGTCAATAACCGTGCAGTAGAAGGTCAATCACTAATAATTATGTGGTCAATAACCGTGCAGTAGACGGTCAATCACTAATAATTATGTGGTAAATAACCGTGCAGTAGACGGTCAATCACTAATAATTATGTGGTCAATAACCGTGCAGTAGACGGTCAATCACTAATAATTATGTGGTCAATAACCGTGCAGTAGACGGTCAATCACTAATAATTATGTGGTCAATAACTGTGCAGTAGAAGGTCAATCACTAATAATTATGTGGTCAATAACCGTGCAGTAGAAGGTCAATCACTAATAATTATGTGGTCAATCACTAATAATTATGTGGTCAATAACTGTGCAGTAGAAGGTCAATCACTAATAATTATGTGGTCAATAAGCGTGCAGTAGAAGGTCAATCACTAATAATTATGTGGTCAATAACCGTGCAGTATAAGGTCAATCACTAATAATTATGTGGTCAATAACCGTGCAGTAGACGGTCAATCACTAATAATTACGTGGTCAATAACCGTGCAGTAGACGGTCAATCACTAATAATTATGTGGTCAATAACTGTGCAGTAGAAGGTCAATCACTAATAATTATGTGGTCAATAACCGTGCAGTAGACGGTCAATCACTAATAATTATGTGGGTCAATAACTGTGCAATAGAAGGTCAATCACTAATAATTATGTGGTCAATAACTGTGCAGTAGAAGGTCAATCACTAATAATTATGTGGTCAATAACTGTGCAGTAGAAGGTCAATCACTAATAATTATGTGGTCAATAACTGTGCAGTAGAAGGTCAATCACTAATAATGATGTGGGTCAATAACTGTGCAGTAGGTCAATCACTAATAATTTTGTGGTCAATAACTGTGCAGTAGAAGGTCAATCACTAATAATTATGTGGTCAATAACTGTGCAGTAGAAGGTCAATCACTAATAATTATGTGGTCAATAACTGTGCAGTAGAAGGTCAATCACTAATAATTATGTGGTCAATAACTGTGCAGTAGAAGGTCAATCACTAATAATTATGTGGTCAATAACTGTGCAGTAGAAGGTCAATCACTAATAATTATGTGGGTCAATAACTGTGCAGTAGAAGATCAATCACTAATAATTATGTGGTCAATAACCGTGCAGTATAAGGTCAATCACTAATAATTATGTGGTCAATAACCGTGCAGTAGACGGTCAATCACTAATAATTACGTGGTCAATAACCGTGCAGTAGACGGTCAATCACTAATAATTATGTGGTCAATCACTAGTAGAAGGTCAATCACTAATGTGGGTCAATAACTGTGCAGTAGAAGGTCAATCACTAATAATTATGTGGTCAATAACTGTGCAGTAGAAGGTCAATCACTAATAATTATGTGGTCAATAACTGTGCAGTAGAAGGTCAATCACTAATAATTATGTGGTAGACGGTCAATCACTAATAATTATGTGGTCAATAACCGTGCAGTAGACGGTCAATCACTAATAATTATGTGGTCAATAACTGTGCAGTAGGTCAATCACTAATAATTTTGTGGTCAATAACTGTGCAGTAGAAGGTCAATCACTAATAATTATGTGGTCAATAACTGTGCAGTAGAAGGTCAATCACTAATAATTATGTGGTCAATAATTGTGCAGTAGAAGGTCAATCACTAATAATTATGTGGTCAATAACTGTGCAGTAGAAGGTCAATCACTAATAATTATGTGGTCAATAACTGTGCAGTAGAAGGTCAATCACTAATAATTATGTGGGTCAATAACTGTGCAGTAGAAGATCAATCACTAATAATTATGTGGGTCAATAACTGTGCAGTAGAAGGTCAATCACTGTAAAAGTGGACTTGTGTTTACTTAATTTACGTTTGCATTAACATTTTATTTTTCTTTTCTTTATTGATTTTGATTTGTTTCTGAATCTTCACTTGACCCAATGCCTTTAAAATTCTCTCAATAAATTATCACTATTTTCCGCTATTTCATTATTTTATTATTCATTACCTTAAGTGGTCAATCACTACACAGTTTACCCTACTTCATTCATTAATAGATTGCCAGGTATCACTCTCGCTGAGAGAAAACTTCGGAAGAAAAATCTCAACCAGTTAACTTGTCCCCAACCAGGAAAACGATTTTTGTTGTTTCTGTTCTTAATTCCTTGATTGATTTATTTTTCATTTTCTATTTATTTATCTTTTTTTGTATTATTTATTTTTCAGTCTAATTCATATTAGAACATGCTAATTTTACACAGAATAGCAAAACATACACACCGATTAGACAATATACATAATATGAATACATGGATTCAGAAGAAGTTTTCCGTCATTACATAAATTTTCTATAATATAATTTTTCTTGGAGTAACAGTAACAAATATAAATGACACTCGGGAGGAAATTTAACGCAGAATAAATATGGGAAATGCGTGTTATTATTCGATTGAGAAGCTTTTATCATCTAGTCTACTGTCAAAAAATCTGAAAGTTAGAATATATAAAACAGTTATATTACCGGTTGTTCTTTATGGTTGTGAAACTTGGACTCTCACTCTGAGAGAAGAACATAGGTTAAGGGTGTTTGAGAATAAGGTGCTTAGGAAAATATTTGGGGCTAAGAGGAATGAAGTTACAGGGGAATGGAGAAAGTTACACAACGTAGAACTGCACCCATTGTATTCTTCACCTGACATAATTAGGAACATTAAATCCAGACGTTTGAGATGAGCAGGACATGCAGCACGTATGGGCGAATCCAGAAATGCATATAGAGTGTTAGTTGGGAGGCCGGAGGGAAAAAGACCTTTAGGGAGGCCGAGACGTAGATGGGAGGATAATATTAAAATGAATTTGAGGGAGTTGGGATATGATGATACAGACTGGATTAATCTTGCACAGGATAGGGACCGATGGCGGGCTTATGTGAGGGCGGCAATGAACCTTCGGGTTCCTTAAATGCCATTTGTAAGTAAGTAAGTATAATATGTAATAGTACATTATGCAACGGGCCTATAATGATAGTAATTAAGACGCGAGTATGTTTGTTTATGAAACGAGCGCAAGCGAGTTTCATATTTTTCATACGGGCGTCTTAATTACCATTATAGGCAATTTTCATACAACTTTTTATGCTCGACCATATTTCTAACTTGAAATTATTCAGAAGTATTCATTTTATTTGTATCTGACAGAAGATCGGAAGTGACTTTGTTCATAGCTCTTAAATTGTGTGATGTGCGCAGACGCGAAAGTATTGATTTTTTCCGAGGAATAATAATGCCATTGACCTTGATGTAATGTAACATGAATTAATTTTGATATAACCTGGAAATTGATTTAGAATTGAAAAACGAGATGACAAATTGAATTTATTTTAATATTATTTACAATTAACGCTAATTATTATAGTAACAGAACATAACCTTCTGCGACAGTATTGGATTTCTAGCCTCCGTGACGTTTCCCTCGTCTTTCGATTACATATCCGAGAATAATCGAAAACCTGAACTTTAATGAATGGGTGTACTTTAATGACATGCATTAAAGGACTGCTACCAGGTGTATAATTATTACATTTCGGCATGGTCGAGCATAATATTACATTATGCAACGAGCTTATAATGGTAGTAATTAAGACGCAAGTATGATTGCTTATGAAACGAGCGCAAGCCAGTTTCATAATTTTCATACGAGAGTCTTAATTACCATTATAGGCAAGTTTCATACGACTTTTTATGCTCGATCATATTTCTGACTTGAAAGTATTCAAAATTATGGTTATGTGCGAACTGACCTGAATTGTGAGATGTGCGCAGACGCGAAAGTATTGATTTTTTCCGAGGCCAAATTTCATTGACTTTGGCACAGAATAAGATGAACATTACTCTGGTATAACCTGAAAATTGATTTAGAATTGAAAAACGAGATGACAAATTAAATTTATTTGAATATTATTTACAATTAACTGTAATTATTATAGTAACAGAACATAACCTTCTGCGACAGTATTGGATTTCTAGCCTCTGTGACTTTTCCCTATTTCTCTTTCGATTGCATATCCGAGAATAATCGATACTTGCGGTTTTATAACGGTACAAAGCTGACTTGTCATTGGCTGAACACCTGTACTTTAATGAGTAGGTGTACTTTAATGACATGCATTAAAGGACTGCTACCAGGTGTATAATTGCTACATTTCGGCATGGTCGAACATAAAATAAATTATAAAATTATGCCGTGCCTTTTTTTAAATTAGCTGCTTATTTCTAAACAGAAATTAAAAAAAAAAATCAGAAAAGAACAGTAAAAATAAAGGATATATAGTTCATTGTTATTTTTATATGGAAGTAATTCCATACAAATTGTTTCTGAAAATTGTCAAAGAATATTTTAATAATTCTGACAATTCTTTTCTAGCATTCTTTTTCTTTCTTTCTTTCTGAATAAAATTTTAATTCAGTCTTTTCTTTGCTTTTTCATTTTTCTTCGTTAATTTTATTTCTTCTTTCACTCTGCTTTACTACTCTATTCTCCTTTTGACAATGTCTGTTTGTTTATTATTTTTGTCATTTCTTTATCATTCCACACAGAGGATACCAATGCCAATGAAGCTTTTAATAGAAAAAGTAGCATCTTCTGCGGACCTCTGGAAAAATAACTAAGGAAGATGCATCTTGATTACACAACTTTTAACACTGTATCACTTCCGAATATATATGATAAGTACTTTGTGTTAAATTTTAACGTACCTTGTTAACATGTTTCGAACTATTTTCGGTCATCTTCGGAACTGGTCGTTGATGGTCTTGGCGCCTCTTGTTTCCTGTGTGGATGCGTTCGTAGTGTAGAGTCAAAGAGTGTATGTGTTTTGAAATTGAGTTGTGTGTTGAGAATATCGTTGGGGTGTGTTTTCGTGTGTCTGTATATGTCATATTGTTCTAGTGTGTTGAGTTTCTGGCTTTTTGGTTGGATGTGCAGTATTTCCAAAAACACCTCCACGCAGAACACATCACAAATGCCAACCACACCTACAGAGACATCAACACAGACATGGAAATACTGCACATCCAACCAAAAAGCCAGAAACTCAACACACTAGAACAATATGACATATACAGACACACGAAAACACACCCCAACGATATTCTCAACACACAACTCAATTTCAAAACACATACACTCTTTGACTCTACACTACGAACGCACCCACACAGGAAACAAGAGGCGCCAAGACCAACAACGACCAGTTCCGAAGATGATCGAAAATAGGTCGAAACATGTTAACAAGGTACGTTAAAATTTAACTAAGTAAGAGACTAGCGAAGTGCTTTGTTTGGAGTGTGGCATTGTATGGGGCAGAAACATGGATATTACGACGAAGTGAAGAGAAGCGACTAGAAGAATTTGAAATGTGGATATGGAGAAGGATGGAGCGTGTGAAGTGAGCAGACGGAATAAGAAACGAAGCTGTGTTGGAAAGAGTGGGTGAAGAAAGAATGGTGCTGAAACTGATCAGGACGAGAAAAATTAATTGGTTGGGTCACTGACTGAGAAGAAACTACCTACTGAAGGATGCACTGGAAGGAATGGTGAACGAGAGTAAAGTTCGGGGCAAAATAAGATATCAGATGATAGACGACATTAAGATATTGTGACAGCGACGTGAGATTCGAACTCACGACCAGCGTCCCGCAAGAAAGCAGATCGCGCGGAGCACGGTGGGACGGCGCGCGGCGGAGAGTAAGGGGAAAGGGCCTACGCGGCGGGAGAGTGGAGAGGGAGTTTGCGCGCGCATCTTCTGCTTGCCTAGAGAGGCCGAGAAATCCGTCGAAGTGGAAGACTCGCGAATTCGAACTTTCGAGGCTACGTCGCTGTGGTTATAAATTACGGTCGCGAAGGAACGACAGCAGTTTTCAGTTGATTAGTCAGCCCATCAGTGAGAAAGCCAGAGCAAGCAAGCCAGTCTTGTGTACCGGAGTTCGACTCGAGTGTGCGTCCGCAACTGTATCAGCATCCGAAGGCCTGAGTTCGAGTGCAGTGGACTGTCTCTGAAGGTCTGTGGTTCGAGATACTGTGAACTCGAGTGACTGAGATAGAAGAACTGTGAACTGAGAACTGATAGTTCTGATTTGTAAATAGTGCCTTGTAAATATTAGTTAAGATTAACAGTTCATTGTTGTTCGTACTAGTCCAAGTAAATTGTCATTGTCGTCGGTGGAGTGCTATAACGAATACTGTGTTGAGTGAAAATCCAATTGTTGACGAGAGCGTTTAAGGGGAATTGTAGAAAGGAATCATTGTTGTGGCGAATAAATTACATTGTTGTTACTAATAAAATTCACAATATTATGTGGATCATATGGGGAGACAAAGAAGAAGGCAGAAAAGAGGAAAGACTGGAGAATGCTGGGTTTGCAGTGAAAGACTTGCCCTTGGGCAGAACACAATGAATGAATAATAATGACAACTCGAGAAGGCCACCGACGATCCACTGTTGGAGCGTATTGTAAGCAACCCAAGCTGACTTGCGAAATTTTATACGTTCGAGGCAATGAATTCTGTAATAATAATAATAATAATAATAATAATAATAATAATAATAATAATAATAATAACAATAATAATAACAATAATAATAACAATAATAATAAAATAATAATACTTACTTACTTACTGGCTTTTAAGGAACCCGGAGGTTCATTGCCGCCCTCACATAAGCCCGCCATTGGTCCCAATCCTGAGCAAGATTAATCCATTCTCTATCATCATATCCCACCTTCCTCAAATTCATTTTAATATTATCTTCCCATCTACGTCTCGGCCTACCTAAAGGTCTTTTTCCCTCCGGCCTCCCAACTAACACCCTATATGCATATCTGGATTCGCCCATACGTGCTACATGCCCCGTCCATCTAAAACGTCTGGATTTAATGTTCCTAATTATGTCAGGTGAAAAATACAATGGGTGCAGTTCTACGTTGTGTAACTTTCTCCATTCCCCTGTAACTTCATCCCTCTTAGCCCCAAATATTTTCCTAAGCACCTTATTCTCAAACACCCTTAACCTATGTTCCTCTCTCAAAGTGAGAGTCCAAGTTTCACAACCGTAAAGAACAACCGGTAATATAACTGTTTTATAAATTCTAACTTCCACATTTTTTTACAGCTGACTGGATGATAAAAGCTTCTCAACCGAATAATAACAGGCATTTCCCACATTTATTCTGTGTTTAATTTCCTCCCGAGTATCATTTATATTTGTTACTGTTGCTCCAAGATATTTGAACTTCTCCACCTCTTCAAACGATAAATTTCCAATTTTTATATTTACATTTCGTACAATATTCTCGTCACGAGACATAATCATATACTTTGTCTTTTCGGGATTTACTTCCAAACCTATCTCTTTACTTGCTTCAAGTTAAATTCCCGTGTTTTCCCTAATCGTTTGTGGATTTTCTCCTAACATATTCACGTCATCCGCATAGACAAGCAGCTGATGTAACCCGTTCAATTCCAAACCCTCTCTGTTATCCTGGACTTTCCTAATGGCATACTCTAGAGCAAAGTTAAAAAGTAAAGGTAATAGTGCATCTCCTTGCTTTAGCCCACAGTAAATTGGAAACGCATCTGACAGAAACTGACCTATACGAACTCTGCTGTACGTTTCACTGAGACACATTTTAATTAATCGAACTAGTTTCTTGGGAATACCAAATTCAATAAGAATATCATATAAAACTTCTCTCTTAACCGAGTCATATGCCTTTTTGAAATCTATGAATAACTGATGCACTGTATCCTTATACTCCCATTTTTTCTCCATTATCTGTCGAATACAAAATATCTGATCAATAGTTGATCTATTATGCCTAAAACTACACTGATGATCCCCAATAATTTCATCTACATATGGAGTTAATCTTCTCAAAAGAATATTGGACAAAATTTTGTACGACGTCAACAAAAGTTACTACAGTTAGTCTTGTCCCCCTTCTTAAAGATAGGTACGATAATGGACTCCTTCCATTCTTCTGGTTCAATTTCCTTTTCTCAAATAGCAAGTACAAGGTTATAAATTTCGTTAGATAATGCAACAACATTAATAATAATAATAATAATAATAATAATAATAATAATAATAATAATGTATTTCATTTTGATGAATACTAGTACGACATTAGCTTAAAGAACAAAAAGTATACTATTTCTTCACACAAATGGAAGTACTCACTTGTTAAAGCAACGGTCCATAAACCAGCACATCACGAGATGTATGAAACGAGATGAAGTAACTATCTTAAGTCAATTTCATTAATAATTTATCTTAGAGTTCAAGTATACAGCACAATAATTTTGAAATCTCCATTCCTAAAAGTGAAAAGGTTTTACAAATTATAAAACTGACTGCCATTAACGTATCAGAAGAAAGAACTTGCCAATTAAATTTGGATCAGGGAATTGAAACACAAGCATTCGTCATTAACAAAGATCTCCTTTTCTGAAACGAGCTTTCTTGAGGTGAGGGAGTTGAAAGGCATGGTTATTAATGTGTACTGTAAGGTGAATATTCACAATTGAAGGTAGCAGAGAAATACTCATAAAGAATGTACACTGAAGAAATATCTCTATTTTTAAATTTACATGCATCCTTAGAAACTTATTCCTTCAAGAAGAAAACGTCAATTTAGCCACTTAAGTAATTAATACAGTTAAAGAAGCTTCCAAGATCATAGCAGTTAACGCTCTTATAAACGGATCATCTGTAGGTGGCAGTCTCTTGTCATGGAGGGCATATTCCTCTTTGCGTGCTCTTCTCCTCTTCCTTCTTCCGTCACTTCCCTTCTTTTTTTTCTCTTATCTCTCTTCTCCCCTATCGTCTTCATCTTTCTTTCCCCTCATATTTCATACTAGCCGTACCCGTGCGCTCCGCTGCACCTGTTAGAAATAAATATAAAGTAATTACATAATTAAAATCTTTCTCCACCCTTTCCCATTTTCTGTCTTCCTCTTTGAAATATATATATATATATATATATATATATATTTCACTGCAAACCCAGCATTCTCCAGTCTTTCCTGCTTTCTGCCTTCCTCTTTGCTTCCCAATATGATCCATATATCTTAATGTCGTCTATCATCTGATATCTTCTTCTGCCCCAAACTCTTCTCCCGTTCACCATTCCTTCTAGCGCATCTTTCGGTAGGCAGTTTCTTCTCAGCCAGTGACCCAGCCAATTCATTTTATTCCTCCTGATCAATTTCAATATCATTCTTTCTTCATCCACCCTTTCCAACACAGCTTCGTTTCTTACTCTGTCCATTTCACACGCTCCATTCTTCTCCATATCCACATTTCAAATGCTTCTATTCGCTTCTCTTCACTTCTTAGTAATGTCCATGTTTCTGCACCATACAATGCTACATTCCACACAAAGCACTTCACTAGTCTCTTTCTTTGTTCTTTCTCCAGAGATCCGCAGAAGACGCTCCTTTATCTATTAAAAGCTTCCTTTGCCATTGCTACTCTCTTTTTGACTTCTTGGCAGCAGCAGTTTATGTTACTAGTAGAAATATATGGTCTTTGGTATCAAAATATACAACAGTTTGCCTGATGACATCAAATATACAAAAAATTCTCTGAAATTTAAGAATTATATAAAAACGAAATTAATAAAATTGTGTCCCTACAGTCTTGAGGATGCACGCATGGGCCGTTGAAATGAATAATGTTTTTTTCATATTTGACTTATTTTACATTAAATTGTAATTGTGTATATTTGACCATGTCTATGCATACATTATGCCATCGACAATAAAGTTCTATCTATCTATCTATCTATCTATCTATCTATCTATCTATCTATCTATCTATCTATCTATCTATCTATCTATCTATCTATCTATCTATCTATCTATCTATCTATCTATCTATCTATCTATCTATCTATCTATCTATCTATCTATCTATCTATCTATCTATCTATCTATCTATCTATCTATCTATCTATCTATCTATCTATCTATCTATCTATCTATCTATCTATCTATCTATCTATCTATCTATCTATCTATCTATCTATCTATCTATCTATCTATCTATCTATCTATCTATCTATCTATCTATCTATCTATCTATCTATCTATCTATCTATCTATCTATCTATCTATCTATCTATCTATCTATCTATCTATCTATCTATCTATCTATCTATCTATCTATCTATCTATCTATCTATCTATCTATCTATCTATCTATCTATCTATCTATCTATCTATCTATCTATCTATCTATCTATCTATCTATCTATCTATCTATCTATCTATCTATCTATCTTTCTATCTATCTATCTATCTATCTATCTATCTATCTATCTATCTATCTATCTATCTATCTATCTATCTATCTATCTATCTATCTATCTATCTATCTATCTATCTATCTATCTATCTATCTATCTATCTATCTATCTATCTATCTATCTATCTATCTATCTATCTATCTATCTATCTATCTATCTATCTATCTATCTATCTATCTATCTATCTATCTATCTATCTATCTATCTATCTATCTATCTATCTATCTATCTATCTATCTATCTATCTATCTATCTATCTATCTATCTATCTATCTATCTATCTATCTATCTATCTATCTATCTATCTATCTATCTATCTATCTATCTATCTATCTATCTATCTATCTATCTATCTATCTATCTATCTATCTATCTATCTATCTATCTATCTATCTATCTATCTATCTATCTATCTATCTATCTATCTATCTATCTATCTATCTATCTATCTATCTATCTATCTATCTATCTATCTATCTATCTATCTATCTATCTATCTATCTATCTATCTATCTATCTATCTATCTATCTATCTATCTATCTATCTATCTATCTATCTATCTATCTATCTATCTATCTATCTATCTATCTATCTATCTATCTATCTATCTATCTATCTATCTATCTATCTATCTATCTATCTATCTATCTATCTATCTATCTATCTATCTATCTATCTATCTATCTATCTATCTATCTATCTATCTATCTATCTATCTATCTATCTATCTATCTATCTATATCTATCTATCTATCTATCTATCTATCTATCTATCTATCTATCTATCTATCTATCTATCTATCTATCTATCTATCTATCTATCTATCTATCTATCTATCTATCTATCTATCTATCTATCTATCTATCTATCTATCTATCTATCTATCTATCTATCTATCTATCCATCCATCCATCCATCTATCCATCCATCCATCTACTTATAGTACACCCCAAGTATTTGTAGCTGTCCACTTCCTCTACTGCCTCATTTAGAATTCGCAAGTTTACCTTCTTTTCTTCCTATGACCTTGGTTTTCGTCTTGTTGTCATTTATCTTCATTCTATCTGCTCACAGCTGTTATTTAGCTCCAGTAGCTTATTCCTTAGGATCATCTAACAACGCCATATCAGCAAATCTTAAACACTTTATTCTTCTTCTTCCTCCTACTATCACTCTTGCCATATTTTTAAAACAATCTCCAAGTAGATGTTGAACAGGGTAGGTGATAAAGGGCAGCCTTGTCGTACTCTTCTCCCTATTTCACTTGCTTCTGACATTTCTTCTCCTTTGACTCGTTGTTTCGTTTGTAGATTATTGGAAAGCCTTCTCTCTTTACAATCCACTGCAATTTTCTTTAGGATCCCCATCAGTTTATTCCAATCCACGATTCAGTTATTCTAATTTGACATAGGATTCAATCGAGAATACAAATATAATGCTCTTTTCTAGATATCAATGTAATCATATTTAAATGTAAGTAAACAGTTCTTGTATTCGTTTTTAAATCTAACTAAACAGTACTTAACAAACTTCACACCTTTTATAGTAAGCTTCCTTTGCAAGTTATTGTTACACTCCAACATTCCAAATATCAATGATGATGATGATGATGATGATGATGATGATGATTATGGGGGTAAAATTATATGTAGGCCTACTAAAATATATAATAAGAAAACAATGTCAGTACTAGGTTATGCATAGAAATTCTGTCCGTAAACAAATCAAAAACCAGTATTATATCCTTGTTTCTCTTTCCATTTAAAAACATAGAAATAAAAGTTTCGAAGTCAAACGGTTCCTTTTCAGAGTGACAGTTGCTCCTGCCTTGGAGAACATTAATACTGAAACAGAAGTAAATAAACCTCCCGTCTCAGTCTCACATTCGCACACGTTGTATTTTGAATTTGGTACAGCATATTAAGTAGTTTGAATTCGAATTCTAGACCAGCCAATCAGAGAATGGCTTTGATTGGATTGAATATTTCAAGATTACACAATTACGTAACTTCCCACTTTCATTAACGCCATCTCTCAGGGAATTATCGGAGTTAACTAGTGTGGATTTTGTTGTTCATAGTAATTCCACAAAAACAAAAACAAATATAAAAAACCGATAAATTTATGAGAAAACCGGTATTATCGATATATCGAAACGAAAATATCGGTATTTCGTAAACATCGATATATCGTTCCCATCTGTAAGTCACAGTTTATTATATATAGTCACGAAGCTTGAGTTGTTGAGGGTACTAGGAACAATAGACTTTTGTTAAGCTGTACAAAATTCTACAATTTAGATCAAGTAGATTAATTCAATATATAAGCATAAACAGTTCATCAGTTGAACTATACAGAAGACTACTATGCAATTTAAAGCATGTACAATTCATCAGCCAAGCTATGCAAATATATACAATACATAGTAAACAGATTAATTAAATTTACAAGCATACTTTTGTTAAGCTACACAAAATTTTACAATTCATATCAAGTAAATTAATTCAATCTATAAGCATAAAGAATTCACCAATTGAGCTATACAGACTACTATTGAATTTACAGCATATAGAATTCATCAATAAAGCTATACAAAATTATACAATACATAGTAAACAGATTAATTAAATTTACAAGCATACTTTTGTTAAGCTACACAAAATTTTACAATTCATATCAAGTAGATTAATTCAATTTATAAGCATAAAGAATTCATCAATTGAACTATACAGACTACTATTGAATTTACAGCATATAGAATTCATCAGTAAAGCTATACAAAACTATACAATACATAGTAAACAGATTAATTAAATTTACAAGCATACTTTTGTTAAGCTACACAAAATTTTACAATTCATATCAAGTAGATTAATTCAATTTATAAGCATAAAGAATTCATCAATTGAACTATACAGACTACAGCGTATAGAATTCATCAATAAAGCTATACAAAATTATACAGTACATAGTAAACAGATTATTTAAATTTACAAGCATACTTCTGTTAAGCTACACAAAATTTTACAATTCATATCAAGTAAATTAATTCAATCTATAAGCATAAAGAATTCATCAATTGAACTATACAGACTAATATTGAATTTACAGCATATAGAATTCATCAATAAAGCTATACAAAAATATACATTACATAATAAACAGATTAATTAAATTTATAAGCATATTTTAGTTGGGTTGTACAAAATTGTACATTGTTAGTGTTATTTTAACGAAGCTTGGTGAAACTGAGCATTAAACTCAGAACGTAGATTTTTTTTTTTTATTTTCATGTACTCTATACCTTCTTCCTGAACAGAGTTAACTTATATAGCTTTCAGTATATACGATGAATGCAATATTACAATCAATTCGTATTGTTTGTGCACATACAACTATTTGGTTTTTAAATACTTAATAAAGAACAAAGTATCACGATTTTAAAATACTGTATTTTGTCTTTGAAAAAAGTAAATATCACGCGCTTCCTACTTTAAGTTGCTTGTTTGCCGTCACGATAGGGAGCGACTCATCTCTTACGAATTTGTGGAGCTTAATAGCCCGCAGAGACGGTACGATCGGTCTAGTTTGGCTCGGTCACAGAGTGTACAAGGACCTGATCCTAATGACGTTTCATAATTGCCTCGTTTAGAATGGGCTTGGCGATAACCCGTGGTAATTACGCCGCACTCTCTTTCTCTTTCGGCTGCAGGAGCTCTCACTCCGCTACTCACCTCGCGAGAAACTCACGTTCTGTTTTTTGCTGTATTCAAGCTATTAAATTGATGAATATGCTTCTTTCATTCACCAGCAACATGCGTACGAACAGCGCAAAGGGAACTACTCTACGTTCATACTGAGAGCCTTCGTGGTGGAGGAAAAGAACCTCTGAAATCATTCGTTTATAAATTACATTATATTATATTATATTATATTATATTATATTAGTAACATGCCCAATGGCAGGTCTTTCATTGCAAATCCAGCATTCTCCAATCTTACCTATTTTCTGCCTTCTTCTTTGTTTCCTCATACGATCCATATACCTTTATCTTCATCTACCCCGAACTCTTCCCCCCGTCCACACCTGTGGAGTAACGGTTAGCGCGTCTGGCCGCGAAGCCAGGTGGCCCGGGTTCGATTCCCGGTCGGGACAAGCTACCTGGTTGAGGTTTTTCCCGGGGTTTTCCCTCAACCCAATATGAGCAAATTTATTTTTATTTATTTATTTATTTATTTATTTGCAAATCAAGATTTCAGGTATAACTCCCTGTAAAGTTGATTTGAATAATTTCGAGGGAAAAATTGTTCCGGAGCCGGGTATCGAACCCGGGACCTTTGGTTTAACGTACCAACGCTCTACCACTGAGCTACCCGGGAACTCTAACCGACACCGATCCAATTATTTATTTATTTATTTATTTATTTATTCATTTATTACTTTGCTAATAATTGTAACATAAAATATAAAATATACAGAGAAACTTTAGCTCGCCCCTGAAAGAGTATAACTCGTGCTCAGGGGCGGATTCCTGAATTGAAATTAATAATTATACAATTCAATTATAATTAATAATTATACAATACAATTTGCAATTATAGTATATAAATTTAAATTTACAATTTTTCAATTTTTATAAAACCCATACATAACTTTTTAAATTTAATACTAGAACTATTAGAATTGACAAGATTAGGATATTTAAATATATGCTGGGCAACTTTCGGTGCTGGACCCCGGACTCATTTCACCGGTATTATCACCTTCATATCATTCAGACGCTAAATAACCTACGATGTTGAGAAAGCGTCGTAAAATAACCTACTAAAATAAAAAAAAAACTCTTCTCCCGTTCACCATTCCTTTCAGTGCATCCTTCAGTAGGCAGTTTCTTCTCAGCCAGTGACCCAACCAATTCCTTTTCCTCTTCCTGATCAGTTTCAGCATCATTCTTTCTTCACCCACTTCTTCCAACACAGCTTCATTTCTTATTCTGTCTGTCCACTTCACACGCTCCATTCTTCTCCATATCCACATTTCAAATGCTTCTGTTCGCTTCTCTTCACTTCGTCGTAATGTCCGTGTTTCTGTTCCATACAATGCCACACTCCATACAAGCATTTCACTAGTCTCTTCCTTAGTTATAGATTCTCCTTTTTTTGTTAGAAGCTTCCTTGGTCATTGCTATCCTCCTTTTGACTTCCTGTCAGCAGCTCATGTTACCGCTAACAGTACACCCCAAGTATTTGAAGCTGTCTACTTGCTATACTGCCTCATTTACACTGGTGGCCATAATTCTGGAAACTTTTTGTTTTTGTACTGTGAATTATTATAACATCTGCATTGATTCACAGATTTATACAATTGAAAATGTTACTCGTGACTGATTCGTTAATTATGGGGTTATAATAAAGGTATTATATTAAATCCCGAATATTTTAACAATAAATAACCATTACTATGTGGGAAACTATGTTCTTGTCGTTTAAGATCTAAATATTAATTTCAGATTTCATTATGATTTCATAATATTTTCTGTAATAAAAACTAGTCCATTGTTGATTTTAAGATTATTGTGGATCGGTAGAAGCATTGTTGAGCACTGGTAGCATAAAATATGTACATTATTAATTTGCTTCTGTCATTAGTCTGACTTAAGATTTCGTTAGGTTAACACCTGATTGCTTTACAACAAACTTTATTGATCATTTTATCACAATGGATCCACGAAAGAACTGAACACCTTCTAGGGCAGTCACATTTCGAGAAGAAGGCTACACAATCAAGGAAATTGCAAGAAAACTTGGTAATGGTGCTACATTGTCTAGCGTCCAGAAGGTATGGCAGAAGTACAAATCCACAAAATCTTGTAAAACAACACTTAGGACTGGTAGAAAACCTGAAGTAAGTCCAAGAGATGTGAGGCAGATTTGTCGAATAGCATTGAAAGATCGAAGGAAATCTTCTAAAGAGATATAGGAAGTTCTACACAGCAATTGACTTAGTATTTTATGCTATCAGTGCTCAACAATACTTCTACTGATCAACAATAATCTTAAACTCAACAATGGACCAGTTTTTATTACAGTAAATAATGGGAAATTATAATGAAATCTGAAATTAATATTTAGATCTTAAACGACAAGAACATAATTTCCCACATAGTAATGATCATTTATTGTTAAAATATTCAGGATTTAATATAATACTTTTATTACAACCTCATAAGTAACGGGTCAGTCACGAATAACATTTTTAATTGTATAAATCTGTGAATTAATACAAATGTTATAATAATTCAGTACAAAAACAAAAAGTTTCCAGAATTATGGCCACCAGTGTAGAATTCGCAAGTTTATCTTCTTTGCTTTTCTTCCTATGACCATGGTCTTCGTCTTACTTGCATTTATCTTCATCCCATACTCCTCACAGCTGTCATTTACCTCTAGTAGCATATCCTTTAGTATCATTTCCTTTTCTGCTAACAACGCCATATCATCAGCAAATCTAACCTAGATGTTGATACAGCGTCGTAAAATAACCCAATAAAATAACTCATCAGCAAATCGTCTGGACTTTATTCTTGACCTTCCTACTATCATTCCTTCCATGTTATGAAAACAGTTCTTTATATATTATATTATATTATGTATGGTACGAGGGGGATCCAGGAAATAACGACCGTTTTGTTGTAACAATTTAAAAAATATATATATTTATTTGAAAAAACAAAGTCTGTTACATAACTGAAGCTTCCTTTACTTCTCTACATAATCACCACCTACATTTAAACATTTGTCGTATCTGTTCACTAGCTTTAGAATTCCCGTGTTATACTCCTCTGCCGCCAGGTGTTCACTGTCTTCTTCAACTCTTCATCACTTCCAAAACGCGTACTACCCAGAAAGTCTTTCAGATTAATGAAAAGGTGAAAATCGCTAGGAGCAAGGTCTGGACTATAGGGCGGATGATCAAAGATTTCCCAACCGAATTGATCCAGCAATTCTCGAGTTGAAGCAGCAGTGTGCGGGCGGGCACAGATTTTGTGGTAGCCAAGATGTTGCGACACAATTTCACCAAGCAAAGAACGAGAAATGTCAGGAAAGGCAATATGCAATTCGTCGAGTGATGTGCGCCTGTCTTGCAAGATTCTGTCGTTCACTTTAGTCTTCAGGTCTTCTGTGATGAGTGATGGGCGTCCGGGTCGAGTTTCATCGTGGACATTTGTTCGCCCATTGTTGAACATTTCGCACCATTTTCTCACATTTCTTTCATTCATTATAGTATCACCATACACTTCTTTCAATTGCCGGTAAATTTCTGCAGGTTTCAAATGTCGGGCATTTAAAAATCGAATCACACTCCTCACCTCACAGTCGGCGGGATTATCAATCACGTCGTTCATTTTGAAGTAACACAAAATGCACAATGGCGACTTGTTGCAGCCAGTACTCACAACATTATGAGAACACAATATGTTAAGGAAGCCAGTTAACCTTCAAACAAGGAAGGGGAGTCAGCTGCGCGGCGGGTATGCGCGAACGGTCGTTATTTCCTGGATCCCCCTCGTATTAAAATATCTAATTGACAAATTTCTTCATCTTTCACTTTTAGAATAAACATTATAATTCGATTAGTACTTAGTTTTATTTTTGTGGTAATATGCTAATAATATTACTGTATATTCGTAATTTCTTTTGATGTCTAAAACCTTGAAAACTTACGTATGAGATGTATTGGATGATCTAAAATATTTTTAAACAAATTTTAATAATTCTCTATTTATGTTGATTCAGGAAGAAGAGAACAGATTTTGTTATTCCTTCTAGCCTGTATAAAAATAGAATATGTATCTATAACTATATTTAAATAATAGGCATACAACTCAGTAAGAAACTACTGTTAAATCTTTATTATATAAATTTATTGAGCTCTTTTACACAAAATTTAAAATTACGTAATTCAAAATTATCTCACTTCTGAGAAATCCAATGATTATGTTCGGAAGTGTTGTCGTTCTTAGAAACATAAAAGTGCCAGGTTGGGTATTATACTTCAGTTCATTTAATAGAAGAGAAATAGCATATCTTAGTATAGAATAACTATGATAGAAGTATAAAATCTATTTGAGAATTGTACCATTTGCTGTGTACTGATTAGGCCTATACAAGCAAACTAAATGACATAATAGCAGAGAGGGGGGAACCGATAAAGCGATATTTTTCAATTATATTTGTGATGCTCTCAGCTTTAGCTAGGAGTATGATTAAATTGACAATTTTAAAAATAGATTTCTCTTACAATGCTATGCCTACGGACAGGTTTTTGTATAATACAACAAATAACTATGACGGTGTTTAACCTTCTGTCTATTTGAATCTAAATCGCTGGGCATAGCGAATTGCCTTCGGCTGTTACCATGCAGCCAGCCTGTGAAAATTCGTCGTTATGAATAACAACATTAAACCTCATGGTTGAGCATTTTACGGTTTATGTAAATCAAATGTGGGATAATATGAATGATTCGTTTTGCATTCGTTTTAGGTTACATTTCCAAAACAATGAATAAGGTTTAATGAACATGGAATATCTACTAATCTATGTCCTCGCGACCTATAAAACAAGGAAATGAACAGTCCAGGTCTCAGAGTCTGAGTCTGTATCTCTCTAACCATGAAGGATGCTGATCTTTACATTTATTTGTATCCGTGATGGCGTTTTTGGCTTATGAAATTGATTACAGATTTGATTTCATAAATATTTCACAGCTACTTATATCTTCAATTTTCATGATAATGCTTAACTGTTTTAGGTGAGGGAATGGATTTTATAGTATCATGCCAAAGCGTCGTCGTCTAAAGCTGCTTTCACATAATAATTTTTGCACGATAGTGTGTTTTTTCGTCACAGCATACGGCCGTCACGATCAGTGGATAAAAACACTAGCCCAGTCCCTTTATAAAAATGGACTTAACGCGTTTTGAGTTCACACTCTTGAATATTATATGATTTGATTTGATATTTATTTGTCATTCAACTTTACAATTCACAGTTATGATGGACCTTCACATTTCTGTTTTTCGATCCACCATCCCTTTAATACATATAACTCTTTTCTATTAATGTATTCTTTGCCGAGAAATTTCTTGGTTACTTTCTAATGTTCTGTTATGACTGAATTGCTATATGTCCTTCCCCCTCTATCCTCTTCTATTCTTTCCCTCCTACCTAGACTGTCTTCCTTCCATTTCTCGCTCACCTATTAAATATTACATATTCCTTCCTTAATAATTTGCGTTATTTATTTATTTTCTTCTCTACCCTCAAATCCTACCTACTCTTAATCATTGTTTTCCTGCTATTTTCTCCTACATTACTTCCTGAATTTTCCGTTTACTCTATTTTACAACACTTACATCACTTATTTTTTTTTTCTATCCTCTGATTATGTACATAGCTATTTATCTCTTTCTTTTCGCTTCGCTCCTAAATTTCCTATTTTATTACCTCTTTCCATATATTTATTTCTATCATACTCCTACAGTTATAGTACCCCTGATACTACTCCCAACCCGTAACATTGAAAAACATGAAATATCTAATTCACTTAATTACGCTTGCAATTTCTCTCTCATTCCAATTCACATTTGTTCAGATGATTTTTTTTCACTTTAATTCTCTTGTATTCATTGTTTGATAGTCTATCTTATTACACTCTTACCCTATCTTCTTATATTTAACCTTTCTTCTCTGTTCCTTTTCTTACACTTTTGCCAGTCCTAACTTTCCTGCACGCACTTTTTAGCACTCTTCTTCTTCGCTATAACCTCTCCAAAGCCCTATCTATTCTGTCCTCACAATCACTAATATCTGGTAGTCGCTTCATTCCTTCTTCTCATGTCTTCTCTTGCATTTCCTCCATTAGTCTTGTCTATGCTCCTGACCTCAGACACTTCCAGCTGTTTCCCTAATCCTTCGTCCGTAGTATTACACTCTTGAATATTATATTGATACTCATATTGATTAGTATAATATTTCAGCACCACCACCACCACAGCCACCACCACCACCGGCTTAGCTCAGTCGGCTAAGGCGCTTGCCTGCCGATCCAGAGTTGCGATCAATTCCCGCTAGGGCTGATTACTTAGTTGGTTTTTTTCCCCGAGGTTTTCTCCAATCGTAAGAGAAATGTCAGGTAATCTATGAAGAACTTTCGGCATAATCTCGCCAAATATCGTGTCACTATTACCAATTCCATCGACGCTAAATAACCTCGTAGTAAAACATCGTCGTTAAAGTAAGTTTAGTTTAAATGTAGTTTTGTTTATAAGTATGCATAAGGATGTAATTATTTGACTTATTTGAACTGTTGTATCAGTGAAGCGAGGTGAGTCAGTGAAGTTATGGTTTTACAGTGCAGTGAACAGTTCCGATCAGTGATAATTTATAGCGTCAATGAAATGTGTTCTATAGTGTCAGTGAAATGTGTTATATAGTGTAGTGAAATGTGTTCTAAAGTGTCATAGTGCCAGTAAGCTAGAGTGAGTGAGATGAGAGTAAAGTGGTAGATTACAATGTGAAACTTATGTAGGGACTATAGATATATGTAGGTTGTAATGTAAAATTAGGTTCACTTATTAATTAGGTTATTTTATGTATTATTGTATTGCGTATTCTAATTGTATTGTTATATAATTGTATTGTAATATAATTGTATTCTGTTATCTGATTGTATTGTGTATTGTAATTTTATTGTGTATTGCTTATCATTTTATTGTGTATTATTTATATTGTGTATACCACTGCCACCGGGTGCTTGCCCACTTGCAGTGTAAATAAATACATACATAAATACGAAGTAAAAAACAGAAAGATACAACTCCATACTTTACAACAACTTTCATCAGTAATTTATAATGTACAACACCATATCTTTGTGGAATAGGCCCCAGGTATGTTGATTGGAAATTACGATATAATTTCAAAAATTAATTTTTTGAATATAATCCTAGATCATATATGTAACAGATAGTCATCGCTATGTTAAAACCGGCAGCACTTTGAAGAGAACAACCGCCAGGATCGCCACCCGTCCTCCCTAAACGAATACGAGATGGCAGTACAGTCGCTAATGCAGTTCAAATGGGAATTATGACGTGACTCCTTATGTAACAACTAGATGGCAGCGTAGTAAAACTGACAAAAGTTGTTAACGTCAAAGCCTATAAGGCCGACCTATCTTAGGTATATATGATCTAGGATAGCGTTTCTCAAACTTTTTTGAAGTGGGGACCACTCAGAACAGTTCCGCGGACTACCTTACTCTTGTTCCTTTCGAAAGCAAATTTATCATTTTTGTAGCATAATTTAGTACTTTTATACTTATAGTTTAAAATAGAATTAATTACATGAAATTAATTTTATAATAGTATTAACTAATTAAGCTAATGTTAATAGAAGAAAATTAATTTTTGTTTCTTTAATAATTCAAGGTTATTAGGGTTTGGATAATCTTTAACTTATTAACTAAAAAAATGAATAAATGTTGATATACTGACATTAATAAGATGAGTAAGCCTGCCGATTCTTGCACAGTTATATATTTTGACGTATGCTGGTAAACTTAAGTCGGAGATCGTCACATCGAGTCGATTTCGGTACTTTGTTTTTATTATAGTTAGTGTTGAAAACCCTTTCTCATACAGATACGTAGAAACAAACTGAATTATAATCTCTGAAGCACCATTGTGCAGTTCACTGTATTCTCTTTTCACTTGTGATGAGATCCAGAAATTAACCATACCTTCCGCTTGGAATTTCATTTTTAAGTCCTGTCTCATTCGACAGTTCAATTAACTGTTCTCTTTCACTCAATGAAAGTTTGTTATTTTCAATATCGCAATGAAAGTGATCACGAACCCATGAAAATTCGTCATATTTACTTGGAAAATAAGTTTCAAATTGTGACGACAGAGTTGTGTTATTGGTGTATTATGTACAGTACGTAAACATTTCAATGTGCAGACTGGGTGTCGGCAAACCTATTAAGAAAGTCATAAATACATGGAAAGGTCCGGTCCTCTGTTATGAATTTGGGTGGTCCCTGGTTGGGTTGGGTTGGGTTACAGGGGCAGCGCCAGATGTGTAGGAAAAGATGGCGAAAATCACCATGTTCATAGTGCTTTAAATCCCTCTTTTGTTGTTGAGAGTAGAGTGGGAAGTCAGTAGATGGATACGGTAATAAATTTCATAAAATGTCAGTACTGAGAGAAAAGTGAAAGGCGATTGCCATGTGTCATTTCCAAACTCTGAGAGTTTCAGCTATAGAGTGATACGCAATTCGTATGAATTTTATTTATTCTTTTGCCTTTTTTGAAGGACCACAAGAGCAGACCTCGAGGACCACAGGTGGTCCTTGAGAAACGTTGATCTAGGATATAATATAATACCGGTATTACGAAATACAGTGAAACCTGTTCAAATCGGAACCTGAATAATCCGGAATCCTCTCTATTTCGGAACAATTTATTGGTCCCGGCGAAATTCATATGTATTATGTGTAATTTTTTCTGAATAAAACGGAAACTGTCCAATGCGGAACCGGACACTGTCTGCTACTGTTCAAAACGGAAATAATATTTTGGACACACTACTTTAAGGGGAGTTGGTCATTATCGCATGCAAAATAATGGTAAAAATAGCCTATCTTCTAGCAGTCATAAATATAATAGTCTACTATTTATCAGTGGTTTTTCATTTTGTTAGCTATGTGTGTATACATATTAAGCTTTAAGATGAAAAAGAATGGTGACTCTAGAGTAAATCTGTATCCTTAAATTAATTTTTTTAATTAAGCACAATTGTTTTTATAAATTCACTACATGTCTCTGATTAGGTACACTCTATTCACTTATTATAACACATATAGAATTGAAAATTTGACCACTTACTGCTAATAGATACTAAAACATACCCTACTAAAATTATTCATATATCTGTAATATTATGGGCATAGGGCTTATAGTAATCATCACCGTCAATAAATTTAAAAAAAATTGAAGATTAGTATAAGCTCTATGCCAATAATATTACAGATATTTTAATAATTTTAGTAGGATATGTTTTAAAATCTCTTAGCAGTAAGTGGCCAAAATTTTAATTCAATGTGTGCTATGATAAGTGAATAGAGTGTACCTAATCACAGGTATGTAGTGAATTTATATAAAACATATGTTTAAATTCAAAAATTAATTTAAGGGTAAGATTTACACTAGACTAACCATTCTTTTTTCATTTTAAAGCTTAATGTGTATACATATATCACTAAAAAAATGAAATAGCCGTAATAAATAGTATTACATTTATGACTGCTTGAAGATAGGCTATTTTTACCATTACTTTGCATGCGATAACGTCCAATTCCCCTTTGTAAATTATATTTTGAAACAGTATGTGCTTTCAAGGAATGTACGAAATACTAGGAGGTCACTAAGATAGAAATAAGTTTTCTTTGTAAATTTTTGAGGGTGTGTTGGCCTGGTGGTCATAAATTTTATTACCCTATTGACTAGGCAGACGAGTCCCTTCAAAGATGCTCAATGCTTCACTCCTGTATACTGTCGTAGCTGGGTAGAACGCAAGTGTATTAGTGATTTCGTGATAAAAAAAAAGTTGCGTAAAAATGTTGCACTATCATTAATTGATTAAATAAAAGTTATCGAGGAAAATGAGAAACGAAGAGTATGGAAAATAATATTGAAATTTATGAATGGAAAACTCAGGTGTAACTCAACACTTTAAAAAATAAAGGCCGTATCATGAATGAGTGGCTTGCGGTCAATAATGGTGACATATAAGAAAAGAGAAAACAACTGGTTACATACAAATAAATGAACTGTTGTGGGAGTGGATTGTTCTTGCCCTTTCGAAGATCATGCTAATGTCTGGACCTATTCTGCAAAGAAAAACCTTGAACTGGGAAAAAAATTAGATAATCCAGAATTCAAGGCTATTCTTATTAAAGAAACGCTGTATCAACATCTGAACTCTGAATGAAAAAGATTAGATAATGAGTCCAGCACCGAAAGTTACCAGCATTTGCTCTAGGGTAGGGAAAACCTAGTCTAACCAGGTAATTTGTGCTGTGATATACAGTATAGTATTGTATTATAGTGTTAGACATTAAATTTAGTGTAATTAATAAACTTTACAGTGTTTAATGAGTGAGTTACGATACAATTTATACAGGAAATGAGATTTTCATCAAGATCATTCACCAATTAAATAAGTGACAGGAAGCTGATTTAATGTCAGTAGTGTTAAACGGAATGTTTTGTAATTCCTACAATTTGCGGCATGCCATTTTGTTTTTCATTTATACAAATGATAAAATATTCCATTTTAACTTAACACCTGAATAACACGGAAACCTGTCCACAACGGAAAAAAATTAGGACCATGTCACTTCCGTCTTGAACAGGTTTCACTGTGTAATATAATTATGTCTAATTCAAGTAGGCCTACAAGTGTTACAAAACTATTGTGATTGCAGGGTTATACTTACTAGGGTTAGATGTTATATTTGTGAGAGTCGGGACAGTTAAGTGACCACACCAGCAAGGAACAGAAGTGTTTATGGGCTTGATTATGACCCCTACAAATACAGTAAGCAATTAGCGACATAAGAGCAATGTAGGTCTTCGCAGAGCGTATCAAACTCGATCTGTTTATACCTGTTTCTAATTATTGTGTGAGGTCGGGCGTTTCCCTCCGAATCCCAACTGCTTTAAAAGGGGGAACACTCACAAAGTTTCCCTTTACCGACTACCGGAAGTAGTTTACAAGCTCCCACAATTAGCACCAACACCATCATCACCTCGTAATGTTTTAAAAGGGTTTTGCCTATACAACCGCTTTGCCTATGTAGAAGAATGCTTACATCGCCTTACCCCCTCTAACGTTTCTGTACACGTAATTATGGGAGTACTTGTGGAAACCATCGTAATTGGCTAAGAGCTGTGGCGGAGAAGAGAGAGTGAGAGAGAGAGAGAGTGGGGGAAGGTTTCCATAGCGGGAGTTAATAAGGAACCATGAAAGAGAACGACAGTGGAATAGAAAGTTGAGGAGAAGGAAGGGTAACAGAGAAAGAAGCTGCCACCCCTAAGCTATCACCATGGTTACGACACGTTATTAAAGTCTGCCGAGGAGAGAGTGAGAGAGAGAATCTGAGAGAGAGTGAGATAGAAGCGGGCTGGAACAGAGACGGGAGAGATCCACAGAAAGGGAGTCAAACCCCGAGGGAACGGCGCTGCGTCAATTGGATCTAGCAATCACCTCTTATTGGTTAAGCAGCATTAACACTGTGCATTCGACAAGATAAACTTTAACTATACTTATAAATGAAATCGTATCCTTCGGTTAGTTTTCGTTTCTTCCTTCATACTGATTTCTGTGACGGTAGAGATTTTTAGGATTTGTTAACACGACTTCTTTCCGAGAAATATTTGTATTTGTCGTTATTTACATCCACTGTAATTTACATTGTTCTAATTTGATTTGTCTGTCCTCCTGCGATTTTCCTTCCGTTACGCTTACATTTATTTGAACTTCTGCAAGGATACTGGGAAGTGACAAACATTTTATAATTGTACCTCTAAAATCACTTTTTTTAAAGATAAAATTAATGAATTTCCACTTATGATAGCTTTAGGTAAATTTCACCAAGTATCAGACGACCCTTCCCATACTGTTTTAGGATAAAAATATCTCCTTCCTCAACCAAATGTTTTTGTAGGATGCAGTGGCGGCTCGTGATAAAATATTATGTGTGTTCACAATTTTGTGGTTCCAAAATCGAAGAGAATTTGAAATTGTACGTTTAGTCTAATATGAAATGTCATGATTCCAATGTTTCACTTACTTACTTACTTACAAATGGCTTTTAAGGAACCCGAAAGTTCATTGCCGCCCTCACATAAGCCCGCCAGCGGTCCCTATCCTGTGCAAGATTAATCCAGTCTCTATCATCATACCCCACCTCCCTCAAATCCATTTTAATATTATCTTCCCATCTACGTCTCGGCCTCCCTAAAGGTCTTTTTCCCTCCGGTCTTCCAACTAACACTCTATATGCATTTCTGGATTCGCCCATACGTGCTACATGCCCTGCCCATCTCAAACGTCTGGATTTAATGTTCCTAATTATGTCAGGTGAAGAATACAATGCGTGCAGTTCTGTGTTGTGTAACTTTCTCCATTCTCCTGTAACTTCATCCCGCTTAGCCCCCAATATTTTCCTTAGCACCTTATTCTCAAACACCCTGAACCTATGTTCCTCTCTCAGAGTGAGAGTTCAAGTTTCACAACCATACAGAAGAACCGGTAATATAACTGTTTTATAAATTCTAACTTTCAGATTTTTCGACAGCAGACTGGATGATAAGAGCTTCTCAACCGAATAATAACACGCATTTCCCATATTTATTCTGTGTTTAATTTCCTCCCGAGTGTCATTTATATTTGTTACTGTTGCTCCAAGATATTTGAATTTTTCCACCTCTTCGAAGGATAAATGTCCAATTTTTATATTTCCATTTCGTACAATATTCTGGTCACGAGACATAATCATATACTTTGTCTTTTCGGGATTTACTTCCAAACCGATCGCTCTACTTGCTTCAAGTAAAATTTCCGTGTTTTCCTAATCGTTTGTGTATTTTCTCCTAACATATTCACGTCATCCGCATAGACAAGAAGCTGATGTAACCCGTTCAATTCCAAACCCTGCCTGTTATCCTGAACTTTCCTAATAGCATATTCTAGAGCGAAGTTAAAAAGTAAAGGTGATAGTGCATCTCCCTGCTTTAGCCCGCAGTGAATTGGAAAAGCATCAGATAGAAACTGACCTATACGGACTCTGCTGTATGTTTCACTGAGACACATTTTAATTAATCGAACTAGTTTCTTGGGAATACCAAATTCAATAAGAATATCATATAATACTTCCCTCTTAACCGAGTCATAAGCCTTTTTGAAATCTATGAATTTCCAATGTTTCACTATCGAAAAAAAACCGTATATAAATTCAAAACGACATATAATAATAATAATAATAATAATAATAATAATAATAATAATAATAATAATAATAATAATAATAATAATAGTAATAATAATGAAACTGAGTCTTTCTATTTCCAATTTTTCCTGGTAAGCCAGTTTACCCAGTTCTTTACTGTTCAAAATTTCATTGAACAGAGTTCATTGTTTACGTTTGTTTATAATGAATACATACCACAGTCCCGTTATTTACAAACGCGTGTGTTCAGTAATATATTTTGATTCACAACGCACTGATACACTATAGCCTATACCAGTACTGTAATCTCATTCGCATAGATTGATTGCTATAAATACATGCCAGTAAATATTATTCTTAAATATTATACACTATCATACAGATACTTAAATTCATATCACCACCACAGTCAGCCAGCACGTGTTTGAAAGTCAAACTATGCTATTATGCCGACACTGAAGTATAGTAATTCACAAACTACACTCTCGTAGCAGCACTGTACACGTAAGTAAACGTTCCTACAGTCAGATGCAGATATCTACAGGCTTTTAAATTTCCTCCTCGAGATATAGCACGTGAACGATAGGCACCGATGCACCTGACATCTGTAGGATAGATACTCATCATGTTCACTTAACGCTTTGTGCTCTTGACGAGTCATAAGCGGCCAGCTAAAGACAATTTTCTCCCGCGCATGCGTGAAATTCCTGTAACCATCTCGAAAAGAGCACGGCTTGTACGTGAACGGATGTTGCCAAGTTTACATAAGAAGTTTATGCAAGATGCGGGAAGTTTAAAATACTCGATTCTGATATTATACATCCCCACTACGTCAATACGGTATCAAATGATAAAACTAGTCGTGCATTAATGGAAACAAGGTGTTCACGTGCTCTTGTGCTCTTATTGACGCACCGCCACTGGTAGGATGGTTCCAATATTTACGTACTATTTTTTCATAAACCTTTTTACTAGGTACCATTTTCTCTTAAAGCTTTTTAGATATTTAGGTACCATTTTCAAATGAAACATTTTTCATATTTAGGCACCATTTTCTCTTAAAACTTTTCACATATTTAGATGCCATTTTCTCATAAAACTTTTACATATTTAGAAACCATTTTCAAATAAAATATTTTACATACCATTTTCTCACAAAGCTTTTTACAAAATTAGGTACCATTTTCTCAAAAAGATTTTTACATATGAGCCATTCAGAGCAGAAGTGGTGTAAGTCAAAATTGAGTAATGAGGATTAAAGTAAACAATCTGTAAAATACAGCGCAAAGTAGCAATTAATATTCAATTTATTTAAACTATTAGTAGTCAGTGGACAGAAAGAAGGACATATTAATTGCTACTTTGCGCTGTATTTTACAGAATATATACTTTAAAACTCATTACCCAATTTTGACTTACCACTTTTGCTGTGAACGGCTCATATTTAGGCATCATTTTTATAAAGCGTTTTACATGTTTAGGTACCGTTTTCTGATAGAGATTTTTACACATTTAGGTATCATTTTCTCGTAAAGCTTTTTACATATTTAGGTATCATTTTCTCGTAAAGCTTTTTACATATTTAGGTACCATTTTCTCTTAAAGCTTTAGAGATAGACCTGCTATTACATAATTTCTTATCCAAAACCTGACAATAGCTATATGAATAACGTAATGGATTTTGATATTATAGGCCTGCAATATTTCTCTTTATTAAAATCGTCATTTAAAAGTGACATAAACAAGACATATTTGTTGCAGTATGCAGAGTGATGCCATTTTGTGTCTTTGATTTCAGTTAAATACTTATTAATTTATCCTCTAATTGACGTTCTGGCTGATATGTAGGCCTACATATATTATCAGGCAGTACATCTCACTTGACGATATGTATCAGAGGAAGAACAATTGTTTGTATGCATCTGAAGTCTGACTAGTGTAATATGTAGCTAATGGGCGATGTATGCAATGGAGGGGGAAAGGAACTTGCTACCCTACCCCATTATCTCCTGACCTAGTTGCCTCATAAGTGGTGTCCTGTTGATATCACTTGTGAGGTTCTGACCAAACAGTTGACCAAACAAACATAAACTTATTAATTTTTGACGGAAAATTATTAGCCCTATTTTTCATTTAAGTCTCAGATCATTCGCGAAGGACATAGCCTATAACTAGAAGACAGCGATCGTACTCCACAGGTGACGTAACAGCGGTGCAGGTCTTTCGCTGCAAACCCAGCATTCTCCAATTTTTCCTATTTTCTGCTTTCCTCTTTGTCTCCCCATATGATGCATATTTCTTAATATCGTCTATCATCTGATTTCTTCTGCACCGAACTCTTCTCCCATTCACCATTTCTTTCAGTGCATCCTTCCGTAGGCAGTTTCTCCTCAGCCAGTGACCCAACCAATTCCTTTTCCTCTTCCTGATCAGTTTCAGCATCATTCTTTCTTCACCCACTCTTTCCAACACGGCTTCATTTATTCTGTCTGTCGACTTCACACGTTCCATATCCACATTTCAAATGCTTCTATTCGCTTCTCTTTACTTCGTCGTTATGTCCATGTTTCTGTCCTATACAATGCCACGCTCCATACAAACACTTCACTAATCTCTTTCTAAGTTTTTTCCAGAGATCCGCAGAAGATGCTCTTTTTTCTATTAAAAGCTTTCTTTGCCATTACTATCCTCCTTTTGATATCCTGGCAGCAGCTCATGACGTACATCCCAAGTATTTGAAGCAGTCCACTTGCTCTACTGCTTCATTTAGTATTCTCAGGTTTTTCTTCTTTATTTTTCTTCCTATGACGATGGTCTTCGTATTATTATTATTATTATTATTATTATTATTATTATTATTATTATTATTATTAGCTCAGTTGGTAGAGCAGCTGGCTACGGACTGAAAGGTCCGGGGTTCGATCCCAGGTGGTGACAGGATTTTTCTCGTTGCCAAACTTTCAGAACGGCCCCGAGGTTCACTCAGCCTCCTATAAAATTGAGTACCGGGTCTTTCCCGGGGTAAAAGGCGGTCAGAGCGTGGTGCCGACCACACCACCTCATTCTAGTGCCGAGGTCATGGAAAGCATGGGGCTCTACCTCCATGCCCCCAAGTGCCTTCATGGCATGTTACGGGGATACCTTTATCTTTTACCTTTTTACCTATTATTATTATTATTATTATTATTATTATTATTATTATTATTATTATTATTATTATTATTATTATTATTGGCGGCCAGGTAGCTCAGTTGGTAGAGCAGCTGGCTACGGACTGGAAGGTCCGGGGTTCGATCCCAGGTGGTGACAGGATTTTTCTCGTTGCCAAACTTTCAGAACGGCCCCGAGGTTCACTCAGCCTCCTATAAAATTGAGTACCGGGTCTTTCCCGGGAGTAAAAGGCGTCAGAGCGTGGTGCCGACCACACCACCTCATTCTAGTGCCGAGGTCATGGAAAGCATAAAAGTGCCTTCATGGCATGTTACGGGGATACCTTTATGTTTTACCTTTTACCTAGTATTATTATTATTATTATTATTATTATTATTATTATTATTATTATTATTATTATTATTGGCGGCCAGGTAGCTCAGTTGGTAGAGCAGCTGGCTACGGACTGGAAGGTCCGGGGTTCGATCCCAGGTGGTGACAGGATTTTTTCTCGTTGCCAAACTTTCAGAACGGCCCCGAGGTTCACTCAGCCTCCTATAAAATTGAGTACCGGGTCTTTCCCGGGGTAAAAGGCGGTCAGAGCGTGGTGCCGACCACACCACCTCATTCTAGTGCCGAGGTCATGGAAAGCATGGGGCTCTTCCATGCCCCCAAGTGCCTTCATGGCATGTTACGGGGATACCTTTATCTTTTACCTTTTACTGATTATTATTATTATTATTATTATTATTATTATTATTATTATTATTATTATTAATATTATTATTATTATTACTACAGTAAAACCTCGATTATCCGTCATCGTATTAACCGATTGGTGGATTATCCGACTGTCTTTCTCTCTCGCTCTTTTATTTTGCAGAAAAATTTGAGTACTGTACATTACATTAATTACGAACTTTTTTCTACAAAGTGTTTTTTTTAACCAGTACCCTTACGCAGTGTGATGTAATCTTCGAGTGGTCGTACTGTCAAACTACTAAGCTAAATGTCTTCCACAGGTGTCAAACAAAAACGTGTTTGCTAGGAAAGAAGTGCAAGTGGTTTGGGAAATGAGAAACTGTCTCATCACAATACGAGATAGGAATTACAACTGTGCGCGATTTAATGGAAAACAAAATATAAGGTGCATCAAATTTGTAAATCTACAACATGAGACCTCTACTATTTCTATCTTTCCACAAACAGCTGTCAGAAGGACTTTCCTTGGCCATTAAAAACCCGTCGTTGAAAACAAGACTTAAATTAGTGAACTTATGATCCAATCACTACCTAGCGTGCTAAAAGAAAAGATCACGGGGGAAATAACGAAACTGTATTATGCACTAAGCTTATGAACATCTTTTATAGTATGGATTATCCGATTTTTTCGATTAACCGTTCACTCCACTCCCTTCATTACCACGGATAATAAAGGTTCTAGTGTATTATTATTATTATTATTATTATTATTATTATTATTATTATCATCGTCGTTGTACTGATCACTGAACAATGATGGCAGTTCAATAACAATGATGTTGGTATGAACGGATCTTTCCTCGTCAAAATATATATTGATCTTGGTACAAAGTTAGGAGGTAGAGATTACGTCAGTTGCATGTGAACAAAATGTACGCCCAAATTGAGAGACGAGTTGCAACTTGGTTTGTGAGACTGGAGCATTGGTCCCCATATACGTCTTGGGGATGAGGACACAGGCCAGCCAACCTCTTGCTCTTGTTATAAACACTCACGGAGGGACTGTTTCCGCGTGTGATGGAACGAGATTCTGTGCTGACAAGGGCCACTTTACCTTCCCCAACCTAACGATATGTCGCCCTGCTATTTTCTTCGGATTCCTCAGGGACTGGTCGGCAGTGCAATCGTGTACTGCAGTATCTGATGCTACAGGACCTAAGGGGGTTCATCCAGCTCAAATATGTGGAAAGTACGTTTTATTTATTTTATATTTCAAGTCTATATTACTGAATTAAGTTAAAAATTTACGAGGTTGTTATTCACATCTTCATTTACAAGGTCCACTATTTGATTTAAAGTAATTTGCAATATTTTAATTTTTTGAAATTTTTACATTTTCTTTACAACCAGTTACCATTTTCCTCCTAGTTATCACAACAAAAATAGTTTAAATGTCTTTTGTCCCGTCAATTGCAGAAGGTTGTGTCAACAAAGTCAATCAGTATCATTAAATTATTTGTACTTTAAGGGAAGACTCCACTGAAAATCATGAAAATTTTTCCAAATTTTTTTAGCTATTTCACTTATTCAGAATTTATATTTTCATACCCCAAATGGATTCAGCTCAATTCTGATTACAAATACTCGTATGTTTACACTTTTTAAATTAAGGCTGGAAGGGGGCGTGGAATTTAAAGAGCTGTCAAAATTGTTTTTCATCGAAGAATTCTTTTTTAAAATTTATGATTACAAATCTAGTAACTTTTAGTTGGCTCCCTGAAGTTACTAGATGAATGTAGCGGAGGAGGATATTAATTTACATAAATATTCATTTTATTTTCAAATCTATTTTTCTGTGTTCATTTTTGCTGATTCAACACCAACTTTCTAATGCCAAATATTGATCAATCTGGATGAAATTTTTACTGCAAGTATTTGTGAGGTAGCTGCATGTTTCTATGCATTTATTTTGTGAGAAATGCTGCTAGTTTTTTTATTAATATTTTTCTTAATGCTGCTAGTTTATTTTATTACTATGTTTCTTAGCTACCTCATAAATACTTGCAGTAAAAATTTCACCCAGATTGATTAATATTTGGCATAAGAAAGTTGGTGTTGAATCAACAAAAATGAACACAGAAAAATAGATTTGATAATAAAATGAATATTTATGTAAATTAATATTCTCCTCCGCCACATTCATCTAGTAACTTCAGGGAGCCAACAAAAAGTTACTAGATTTGTAATCAGAAATTTTAAAAAAGAATTCTCCGATGAAAAACAATTTTGACAGCTCTTTAAATTCCACGCCCCCTTCCAGCCTTAATTTAAAAGTGTAAACATACAGTATTTGTAATCAGAATTGAGCTGAATCCATTTGGGGTATGAAAATATAAATTCTGAATAAGTGAAATAGCTAAAAAAAATTGGAAAAATTTTCATGATTTTCAGTGGAGTCTTCCCTTAAATAGGCCTAGTAATTTAATTTAATTCTTTTATTTTCGTGAAAAATTTCACTCAAAAATATTTTTTTTTATTTTATTTTATTTATTTTTTAAAGATATTAATTCACATTGTATGTCATGACATATACAATAACCATACAAAATGTCATGAAATAATGTTGAATATTTTTTTTATTTTTGGGGAAAATGGTTGAAAATTTTAAGTTTCGGATAACGAGCAACAAACATGCAAACAAGAGATGCTGTCTAATGCTCTCCTTATGCATATTTTTGGCCATAACTCGGAAACTAAGAGAGAGATTTAGAAAATAATAAACCATGGTATGAACTATAATTTTTAATTGTAATAATGTCGTCAAACCTTGTTAAATATTCTCTGTCATCAATGAAAATCGACCTATTTGCCTTATGATGTCAGAGAATCTGTTGGCAATGCTCGAGACATGACCTCCTTCATAATATTTATTTTATTGTCTTGTTTTATTCTGAAAAGCTATTAGTTCTCAATACTGACGACAGGTGGATTTTGAAAAATAGGAAAATGTAAGAATGGAGTATCTTCGCTTGTTTCATTTTGAAGTTACTAATTAAATTTACTTTGGTTTATTCATATGTTGGTAATAGTGGTGTCCCTTTTGTGAGTATTACCACAGTCTAATATATACAGTCGCGAAGCTTGGGATGATTTTTTGCATTTCTCGCGATAGTTGCTAGCCGCTTGGAGCGCTGTGAGTACTAGGAACAATAGACTGTGTCACTGCCATCGTGATCTAATACAGGCCGTAAGGCAGACCATGTGACTCCCTTAACCTGATCGCGAAGGGCGGCGTTTCATCCATATAAATTAGTTGGAATGGATAAACAGTAACATATATTTCTTTCAAATGTAGTGTAATTGCATTAATAAAGTTTAAAACAATGATTATGAGACATTTCAGATATAATTCATTTGAGAGTTAAGGTGTAACATTATTTTTGGTGTGAAAATTACGTTGTTCGTGTACCTGCCTTTATTTCGATTAAATATTGCGAAATTATTGTACACTCATTTATGCACGATTCAATAATTTTCAGTTGCACCACACAGATGTTTAGATATGCTGAAATTATAGGTTATGTTTACTGTACCAGTTGCCCCTTTCTGTCTAATTTTAGTGGTCTCCAATGCCCTGCCATTACATATGTACCGGTATATTATGTCGTATAGGTTAATATTATTATATTTAACTTATATTCCTATATTCCCAAGTATACATTATAATTAAACAAACTGTCATGTATGATACCCCTCACATTCAATTTGTCTGTATTTTAATACTACAATTGAGTACTGAATTACTGTATTTATCTACAACCTAAGAGACGAAGTAACACGATCGTATGTACATTAATTTCATAAGTGGTATAGTAAATTTTCTGTCTACAATTAAGGAAGGTAAATGTGCTAAATTAAAATAATAATGTAAATTATTTTTTATTAAACCTCAAAATAGCTTCAATTCTTAACTTAAAATGTTGATGCGAACAAATTATATTAACATGTAAAATTTTTTCACATTAAAATAACACAGTTTTATAATTATTTCTGCAACATATTATGCAGCAAGAAGTACACGAAACTTATGGACACATTACACTAAATAAAACTTAGCAATGATAAGCAATAAAGTTATAATATAATATTTCACTGAGCTCCATACACTGAAATAGAAAACCCGAACATACATTACGGCCTGGCCTAGATCGAAAAGGCATTGACTGTGCCGTATTTCGCAATGTTGTGAAAAGTTGTGTAAACTGTGAAATGTTTATTATCGGTTGTAATAACTGTAAATGGCTAAAATACAATAATAATTTATATGAATAATAATATGAGGTAAGGAGACGTTTGTTGCACTATAAATTCTAAGAAAAAGAGGTCAGGTTATCCTTCTTCCGAAAGATCCAGGAAGGTGAGTTTATAAAATATAATATATGCTTTATGAAAATAATATATGAACCTTATGTATTTCATATTTCAATAGTGGAAGGAAGGTGTTAATTTTTTCAAAAGAACACGATATCGAAATACAATACATTTTATCGTCTGCTGGGGAAAGTGTCTGTGATGAGGCGATAGTAGCGATCCTAGTGGCTAGCAACTATCTATGGATGCATATTTCAACTGTCTATGTTTGCATATTTAGTAAGTATTGAGCTTCGCAACTGTATATACTAGACTGTGGTATTACAGTACACTATAATGTAATGTTCTGTTTGTCGGCCATTTTATAAGACCATAAAGTGGTGAAATAAAATATATTATTATGAAATAAAACATTTCGAGAAGGCTTCAATTTGAAATGTTATGTTTCGGATAGAAAAGATTTCAGAGAAAGAGCTCGCCGTTTCGCTAGTGATGAATGCAAGGGCACATAGAGGGTGGCTCAGGATAGAGTATGGAGCAGACTAATGCATACCTGGGGCTGTATGGATGTGGAGTAATTAACTAATTGGCTCTCCAAGTTTCACTGCCATCCTCTCAGCACCCCTCTGTGAAATCCATTTCCGTCTTGGCCACTTAATGAGCTTTCCCATTGGATTCTCATCGAAGTCTACCATCTGCGACGTTGCTATGCAGTCTATTCGTAGCAAACGCATTTATATCATCATATCATCACCATCAGTAGCAGCTTACGTTATTGACCCATTTGATCTTCCTGCTCAACACTCCATTGATCCATCGATCTGAGAGAATCTTTTGTCCCTCATCGTATATAAATTCGTAACAATTCATAAAATCTGCAGTTATCCACTCTTCATAGAAATTCAGCCCATAGCTTTCTACAATTATGTACTAAATGAATTAATGTTGGTGTTTGTTGTAGTCCTTGTTTCTTATTTGTTTCTGCCTTATTGACGTCACTTTGCATAGATCTAATAGCAAAACAACTGAATTTAGTTTGGGGGTAATTTCTTTAATATGATTTTTAAGCCAAGAAATTTAATTGTTGTTGTTTCCAAAAATTATTGGGGATCATCAATGTGATTTTAGGCGTAATAGATCAACTATTGACCAGATATTTTGTATTCGACAGATAATGGAGAAAAAATGGGAGTATAAGGGTACAGTGCATCAGTTATTTATAGATTTAAAAAAGGCATATGACTCGGTTAAGAGAGAAGTTTTATATGATATTTTTATTGAATTTGGTATTCCCAAGAAACTAGTTCGATTAATTAAAATGTGTCTTAGTGAAACTTACAGCAGAGTCCCTATAGGTCAGTTTCTGTCAGATGCGTTTCAATTCACTGTGGGCTAAAGCAAGGAGATGCAGTATTACCTTTACTTTTTAACTTTGCTCTAGAGCAGAGGTCTCCAAAAAGCGTATCGTCATTCGTGGTCTCGATGCTGCCCGCCGAACACAGTGTGCTGTAAGGCTAGAGAAGGGGAAGAGACTCCTACCACAACAGATGGGAGCTGTCAGTGGGGGATCGCGGCAACGGTCTGCTTATGTTTACAACTAATAACATCAAAAGAATAAGAAATATCATACGTTTGTATATTATTTTGAAATACTATGAAGCTGGAGCCCCGTCGTTGCTATTGACTCAAGCCATTGCAAATTCAACCTCTTTTGTTCTATGGTGCCTTTCAGTGCCTGGAAAAGATCTTCTCCAGTTGTATTTTGTAATTGCATCTAGAAGACATTCAGACACACTAAAATGTTCATTAACTCCTCGGATGAGAATGGCTAGGAGAGCTTCGTCATTTCTATCTGTGCTTTCGTGCAATGCAAGTGAATAAGCTACAAATTGGTTAATTGTTGTTTCGACTTCAGATTTAATTACATTGACAATCTTGAAATTCCTTCTCTGAACTGTAATTAGAAACAATTTAATTTTCTTAAACTTTGACTTTGTTCTGGACATGGTATTTTAGTAACGTCCTGTATGCACGATTTTACAAATGATGCTTCTGTAAAGGGCTTCATTGATTTTCCTATATTCCAAGCTAGAACATAGCTAGCAAGAAACTTTTTTTGTTTAAGACTGTGGATACGTGTGTGATTTGTGTTTGTATTTTCTTGTCTTATATTTATAAAAATGTTTGTAGGCCTAAGCATTTCACCTAAAATTAAACGAAAAACTATATGTTTGTCATGCGGAATTGAGTATAAACGTAGTGTAATATACTGATTATTATGTATACCCAACAGTTATACAGATAGCCCCAAAATAAATTATTTTCACATGTCCAACATGCCTGTAATTGTATGATATTCTTTGTGAAGAGGCGAGTATTGTCGTCGCATGTTGAATTTTAACACACCCTTAAGAATTTTCGAACAAATTAAGCATTTCACATTCTCCCCACTAACACAAAATATTTCTCTTCCCTTTCATCCTTGAATGCACTACGTCCATGATTAGAAGACATTGTGAAACGGTGGAACACTCCGACCAACACAATGATAATGGCAGTCCGCCACTGCTCTTCGTTTGCGCATAAACATTGAGTATAGTACAGGTGGGGATGGGTGAGTCGGAACGCGCTCATTACGTACTGGCTTCAGTTCCGTTCAGGGGCTTACTCGCGAGTACGTTTTTGGAGACGTCTGCTCTAGAATATGTCATTAGGAAAGTCCAGGATATCAGAGAGGGTTTGGAATTGAACGGGTTACATCAGCTGCTTATCTATGCGGATGACGTGAATATGTTAGGAGAAAATCCACAAACGATTAGGGAAAACACTGGAATTTTACTTGAAGCAAGTAAAGAGATAGGTTTGGAAGTAAATCCCGAGAAGACAAAGTATATGATTATGTCTCGTGACGAGAATATTGTACGAAATGGAAATATATAAAAATTGGAAATTTATCTTTTGAAGAGGTGGAGAAGTTCAAATATCTGGAAGCAACATTAACAAATATAAATGATACTCGGGAGGAAATTAAACACAGAATAAATAATGGGAAATGCCTGTTATTATTCGGTTGAGAAACTTTTATCATCCAGTCTTCTGTCGAAAAATCTGATAGTTAGAATTTATAAAACAGTTATATTACCGGTTGTTCTGTATGGTTGTGAAACTTGGACTCTCACTTTGAGATAGGAGCAGAGATTAAGGGTGTTTGAAAATAAGGTGCTTAGGAAAATATTTTGGGCTAAGAGGGATGAAGTTACAGGAGAATGGAGGAAGTTACACAACACAGAACTGCACGCATTGTATTCTTCACCTGACATAATTAGGAACATTAAATCCGGACGTTTGAGATGGGCAGGGCATGTAGCACGTATGGGCGAATCCAGAAATGTATATAGAGTGTTAGTTGGGAGGCCGGAGGGAAAAAGACCTTTAGGGAGGCCGAGACGTAGATGGGAGGATAATATTAAAATGGATTTGAGGGAGGTGGGATATGATAGAGAATGGATTAATCTTGCTCAGGATAGGGACCAATGGCGGGCTTATGTGAGGGCAGCAATGAACCTCCGGGTTCCTTAAAAGCCGGTAAGTAAGTAAGTAAGTTGTTTCCAATAGGGATCTATTGTTAGTTATTACGCTTTAAATTTGCAAGGTTGAATTTGTACAGGATTTTAATTGAATTATTTTAAGTTTTGTTACAATTCCATGATGCAGTATAATTGTAAGCACTATGAAAAATAAAACAGAAAGGAATTTAAAATGAAACTCTCTAAAATGCAATGGCAATCCCTTTCTTCCTATGCGGTAGTGAAAATTCGATTCTGAAACGTAAAAGAAAAACAACATAAGGAGACGAATATGACGACATTTGCGTGCAGAGAAGGGACACATAAAAAAGAGAGGCTTTTATTACATTAGACTCGATTATTAAAATGTATACTTAGTTACTTCATGAGATATTTCATGCTGGCATTAGAAAGTTTTGATTTACCTTCTTACAAGTATGTTAATATGTGATTTATGGTTCTCTTGAAGGTAGTAGAAGTAATTTTATATATTAAACTTCTCTTCACTTTTGGTCGTGAATGAACAGGTAAAATCATTGGATATTTTTCATAATCCTGACTTCCGGGAAAGGGAAGAGATAATAGGCAGTATTTGCTATACGATATGAACATAGCTACTTTTTCTTCCACCAGTTAGAGTACGTAATTTCAGACCGGTAATTTTTAAACGTTTGTTCATGTGGCGGAAATTGGTTGAAATGCTCTAACAAATAATACGCTGTAGTTTCTATATCATAGCTTTTAATTCATTACACGTCACAAAAAACACATTTATAAGTTCGTATAGGCCGACAAGAGGTTTCAATATTTATTCATGGACTGAGTCATGGTTCAGGAGATCAATTGTGTCTTCAGAAATGTTAAGAAAAAAGGAGTTTCGTGCTACAAATGTAAGCCTAAAAGTGAAAGAGGCACGTAGTAGAGCCAACAGTATCGTTGCCTGTGATATTGTAAAGCCGTTTAATACCAAAATATATGCATTTATGTCAAAGGAAGCTTTTAATATAAAAAGAGCATCTTCTGCGGTCTAAGGAAGATACTAGCCAAGTGCTTTGTGTGGAGTGTAGTATTATATGGGGCAGAAACATGGACATTACGACTAATTGAAGAGAAGCGACTATAGATTGACAAATCGAACTGAAACCCTGACCGAGTTACTACGTGAGCGCTGGCTGTCTTGGGGAGGAGCAAGTGAGAAAGCACGGGGGGAAAGGAAGAGAGCACTATGCACTATGTACTTGCAGGTCCACTCACAGTCTGTCAAACCTGCTAACAAAAGCATTAAAAGGTTGACTAGTTGCCTGCAATGCTAGCATAATGGAACCTTCCTAGCCGACAGTCGAGGCAAAAATGAAGAATCCGTTATTGTGGTAATCCTGGAGAGTGGTTCTTCTATTGGTCTCAAATATTTACGTGGTGATTGGTGACTGAATGACGAGGAGCGAGGAAGAGAGAAGAAAGAAACAGAGAGATTCCAGAAGTTGGCGTGTTTTTATAGGGTTTCACTTCAAGTTGTCAAACTATAGAAGGATTTGAAATTGGATATGGGGAAGAATGAAGCGTGTGAAATGGACAGACAGAATAAGAAAAGAAGCTGTGTTGGAAAGAGTGGATAAAGAAAGAATGATGCTGAAACTGATCAGGAAGAGAAAAAAATGTTGGGTCATTGGTTGAGAACAAACTGCATTCTGAAGGATACACTGGAAGGAATGGTGAACTTGAGAAGAGTTTAGGGACAGAAGAAGTTATCAGATGATAGACAACATTAAAATATATGGATCATATGCGGAGACAAAGAGAAAATAGAAGAGATTGAAAAATGCTGGATTTGCAGTGAAAGACCTGCCCTTGGGCAGAACACTATATATGAATGAATGAATGCATGCCATATTTTGCAACACTGAAAATACCATCAGGATGCACAACATATCGCAAAATATAATTATCACTAAAAATTTATTTACTTTTTGTCTTGAGAATCACACAGTTACGAGTTGTGTGTATTAACATCTCCGATCCATATATGTACAGTAAGGAAATCACCACACGTTCCAAGATAGAGTATGAATGCCTGTACTAGAGAAGGTGCTGTTTGGTTGTCCGGTTTAAGAGGTTAGGTACAGCTTACAGCAGTACAATTTTGGAAATATTCAACATTTTTTTCCTCCATCACTGTATCTTGTACAATACTGAAAATTAGTATGTGTAAAACATTGTCCTTCTGCTTTTTATGAAAAAAAAATATATTTCTATGATTTAAAATAAATTATTTATATATTTTTTTAAATACAAAACGGTGGCAGTTCACTGTGCAGTGATGAAGCATTTCCCTCATAACTCATAAACTTGTTAACTTTTTCATGTTCTCTCTCTCTTTTATTTTATTACTGAAACTCATGTTTACAATATCATGGTCTTTCAACTATATTCCATAATAAATAATACCTTTTTTATTTTGTGTTAGAAAAAAATACTGATATTTGACCATTTTTCAGTGAATTAGTTTTTATCAGACAATCTATGAAAGGTAGAGAAGTGATCTTGCATCATATTGTAGGTATGACATGTATAAATACACACAAAAAATTCATCACAATGTTGGATAGTTTTTGAGTTATGTGGGAAACGCTTCATCACTGCACAGTGAACTGAATTTTGAAAAAAAAATGTAAATAATTTTTTCAAATCGTAAAAATATTTTTTTTTCACATAGCCGAAGAATTTATCCTTCGAAGAGGTGGAAAAATTCTAATATCTTGGAGCAACAGTAACAAATATAAATGACACTCGGGAGGAAATTAAACGCAGAATAAATATGGGAAATGCGTGTTATTATTCGGTTGAGAAGCTTTTGTCATCTAGTCTGCTGTCAAAAAATCTGAAAATTAGAATTTATAAAACAGTTATAATACTGGTTGTTCTGTATGGTTGTGAAATTTGGACTCTCACTTTGAGAGAGGAATGGAAATTAAGGGTGTTTGGGAATAAGGTTCTTGGGAAAATATTTGGGGATGAAGTTACAGGAGAATGGAGAAAGTCACACAACGCAGAACTGCACGCATTGTATTATTCACCTGACGTAATTAGGAACATTAAATCCAGACGTTTGAGTTGGGCAGGGCATGTAGCACGTATGGGAGAATCCAGAAATGCATATAGTGTTAGTTGGGAGACCGGAGGAAAAAAGACCTTTGGGGAGGCCGAGACGTAGATGGGAGGATAATATTAAAATGGATTTGAGGGAGGTGGGATATGATAGAGACTGGATTAATCTTGCTCAGGATAGGGACTAATGGCGGGCTTATGTGAGGGCGGCAATGAACCTTCGGGTTCCTTAAAAGCCATTTGTAAGTAAGCAGAAGGACAGTGTTTTACACTTACTAATTTTCATTATTGTACAAGATACAATAATGGAGGAAAAAAATGTTGAATATTTCCAAAATTTTACTGGTGTAAGCTGTGCCTAACCCCTTAAACCAGAAAACGTAAAGTGAGTGGCTAAAGGCTGGTTCACAATAAACCGGAAACGAGAATCGGAACGAAAACGAAAACGGAAAAATTGTTAAAATGTGTACATTTAAATGTGTGCATTCACAATTAACGAAAAGCTTGCCGGAGAACGGAGAGTTAGCCAAGTTTCAACTCTGGCGTTCACGTTTTCGATCACAGCCCACTAGATTCATTCTATTGCCATCTAAAAGCTATTTTGTCGTCGTATATTTTGTAGCAAGAAGACCGTGACATAACCTATGCATTATTTTGTTCTGTGCTGTGCATCATGGAGCAAGTTTTATTTGATGAGATTCTAATATTGAGTGTTGAGGAAAATCCTCAAGTTTACGATAAGCGGCGCGCCTCGTATAAAGATGAGAAAATGAAGGAGAATGTGTGGCTTTCAATAGCTGCATCTTTGAACACCGATCGTAAGTGAATCATATTTTATTACTGTATTGGTTGTATTACACACTACATATTCATGCTTCAATTCAATAACTACTGTTGTGTTCATTTTTTGTTCTATTACAAATGTTTCTTCTCTAAATATTTTACGTTATGGCAGACTTAAAATATGTTGTGATAATAAAGATGCATGGGCATATTTAAAGTACCGTACCTAATGAAATGTTTCATTTGAAATTTCGTAGTTGGTTAACCTGTGTTTATGTTGGCTGCCTTGTACTCATGAGAGAACGCCATTGGTCAATTACAGTAGAACCTCTATTATCCGTGTTAATGAAGGGGGTGAGCTTGAACGGTTAATCGAAAAAATCGGATAATCCGTACCGTAAAAGATTTTCGTAAATTTAGTGAATATGCTTATACGCTCGTAAGCTCCTCATGGTCTTGTATTGTATACGCTAGGTGGTAGATCAGAACTTCAGTGATTTAAGTCTGGTTGTTAACAACGGGTTGTTAAGTTGCAAGGAAATCCTTATAATGGCTCTCTGTCGGAAGACAGGAAGAGTGGACGTTTCATGTTATAGATTTACGTACTTTTGTTTTAAATTGAATACAGTTGTGATTCCAATCTCGTATTCTGAGATGAGCCACAGATTCTCGTTCCCCAAACCACTCTATTTGCACTTTTTGATACTTAGTACAATACGATTTCTTAAAATACCCGTGGAAGAAATTTTATATAGAAGTTATACAGTACGACATCTTGAATAGCAGACCATACTGTGTAAGGGCGAAATTTTGTAACAATCCTCTCTCGAAAAAATAACGTGCTAATGTAATGTACAGAACTTTATATACAGACGTGGACAAATTATTAACAAAATGGATGATTTTATGATACTTTTGTTTACAAAATTTGACTTTTCAATTTTTGACAATTTTGGATATTTCCATCATTGCAGTAGACAGAAATATGCAAAAATGTCAACTGTAGTTTAAATTGAAGAGTCAAGTTTTGTAAAAATATACAATAAAATTCTTCAATTTTGCTAATAATTTGTAAATTAGCAAAATTGTCAACTGCATTGAAGAGTCAAATTTTGTAAAAATATAAAACAAAAATCTTCAGTTTTGCTAATAATTTCCAAATATCCAAAATGTCAACTGTAGTAGAAATTGAAGAATCGAATTTTGTAAAAATATACAATAAAATTCTTCAATTTTGCTAATAATTTGTAAATTAGCAAAATTGTCAACTGCATTGAAGAGTCAAATTTTGTGAAAATATAAAACAAAAATCTTCAGTTTTGCTAATAATTTCCAAATATCCAAAATGTCAACTGTAGTAGAAATTGAAGAATCGAATTTTGTAAAAATATACAATAAAAACCTTCAGTTTTGCTAATAATTTGTAAATATGCAAAAATATCAAATGTAGTCCAAATTGAGGAGTTAAATTTTGACAAATATACAATACAAATCTTCAATTTTGCTAATAATTTGGAAATACACAAAAATGTCAACTGTAGTCTAAATTGAAGAATCATATTTTGTGAAAATATATAATAAAAATCTTAAATTTTGCTAATAATTTGTCCACGCCTATATTTCTGTAGAAAAAAAGAAGCAAGAGGAGGACAGTCGGTTAATCCGACAATCGGTTAATAGGGTGACGGATAATCAGGTTTCTACTGTATACACAAATAACATCAGAATGCGTAATATCGACTTTACATATCGTTATTGACATACATATCGATATCCATAGTCGTCTACGTTCTCGGTTTACTGTGAATCAAAAATTTTCATATTAACGTCCTCTGCTTCTCGGTTTCATTCTGGTTCTCGTTCCCGGTTTATTGTGAACCAGCCTTAATGTTCTTTTACTGTAATGCCAAAGTAATCACATGCTGCATTTCGAAATTCTGCAGTAAAATGATATGACTCAGGAAGTATAGCGGGTGGTTTGGGTCAGTGGTACATGAGTTGGATAAATCGGAGAGATCCGGTCTTATTACGGGGTAGGGAGTGGTTGGAAGACTGCATGTGTTCGTGCGAGGGTTTCGCGATCCTGGAGTGGGGAGCTGCTCCGTCAGCAGATAAATTAAGGCTGAAGATAGTCCGGGCCTTCTATAGTTTTTGTTGCTGCAGTCATATTACACGAAAGCTAGCCCATCCCAGGGATTTAGAGATAGTGGTTCACGAACTTTAACCAGGAGAAACAGCTTTTCAGGGATACAACTGCGGTTTGAATGTTTTGTGTGCATTGCCTAATTCCTTTGTAAAACACTACTAAAAATTCAGCCAACCAATTCTTGAGATGAAGTTTCATCCTGCTTTTCTTTGTAATTTATAGGTGATAGCCTCATTCATTCATTCATTCATTCATTCATTCATTCATTCATTCATTCATTCATTCATTCATTCATTCATTCATTCATTCATTCATTCAAGTTTTCTGAACAAGGGTAGATCTTCCGCTGTAAACCCAGCATTCTCTAATCCAGCGTTTCTCAAACTTTTTTGAAGCGAAGACCACTTTTTTGAGTCAAAACAGTTCCGCGGACCACCTTACTTTTGTTCTCTTCGAAAGCAAATTTATCATTTTTGTAGCAAATTTTAGTACCAATATACTTATATTTTAAAATAGAATTAATTAATTATAACACTTTTGTAAATATATTTTTGTAGCCAATCACAAGTAACTTATAACAAATTCTGTGCATAGTTGGTTCATCGCTTGCCTGTTAGTACTTAGTTGTTTGAAATCCTTCTTATGTGGTACACGCTAGTAGTTGTCTATGTCTCTGTTAAATAGTGCCCATTATAAATAATGGAAAACTGGTTTCGATCCGGATCTTTGAAAAGAAAGGAACAGAAAGATACGCTTCATTTAGGCAGTGCTAATAGTTCAGAAGCTGTATGTGAAGATATTAATGTCAGTGATTCTAGTGCCATTAAAGAAATATCTAGTTCTAGTGGTAACTGTTCAAAGAAAAAAATACTTTCGTAAATATGACAAGAGTTATTTGGAACTTGGATTTACTTGGTGTGGCAATGACAGTGAACCAAACCCTCGGTGCGTTGTTTGTTACGAAGTGCTTTCAAACGAGTGTATGAAACCCGCGAAATTTAAACGACACTTAGAGACAAAACACGCAAGTGTAAAAAGTAAACCTGTCGGATTTTAAAATAGGCGGAGTCTAAAATTTCTTACATCGTCATCTGGAATATCAAGTTAAAAATTAATGCAGAACCATGTCCGATTTTCAACAAGTAGAGATGCAATTTGGCACGTTCTATTATTGGTGTACAACGTATAGTACTTGCGTGCCCTTTCAATGTGCAGGCTGGGTGTCGGCAAAACTATCAAGAAAGTCATCAATACATGAAAAGGTTCGATACTTTGGTCCTCTGTTATGAATTCGATGGTTCCTGGCTGGGGTACAGGCTCGGCGCCAGATATCCAGGGGAAAGATGGCGAGAAACGCCACGTTCGTAGTGCTTTAAATCCCTCTTTTGTTGCTGAGAGTAGAGTGGAAAGTGGGTAGACGGATAGAATAAGACATTTCATAAAATATCAGTACTGAGAGAAAAAGTGAAAGGCGATTGCCATGTGTCATTTCCAAACTGTGAGATTTTTAGCTATAGTGTGATACGCAATTCGTTTGAATTTTATTTTTTCTTCTGTCCTTTTTGAAGGACCACAAGGGCAGAATTCGAGGACCACAGATGGTCCGCGGACCATAGTTTGAGAAACACTGCTAATCTTTCCTATTTTCCGACTTCCTAATAGTCTTTGCATATGATCCATATGTCTTAATATTGTCTATCATTTAATATCGTCCTCTGCCCTGAACCTTTCTCCCGTTCACCATCCCTTCCAGTGCATCCTTCAGTAGGCAGTTTCTTGTTAGCCATTGATCAAGCGAGTTTATTTTCCTGTTTCTATTCAATTTGAGCATTATTCTTTCTTCACCCATTTTTATAGCCTAGCTTCATTTCTTATTCTGTCTTTTCATTTCACACGCTGCATTCTTCTTCATACCCACATTTCAAATGCTTCTAGTCATTTTTCTTCACTTCGTCGTAATGCCCAAGTTTCTGCCAATATAATCTCACACTCCACACAAGGCACTTCACCAGTCTCTTCCTTAGTTCTTTTTCCAGAGGTCCGAAGAAGGTGCTCCTTTTTTCTATTAAAAGCTTCCTTTGCCATTGCTATCCTCCTTTTGACTTCCTGGCATCAGCTCATAGTACACCCTAAGTATTCGAAGTTGTCTACTTGTTCTACTGCCTCAATTATTAGAATTTGCACGTTTATCTCCATTATGAGTGATGCCTTATTGCCGTCACTTGTAGCTTGTAAGAGGGTCTTCTAGACTACAAATGTTCAGTTTAATGTAAGTATGAATAAGGGTGTAATTGTTTGTCTTATTTGAACTGTTGTATCAGTGAAGCGTGGTGAGTCAGTGAAGTTATGATTTACAACGACAGTGAATAGTTTCGATCAGTGAGAATTTATACTGTTCTATAGTGTGAGTGAAATGTATTATATAGTGTCAGTGAAATGTGTCATAGTGCCAGTGCAGTGAGTGAGATGAGAATGAATTGAAAGGTTATTAGTACCAATGTGAAACTTATGTAGGGCCTATTCATATGTGGGTTGTAATAGAAAATTAGGTTCATTTATTAATTTGGTTGTTTTATGTACTATAATTATTAATGTAATTATTGTGTATTATTATTGTAATTAAAATGAGCACCAATGTTATCGCAGTTAGATCTCTTCCCGGTGGAAGCCTTAGCAATACCCATTGCAGGAGATGCAATGAGCATGAAACGTTACCCCACGTGCTAGGTTTCTGCCCTCAGGGTGAATTACTGCGAATTGACAGACATAACACAGTCAGCTCAATAATTGCTAACAGATTAAGGGAACATGGTGAATACGAAGTGTATGAGGAAGTTCAATGGAAGGATCTACACGGCGTGCTGACATCATGATAATTGACCGAGATAAAAAAAAAAACTGGTCTCATTCTTGACCCCACTGTAAGGTTCGAAATTAATGAAGATCAACCAAAGCAGGTACATGAAGAGAAACGCGCTATTTACCTTCCATGCTGTGATGATCTCAGTCATAAATATAATATTCAAGATTGGAATGTCATTGGAATTATGTTTGGTGCGCGAGGAACAATTCCCAAATTTACATTGGAGATCCTCAGAAAATTAAAAGTTCCTGATAGGACTCTTCAGACAATTGCATCAACCATTTTAAAATCTTCATTGAACATCATCAATCATCATCTCTATTCATCTTTATAATATTCAATGTATATTATTTATTTTCAATAAATTTTTATCGTTTTGATAGCCACCACGTCCACACCAGGTGGCCCGGGTTCGATTCCCGGTCGGGGCAAGTTATCTGGTTGATGTTTTTTCCGGGGTTTTCCCTCAACCCAATATGAGCACAAGCTGGGTAACTTTCGGTGTTGGACCCCGGACTCATTTCACCGACATTATCACCTTCATCTCATTCAGACGCTAAATAACCTTAGATGTCGATAAAGCGTCGTAAAATAGCCTACTAAAAAAATAGCCACCACATCCTGTCGCAGAATATTCTTTTTCAAAAAATTTCATTATGTACTTTTTTTAATTAATTTACATTTTCTTTTTTGTTCATTTGAATTGATTAGGATGCCAATATTTTCAATGCAAGATTTGGACGGCTATCATTTCGATTTGATTGATTATATTGTGTATTTTAATTGAAGAGTCCACTGCAAGAATGATGGATGTCACTTTCTTGTCGAAAATGAACCAAGACTGTCAATTCATAGCTTAAGACATATAGAATGTACATACAGAGTTATATGGCATTAACACTGATAGTCATTGTCCAGTAATGATCGGAAAATCACAGTTAATCTTTGAGCGCTAAGCATTTCAAACTTTCAATTGCTTCTCCTGCAAAATGTATTCCAAATGACATCCATCATTCTTGCAGTGGACTCTTCAATTGTATTGTGTATTATTTTTATTTTGTTCGAGGTCGTGCGTATTTGCTTGGTTTCCGCACAAAACCAATCCGCGGAAAGTCTTAAATTCCACGTTCAGTATTCCCAACCTAACACACATAACAATTTCCCTCTTCTTACCGCTTAAGTGACATATTGATTTTACTGCTTTAGGCTTTTAACATATTATTTTTAGAGACGTTCAATATAGTAATAATCAGGGAACGGATTTATATGGACTAAAAATATATGAAATATGTAAATATATATGTAGTTATTTTTACCAAAATATGGAATTAAATATGGATTTTTACCAAAATATGGAATTAAATATGGACTTAAAATTATAAAAAAATGACTATGTACGTTAAATATTGGTACATTTTAATCAAACTAAACAAAAAATATAATGGACGTACCTTATCTTCCAATGTAGTTTCAACAAAACACAATTTTTATTGTCTGTTACCATAACAATAGGCTACAAACATTTCTTTCAAGTGCTGAAAAGTGAATCTTCTTCTATTGTCTCTGAGGATAGATTTATACTGACTAAAAGAGCGTTCGACGTCACAAGAAGTAACTGGTACATAATTCAATTTCACAATGTCTGCTGGGGATAAGTCCAAGTTAATCTTCACTGTTGATTCACCACTCATCACAGCAACAACCTTTTGTAGTTCTTCATATCCAGGGTTTTTGAAAGTACAGTGTCCACCTTAGCTCTTACTGCATCTGCAACTTTACCTCTACCACGATTCAGTTGTTCCACAGTACTATTTATAATTTCAAAACTTTCAGATAGTGAAAGGTGCCTATTTTGGAGACTTTTGAGCGTTTTATGATGCATGAAAATGTATGCTGAATGTGAGCTAAGTCATTCTTCACACTTATGTCACAGGTAACTGTTTTCGCAGTATCAATTGAGACTGCATCTTCAGAGTCCAATGCAAGGAGAACATTGTTAATAGAGTCTATATGTTCGGCATAATATTCAACTGCTTCTAGCCATGTACCCCATCTAGTTAAAATTGGCTTTGGTGGCAATGGAATTTCAGGGTACATTTCTTTCAACACGTTAACTCTACTGGGAGCTTTGAGAAATACTTTTTCACTGATGAAATCAACAAATCTACTTTAGGAAATTGTCTCTGACCACTTCTGCCACACGATGAAATGCATGCGCCACACAAGTAAAATGAGTCAATTTAGGATATACAACAGATAATGCTTGTCCAGCTTTGACCATATAAGGGGCAGCATCGCTAATAAAGAATAACACATTATCGTACATAATACCCTTTGGCCACAGGATACCCATAGCTTCGTTGAACAGTTTAACTATAGTTTTGTTATTGCACTTTTCTAGAACATCACAATGTAAAAGAATTCGTTCAGAATATTGTTCACTTAACAAACCGATAACTACATTACCAACAAGTCTACCTTCTTTGTCGGGAGTCTCATCAATGGAAACCCAAATTGAACTATCTTTAATTTCATCTCTTATCTTCTGTATTGTCTCATCGTAGATGGATGGAGCATACGTCTTCCTAAGTGTTGACTCATCCGGGATTGTATGTTGAGTATATTTTTCAAGGAATTCCCTGAAGACCTTATTCTTTAGTTTGTAGAGAGGAATATCAGCAGAGATGAGAGAACGGCACAGGTCGATGTTAAACTCAGATCTTACATTCGATGTTGTTGGTTGTGTTAAAAACAATTGTCTCTGCTTGGAATTTAGTTGTTTGTTGGCCTGATGTTTACTAGTTGTAATGTGTTGTTGCACCAGGAACTTTTGTGTAGATGATACTGCACACTGACACAAATTACAAAATAATATTTTATTGTCAGTTGATAAACCATCTTCTTTAAATTCTGAAATGTAACTTGTTAGTTTTGATTTTAAATTGACTGAATGACGTACTTTTGGCATATTTACCGTCTTTCCATTTGATTGATTTACATTTTAATGAACCTATGTGAATGATGGATGGCATTTAACTTGTTGAAAATGCACAAGACTGTCAAGTCTGTTAAAAATTTTAAATTAAATTAATACAGTTTTGAACATTTCCACTGATAGTCATTGTCCAGTAATTTTCAAATAACTCTGATGTTAAAGAGTTACTGAACATTTTTAAACTTTCAATTGTTGTCCTGCAAAATGTATTTTTAAACATTAATTCTTGGACTCTTTGTTTTGTTTATTTTATTTTGTTAATATGGATTTGTTTTTCCGAAAAAAAATATATGGAAATTAACGAAAATTCCACAAACTCAAAATATTCCCAAATCTGGAAAATAAAATTTCCCTTTCTTACACATTGTGAAACATAAAGATAATCAAAATATAAATTATATTAGCTTTATAAGTAAATATTATTTACATATAAATCCTTCAATCCTAGTAATAATTATAAATTGAAACTTACCACTGCAATTTCACCTAAATTGCACTGTTAATTATTGTTTTCAAATATTTGCAAAAAATAAGTAAAATCTACAACTCCACTAAAGTTACTGCATTCGATTAAGGAAGCCGTGAAAAAATCAACAAGATTCCAGATGCCGATGTTATTACTGCAATATGTTATATAAATAATATTGTTAAAATATTAAAATGAAAAATAAATCATTACATAACCTTACCGTTTGTTTTAAGTTCGCATTTATAAATTGGGGGGGGGGGAGGAAGACAGACATATATCACGGCCTGCTGGAGAATAGTAAACACAGAAAACATTTTAAAGCAACAATGTTGAAGATAGATATTTTTGTTTTGCAAATTTGCCGTCATTGAAAAGAAACCAAGATGGAGATTTCATTGCAACTAATTAGAAATTCCTCTTTGAGGTATGTAATAAACGATCTTCGCACAAAATAATGTACGATACACGAGCGGTATGTTTTCTTTCAATTCTCGGAAATTAAAAAAAGCTCAACTACGTTTCGCTTTTTCAAACCTTTCCTCGAACATGAAAACTTCAACATACCGCTCTTGTAACGCATATTACTATTGTGTAATTAAGTGACCATTGCCACCGGGTGTTTGCCAACTTGCAGTGTAGATAAATACATACATACTTATGAGATTTCAACCTGTGTTCAAATAGTTAACTAAACAACTATAATAATAATAATAATAATAATAATAATAATAATAATAATAATAATGACAATAATTAAAGTCTAATTAATTAATTAATAAAGAAAGTCTATTTTATTAGTAAAGAATTTTTTGTATAACCAAGCAAAAATAATACGTTTTAGTTAAAGTAGAAAGTTATGAAATTTAGTGATAGGCTGTAAAATATAATTAAACTCAAGAGGTTTAAAAAAGAAAAGTACTTTACATTAGATATAAGTAGAGTAACAATTATGTTAAATTAGTTGTTTACACATTGAGATTTTTTGCTACTTAATGCTGTGTATTACAGGAAATATTGGGGTGCTACAAAAAGTATTTGCGAGTTCGTATTATATCCATTAAGCTGATGAACGAAAGCACGTAGTCTATATCTTCCAAGTCTCCCAGGAAACGCAGAGTTGGCAATTACCAGTCTGGGGAAATGTCTGCCCTCCCTTGTGTTGTGATTTTTCAGAGTTTAAGTCCCATTCATACAAAGCATCGTGTTTAAAACGTTACAAGAGCTTACTAGTATTTAAAGATTAAGACTACATTTAACGGTCGTGTTCGGAAGGGACTTAGAACGGTGACTCATACCAGAAATCGCTAATTCTTTTTCACACGAATATATGATTCTGAAACATATCACTGCTACAGATCAATTTATAAAATTAAGTCCTCTTCGCTGATGAACCGATAGCGTTATAAATGGAATTTCTGGTGGAAGAAGAACATTTCAGTAAGTAATTGCGAGATTTTAAGAGTTTGATTTTTATTTCTATTTTACCGTTTACGATATAAATGATTTTGTGGGGATCTACCATATTCGTATTTTTGTACCTCTCCCTTTCTTTTTGCGTACTAAAGGGAAAGACAAAATCCTTCTGCATCTAGACTTCAAGTTTTATTTAATCCATTATGCATACATTGGGTTCGTTTACCGAATGTTTTATAGTTTAAATAAATTCTATAATAGTTAAGAGAAAAGCTGTGCTGGTGTTGATTAAACTCTCTCTTTACTGCAGAAAATAACATACGGTACATTGCTTTGTGCAGCGTCTAGAAAGGGAAGATGCATTATAGCACAAGATTGAACACCGTGTTTCGAAATCCTGCTAAAACTTTCGTACTATTATTATTATTAGTATTATTTTTATTATTATTATTATTATTGTTGTTGTTGTTGTTGTTGTTGTTGTTATCTGTGTCTCAGTGAAACGTACAGCAGAGTTCGTATAGGTCAGTTTCTATTAGATGCGTTTCCAATTCACTGTGGGCTAAAGCAAGGAGATGCACTATCACCTTTACTTTTTAACTTTGCTCTAGACTATGCCATTAGGAAAGTCCAGGAAAACAGAGAGGGTTTGGAATTGAACAAGTTACATCAGCTGCTTGTCTATGCGGATGATGTGAATATGTTAGGAGAAAATCCACAAACGATTAGGGAAAACACGGAAATTTTACTGGAAGCAAGTAAAGAGATAGGTTTGGAAGTAAATCCCGAAAAGACAAAGTATATGATTATGTCTCGTGACCAGAATATTGTACGAAATGGAAACATGAAAATTGGAAATTTATCTTTTGAAGAGGTGGAGAAGTTCAAATATCTTGGAACAACAGTAACAAATATAAATGATACTCGGGAGGAAATTAAACACAGAATAAATATGGGAAATGCCTGTTATTATTAGGTTCAGAAGCTTTTACCAGTCTGTTGTCAAAAAATCTGAAAGTTAGAATTTATAAAACAGTTATATTACCGGTTGTTCTTTAAGGTTGTGAAACTTGGACTCTCAATTTGAGACAGGAACATAGGTTAAGGGTGTTTGAGAATAAGGTGCTTAGGAAAATATTTGGAGCTAAGAGGGATGAAGTTACAGGAGAATGGAGAAAGTTACATAACACAGAACTGCACGCATTGTATTCTTTACCTGACATAATTAGGAACATTAAATCCAGACGTTTGAGATGGGCAAGGCATGTAGCACGTATGGACGAGTCTAGAAATGCATATAGAGTGTTAGTTGGGAGGCCGGAGGGAAAAATACCTTTGGGGAGGCCGAGACATAGATGGGAAGGTAATATAAAATGGGTCTGAGGGAGGTAGGACAAGATGATAGAGACTGACTTAATCTTGCTCAGGATAGGGACCAATGGCGGGCTTATGTGAGGGCGGCAATGAAGCTCCGGGTTCCTTAAAATTCAGTAAGTATTGTTATTATTATTATTATTATTATTATTATAGTAGTAGTAGTAGTAGTAGTAGTAATAGTAAATAATGACACAATAACTTGTTACTCAACTGTCCAAAGACTGGTTTGGACGGATGTTGATGACCTAAAAAGCTACTGAAAATGATCATTAAAATGGTCTTAAACTAATGAAAAATTGATATAAAATTAAAATAAAATGAAATTTAAATATTATTCACCGCACTCGCACCACAACTAAAAATTAGTCGCCTGCTTTCAATAATTGCTCTGTAAATCTCAGAGAGGAGGTAAGTTCCTGGAATTTGGCTAAGATAAAAGAAAAGAACATGCGACAAAATGAAGGTTTTAAGGGAAAACTATAGATTTCAATGAGGGTTTACAATGTGTTTCATTCAGAGGCGGTCCATATCAATGCCTTCATTCTCCGTCTTCTCCTTCCGCGCTTCACTTTTGCTACCAGATCTTCCAGATAAAATTGAATGACAAAACAAATTGATATTCTTGCAATCTTTGTGTTAAAAATACTGTGTACTACAGTAAAATATCCCATCCGAACCATGAAAATCCTGTCCAGCTGTCATTGGTGGCTAAATCTGTTTTCGGCTTCCTTTTCAACATGTTCTAATGTTACTTCAAAGGAAACGACGAAAATCTAACTGAGACAAATGACCAACAGGCTTAAAATAGATACAGTAATGAAATTAATTACAACGTAATTACTTGTGCAAAAACACTCAAACGGGATAAAAAAAAAGGATCTAAGACATACCTCAATAATCTATGTGGCCTCCCTTGTTCCTAATAACAGCTCTGAGACGATTTGGCATGGATTCCACTAATTTCCCACAAATATTCTTCATTTCTTCATCGCGAAACCATACACCAATGAGGAGAAATCATCTTCTTCTTTGTAGAACAATCCATTTTTGCATTCTTCTTTTGCAAATTGACCACAAGTTCTCAATGGGGTTGATGTCGGGTGGGTTGCCTGGCCAAGTACCTGAATATTCTTCTTGTTGAAAAGAATTCTGTATTTTTCGAGACGTATGACATGGTCTTGTAGGAACACACCTCTGCCATCCGGAAATGATTTTTGCAGCTGGGGTAATACTGGTTTCCAATAAGTGAATTTCATCATTCCCTTGATAGGTATTAATGCTCCAGGCCCTTCATGAAAACAACCCCAAAACATTACTTTAGGGGGTATTTGGGTGCTTGTTGGAGATGAGCTGCTGTTACTTTTTCGGATCCTTTCCGTACGTAAGAAACACGGTGGCCGTGGACCTCAAATGAGATCATCGGAAAAAGTACATTCTTCCAGTCATTCACTGTCCAGTGTTGATGTAATTTTGCCCACATTAAGCGTTTTTGCATATAACACGGGTTAGCACTTGCTTCTTAATAGGCTTAGATCTTCGTCCAGCTTCCAAGCCTACGCCGCAGTGTTATGACAATATTCGCCCCAAGCCATTAACTCGCGGGTTAAGTTGACAGCATTTAGTCTTGCAATTAATTTGTTCCTGACAATTAAAAATCATCTGTCTTCCTTTTCTCACAGTTTCCTTTTTTTCTGATGGATCCCTTCTCCCTGAACCGTTTTGGATCGGACACAAACCGATGTGACATTCTGTCCAATTTGCCTCTGTGTAATAGAAGAATGCGCTGCTAATGTTATAATTTTAGACCGTTTTCGTGGACCATTTGTCTGTACACAGGATTGCAGTTTAAGTCTTCAACACAACTGAAATGCTTTTTCATAAGTACAAAACGACAGGCAAACGACATATTATAGAAAAATGACCAACAATGGCTTGATGTCAATTAAAGTTCAGCTGGATGACAGAAAATGTAAAAATATGTCGTGTTCATTAATTTGCACGCTACTGTAAGCCCAAATTTCCCTTACAAGATCACGTGTTTGCGTTCTTTTTAAACTTTCTCCTCCCATTTGTCCCTTCGTTCATTTGTTAAGTTAGCGCACACTGGATCTTAACAAAGTTTCGTGTCTTGCACTTTCTCTCAAATGGTCCTTCAGAATAGACGAACTGTATATACGTAAAAAAGAGGGAGGGGGTAAGTGAAGAAAGGGAGGAAGAATGGGAAACATTTGAAGGACAGAAAGGAGGAAAGGTCTTAAGAACAATAGGAATACAAAGAACTGAAGAAAGAAGAAATAAAATAGGGGATATGTGTTAGAGTGCAGTAATTCATTTGGTACTAGAGGATACCTTAAATTTTTGTCAGTTTTTTTCCTTTCACTGTTCCATCATAGTAAATGTATTCACTCATTTGAAAGCATAAATAAGCATATGTAATGAATGCCCAGTGGTACCAATTTACATACGAATGTTAGAGTGAAGAGTGCAATAGATTAAAAATTGAACAAGTATATGAATGCTGAACACAAGTGTTCAGCGGCTTTGTTTTGTCCGGTGGGTACGTATACTTGATTTAATTCGCAGTATTTTATTTTCTCTATCATTTCAACATCTGATTAATTCTAATGTGTCACTGAATAATGAATTATTAAAAGCCTTTTTATGTTTGATTATGCATGTACACCTTTGCATTTTATACATTACATGACATAGAGTGCTACTACTTTAGCAAGGCAAAATATTGGCCAGGTAGAAATGTCGAGTGGGGTCAGTATAATTGTTGTGTTTTGTAATCTGAATTCCACTTATGTGTGCACAACTCCAACTCATTGTACTTTCAATACCTTACCAATTATTGTTCAGACACCAACCAGTAATATGAAAACTTTAATTAAATAAAATATGTACTTACTTACTTGAAATAATTAAAATAATTATAGTATCAAACCATATTTAAATCAAATGAAATAAACTGAAATAAAACAGGGAATTCATAGACCCTGATAGTTGTGTGAATCCTTTATTTGTTGTAGTGTTTTGTTTGCATTTTAGGGATGCTATGGCTTTTATTGTTTAATATTTTTATTACATTTGACTTTTGATGTTTAATATTATTATTGCGTTGTTTATTAGAAAAGGCTCTTCGCTTATTGACTTGCAATTTGATGAGAAAACATTTCACATAATGCAGCACACGTACACATTGGCATGTGCAGCATCTAGCGGATACTTCTTGAACCTTGTGTTACGCGAAAAATGTATCTCATCAATAACTTCCTCGAGAGAAGACGTGTTCACATAAAAAACAACGTAGAAGCATTGTCATGATTAGGGATGAGAATAATCTATTCTAAAAACATGGCAAATATTTGTCTAAATATTATCTTAAAGATTAAATTGATTAATGTAATATGCAAAATTACAGCTGAATAGATGGTATTACTGTTCATAATTAATTTTCATTTATGTACTTCATGAACGTGGCAATGGAAAGACGGCAACGCTGTAGACAGGGTACTCTGGTGTTCAAAGATACCTGACCACTACTAATCGATAGTGATCGATAATTTGTTCATGTAAGTGTGGCTTCTGTAGTAATTATTATTATGAATAGATGGTGAAGATAATACTGTATATCACATATTATAAAATTCAAAATTTCGTCTCCCTCTAATGATTGTAAAGACGCTAGATTTAGTTGGAACTCGCTGATACTATCAATTATGAGGTTAATTTATACTAAATCTACATCAACATTTTCCCAAATACTTTCTTACCTATTCCAATACACGTCATCTGTTGAGAACTAGCGGAACTATTTCAAAGTTTGTAAATTTTTTATGTCTTTGGTTTTGACTTTCACGTTCAGAAAATTGAAGGTCAGGTATCTTTGAACGTCAGTGTACCTCGTTTAGAAATACATCCACATAACTGTAAGTTAGCAAAGTCAAGGAGAGTATGCTGTTGTTTATAATCTGCAAGATTACGTACTACATGTTCCGTTTAATTTTTTCGAAGAACTCAAAATACTCAACTGATTGTTATTAATCGTGTCAAAAATATTGATTGAAAAAAATCCTCCAATTATCTGATGTGAAACGCGCGTGAGATAAAGTAATACATTTCCTTGCATCTTGTTAGTTCTTTGATAGTTCAGGAAACTGGAATTGTAAAAGTATATAATTTTGATAAAAAAATTGAACTGTTCCGAAACAAGCAAAAATTACATTGACTATTTCCATTTTCGGCCAATGAAGTGTAATGAAATTTTGAATTCCAACCAATCACAGTCGTACATCGTGATAATTTCTGCAGCTCGATTTATCACTATCAATTTATCGCATTGTCGTTCTTTTGTTTAGTCAGTGTCCCCAACTGTTTCCACGTAAATCGATGAGCATGAATCGATTGTACTAAATGAAGTGCGAAATCCTACTTCCACATCTACATCTTCATCTTCTAATTCCATATCCATTGTATCTAAAGAAAATAACACTCCTTCATAACAATTGTTTATTTAATTGATGTATTAATGAGGTTATTTACAATTATACCACAGTCTAGCGTATACAGTCACGAAGCTCAATACGTAGTAAATATGCATCCATAGATAGTTGCTAACCACTAGGATCGCTGCTATCGCCTCATTATAGACAATGCGAAATAGTACCTGCACAGTCTATTGTTTCTAGTACTCTCATAAACTCAAGCTTCGCGACTGTATATACAAGACTGTGATGATTAAATTAAATTATGATTTCAGAAAAACAATGAAAACGTGTTTCTGTTATAATAACAAGAGAAAAACGCAGTATGTGTAATTAACATTTTCAAACCTGTATTTCGCTTTTCTCAATTGGCATTACTGAATAACATTCAATTTCTTTATTGTAGTAATCGTTATTCATCTATTTCGACTTCACAATGTCTGAATAGGTTAATTATTCATAAATATACAATTATTAACATTTTGTGAGCGAATTTTAGGGATATATTGTTTACATTTTTATTTTATTCACGAAATAGTCCTAATAAATGTCACTCGAGGTCTGAGATTTCCCAAATAAATCCACGAACGAAGCGAGTGGATTTATCGGCTAATCTCAGACCTGTTGTGACATTACTATAGAAAAATTGTCTTCACACCGACTTTTGATATACGTATCGAGATGCTGGAATTCTACAGTCAAACACTCTCTATACAGGGTGGAAGTAAGAGTTAAAGAATAATTAGAATAATAGCACGTGCCAAATCTTGGGAATCGTGTAGGACTATTTAAAAAACTATAAATAATGTCCATGATTTATCAATATATTTGTTTTATTAGTAAACTTCCTCGTATGTAATCGTGAAACGTTTCTAATTCAACAGTTCATAGTATAAATGCTCGCCATAAAAATGGCTTTCATACTCCATCGGCAAGTCTGCCGGGCTATCAAAAAGGGGTGCGTTATATGGCATTAAAAATTTTTAATAGTCTCCCTATGGATATAAAAAATCAAATTGGAAATATAAGATTATGTAGGGCCAAATTTAAAAAGTAGGCCTACTTAATTTCTCACGCCTTCTGTTCTGTAGTTGAATTTATGACAATCAAGAACACTGCATCAATATTTCTGAATATTTCTGTCTTGTTTTAAGTATCGATAATAAGCCCTTGTGTTTTACTAGTGTATTGTAAAACTCTTCTATATAAATTTCGACTAGACTATAATTAAGACTTTGTAATACTATTAAGGATTTTTTGACATGTTCCATATTCTAGTTGTGAAGCGATTTACAAATACTATGGAAGGTAAAACTCAAGCCAACAACGAAATGAAATAAACATTATTTATTACCAAATGACAACCGAATTAAATAAAGTATAAATTCTAATTAAACGTAAAACAAAATTAACATCCAATTAATTACAAAATCCGATCAGAATTTTAATCCATATTAAATATAGGATATGAGATGAAATGAAATAAAATCAGTTAAATGGAAGATAACATCAAATGATAATGTCGTTTCGCCTAGATGGGATTTTGAACCTTGACTCGTATTGCGTTTTCCATTCACACTTCGTGAAACCATATTGACGGATTAAAATAAAATATGAGTAACAGCTGCATTTAACATGCGAACTGTGTGTAGTGTTGAGCAATTCCGTCGGTTGTGTGCGTGTCCTCGTTTAATTACGTAGAACGCACGGCAATATACATGAAACCATATGTGAAGCACATTTGCATTATTTAATTTATAACTGGATAAGTCTGGATTTAGCATGTGTTTATACAGTTACAACTATTTTCTTTTGGAAATGACACTAACGTTGTCAACCATCTATATAGCAATATTATTATGGAAAAAAAAGATTTTTGTTAAACACATCAACCAGAAGATAAACTAAAACATGGCTATGGAGATTATTCCGGTTTGCAGGCTAAACCCAGGTCGCCTGGATGGAAGGCCAGCGCGCTAGCACTGTAGCCATAGACGCGGCAGAAATTTAAAAAGTAATGTGCCAATGAACTGGAGATGGTGCTATCCGGTATCCTCCTTCTGAATAGGGTCCACATTAGTCGATTAAATTGGATGAATTTTTGAATGGATGCATGCTGAATGGGTGATTTTGGAGATTGATAGATATTTTAAAGGTTGGTGGGTAGGTTAGTGGGTATACAAATTAAGCTTTCAGAAATAACTCCCTGTAAAGTTAATTTGAATAATTTCGAGGGAAAAATTGTTCCGTGGCCGGGTATCGAACCCGGGACCTTTGGTTAAACGTACCAACGCTCTCCCACTGAGCTACCCGGGAACTCTACCCGACACCGATCCAATTTTTCCCTCTATATCCACAGACCTCAAAGTGGGCTGACAACCGTCAAGCAACCAACATTTGAGTGCACACTAACTCTGTGTCAGCCCACTTTGAGGTCTGTGGATATAGAAGGAAAAATTGGATCGGTGTCGGGTAGAGTTCCCGGGTAGCTCAGTGGGAGAGCGTTGGTACGTTTAACCAAAGGTCCCGGGTTCGATACCCGGCCCTGAACAATTTTTCCCTCGAAATTATTCTAGGTTAGTGGGTGTTTGGATGATTGAAAGATGGATGAATTTTGGGCGAGTGAGACATGGAAGGATGTTTGTATAATAATAATAATAATAATAATAATAATAATAATAATAACAATAATAATTTCTTTATTTATACTGGCAGAGTTAAGGCCATAGGGCCTTCTCTTACACTCTACCAGGTCACAAAGTATACAAGCAGTTAAAATTTAACAAAAAGTTAAAGAACAGAATACTAACATATTACAAAAAAATAATAACTTAATAATAATAATAGCATAATAAAATCGACACTAAACAACATGAAAATAATACCATAATAGAAAAAAAAGAAAGTAAAATACATTGGAATATAGTGAAAGCAGTTCATTTAGTACAAATGGTTAATATGGAAAAAAATTAAGGAAGAGTATATCAAAATGGAAATGTAATAAAATAATAATAAAAAGAAAAGAAATACGGAAATTAAATAAAATTTACGATAAAAAGGCTATAATAATAAATTCATCGGCTGATAAAGAGAACAAAAAGGGAAAGGAAGGAAAAAGAAATATATAACATATATTTTTACAAAACTATGGCAGAGAAAGGACTTATAACTGAAAGGAATCTAATTCAAAAGTGCAATCTTAATTTATTTTTGAAACTAGACAATGTCCGACAGTCTCTGACATGTTGTGGTAGAGAGTTCCAGAGAAGAGCTGCAGAGACGGTGAAAGATGAAGAGTAGAAGGATGTTCTGTGTTTAGGAATGGAGAGTGTGTTATGGTGATGTGAGCGAATATCTATTTCGTGATATGAGGACAAATGTTGAAAACGAGAAGCTAGGTAGCTAGGGTTAGAGGTTTGAAGAATATTGAAGAGTAAAGTGAGAGAGTGAATAGTTCTTCGCTCTTTGAGACGGACCCAGGACAGCATATTTAGTGTATGAATGAACGAATGGATTTTTTTGTGTGGATGAGATAAAAGGATGTTTATGTGAATGAGATCGATGGATCTTTGTGTGGATGGGAGATGGATGGATGGACGGACGGACATTTAATGTGGACACTCTTAAATTTAAATTTAAATCGTTAACTGCCTCCCATTGGAGGTAGCCCAGAAAGACTCAGTATACTCTCCTACATAAATTTTGCAATATTAAATGTTTACATAAATTTGTTGACAGAAAATTAAAATATATGAATTGTACAGGGTGATTCACGAAGATTTACCGTCACTCACGGAGCTTATTTCCGAAGACATTCTGAGCAAAAAAATGTCATAAACATTTGTCCTAATCTCAATATTTTCAGTGTTACAGTAATTTGAAGTTGTTAGTAAAATACCTTTTTTCTTTAGTTTTAAAGGTAAACAAATATTACAAATACTGTAAAGAATGAACTGTTCAGAAGTATCGTTTCTTTAATTGACTAGTGTTCGGAAGCAAAAATGTGTGTTGTTAATTGCTTTATACAGATTTTTTTTTTTAATTTTTAACTAAAATTACATTATTCTTACGCACTTACCACAAAAATTGTTACAAATCATACGACTTTTTCATAATATAATTTTTGTACCACATCATTATAAAACAGTCAATAAAGAAATAACATGAGATTTGTAATGATGGGTAGTTGGATATGGTCTATGAAGAAAGAGGTTGCTATGGCAACAGTGATGTATTAAATATTATAGCATGGCAAATCGTTTCATAATGTTAACTATATTGTACAAGTTATGCCGTCATAATAGAAGTCATGACGTTTTAGTTAACACAGTAAAATTTGTGACAGCCATACTTTAGATGTTGATAAGTGATAACCAGACTTTCTTATTTGAAAAGTGCTAACCAGACTTTCTTATTTGAAAAGTGCTAACCAAACTTTCTTATTTGAAAAGTGCTAACTAAACTTTCTTGTTTGATAAGTGCTAACCAAACTTTCTTGTTTGATAAGTGCTAACCAAACTTTCTTGTTTGATAAGTACTAACCAAACTTTCTTGTTTGATAAGTGCTAACCATAGTTTCTTGTTTGATAAGTGCTAACCAAACTTTCTTGTTTGATAAGTGCTAACCAAACTTTCTTGTTTGATAAGTGCTAACCAAACTTTCTTGTTTGATAAGTGCTAACCAAACTTTCTTATTTGAAAAGTGCTAACCAAACTTTCTTGTTTGATAAGTGCTAACCAAACTTTCTTGTTCGATAAGTGCTAACCAAACTTTCTTGTTTGATAAGTGCTAACCAAACTTTCTTATTTGACAAGTCCTAACCAAACTTTCTTGTTTGATAAGTGCTAACCAAACTTTCTTATTTTAAAAGTGCTAACCAAACGTTTTTATTTGAAAAGTGCTAACCAAACTTTCTTGTTTGATAAGTGCTAACCAAACTTTCTTGTTTGATAAGTGCTAACCAAACTTTCTTGTTCGATAAGTGCTAACCAAACTTTCTTATTTGAAAAGTGCTAACCAAACTTTCTTGTTTGATAAGTGCTAACCAAACTTTCTTATTTGATAAGTGCTAACCAAACTTTCTTGTTTGATAAAATAGTAACCAAACTTTGTTTGATAAGTGTTAACCAAACTTGCGTATTTAATACGTTGTAAAAAAAACTTTTGTGGTTTGTAAGCGATAGACAAACTTTCGTGGTTTATAAGTGATAGCCAAGTTTTTGTGATTGTTAAGTGTTGGTTGCACTTGCGTGTTTGATAAGTGGTAACCAAACTGTCGTGTTTATGTGGGAGCCAAGTCTTCCTAATATTTTGCCACTTGTAACAATTCCATTAGGTCTACTTTGTTTGACTGAAAATAAAGGCAGATCCAACCCTCGAAACATTCTTTTCTACAATTCACTAGCAATGGAAGATGTTAAAGCTACATATTTTTATTTTGTTAAGATTGTTATTTGTATTCTTTTACAGTTTTGGTTTTTCGAATAGACGAACACGACGCGGTTTAAAGACGACAATGTGGAAACAAAGAATTTCGTAGGTCTCTTAGGAGCTGTAGATAGAATCGCATGATTTGTGGAATATGATCGCATCTGCAGTAATGTGGTCAGAGCATTCTGAACCGTTATCTTAAGTTCATCGCAGGATTCTATTGGAATTTAAGCTGTGTATGAAAAGCGTAGGCGTGTTGCGCACCATCGGCTGTGAAGTGTAGTCTGCTTGATAATGTTCACGGAGATTTAATAAGTTTTAAATCCTATGGCGGCACTGTTTTCCAGTCCATGCATGCTTTGGTAATCCGGCCGCACTTGATGCCTTGCTTGCTACTGGAGGCGAGGCTTTGTAACACGTAACTACAGAGGAGGTTTTCAATGTATACCGCGGCACCGGCGTGTGATTATATTAGCCAATATCCGTGTAGCTGAGTTATATACGGCAGTATTCAGGAGTGTACAAAACACTGTAGGCCTACTGGCTAGTATTAGACTATATTGTGCGTATATTAACAACACTAAAGAGACGGCTTTTCATTACGGAGGCTTGAGTTCGAACTCGTAAACAAATTAAATTTGTTACACAATAATTATCACAGCCCATCATTTCTCAGGTGTGGCTATTTCTTATGTCATTTTTATATTTTGTTACTTCTCTCTCTTCCTCTCTATCTTCATCTTCCCTTTTCTTCCTGTCATATAACTTTTTTGTCCCCTACTAATTTCTTGTTTTCTCAATCTGTTTAATTGCATTTTCCTCTCCTTCACTTCTCCATTTATCCTATTACATCTCCTTGTCTCGTCTTCTCTCTCACTTCCTGTTTACTTCTCTTCTCTTCTCTTCTCTTCTCTTCTCTTCTCTTCTCTTCTCTTCTCTTCTCTTCTCTTCTCTTCTCTTCTCTTCTCTTCTCTCCTCTCCTCTCCTCTCCCTCTCCTCTCCTCTCCTCTCTCCTCTCCTCTCCTCTCCTCTCCTCTCCTCTCCTCTCCTCTCCTCTCCTCTCCTCTCCTCTCCTCTCCTCTCCTCTCCTCTCCTCTCCTCTCCAGTTTCAGCATCTCATTTCTTAATTTGGGTGATGTTTTAATTGCTTATATCTTCTCTTCTCTTCTCTTCTCTTCTCTTCTCTTCTCTTCTCTTCTCTTCTCTTCTCTTCTCTTCTCTTCTCTTCTCTTCTCTTCTCTTCTCTTCTCTCCTCTCCTCTCCTCTCCTCTCCTCTCCTCTCCAGTTTCCTCTCATCTCTTAATTTTGATGTTTTAATTGCTTATCTTCTCTTCTCTTCTCTTCTCTTCTCTTCTCTTCTCTTCTGTGATGTTTTAATCTCTTCTCTTCTCTTCTCTCTCTCCTCTCCTCTCCTCTCCTCTCCTCTCCTCTCCTCTCCCTCTCCTCTCCTCTCCTCTCCTCTCCTCTCCTCTCCTCTCCTCTCCTCTCCTCTCCTCTCCTCTCCTCTCCTCTCCTCTCCAGTTTCAGCATCTCATTTCTTAATTTAGGTGATGTTTTAATTGCTTATATTTAATAATATTTCACATGAATAGTTTGTAGGTTGTCTAATCACGGATATTGCTCTCCTATTACCGATAGTAACCTGTCTCTTAACTCTTCTCTGCTCGGTTCGGTCGACTCTTTCCGCGTTCGGGTTTCTGTCAATCTATTCAGTCAATGCATTTAAAAGTCTAATAAAATATCATTTCTTAATTTGAGATGTTAACTTTAATAATATGAACTCAATTTTAACGTTATGAAATTTAATGTTGTTTTCTAGGCTACGTTATTTGATCTACACTTAAGATAAGACTTGACACTTGCATTGACCAAAAATGACGAATTTTCTCATTTTTAAAATTTGATGTCACTTTTTACTCTAATTCTTTTTTTTTTATTGGGTTATTTATATCTCCCTACGACGCTGTATCAACATCTCAGGTCATTTCAGCATCTGAATTCTTAATTTAGGTGATAATTTGGTGAAATGATTTAACCGAAATTTACCCAGCATTTGCTCGTTTGGGTTGAGGGAAAACCCGGAAAAAACCTCAACCAGGTTACTTGCCCCGACCGATTCGAACCCGGGTCACCTCGTTTCGCGGCCAGACGTCTGCTGACTGTTCGGTCGACAGATGTGGACTTTAAGTTAGTGTTTGTTTCATTTAAATCTGATTCAATAGTTTTCAAAATTGTATACATCTGAAATCTGATTAGTAGATATAATATGTAACTGTCAGCGATATATGCAATGGAAGGGGAAAGGAAATGACTACCCTACCCTATTATCTCCTGGCTTAGTTGCCTCACGAATGATGCCTTATTTGTGTCACTTATGAGGTTCAGACCTGTTTTCGGACAGTAGTTGACTAAACAACAGTGTTTCTAATTATAAATCAGCGGGCCTGGTTTCGATTCCTGCAGAGAAGAGATCATCTCTCTCTCTCTCTCTCTCTCTCTCTCTCTCTCACACACACACACACACACACACACACACAAAACACACACACATATGGAATGGGTGTGTACCTCTCGTCCTTTGTACAGTGTTGTCTCAAGGTTTGGCCTTCAGCCATGTTGACTAAAAGAATGCAATCTCTCACTATTTGAGAATATAATAGAAAAAGTTGTACCTTCTGCGGACCTCTGAAAAAATACCTAAGAAACAGACTGGTGAAGTGCTTTGTGTGGAGTGTGGTATTCTATGGAGCAAAAACATAAACATTACGGAGAAGTGAAGAGAAGCTAATAGAACAGCTTGAAATGTGGATATGGAGAAGGATTGAGCGTGTGAAATGGACAGACAGAATAAGAAATGAAGCTGTGTTGGAAAGAGTGGGTGAAGAAAAAATATTGTGAACCTGATCAGGAAGGAAAAAATGAATTGATTGGGTCACTGGCTGAGAAGAAACTGTCTACTGAAGAATGCACTGGAAGAAAGAGTAATTGGGAGAAGAGTTCCGGAGAAGAAATCTAATGATAGGCGACAATAGGTGGATCATATGCGGAGACTAAGATTGGAGAATGCTGGGTTTGCAGTGAAAGACCTGCCATTCGGCAGAACATTATGTATGTACAGAATAATGTTGGTTTTTAACCTTCATACACGTCAGAACGGATGGAGCCAAAAGACTCAGTCGATAGAGGCTCGTGATATTTTATGTATTATAATCATATAACTGTTGGAGCTCAACGTACAGTACAAAAATAGCCTACGAAGTACAGTGCATTATGCACTGACATTTACATCGCTTGTAATTTTTTCAGCGAGTCAAATCTACAATGATAAATATGTTTATTTTTAATCACATGGCTTTCAATTAATATGTGGGAATTTTGTAGCGCCATCGCATGCTTGGTGCACCTGTCCCTGTCTGTTAATTGGCAAGGGAGGTTCAGCAGCAGTGTTTTCGTAATTTAAAAATGTTATTTTCAGGATAGTAAACTAATATTTGGTCGTCGATATAAATTGTGATCCAATGAAAACGAATTAAGCTCTTTTAAAATATGTAAGTGCGCTTCTTGCACAATTTCGAGTTTCTGCTTCATAATTTGAAATTGTAGTAAGAATCCAGATACAGTACAGTATATGATATTGACACTGACAATAGAGTATTAGTAGAATTTTCCATTACTCTTTTTCCCCTTGGCAGATAATTTTCTTCTATTCACTCTCTCCCTTGCCGTTTCGATTTATAAGGTAGTGATGGTTCGGGGCTAGGTAATGTGAGTCCCAAGTAGTTGTTTGCTTACTTCTTTTGCGAACCTCTGGAAAAATAACTAAGGACAAGACTATTGAAATGCTTTGTATGGAGTGTGGCATTATATGGGGAGTTAAGGCAGAAACACAAAAGGATATTACGACTTACAAAGAAGTGAAGAGAAGCGAATAGAAAATACTATGCTTTTGAAATGTGGATATGGAGAAGAGAAAGTGAAGAGAGAGAAGAGGAGAGAAATGGACAGATTGAATAAGAAGTGAAACTGTATTGGAAATAGTGGGTGAAGAAAGAATGATGCTGAAAATGATCAGAAAGAGGAAAAGGAATTGTTTGGGTCACTGGCTGAGAAGAAACCGCCTACTGAAGGATGCGCTGGAAGGAATGGTGAACGGGAGAAGAGTTCGGGGCAGAAGAAGATATTAGATGAAGACATTAAGATATATGGAAGAGAAAAGAGGAAGACAGAAAATGGGAAAATTTTGAGAATGCTGGGTTTGCACGGAAAGAACTTCTTTGGGTCAGAAAATTAAGAATGAACTAATGAATAACAATTGTTTAATACTATGAAATTTAAAATGAATATAGACTCCCCAAAAGTTGTCATAAAGCAAAATCCAATCTCCTGCGTTGCAGAGTGAATTAACAGACACCGACTCCAAATAAATTACTTATCTAGTTATTGAGATAGGTAGTTTCATAATTTCTTTGAAAAGATCTGTTATATTAAAAGAACATGTTAGGAAAAGTTTAAAAGATTTCTTATTCTAAATATTGGTCATTGTCAATAGAAACAGAAAGTATATGATTATGTCTCGAGGTCAGAATATTGAACGAAATGGAAATATAAAAATTGGAAATTTATCTTTTGAAGTGGTGGAAAAATTCAAGTATCTTGGAGCAACAGTAAGAAATATAAATGACACGTGGGAGGAGATTAAACCCAGAATAAAAATGAGAAATGTCTGTTATTATTCGGTTGAGATGATTTTGTCATCCAGTCTGCTCTCAAAAAACTGAAAGTTAGAACTTATAAAATATTTATGTTACCGGTTGTTCTGTATGGTTATGAAACTTGGACTCTCACTTTGAGAGAGGAACAGAGGTTAAGGGCGTTTGAGAATAAGGTTCTTAGGAAAATATCTGGGGCTAAGAGGGATGAAGTTACAGGAAAATGGAGAAAGTTACACAACGCAGAACTGCACGCATTGTATTCTTCACCTGACATAATTAAAAACATTAAATCCAGATGTTTGAGAAGGGCAGGGCATGTAGCACGTATGGACGAATCTACACCTTTTTCAGTTGTATTTCAGAAAATATCATTTGTATTTCAGAAATTATCAAATGTATTTCAGATTAGTCAATTCAATTTCAGATAGTATCAATTGTATTTCAGATTTGTCAATTGTATTTCAGATGGTATCAAATGTATTTCAGATTTTTCAATTGTATTTGAGATGGTATCAAATGTATTGAAAAAATTAGGTGCCAACCGTAAGTAACTCATTTAAGATTACATAGTCACTTTTATTTCATAAAATAACAAATGTATGCCTACTTGAGTTTTAACATATATTTTGAAAAATGGAAAATGAATTTAAAAAATCCTCAACTTTATCGCATTTTAGCGTCCGACAGGCATATTCACCACAGCTAAGCTGCAGCTTGATGAATTGTACAGCACGAGCACAATCACCACCAACAATATTTTTTGTGTTGCTTCATTAATTTTACTCTCTACAGTAGGTAAATTAGCCTACAACACCAGAGCCATGACGTCAGGAATTCCAGGATGGTTTTTTACGTACATCTTCACTTTACACCAAATGATCTCGATTGGATTTAACATTGGAGAATAAGGAAATATAATTGAACCAATAACTTCTGAAATACAATTGATAGTTTCTGAAATACAGTTGAGAATTCTGAAATACAATTGATACTATCTGAAATACAATTGATACTATCTGAAATACAATTGATACTATCTGAAATTAAATTGACAAATCTGAAATATAATTGATGTTTTCTGAAATACAATTGATACTATCTGAAATACAAATGACATCTGAAATACAATTGATATTTTCTGAAATACAACTGGAAAAGGTGTAGAAATGCATATAGAGTGTTAAAGTCGCGACGCTGTTATTCCCGGCGTGACTCCTCCTCTTTGCTTACGTCTTAGGAAGTGAAGGCTCTATAAAGTCTAGGTAGGTAGTATCGTTCGTCATTTTTGTTATTTCGTTGCCGAGCTACCAGACGAGGAATCTATTTGCCACACCGTTAAACATTATCACGTCGTAGTTCCTATGATAATAAATCAAACGCACTGTAATTCAGCAAATAATTGAGCGACAAATAACGTCCTCGTGTGCTTTCTGCGAACGCCAACGAAAGAGCCAAAATGGCGGGCTATTATATTAAGTATTTATCGAGCCTTAGGAAATGTATAACGTCATCATCAGCGAATCACAAGACGCACACGTTTAAATGTAGTCGACTTGCAACGTGATTGGCTGCCGGAAATTAGAGCGACGGGACTATAGTTGGGAGGCCGCAGGGAAAAAATACGTTTGAGAAGGCCGAGACGTAGATGAGAGGATAATATTAAAATTTATTTGAGGGCGATGGGATATGATTGTAGAGACTGGATTAATCTTGCTGAAGATAGGGACCGATGGCGGGCTTATGTGAGGGCAGCAATGAACCTCCGGGTTCCTTAAAAGCTGTAAGTAAGAAAGTCAATAGAAACAGTAGAACATTTTTATTTCCGTGTCGAACTATTAACGCCTACGGTACATAGTTTCTTCATGCGTTAAATCGAATATAACAATTTTTAAATAGGCCTATACTATCTTGAAAAATGGGGGCGTAGGGCGTCAGTCCATTGACTCCTGTGATGCATTCATAGGGATCCTAAAATTCTCTGCCACTTGTTTGTACTGTCCTTGCAATCTCATAAAACCTTGTCTGTAGAGTGTGTCTGATGCTGGAGTTCGCATCGCCTTGTTTACCCCTGGTTATGAAGTGCTTTCGGTAGTAGGTCTGCCAGTTAAGTTAGGGGTATGTGTACATACATCGTAACGTTACCTGACTACGAACATCATACACTGGAGAGAGTACTGACTGAAGTTCACTAGCTCCCTCTCTCGGCTCGTTGCTATTCATAGTTTATCCGAGATGATGCGATTTGGCGCCAGGTCGTGCGTTCTCTCTCAACCCCGAGCAACAAGTGTGTGCGAGTAACACAGCGTCGGTACAGCCGCGCGGATAAAACTGCACCCCTTTCCAGCCATGCTAATTACGGAACGTAATCTGAAATGTGCATTGGAAAGAGGTGAATGTTGATTGCAATACAGCTGTTCGCATTCTCACATCATGATCTGAACATTCCGTTTAGTGAATCAGTAAAGAATCTCGGTATTTATATGGATAAAAGTTTAAATTGGAACATTCAAGTTGCAGAAACCTGCAAAAAAGTATTCTCGTTAATCCACTCGTTTAGGCGATTGAAGAATTTTCTACCCTTTTCCATGAAGAAAATGTTAGTGCAAACACTCGTGATGCCCCACTTCGATTACTGTGATATTCTGCTTACTGACCTAAGCGTTACTTCGGCGCAGAGACTACAACGTGTTCATAATATGTGCGTCCGTTTCGTCTGCAATATTCGCCGGGCTGACCACGTAACACCATCCCTCGAAATGTTGTCCTGGCTCGTCTAGAAGATCGTAGGAAAATCCACTGTCTTTCCCTTTTCTTTCACATATTGCATTTCTCCACTCCTGTCTATCTTGCGTCTCGTTTTCAAAATTTATCCACCCATCATAACCTAGACACACGATCACAACACTCCTCAATATTATCCATTCCCTCCCACCGAACATCCTCATATTCATCTTCTTTTACTGTGGCTGTTCCTCGGCTTTGTAATTCCCTACCGAGTAATGTCAGGGACTGTCAGACATCAAACCAATTTAAGAATAGGCTAACGAAATAGTTTTCTAACAATTCTTGTTATTTTATAACAATAATAGCTGTTTCAGGTTTTCAATGTTTAATGGTTATATATATATCACAGATTAATATCTAAATTATTTCATTATTATTATTATTATTATTATTATTATTATTATTATTATTATTATTATTTCTTACCTATGTTTATTATTGTCACACTAATATTACTTATCCAACTTTCATTATTTACTTTCATGTTGTTTTATGATCTAGATATTAATGTAATAACTATGTAAGCAATTGTATTCAATTAGAATTAGAGTCTGGCTGGGCGGAAGAGAAGGCCTACTGGCCTTAGCTCTGCCAGATTAAATAAACAAATAAAATTAAAAAAAAAACATCGTATACATTCATAGTGTTCTGCCCAAGGGCAGGTCTTTCACCGCAAACACAGTATTTCCCACTCTTTCGTGTTTTCTACCTTCGTCTTAGTCTCCGCATATGATCCATCAATTATCTTAATGTTGTCTGTCATCTGATATCTTCTTCTGCCACGAACTTTTCTTCCGTTCACCATTCCTTCCAGTGCATCTCTTCAGTGACCCAGCCAATGATCATGAAATTAGAAATAGTGAACAAATTAATATCCCATACTGTAGATTACATAAAACTAGTACAAATTTTTCTGTCATGCGGATGAAATTATATAATAAGATTCCTAGTCAATATTATAAGTTACCAACCAATAGTTTCAGAACTAGATTTTATAATTGTCTTTTAATTAATCCTTTCTACTCTGTAGATGAGTTTCTTAACATAAATTCATACGAAATTGTTTTTTAATAAGTAAAGATATTTACATTTAGTTACAAATATTACATTAAGAGTGAAGTGTTCTCATTAATTTTAGAGTTTCAAAATGTTTTGTTTTCAATTATATGTGTATTTCAAATGTATGTTTTTTGTGACGAAGCCTATCACTGTATGTTTAATGGCTTAATAAATTGAATTGAATTGAATCAATTCTTTTTTCTCTTCACGATCAGTTTCAACATTATTATCTTTTATCCACTCTTTCTAGCACAGCTTCGTTTCTTATTCTATCTGTCCATTTTACATTCTCCATTCGTCTCCATATCCACATTTCAAATGTTTCTAGTCGTTTTCCTTCACTTCATTGTAATGTCCATGTTTTGCCCCATGCAATGCCGAATCCACAAAAAGCATATACAGAGTAAAATTGAAATAACCTTGGAGATTGAAAGGGACGATAGGGTACACTGAAATGTATTTGTATGTATGTATGTATGTATGTATGTATGTATGTATGTATGTATGTATGTATGTATGTATGTATGTATGTATGTATGTATGTATGTATGTATGTATGTATGTATGTATTTATTTACACTGCAAGTGGGCAAGCACCCGTTGGCAGTGGTATATACAATATTAACAATACACAATAAAATTTACAGTACACAATACAATTTACAACACATATGCAATTTTATACACAATGCAATAAGAATACACAATACAATTTAACACAGTAATAATAAAACATAAATAAAATACCTAATTTTACAATACAACCTACATAATTATGTATAGGCCCTACATAAGTTTCAATAGTCTTTCACTTTACTCTCATCTCACTCCCTGTAGTGGCACTATGACGCATTTCACTGACACTTTAGCACACATTTCACTGACACTCTATAACACATTTCACTGACACTATAGGACACATTTCATTGACGCTATAAATTATCACTGATCGGAACTGTTCACTGCACTGTAAAACCATAACTTCACTGACTCACCTCGCTTCACTGATACAACAGTTCAAATAAGTCAAATAATTACACCCTTATGCATACTTATAAACAGAACTACATTTAAACTAAACATTTCTAGTCTAAGGCCCTCTTACACGCTATTTTTAAATAATTTACAATTCAAACCAAGGAAGTAACTCGTCAGGCTAAATAAATACATGTCACCTTAAAAAATTAAATGTGAAAACCTATATTACGGTTTGTGATTAAATGCACGGTTAATTATAAAATTAAGTTGGAAGTTTCAGCAGTCCGGCAACATCGCCGCTAACACACACTTCTCGTGATACAGATGTAAGAGGTCAACGAACTCGGTGTGTCTAGCTAGATGAGCTGTTCTCTGGCGCTGTGTTGCAACCAACTCTCATCCTGAAGTGACTTGAAATTAGAGGTTTTAAAAATTAAATTTACACGAAAACCGTCCACACTATTGAATTACGCCAGAGATAAATATTATAATTTATTAATTTTCCTGTCGATATGGACAAAAGTCACGAGGTTGTTAAACATTTGAGATTTTTTTTCTGAAAAAATTATTAACTTTCCACCGATGATATTATAGTTTTTTGTTACGTACAACATGAGCTATTCAATCTCAAAATCTCCAAGGCAATTTCTCTTCCACTCTGTACAAGTGAATCGGTCATTGTTAAAAGGCATTAAGTAAATTTTGACTACAGCTCATGCATTTTGTCTAGACACTCCCCCACTCTTCCTACAGAGCTGAGCACGAGATCGGATGAGTCTACTTACGAATTATAGGGGAATGAATTACTCTTTGCCTTGAACTCTGTAAACATACGCCTGAACTTCCCTTCTACCCCAACCCCCTCCACAGAAATAAAATACATGAGCTGTACATGGGCATTTTGATGGATTTCATAATTTTGTTTGCATTTAATAGAGGATGAAACGAACCATTTACATATACTATTTTATCAATTTTTCAATTTATATCTAGAACTTACTTGTTTCCCATCATTTTCAATTAAAACATTCATACTTACATGTAACATAATAATAAGGTAAGTTTCCCAACAATTTTTTTCAATCTTAAAACATTTCATACATATTTATAACTAAATTATTTAAAACATGTGCGATTGAATTGTGAATCGAAAGTATTGATTTTTTCTGTCATTGACCTTGGCAGAGAATTCATATAACCTGGAAATTGATTTAGAATTGAAAAACGAGATGACAAATTGAATTTATTTGAATATTATTTACAATTAACGCTAATTATTATAGTAACAGAACATAACCTTCTGCGACAGTATTGTTTCCAGCCTCCGTGACTTTTCGCTAATTGTCTTTCGATTGCATATCCGAGAATAATCGATAGAACGGTACAAAGCTGGCTTGTCATTGGTTGAACACCTGAACTTTAATGAGTAGGTGTGCTTTAATGACATGCATTTGCATTAAAGGACTGCTACCAGGTGTATAATTACTACATTTCGGCATGGTCGAGCATAAAAACATATTCAATCGCAGTTTCTTAAGTTCATCATAGTAAAATTGTCAGTTACTTCAACATTTCTAGATATAAATAAATGTATTAAAAATGCTTATGTTACAGACCAAAAAACTCGACGATCGATTACTACATAAGATCCAAATGTATTGCATAAACGAACACCATTAGACTACATCGTAATAATTGCAGAGCACTATGTGATCTGTTCTTATTTAGACGCAAAGTATAATATTTTATAAATTTTATCAATTTTATCTTTACAATAAGTGGTATTTTAACAAACAATGTAACATGAGTTATATGTACTAATATTGACATCCACAATATTAAATTTCATGCTTTATTTTTCGGCAAAACAAATTACACAATTCAAAATTAAACATTTCTACCAATAAGTTTTCCACTACATAAAACTCAAGATAAAATCAATTAACTTTGTTATGCATGTTACTTTATACAATTTAATGGATTAGGTTTAGATTTCGTCAATTTTCAAATATCTGATGATGCCGTACGAGCGAAAACGTTCATATCTATTTAAGATGTAATAGCAAATAATAAAATTTGCATATATTGATTGAGCATTTAAAATAAATTTATCATATTGAATAGATTTATCTGAAAACCAAAATGAATTGTAAAATCCTTGGGTAATGCTTGAACACAGCATAAATCGAATCCACGCCCGAACGAAACTCCGGAGCAGCTGAGCTACGCTGGTGGCTTCGTCTGTAGACAAAATCGGTTCCGTCTCTAATATGCTAAATGTATAAGGTATGATTCATTAGGAGTTTGTTCCAAACGAACATTCAGTTCATGAAGTTTTGAGAGAGTAGTACAGTAGAGGTGACAAGATCTATTCTGTGACCTTATCATGTGCCTAGACTATATCACCAATTGGTATGGAGGGAGAAGGTACGTTTTAGTCTGATATGAACTTTCGTGTCCGTAGATTCCAGTGGCGGCTGGTTGACTGAACCAAATGAGGCCGGGCCTCAGTCTCTTTGATTAACTGGATTAAAATTTTGTGTATTTGTATAATGTATTAGTTGTTAGAATGAAGCTTATAGCATTGTAGAAGTATTTGAAAACTTTGTGATGTAACTTTAGAACACATTTCACTGACACTATAGGACACATTTCATTGACGCTATAAATTATCACTGATCGGAACTATTCACTGCACTGTAAAACCATAATTTCACTGACTCACCTCGCTTCATTGATACAACAGTTCAAATAAGTCAAATGATTACATCCTTATGCATACTTATAAACAGAACTACATTTAAACTAAACATTTCTAGTCTGAGGCCCTCTTACACGCTATTTTTAAATAATTTACAATTCAAACCAAGGGAGTAACTAGTCACCTTAAAAAATAAATATCACCTTAATTTTAATTTACACTTTATACACAACTTTTTAAGTTATTCTTGAATCTCTTTATAAGGAAGGACAATCCTCAAAGACCGCTGCAGGTAGGTCATTTCAATCATCTATAGTTCTATTTAAAAATGAGAATTTACCTACATCCGTTTTCTGTTTCCTACATTTGATTTTAAAATCATGATCGTTCCTACCATAGTACGTTGACTTCTCTAACCGAGCCGTTATATATAGCTGTAGTAAATTCGTACCAAATTAGTAGATTTCAGTTGAGTGCAGCGAGGAGTATAGATGTCACCCGCGCCTCACCCTGCTCCTGCTCGCTACAGACGATACACAGTTCACATAAACAATGCATAGTATCATTCTGTGGAGTTGTGTACAGTCGTGAATAGTTTGAAGAATATTGCTAATTTATATTAATACAGTCAACTCTGGATATAATGAAGATAATGAACCTAAATCGTTGGTCCGGACCCGAATACATTAAAAAGTACATTAATATATCCGTTTATAGTGAGCCCTCGCTTCCGTTGAGAATAACATTCTAAATTTCTTACTCATTTAGTCAAAGAAATGATTAGTGATTCCTAAACAATGAGCTGTACTGTAAATCCAGGCAAAGCGTGATGACCTTGCCTCACTCCACCGTCGAAGGATTGACATTCTCTTCTCAGGTACTCTACCCTACTGTTATTTCTAATTCTCCACCTCAAAGGGTTGCCTTTTGTTCTCAGAAACATTTCCATTATGACGGATAGCATCGAAACGGAAAATGAAATTCCCTTCTTTTATTAAAAGGGGACGGACATTATGTCCAAAGCATAAATGAAGATAAGATTTCGATGGCTTTCAAACTCCATCAACCCTCTCCCAGTTTCCATTAAGTGACCCGGGAAATTCCAAGGCTGAGTATGCAATCACACTATAACAGCGTTTGTCTTTTTCTAGTGTTCCAACAGTATAAAACTGTCGAAGAGTAAAGTGTTTTCTTTGGAAGATAAGGCGATATTGAACGTGGTCTTTCGCAAGCGGACGTGGGTCGACAGCATAGTTTAAGTAAATAAACTGTGAGTAACAGTATACAACGTAATCCATTCCACAAAAATGAAATATTTTATTTTCTTGTTCACAATTTCATTCATTTCTTTCATTTAAGGTTAGGGGAAGGACACTTCGGATATAGTGAACCTCGGATATAGTGAACGAAATATGCAAGTCCGCAGAGGTTCACTGTATCCAAAGTTGACTGTATTTTAGGTTCTGAGTTATTCTGTTATTATTGTATTATTTACGTAATGTTAATATTATGCATGATTCGAAGAAAGTAAACTCATCTATTATTATTAAACAATTGTGCAAACAGGAGTATGTAACATGTTTATTTTTTCCCTCATTATTCTTCGTTAAATGTTGACATCTCGTGCTGCTATGCATTCGGTTGCTTTACAGTCCAAGTTCAATATCGGAATTACGATACGAACTTCCTTTCTTAATAGTACATTATGCAACGAGCCTATAATGATAGTAATTAAGACGCGAGTATGTTTGTTTATGAAACGAGCGCAAGCGAGTTTCATAATTTTCATACGAGCATCATAATTACCATTATAGGCAAGTTTCATACGACTTTTTATGCTCGACCATATTTCTAACTTGAAATTATTCAGAAGTATTCATTTTATTTGTATCTGACAGAAGATCGGAAGTGACCTTGTTCATAGCTCGTGAATTGTGAGATGTGCGCAGACGCGAAAGTATTGATTTTTTCCGAGGAACAATAATGTCATTGTCCTTGATGTAATGCAGAGAATATATAACCTGGAAATTGATTTAGAATTGAAAAACGAGGTGACAAAATGAATTTGAATATTATTTACAATTAACGCTAATTATTATAGTAACAGAACAACCTTCTGCGACAGTATTGGATTTCCAGCCTCCGTGACGTTTCCCTCGTCTTTCGATTGCATATCCGATAATAATCGAAAACCTGAATTTTAATGACATGCATTAAAGGACTGCTACCAGGTGTATAATTACTACATTTCGGCATGGTCGAGCATAAAAACAATTATGGGCTTAATATTATGTGCCACATACGAGATGCAAAGTAGAAAACAGCCTATCAGAATATCAGACCTGAGGGACGTCGGTGATTCAACTGCACATCCACGATCACGGGGATGACTTGGCATTCCGCTTCTTCAACGTCGCCACTCTTAAAATGGTGGGTCTGTAATTTCCCTGTACTTGTGTAAAGACAAGGTAAGGAAGGCTTTCACAGCCCTCACCTGTGTCTGCGCCTCCCGTGTTGTAAACCGACGCTCTTAGAGCCTTGATTCTGTCGACTGTCACATTACCGCCCGTATACATGGGAACGAGTGCCCCCCTTCTCTTATGCTACTTGCTTTGCTTGACGAACTGTGATGCGATACGTCATGTTCTGTGTTCATTAGCGGAATAATATTCCTCCTGCAGCAACTTGCTCTGCAGACACAATTTGCAAAATCGCATCTCGCAATTAAAGGGAATTATGGGAATCTGGGCAGTCGATCGATGGCTCGATCAAAGAGAAATCCTCAGGATTTATAATATGTAGTAATTCCTAAGATTATTACTGACGTTCTTTCCGTTTCTGATTGGTCTTTTAACTCTCAATTATGGACCAGTCAGAACTGGATTACTACATCGTACAAATTTGAAATTTAGTTCTGCCTGTATCCGACTCATTATTGTTTTAATAAAAATTTCTAGTATTTATCTTTAGAGAAACATTTTAGATTTGATAATTTATGTTCCTGTCTTCTGATTATAATCTATATACAGGGTGTTTAAAAATACGGGTCATAATTTCAGGTATGTATTTCCCACATGTAGACAATCAAAATAGTTCATTACAACATGTGTCCGGAAATGCTTTATTTCCGAAAAATGACCTTCAAACATTGAAATTCACCGGAACCATACCTCATGTTTTAAAGACACTCCACTTATCAGTTTCAAGATATTCACTTCTTGCATGATGGCGCTTGCATATTTCAGTCGTAAAAAACAATGGTACTTGGATCGAAGGTTTCTCAAATCGATGGATAGGATTAGAAAGGCCCAAGGTTGGCATCCACGCTCACCTGATCTGAACCCTCTCGATTTCTACTTGTGGGGCCATTTAAAATCATTGGCTTATTCGTCTCCGGTGCCTGATTTGGAATCCTTCGGAATCGAATTGTGGCATGTTCTGAGGACATACGCAATACTCCTGGAGTTTGGGATCGTGTTAAAGGTCAATGAGACACCATGTAACTGTATTCAAAACAGGAGGTGGAATTTTGAACATCATCTTAATGACAACGACCTTCGGAAAGAAAAATGTTCCGGTGAATTTCAATGTTGTGAAAAATGCCTTAACAAGAAATGAATCATTTCCGGACACATGTTGTAATGAACTGTTTTGAAAAAACTGAGATTTATTTATAACTTCTGCAATGATTGTCTACATGTAGACAATACATACTTCAAATTATACCAACTGTTTTTTCTGACATATATCAATAGATATATATGATAATATATATATGTATATATATATATCATATAACCTCGATCAGAACTGGTAATGGAAATTACGGCACAACGACTGAACGGATTTTAATAAATGACCCCTCATTTTGAAGCTTGGAACTCAAAGTTTTTCAGAAAAATAGTAGTTTTCAGTGAAATGTCAATTTTTCAACATAATTTTCCTATTTTCCAAACTCCATCTGTCGTCAGTTTTGAGAACTAGCTAATTGCGTTTCAGAATAAAACAAAACACACACTACGGTAAACAATATTACACGAAGGCTATGATGTGCAAGAATGCTGACATATTTAGAGCTCAAATTAAATTGGTTATTAAAAATTTAACTTACTAAAAATAACTTACAGGTTCGATTCTGTGGTGTGTAATTTTATGGTTATAGCTGTGTATTGGATATTAAAAACTACAAAACTTGAGGTGGTTTGATGACATCATTACCATTAGAAATGAAATATTATTGTAATTAATGCCATGATGTGACTATTTTTTCATTAATTATACATATTAATGCTATATTGATGATATGAAAGTTCTCTAAACGTTTTGGGGTTATATAAGTAGATGTAAGAATAATCTTAAATTAGATTTTGATTTCTATATTTTACTGAGTGGCTCCTGAATAATATATATTATAGTATAAAAAACCGGACACTGAAAGCTATAAAACTTTACGTAAGATAATTATCTTCTCAAAATCAAATATTTTCTATTGTTATTAATCAATTGTTGATTGTTTTTTTGTATTTAATGTACATCATTTATATGCGAAATCTTCAGTATTTTGCTCGAGAGAGAGTGTCTTTCATTATTATGGAAGCAAATTTTATTCTTCATTGAAAATAAATGTGAAAAATGTTTATTTTTACGTCTAATGAACTTAGTTTGTAGCATTTGTGCACAAGCCACTACTTTTTCTGAGTATTTTATATTTAGAGGAGAGTTGTGGCTCGAGTATAGCCCTTTACGATGATGGACGCAGTGTACGTTACATTGCATCTACCAAGATGGCTAGTAACCCATGATGCCATAAAACGGCATAGAGAACCCTGAATATCATCAGAAACATAACCAGGTTCATTCGTCCAATACCTATCATCTGGTCCAAATGAAAGAAACTATATGGTAATTGATGTTCTTGGATACGCAACCTCCCAGCTACTAATGTCTTGTTCAAACATTTCTTAACATGCATTGATTTTTTGTCTTTTGGCAGCCACTAGTTAGTGGAAGTTGAATAAATGTTATTCTTAATAAATACGTGTACAGCTAAACTTTATGCCCTAGTGTTAGCTTTCTGCTGGAGAAACTGTTTGTTCACGGATAGATTGAAAAGTATAACAGAGTAAATTGGGATTATTGAGTAGTGAGGATATTTAAAAAACTAGCGAATATCCCGTTTTGAATCTGATACTCACATTAATGGAACTACAGAATATTTGGAGTGATCACGTGTTAGGAGAGAATTATTTTTATGTAAAATGTAAAGAATTTTTAATGTTGCATTTCCAAAAATGTTATTTTCGTGGTGGATTTCTATTTTTTGACTTTCATTAGTGTTTTAAGAATTGGTTTTGTTGAAAATGGAAGACTAATTCAGCTAATTAAAATATATAAATGAATGTTTGGCTGATCATGTTGTGCCATTTGGCCATTTCGTGGCTGATGCTTTTCCAATTAATGCATGATGATGCACGGCCGCATATTGCCCATGCGATCGGAATTATCTCCTAGAATATGGGAAATGTTCTTCCATAACAGAGAGGGTTTGACATTGAACCCAATTGAACACGTGTTGTCATGCTGGATGACGGAATATGTTAAGGAAAATCCACAAACGATTAGAAAACAGAAATTTTACAAGAGTTGAGGCGAGCACTTTGCGAAGAAACCCTGAAAACTTATTTCTCAAGACCAGAATATTGCTAACAAAATTGGAAATGCCAAGACGTTGGAGATTTATTCAAAGAGGTGGAATACCCGTTACAAAAGAGTTTTTAATGTTTAAGGGACAATAAAATGAAAAAAACATTTAGAAAATTAAACGATGAATAATTATAAATGCCTTTTTAATTTTTTGAGAATTTTCTCATCAGACATTTTTTCAAATGTTGTCGTATAAGGTGCTAAATGAAACATTATTTTGTTTAAATGTTGATTTTGTTTCGTTTTTAAATTTGAGAGACAAAATACAAGCAAATATGCAAGTGTCTTAGGAAAATGTCTGTCCTGAGTGTATTTTATATTTACAGAAGTCTTGTTCAACGTTTCTCTCTTGAACTGCACTTTTTGTCTTTTCAGCCACATAATTAGTGGAACAATAAATGTTATTCTTTAAATGGGCAGGGCTAAACTTTATGCTCCTAGCGTTAGCTTTCTGCTGGAGAAAATGTTTGTTCAGGATAGATTGAAAAGACCTGTAACAGGTAAATATGGAGATTATAGATGGGGAGGATACTTAAAATGGATTTTAAGAGTGAATATGTTTTGATATGAAATATACAACATTAATTCAACTACAAAATACTTCGACTTATTTTTATGTCAAATATTTGAAAATAGTTAATGTTTCAAATTTCCTAAATCCCACTTTCGTATAAAAGCTACTTTATTTCTTTTATCCACTTTTTTAATTTTATTTCATTACATTCAAAACAACATTAAATCCCTCTTTTCAACATTTAGGGCCGTATTCAAACATTACATCCGCGGGCTTTCGGTGGATGATCAAAACTAACGTTTTTCGTATTCATAAATCAGTCTTTTTTTATGTGATAGTATGAATCTGTTTAATATATTTTTCAAGTAATTTAGATAAATGTCTTAAATAAAGATATGGACGATAAAATTATTCCGTACTTTTTCATTAGATTTATAAACAGGCAAGACAAGACTTTTCTTCCCCCAATGAAAAAAATTATACCTTGTGACAGACATAGTCTACTGAAAATATTTTTCAAGTGGTTTAGAAATAGAAACAAAATATTGGACGTTAATTATTTACTTTTTTCATTAGATTTATAAACAGGCAAGACAAACTAGTTCTTAACCCCTATGAAAAAAATACTTTGTGACAGACATAGACTGAAAATATCGCAAGTGGTTTATGAAATACAAACAATATTTGTTTTAATGTTTTATCTTGAATATCTTGTTCTAAAAGTACATTATTTTCATATCATTGTTAAGATTATTATTATTATTTCATCTTTAGTGGTAGGAAGCAAATATACTAGTAGAATTTATTTGTGTGGTTTTATTATAATTTTTACAATTAAATTTTGAATATTAACTACTATGTTAAATTATGGACTCATCAAAGACTAACTTTGTATTCTAATCGTTTTCAGAGGATGGATTCGATAGATGGGATGGAAATCGTTCAACGAACCCGTTATTCGAATCTTGGCACCAATCTGTGAGTAGCCTACTATTTCTACATTGTTCCTATATTATACTAATTCTAGTAAACTCAATAGCGTACTTTTTATGTTCGTAATCTTTTATAAAGCGAGAACCTATTTCCAGTCCGGAAGCGTGTGTACCTGTGTGCTGTCTGTGATATCCGAATTGCAGGTATGAAAAAGTGTAATTTCATTTGGTACGAGCGTACTCTCCAACCCCATCCCCCCACGCACAGACAGTGAAGTCATTTAAAAGCAACAGTATCGTGGTTAATTTTGAAAAAAAAAATAATAATTGCATTTCCAGTTTTTTTTTTATTATTTTAAACCTGCAGCGAGTGTATGTGTGTATGTATATATATTCATCCTCCAGGGTATTATACAAGCTCATATATAAAATCTGCGCTACTAACGTGAGTTTCAAAGAGCATAAGTGACAGAAGTTACCTTCTCTCTTGACTGTTTCGGAACAGAAATAATAAAGCCTATAATCTCTTTCCACTGCAGCGTAGTAATGAGGGACGTAAGGAGTTCTGCACTATTACGTGTGTTATGTTTCATAATTTAAACCTTGCGGAACACTTTGCACGTGCTTTCACCGAAGTTACACGTTATTCTTATTTTCACATGCAACTTTAAAAAGTCACGGAAAAATAAAGCATTTTAATGCCGTAGAAGAGGGTAAAGTCGATCAAAATTCTGCAATTTTTTTATGATCTTGAGGTTATGCAATGGAGCGAATTTCCTCAGAAAATAAAATTTTGTCGTCATATCCTTCACTTATGAAGGCACGTTACAAGAAGTGAATTACAGTCTATCAAAGACTGATTATTTTTATAGTTTAAGATCGATTTTAAAATACTGCGGAGTAAAGTCGATCACTGTTTATGTTTTTAAAAAACAAATTAAGTGTATTACATATATTTTGTTTGTTATAAGGGGTGTAAAGTAAAGTAAATCCATGGCACTACAGCTACTTCAATTATAATCTAAAATGCTATTCAACATTTCTTAGGTTTATGTCAGATTTTATTTGAAATCTTCCCCTCCTCATGTCACTTTAGAAACTACGTTGTTCCCATCGTCAGGTACAGACGGGTATACAAAATACGTTCCTTTGGCAGTGCTTTTCTTACGCAAGAAATTCACCATAATTTCGTCTTCCTCTTTCTCAACTATCCCATCAATATAAGCTATACTATGGCACTTTTCTGTTTATAAGTGTTAGTTGGAGGTATTTCGGTGAACAATTTATTCTTCCTACTGGTCCTATCTGTTTCGAGTAGGTCGATGGCATGATCGACTTAACCCTACAAAGGTACAAGTTTTCTTAAAATAATAAGTTTCAATACTAACATTTACGAACTGCAAAACTATTATTTCATGATACAATCTCAACGAAAAGTACTTACGTAAACTTCCTGTCTCCTTTCACTGCTGACTATAATTTAGAATTTGTAAGACTTTGTTTTCGTTTAAGAGAAAAGGTTGAGAATTACAATTTTCACTTCAACGGTGATTACACAGTGTTCCCATTGTTGGAATGCGCAGGCTTTTTGTTGTCCCTCTCGTTTACATTTGTAATGTCAGGCAATGAAGTCAGTATAACAAAATTTTAACAAATAACTGAGAGAATATATAATTTTCAATAAAAATTGCAAATGATGGATTATACACCCACTGATTGATTTTAACCACTTCTATGGTACTCTGATCATGGATTTTTAGAGTGGGGAGAGCAAAAAAAAGATTAAGTTTAGAGTTCCAAGTCTGGTAGAACCACTGTTAAAAAGTAATATAATTTGAAGAAAGTATTAAAATCTACAGTAATATTATGAGTACCTTCTGGGAACCCTGTAACATAAAAGATTTAGATTCAAGAAAAGGGATTTCTTCTCACAACCACTCAAGAATGGCCATAAGGCCCAAATCTGCTCTGGGTTATAATATATTTTTTCTATCGTAACTTTCACGTCGAAATTGAATGCACAACAACCGGCGTAGTTCACAAGCAAACGTTCTGATGGGAGCAGATAAAAAAGTTATATTTTTTCTTCCACTATGTTAATAATGTCAAAAGAAGTGCTTATACAAATTTTGACCACTCGACCGCAATTATGAGGCCGTCCAGAAAGTGATTTTTCCTGGGACCGTTCATAGAAAAAAAAGCACAATTGCATAGAAATATTTATTGAAACAGATAAAGCGATTGTTGCGCTGTTTGTCAACATATCCCCCACTGGAATTGAGACATTTGTCATAACATAGGATCAATTTTTGTGTTGTGGAAGTCAGCCGCCTCAGATCGGAACCAGCGTTTGACTACGTCTGCACCTCTCTCTGTCGATCCCATGATATCAGAAATGTCTCAATTCCGATGGAAAATATGTTGAAAAATAACGCAACAGTTTCTGTGTCTGTTCCAATAAATTTGTCCAATGAAATTGTGTTTTTTTTTCTGTTAACGGCCCCTCGTAAACTTATTTTTTACAGCTCTCGTAATTGCGGTCGATGGCCAAAATTTGTATAAGCACTTCTTTTGACATTATTAACATGGTGGAAGAAAAATATTTAACTTTTTTATCTGCCCCCATCAGAACGTTTGCTTGTTAGTCGGCTGAGATGCTTTCCTGCTGATCCGGAGTTGCACTCGGTAGTGGGTTCGATTCCCCCTTGGACTGATTAGCTGGTTGAGTTTTTCCCGAGGTTTTTCTCAACCGTAAGGCAAATGTCAGGTAATCTATAGCGATTTCTCGACCTCATCTTGCTATCAACAATCTCATCCACTCTAATTAAACCTGGTAGTTGATACAGCGTCGTTAAGTAAACATGTAAAAAATGAATACAGGTAATTCCTAAATTCGTTTTATCACACAGATGATAATAATTTGGCATAATTTTGTTACAAGGTGCAATACGCATTTTGACTGATTCTGATTATGATGCTTATTGCAGACCTTTGTTTATTTCTGAAATAATTTTAACTGTTGTGAATTTGTATATTTTCCATTGTTTGATTAAAATTAAGTCAAATTTAAACATTTATTATCCACATAGTGAGATTCATAATTATGGTACAAGACAGAATTACCACCTTGTGACCCCTAGGGTTAGATTAGCCAAGTCTGAACAATGGTTTACATCAATTGCATTGTCTATGTTTAAGAAACTTGCTTATAGTGCACATATTGTTAATTTTAATAGATTTAGGTCTGTTATTCGTGACTGGCTAATCAAAAATCCTTTTTATGATATAAATGAAGTCCACACCTGTGGAGTAACGGTCAGCGCGTCTGCCCGCGAAACCAGGTGGCCCGGGTTCGAATCCCGGTCGGGGCAAGTTATCTGGTTGAGGTTTTTTCCGGGGTTTTCCCTCAACCCAATACGAGCAAATGCTAGGTAACTTTCGGTGTTGGACCCCGGAAACATTTCACCGGCGTTATCACCTTCATATCATTCAGACGCTAAATAACCTAGATGTTGATACATCATCGTAAAATAACCCAATAAAATAAATAAAAAAATATAAATGAATTTATGGAAACTAGTGTTGATATAGTATTTTAGTTAGTTTGTTTAGCTTGTTTTTCTTTTGACTTTGTGTATGTATCTGTAATACCAGGATTGTTTTTATCAATAAATCAATATTGAGATAGTAAATTTTACGTGGATTCTCTCAGTTAAGTTGAATGCTTCAAGTAAAACCCAGCTTTGTCTCTAGAAGTTATAAAACGTATGAGAAAAATATCGGTGAAATAAAACAGATAAGGTTGTCCGGCGAAAATAGCAATTTATGATATAAGAGAGCAAAAATAGATTTTATCTGCGAGTGAAAAGTTTAGCGCCAAGACAAAGCCGAGGGTGATAATTTCCACAAGCGCAAAAAATATCTTTACTCTCGTGTTATATACAATATTTTTTATGTAATTATTATTTTCAATTGTAGATATTTTCTTTGTAATGTGTTGTTTGTGAAGTTATGAATGAATGGTTGTCATGGAGAGAGTGATTTAATAGTATATTATGCAACGAGCCTATAATGGTAATAATTAAGACGCGAGTATGTATATGTAACGAGCGCAAGCGACCATATTTCTAACTTGAAATTATTCATAAGTATTCATGTTATTCTTATCTGACTGGGGAGCGGAACTGACCTTGTGCAATACCTCGTAAATTGTGAGATGTGCGCAGACGCGAAAGTATTGATTTTTTCCGAAGAACAAATGTCATTGACCTTGATATAATCTAGAGAGTAAAATGAACATTAATCTTGATATAACCTTGAAATTGATATAGACATTCAAAACTAGATGACAAATTGAATTTATTTGAACATTATTTACAATCAACGCTAATTATTATAGTAACAGAACTAGTTGTCTTTCGATTGCATATCCGAGAATAATCGATACTTGCGCTTTCATATTGCTACAATGGTGTTTTCTGATTGGTAGAACACCTGAACTTTAATTAATAGGTGTACTTTAATAAGGTCCATTAAAGGGCTGCTACCAGGTGTATAATTACTACATTTCGGCATGGTCGTGCATAAACATTTTTAATTCATTGCTGTGAATAAAATCATTGTTTAGGTTGCTAAGGACGGTGAAACGAGGATCAGTTTAGAAATCAAGCATGGATATGATTTTAAACTACAAGGCGATCATTTAAACCACGAATTTATGAGTTGGGAATATTCCGAAATTGCAAGATTAATATCTGCGTTAAAATTTCAAATCTCAGGCGAAAAGTTAGTCTAATGTCCAGAGCGTCAGTTTTCCACTCTGGTAACCAGGGTTTCTAATCCCGGCTGGACCAAGTGAAATTTTTATGAATAAAGATGGTTTTTGGCGCAAGGTTTTTTGCGTGATACCTCCTTTTCTCTTATCAGCATGCCACCATTGCTTCATTATCACCATCATGTGGTGCTACATAATTCTTCTTCCATGGTACAGAAAGAGGAAGCTTACGGCATTACGGAAATACAGTTTCAGCTCGTCGTTCTTGGGTGAATGTGCAAATGACTTAAAATTTTAAATTAATATTGTTAGGGGCATATTTCTTTAAGTCGCCCTCGGTAGCGTACTTGGTACAGCGCTCACTTTCTATGCTCGAAGTTGCAGATTCGATCCTGGCCGAGGTCGATGGCATTTAAGTGTATTTAAATGCGACAGGCCCATGTCCAGTAGATTTACTGGCATGTAAAAGAACTCCTGCGGGACAAAATTCCGGCACACCGGCGACGCTGATATAACCTCTGCAGTTGCGAGCGTCGTTAAATAAACCATAATTATTTTATTTATTATTTCTTTAATAAATTAGCATTAATGGACTTCCATTTCCCTTAGAGTTGCTTTTTCTACATCTGTTGTAATGAACTGTATTGTATTTTCAATTTTACAACGGAGTATTTGTTCATATGTACGTTTTTCCACTCCCACTGTCGTACGTATGCTGTTATTGGCTTGTTTTTAGGGAAGTAAATATATAGGTTTATATAATACATATATATTTATTTCTAAATTTGAGAATACAAATGTAATATAGGCTGATTGATTTATAGACACAGGCTACAAATTTATTTAATCAAAATGAAAACATTAGCACGCTTTTAATTTTCTTATTGTAGATTATATATTATATATTAGATAGAGAGATATATCTATATATAAAGAAATAGGTTTGAATGTAAATCCCGAAAAGACAAAGTATATGATTATATCTCGTCACCAAAACATAGTACGAAATGAAAATGTAAAAATTGGAAATTTATCCTTTGAAAATGTGGAAAAGTTCAAATATCTTGGAGCAACAGTAACAAATATAAATGATACTCGGGAGGAAATTAAACACAGAATAAATATGGGAAATACCTGTTATTATTCGGTTGAGAAGCTTTTGTCATCCACTCTGGTCTAAAAAAAGCTAAAAGTTAAAATTTATGAAACAGTTAGGTCTATATTACCGGTTGTTTTGTATTGTTGTGAAACTTGGACTCTCACTTTGAGAGAGGAACAGAGATTAAGGGTGTTTGAGAATAAGCTTCTTAGGAAAATATTTGGGGCTAAGAGGGATGAAGTTACAGGAGAATGGAGAAAGTTACACAACACAGAACTGCACGCATTGTCTTCTTCACCTGACATAATTAGGAACATTAAATGCAGACGTTTGAGATGGGCAGGGCATGTAGCACGTATGGGCGAATCCAGAAATGCATATAGAGTGTTAGTTGGGAGGCCGAAGGAAAAAAGACCTTTAGAGTGGCCGAGACGTAGATGGGAAGATACTATTAAAATGGATTTGAGGGAGGTGGGATATGATGATAGAGAATGGATTAATCTTGCTCAGGATAGGGACCAATGGCGGGCTTATGTGAGGGCGGCAATGAACCTCCGGGTTCCTTAAAAGCCAGTTAGTAAGTAAGTAATAATAAGCAAAATCATTTCTGAAATTTGGGTGAGATTTGTGGAGTGATAAAAATTTATTTAAAATGTCACAATTTCAACTTAATATTCATAATTGAAGGAAAATAATGTAATGAAATAGTCACAGATAAGATCTAATATGTGGTATATAACATATTTTATTTTAAGGGCAGAAATGTAACTTCATTTATTATTAAGTGTATTGTGACAGCGACGTGAGATTCGAACTCACGACCAGCGTCCCGCAAGAAAGCAGATCGCACAGGCTCCACGGAACATTGAGTGACGTCGCGCGGTGGAGAGAAGAGAGAGGGTGTATTACGTCAACGCGACGAGTTTGCGCGCGCTTCTGGTGCTGGTAGAGAGGAGAGGGCTCTGGATTTCTCTGGAGTGCCATCTCTAGAGACGCGTGGAACTTTCGAGGCTACGTCGCTGTGGTTATAAATTACGGTCGCGAAGGAACGACAGCAGTTTTTCAGTTGATTAGTCAGCCAGTCAGTGAGTAAGCCAGAGCAAGCAAGCCAGACTTGTGTGCCGGAGTTCGACTCGAGTGTGCGTCCGCATCTGCGTCAGCATCCGAAGGCCTGAGTTCGAGTGCAGTGGACCGCAGTTGGAGGGACCTGAGTTCGAGTGCAGTGGACCGCAGTTGGAGGGACCCGAGTTCGAGTACAGTGAACTGTCTCTGAAGGTCTGTGGTTCGAGATACTGTGAACTCGAGTGACTGAGATAGAAGAACTGTGAACTGAGAACTGGTAGTTCTGATTTGTAAATAGTGCTTTGCAAATATTAGTTAAGATTAACAGTTCATTGTTGTGCGTACTAGTCCAAGTAAATTGTCATTGTCGTTGGTGGAGTGCTATAACGAATACTGTGTTGAGTGAAAATCCAATTGTTGACGAGAGCGTTTAAGGCGAATTGTAGAAAGGAATTATTGTTGTGACGAATAAATTACATTGTTGTTACTAATAAAATTCACAATATTATAAAAGAAGTTCGTGTGATAAAGTGAAGCATTTCATACCCAAAGTCAAGGCTGTACAACCATACTTGCAGGGAACATGAAAAGGACTGTACTGTATGACCATCGTGCATGCACGAAATTCCAATCGATACCAAAAACGAAGCGAAATCCCTGTGGAAAATATTTTTATGTTTTTCTTAAAACGATGACGGTAATTTCAGCTGGAAGCGCTAAAATATTTAAAATGAATGACAGACATGACGACATCGTGTTTCTGTCAACAAAACCATTCAATCGAACTGAAATCCAATGATGCATCTGAGCGCTGTGAGAAATATCGCAGGACACAAGCCATTAGGTCAATATGCCAGTATTGCAATCCACATATCACTCGCGCAAAAAAAAGTACTGAAAAATCCATCGCCAATGGCGAGCAGACAAACACCGGTGTTGTGCGGTGATACCTCATTTGTTGCCGGTATATCAGGTCTCTCCGCCCCGCTCATCAGATTAGTCCAAAATCCTGTTATTTCCCAGCAGGCTATGATCACAATGTTGACGCAGACCCTTTGTCTTCGCGCATGTGTCGACGATGTACTGCTCACTGCAGATTTATGATGGACCTCAACTACACTTGGGTTCCACCTCACATTTTATTACTAGACATGCGGAAAAATGTATTTGTGCTCTTGATTATTAACCCGGTTTCAGAACTTACTATAAACGCCATGGTATTACAGGTTTTTCTGTATACCGTGTATTTCAAACTACAGTAGGCTACATAGGGAATTAACATTGCCATAAGACATCGTATGTATAAAATATTGAAGGTGGAATTTTATGTAGCTGGCCATGTGTAATAAATTAGTAGGCCTTGTAGAAAAGAACATTATCTACTGATTAGTAGCCTACATAGGGAATTAACATTGCCATAAGGCATCGTATGTATAAAAAAATGAAAGTGGAATTTTATGTAGCTGGCCATGTGTAATAAATTAGTAGGCCTTGTAGAAAAGAAGAATATCTACTGATTAGTAGCCTACATAGGGAATTAACATTGCCATAAGACATCGTATGTATAAAATAAGGTGAAATTTTATGTAGCTGGCCATGTGTAATAAATTAGTAGGCCTTGTAGAAAAGAAGACTATCTACTGATTAGTAGCATACATAGGGAATTAACATTCCATAAGACATCGTATGTATAAAAAAAAAGTGGAATTTTATGTAGCTGGCCAAAGTAGGCCTTGTAGAAAAGAAGACTATCTACTGATTAGTAGCCTACATAGGGAATTAACATTGCCATAAGACAGCGTATGTATAAAATAAGGTGGAATTTATGTAGTAGCTGTGTAATAAATTAGTAGGCCTTGTAGAAATAAATTAGTAGCCTAGGCCTTTCCATAAGAAATGTATAAAAAAATGAAAGTGGAATTTTATCTGGCTGATTTAGTAGGCCTTGTAGAAAAGAAGACTATCTACTGATTAGTAGCCTACATAGGGAATTAACATTGCCATAAGACATCGTATGTATAAAAAATGAAAGTGGAATTTTATGTAGCTGGCCATGTGTAATAAATTAGTAGGCCTTGTAGAAAACAAGAATCTACTGATTAGTAAGGTGACATCGTAATTGAAAGTGGAATTTTATGTAGCTGGCCATGTGTAATAAATTAGTAGGCCTTGTAGAAAAGAAGACTATCTACTGATTAGTAGCCTACATAGGGAATTAACATTGCCATAAGACATCGTATGTATAAAAATGAAAGTGGAATTTTATGTAGCTGGCCAAATAAATTAGTAGGCCTTGTAGAAAAGAAGACTATCTACTGATTAGTAGCTACATAGGGAATTAACATTGCCATAAGACATCGTATGTATAAAAATGAAAGTGGAATTTTTATGTAGGCCTTGTAATAAATTAGTAAAAAAGAAGACTATCTACTGATTAGTAGCCTACATAGGGAATTAACATTGCCATAAGACATCGTATGTATAAAAAAATGAAAGTGGAATTTTATGTAGCTGGCCATTTGTAATAAATTAGTAGGCCTTGTAGAAAACAAGACTATATACTGATTAGTAGCCTATAGGGAATTAACATTACCATAAGACATCGTATGTATAAAAATGAAAGTGGAATTTTATGTAGCTGGCCATGTGTAATAAATTAGTAGGTCTTGTAGAAAAGAAGACTATCTACTGATTAGTAGCCTACATAGGGAATTAACATTGCCATAAGATATCGTATGTATAAAATATTGAAGGTGGAATTTTATGTAGCTGGCCATGTGTAATAAATTAGTAGGCCTTGTAGAAAAGAAGACTTATCTACTGATTATTGCCAACTAAAATTCTGTTTGATGGCATTAATCTCGAAACAACGGATTATTGAATCAACTATACCATGCTAGTTTGAAATTAATGTAGGCCGTGGAAAAAAATTCCTTTACTTCATCTATCATTATTTGTTAACAGATCACTCGAATGAAAACAAGCTCTAAAAGCTTTAACAAACCAAACGTAACCTTGGTGATATTAAACGTTTCCTACCGAATTTAGTATTTAGAGGATTGTTACATATTAGCATTACTTTTGACGAGTTCTTTCTTATGTTGGCGACATTGATTATATACAATTGTGTGCAAAAACGACATAACCGCAGTAGTGGGAATTGATCTAAAGAATACCCGAAAAAAAAAAATATTTTTGGTATCTAAAATTGGTCACAAGACGATTAGTTATGCATGAAAGTATTTATATTTACATTTTTATGTGTATGATTATAAGCACCACATGTTATTTGTTTTCATAATTAGTAGCACAATATATTATCAAGATTTTCTCCAAATTTTCAACAGTTAGGCTATGTCTTTTGTCTGTTAAATTCATTTTGAAGGCTGAAAATGACCTTTCCACTGATTCGAATAACTGTAGGTATAACCTAACCTCCTTTAATAATAAAAACATTTTATAACTCCAAAGAAGAAAAGGGGCGGCCGGATAGCTCAGTTGGTAGAGCAGCTGGCTACGGACTGGAAGGTCCGGGGTTCGACAGGTGACAGGATTTTTTCTCGTTGCCAAACTTTCAGAACAGCCCCGAGGTTCACTCAGCCTCCTATAAAATTGAGTACCAGGTCTTTCCTGGGGGTAAAAGGCGGTCAGAGCGTGGTGCCGACCACACCACCTCATTCTAGTGCCGAGGTCATGGAAAGCATGGGGCTCTACCTCCATGCCCCCCCAAGTGCCTTCATGGCATGTTACGGGGATACCTTTACCATTACCTTTTAAAGAAGAAAAGGTCTACGATTTTACATTTCTTAAAAATAGACTGTCTTCGATTAGTTGTGCTACCTAATCGCCCTGTAGAAAGGAAAATACTGGCTGCATGGAGAAATTAAAGTTCAGAAGTTGGAGAAATGGATGCAGTTCTCTTGCGTGAATCGCAACACACTGTTGTGCATGAATCACTTGACGCTATGAATGTAGTGTGCTTTGCTTCTAAAAGTTATAGCCCTCGGTTATGTTTTATAAAAGTGTATGTTACCATTGCTAATAGCTACAGGCTACATTTAAATTAATTTTTAATTAGTGTATATGACTTTTATGTATCACATCATCTTTGAAATTTACATTTATATTAAAATTTGCACAGGTGCTAACGTATACGTACATGGAGATTATATGCAAGTTTTTGTTCAAGTCGTGCTTTGATTTATTGTTGAAAAGTATAGTTTTTAAACCAAACACTAAAAATGATCTTTTCAACAACAATAGCAGCCACCGGCGTAGTGTAGCTCAGGCGGTAGACGCGGACGCTTACTGTTTGGAGCTGTGCTCGGGCTGATTTCCTGATTGTTTTTTCCGACTTAAAGTTGGCGGATATCAGGTAAACCTATGGGGAACCCCCGTCCTCACTTTGTCAAAAAAAGTCTGAATTTCACGAGTTTCTTCGGCGATAAATATTTATTTATTTATTTATTTTGTTTTGTTTTATTTTATTTTATTTTATTTTATTTTATTGAATTTTATTTAATTTAATTTTATTTTATTTTATTTTATTTTAATTTTAATTTTAATTTTAATTTTAATTTTAATTTTAATTTAATTTTATTTTATTTTATTTTATTTTATTTTATTTCATTTCATTTCATTTCATTTCATTTCATTTATTTTATTTATTTCATTTCATTTCATTTTATTTATTTTATTTATTCATTTATTTATTTATTTTATTCATTTTATTTATTTATTTTATTCATTTTATTTATTTATTTTATTCATTTTATTTATTTATTTTATTCACTTTATTCATTTATTTTATTCACTTTATTCATTTATTTTATTCATTTTATTCATTTATTTTATTCATTTTATTCATTTATTTTATTCATTTTATTCATTTATTTTATTTATTTTATTCATTTATTTTATTTATTTTATTCATTTATTTTATTCATTTATTTTATTTATTTTATTCATTTATTTTATTTATTTTATTCATTTATTTTATTTATTTTATTCATTTATTTTATTTATTTTATTCATTTATTTTATTTATTTTATTCATTTATTTTATTTTTTTCATTTATTTTATTTATTTTATTCATTTATTTATTTATTTTATTTATTTATTTATTTATTTATTTATTTATTCATTCATTCATTCATTTACTGTACAACAGGCAGAGGCCAATTAAAGTTCAGCACAATACAAGACAGTACAAAAAACAAGAATACAAAAAAGACAAAATATTAAAATGAATATAAAATACAATGATTATAACTGATAACGAGAATAATTACATAAATACAATACTAACAAAAGACATAAATTAAAATTACAAAATGACATACAGTACCAGTAAAGTAAGTACTGTACATTGAATGCATCTGCAGACCGGAGAGAAAGATTTGAATTTATAGTGTAAAAAAATGTTCGAACTCTTAATCATTTTATGCTCGACAATGCCGAAATGTAGTAATTATACACCTGGTAGCAGCCCTTTAATGGACCTCATTAAAGTACACCTATTCATTAAAGTTCAGGTGTTCCACCAATCAGAAAACACCATTGTAGCAATATGAAAGCGCAAGTATCGATTATTCTCGGATATGCAATCGAAAGAGAACTAGCGAAACGTCACGGAGGCTGGAAATCCAATATTGTCGCAGAAGGTTATGTTCTGTTACTATAATAATTAGCGTTAATTGTAAATAATATTCAAATAAATTCAATTTGTCATCTCGTTTTTCAATGTCTAATTCAATTTCAACGTTATATCAAGATTAATGTTTATTTTACTCTCTAGATTATATCAAGGTCAATGACATTTGTTTCTCGGAAGAAATCAATACTTTCGCGTCTGCGCACATCTCACAATTTACGAGATTGCACAAGGTCACTTCCGCTTCCCAGTCAGATAAGAATAACATGAATACTTATGAATAATTTCAAGTTAGAAATATGGTCGAGCATAAAAAGTCGTATGAAACTTGCCTATAATGGTAATTAAGATGCTCGTATGAAAATTATGAAACTCGCTTGCGCTCGTTTCATAAACATACTCGCGTCTTAATTACTACCATTATAGGCTCGTTGCATAATGTACTAATGTAGAATTAGAAGGCTGATATTACTTAAGAAAGTTTCACAATGAATGTCACCCTTAATGACTTTACAAAAAGTAAATAATCAAAATCTTGACGTCTGGCATATGGACTACAACAATTAAAATATTTGCAGTTACTCTCATAATCATAAACACAGGAATTGGGTAAAAATCGAAAAGTACATAAAAAATAAATTGTATTTGAATATTTTCCAATTTAAGTACAACGCATTTTTGAGCTGTAGTCGTAATGACACTCGTCATTTTGAAACAGGGTTTGTAATCCGTGATTCTGCTATTCGGCAAGCTTTGTTTTAGGTCTAAAATTATTCATAAACATGTGTTTCTAGATGACTCGTTTTCATCACCCGAAGGAGTGTCGGGACATATACGAGGTATGGTTGAAAATGTTGACCTGCACCAGTGAACAAAAATATATTCCCAGCGCAGTGAAACACAATGTGTGTGTTCGGACTTTTGTATTCTTCGACGCGCTTTCTGTGCCATATAACAGGAAATTGTATATACAAGTACTGCTCTGTTATTTGTGTGGACTTCACATACGAGGTGCCGCACAGGCCTATTGCTATTTATCCTGTTAAAGATATGAAGAGATTACTCTTCTTTCTTCTTTACTCCAACTTATTTTCTTACTCCTTTTGCTAATCCACTTTCTATTTCCAACCGTTGTAGACTTCGTCTTCAACTTTCCTTCTTTATCTTTTCTTTTTTGTCTTCTATTTTCTTCTCATCGTTATTGTCATCTACTTCGTTATTGTTGTCATAGTAACGCAGTTGTCACATCCTTGTCATGTACAGTTGAAGAGCCAAGACCTGTCCTGTCACCTTATCATAAATATGCCGTGCCTATAATATTACCACTGGGTATGGAAGAAGAAGATAGGCTTTCGTCCGTGTCAGTAGATTCATGTAATATTAACCGTCATGGAACAAACAGTCTTTCTGATAGCTTACAACAACAACAACAACAACAGTAATAATAATAGTAATAATAATAATAATACTTACTTAATGGCTTTTAAGGAACCCGGAAGTTGACTGCCGCCCTCACATAAGCACGCCATTGGTCCCTATTCTGAGCAAGATTAATCCAGTCCCTATCATCATATCCCACCTCCCTCAAATCCAATTTAATATTATCTTCCCATCTACGTCTCGACCTCCCCAAAGGTCTTTTTCCCTCCAGCCTCCCAACTAACACTCTATATGCATTTCTAGATTCGTCCATACGTGCTACATGCCATGCCCATCTCAAACGTCTGGATTTAATGTTCCTAATTATGTAAGGTGAAGAATACAATGCGTTCAGTTCTGCGTTGTGTAACTTTCTCCATTCTCCTGTAACTTCATCCCTCTTAGCCCCAAATATTTTCCTAAGCACCTTATTCTCAAACACCCTTAATCTATCTTCCTCTTTCAAAGTGAGAGTCCAAGTTTCATAACCATAAATAACAACCGGTAATATAACTGTTTTATAAATTCTAAATTTCAGATTTTTTGATAGCAGACTGGATGATAAAAGCTTGTCAACCGAATAATAACAGGCATTTCCCATATTTATTCTGTCTTTAATTTCCTCCCTGTATCATTTATATTTGTTACTGTTGCTTCCAGGTATTTGAATTTTTCCACCTCTTCAAAAGATAAATTTCCAATTTTTATATTTCCATTTCGTACAATATTCTCGTCACGAGACATTATTTTCCCTAATCGTTTGTGGATTTTCTCCTAACATATTCACGTCATCCGTATAGACAAGCAGCTGATGTAACCCGTTCAATTCCAAACCCTCTCTGTTATCCTGAACTTTCCTAATGGCATACTCTAGAGCAAAGTTAAAAAGTAAAGGTGATAGTCTTTTCGATATTTTGTTTTAGTGAACACATGAAGAGAATCCAGTGATGAAACTGATGAAATTATGGATTTTCCGTTTTAGATGTACATTAAACATATTTTATTAATCATATTTTTGGGAATTATTAAATTATTATTATTATTATTATTATTATTATTATTATTATTATTATTATTGGTGGTGGTTTCATAATATTAATGATTCATATTTTCGTAACATTTATATATTTTTATAGTATCCACTAAGTATAAATAGACAAAGCAGCCCAGTGGGCTAAGGTGCTATGATAATCGATCCTGAGTTGCGCTCGAGCGCGGGTAACGATTAGGCATTGTACGGAACGATTATCTGAAACAAAATTTTTTACTAAGGTTTTCCAAACCGTAAGGCGAATGTCAGGTAATCTTTGACGAATCCCTTGACCTTATCTCGCCAAATACTATTTCGCTATCATCAATCCCATCGGTAGTAGTTGATACAATGTCGTTAAATAACCAAGTAAAAACTATAAAATAAAATTTAAATTCACATAGGCTCACGGAACCCCGGAACATACTTCGAGAAATGCTGCTCTATGGTAATTCAGCAGTTGTCCAGACTGAACGAAGAGTGGTCTAGTGTATACATACATTTTAGAAAATCGCCATCAGAGATAATAGCGATAGTGGTAACCACGATTACAGTACCCAGTATTATAAACAGTAAAACCCTGTACTGGCATAGGATAATGTTTTCAGAACATGTAATATGCTGCCGTGCCGCCACGCTGCAAGCACGTGCCGGTCCGAGCAGACCTTGGTTATAAGCACTAGGGAACTCTCGGTTCAGGACGTGAGACACGGGCAGTACTTAATTTTGCAAATATTTAAAAACAATCATTAACAATGCAATTTCGGTGAAATTGCAGTGGTAAGTTTCAATTTATAATTATTACTATTTTGAACGTCTCTAAAAATAATACGTTAAAAGCCTAAAGCAGTAAAATCAATATGTCACATTAAGCGGTAAGAAGAGGGAAATTGTTATGTGTGTTAGGTTGGGAATACTGAATGTGGAATTTTAGACTTTCCGCGGATTGGTTTTGTGCGGAAACCAAGCAAATACGCACGATCTCGCACAAAAAATCTTAAGTTGGATTTGGAGCTTATCGCCATTTCTTGTTTTTTGGTTTGAAGAAAGAACTCTAAGCGTTTTACTAAAAATTATGATACTTCATGTGCATCATTTCTACATGAACTGAAACACTGAACATAAACAAATGCGTCATACATTTCTAGAGAAATAGCTGTACACACAGGAGACATGCCAAAAACCACTTTTTATAAGGGTCAGGGATTCCGAAAACGTGCATTTCCATGAAAATTTTCAAATTGATTTTTTGCAGCATCAAAATACTTTATCTTTCATACTTCGTATAATGATAAAGTAAAAATAAGATGTTCTTCGCCTTTAGTGAAACATTTTCGTCGTGCGTTAGTTGTGGGATATTTTTGCTGTGTGTTATCTGTGATATCAAGGCCAATGACTGGTCGAATTATAACCAGTGTAAATTGGCCTCCTCCCTTGTAAGTGGTCACGCTACGAGCTAACTGCAACGATGTTTTGATTAACATGTGCATGCTACATCCTCGGGGACCCATTTCTAGGGTCATATTTCCTGATAATATTAACTAGCTACGGACCCCGTACAATTATATGGAGCTATGACCTTACTGAAGTTAACACGATCAATTAATTCTCCTTCTTGTGCAAAATGCAGACTAGTCTGACAGACAAATGCTGGATAACTTCCTTTCGTCTGAGGTGGCGTATTAAATTATTACATAAGTATATAAAACCTAAAGAGATAGGTTTGGAAGTAAATCCCGAAAAGACAAAGTATAAGATTATGTCTCGTGACCAGAATATTGTACGAAATGGAAATATAAAAATTGAAAATTTATCTTTTGAAGAGGTGGAGAAGTTCAAATATCTTGGAGCAACAGTAACAAATATAAATGATACTCGGGAGGAAATTAAACACAGAATAAATATGGGAAATGTCTGTTATTATTCGGTTGAGAAGCTTTTATCATCCAGTCTGCTGTAAAAGAATTGAAAGTTAGAATTTATAAAACAGTTATAGTACCGGTTCTTCTGTATGGTTGTGAAACTTGGACTCTCACTGAGAGAGGAACATAGGTTAAGGGTGTTTGAGAATAAAGTTCTTAGGAAAATATTTGGGGCTAAGAGGGATGAAGTTACAGGAGAACGGAGAAAGTTACACAACACAGAACTGCACGCATTGTATTCTTCACCTGACATAATTAGGAACATTAAATCCAACCGATTGAGATGGGCAGGGCATGTAGCACGTATGGGCGAATCCCGAAATGCATATAGAGTGTTAGTTGGGAGGCCAGAGGGAAAAAGACCTTTAGGGAAGCCGAGACGTAGATGGGAAGATAATATTAAAATGTATTTGAGGGAGGTTGGGTATGATGATAGAGATTGGATTAATCTTGCTCAGCATAGGGACCAATGGCGTGCTTATGTGAGGGCGGCAATGAACCTCCGGGTTCCTTAAAAGCCAGTAAAGAAGTAAGTATAAAACCTAAGATTTGATCACAATAATCTAACGCATATTCCTATTTCCATTTCTCTTCAGTGCCTCATAACATGATGTACAAAGACAAAGTCGCGTAATGCAATAAAATTATGTTGATACAAACTACTAAGAAGGTACAACTTAAATTGGTGTGGCCCGGACAAGTGCGCGTTATGAACAACAAAATAATAACAGTAATAAACTTTAAAACAAATCCTAAGAACAAGAAATATTTTGTGTGACAAATATTATAGGAGTTACATATTGTTATGACTTTTAATAATATGCTACCCTCTTGTATAAGAGATACAAATTACAATAACTTTTAACAATGCGTCCGTCTGTATGAGATATGCATACTACAACGTGTGCTAGCATACAAATTACAATAAACAATGTTTTTAATAATAATAATATAGCCTCTTGTATAAGAGATACAAATTTCCAATAACTTTTAACAATGCGTCCGTCTCTCGTATGAGATATGCATACTACAACGACTTTTAATAATATGCTAGCCTCTTGTATAAGAGATACAAATTGCAATAACTTTTAACAATGCGTCCGTCTCTCGTATGAGATATGCATACTACAACGTTTTAATAATATGCTAGCCTCTTGTATAAGAGATACAAATTACAATAACTTTTAACAATGCATTGTCCGTCAAATTACAATAACTTTTAACAATCGTATTTATGCATACTACAACGAATTTTAATAATATGCTAGCCTCTTGTATAAGAGATACAAATTACAATAACTTTTAACAATGCGTCCGTCTCCTCGTATGAGATATGCATACTACAACGACTTAATAATATGCTAGCCTCTTGTATAAGAGATACAAATTACAATAACTTTTAACAATGTCCCTCTCGTATGAGATATGCATACTACAACGAATTTTAATAATATGCTTCTTGTATAAGAGATACAAATTACAATAACTTTTAACAATGCGTCCGTCTCTCGTATGAGATATGCATACTACAACGAATTTTAATAATATGCTAGCCTCTTGTATAAGAGATACAAATTACAATAACTTTTAACAATGCGTCCGTCTCTCGTATGAGATATGCATACTACAACGAATTTTAATAATATGCTAGCCTCTTGTATAAGAGATACAAATTACAATAACTTTTAACAATGCGTCCGTCTCTCGTATGAGATATGCATACTACAACGAATTTTAATAATATGCTAGCCTCTTGTATAAGAGATACAAATTACAATAACTTTTAACAATGCGTCCGTCTCTCGTATGAGATATGCATACTACAACGAATTTTAATAATATGCTTATCGCCTCTTGTATAAGAGATACAAATTACAATAACTTTTAACAATGCGTCCGTCTCTCGTATGAGATATGCATACTACAACGAATTTTAATAATATGCTAGCCTCTTGTATAAGAGATACAAATTACAATAACTTTTAACAATGCGTCCGTCCTCGTATGAAATATGCATACTACAGGAGACTTTTAATAATATGCTAGCCTCTTGTATAAGAGATACAAATTACAATAACTTTTAACAATGCGTCCGTCCTCGTATGAGATATGCATACTACAACGACTTTTAATAATTTAGCCTATAAGAGATAAAATTACAATAACTTTTAACAATGCTCCGTCCCTCGTAGCATACTACAACGACTTTTAATAATATGTAAAAGAGATACAAATTACAATAACTTTTAACAATGCGTCCGTCTCTCGTATGAGATATGCATACTACAACGACTTTATAATAATATTCAATAACTTTTAACAATGCCCGTCTCTCGTATGAGATATGCATACTACAACGACTTTTAATAATATGAGCCTTTGTATAAGAGATACAAATTACAATAACTTTTAACAATACGTCCGTCTCTCGTATGAGAGATGCATACTACAACGAATTTTAATAATATTCTGGCCTCTTATATAAGAAATATATATTATAAGAACTTTTAACAATAACTTTTGTCAGCCTTTCGTATGAGAGATACATATTACAACGACTTTTTAACAAAATTCCAGCCTCTCTTTAGAGAAAGGCCTACATATGATAACGACTTTTAACAATATCCCAGTCTCTCGTATGAATGTACGCAATAATTTATATTATAAAGACTTTTAACAATATACTAACCTCTCGTATAAGATATGCATATTATAACGACATTTAATGTAAATTAGAAAAATATCTTATGATGAGTTGCCAGACCTAACGCGTTGCAAATATTTAATGGAATGTGTTCCACTGTATTTATTTTTATTTTTTTTTGTTTCTTATTTTTATTGTGTAATCATGTAAGCCGTGTATTTATCACTTAACACCAGTATGTATCCCACTGTGTTGTTTTTTTATTATCAATCTATTTCTTTGTGTACATTTTATTCAATCGACGGTTTCTGGTTTAATTATGTGAATCCTAGTTTTGTTTCTTATTTTTATTGTGTAATCATATAAGTCGTGTTTATTTATCACTTAACACCTGTATGTATCCCACTGTATTGTTTTTTATTATTAATCTATTTTTTTGTGTACATTTTATTCAATTGACGGTTTCTGGTTAAATTAAATCCTAGTTTTGTTTCTTATTTTTATTGTGTAATCATGTAAGTCGTGTATTTATCACTTAACACCAGTATGTATCCCACTGTATTGTTTTTATTATTAATCTATTTTTTGTGTACATTTTATTCAATTGACGGTTTCTGGTTAAATTATGTGAATCCTAGTTTTGTTTCTTATTTTTATTGTGTAATCGTGTAAGTCATGTATTTATCACTTAACACCAGTATGTATCCCACTATATTGTTTTTTTTATTATTAATCTATTGTTTTTGTGTACATTTTATTCAATTGACGGTTTCTGGTTTAATTATGTGAATCCTAGTTTTGTTTCTTTATTTTTATTGTGTAATCATGTAAGTCGTGTATTTATCACTTAACACCAGTATGTATCCCAATGTATTGTTTTTTTTATTATTAATCTATTTTTTTGTGTACATTTTATTCAATTGACGGTTTCTGGTTTAATTATGTGAATCCTAGTTTTGTTTCTTATTTTTATTGTGTAATCATGTAAGTCGTGTATTTATCACTTAACACCAGTATGTATCCCACTGTATTGCTTTTTTATTATCAATCTATTTTTGTGTACATTTTATTCAATTGACCTTTCTGGTTAAATTATGTGAATCCTAGTTTTGTTTCTTATTTTTATTGTGTAATCATATAAGTCGTGTATTTATCACTTAACACCAGTATGTATCCCACTGTATTGTTTTTTTATTATTAATCTATTTTTGTGTACATTTTATTCAATTGACGGTTTCTGGTTTAATTATGTGAATCCTAATTTTGTTTCTTATTTTTATTGTGTAATCATGTAAGTCGTGTATTTATCACTTAACACCAGTATGTATCCCACTGTATTGTTGTTTTATTATTAATCTATTTTTGTGTACATTTTATTCAATTGACGGTTTCTGGTTTAATTATGTGAATCCTAGTTTTGTTTCTTATTTTTATTGTGTAATCATGTAAGTCGTGTATTTATCACTTAACACCAGTATGTATCCCACTGTATTGCTTTTATTATCAATCTATTTTTTGTGTACATTTTATTCAATTGACGGTTTCTGGTTAAATTATGTGAATCTTTTGTTTCTTATTTTTATTGTTAATCATATAAGTCGTGTATTTATCACTTTTTAACACCAGTATGTATCCACTGTATTGTTTTTTTATTATTAATCTATTTTTGTGTACATTTTATTCAATTGACTTTCTGGTTTAATTATGTGAATCCTAATTTTGTTTCTTATTTTTATTGTGTAATCATGTAAGTCGTGTATTTATCACTTAACACCAGTATGTATCCCACTGTATTGTTGTTTTATTATTAATCTATTTTTGTGTACATTTTATTCAATTGACGGTTTCTGGTTTAATTATTTTTTGTTTCTTATTTTTATTGTATAATCATGTAAGTCGTGTATTTATCACTTAACACCAGTATATATCCCACTGTGTTGTTTTTTATTATTAATCTATTTTTGTGTACATTTTATTCAATTGTCGGTTTCTGGTTTAATTATGTGAATCCTAGTTACTTGTAATCTAATACTAATATGTATACTAATGTGTTTATTTTTATTTTTGTGTACATTTTTACTGAATTATCGGCTTCTGTTTTTATGTGATTCGTATTTGATTCTAACAACATTAATATGTATTCCACTGTGTTTATTTTTATTTTATGAGGTAAATTTTTATGTAACTACCTCTTTTGATCTCATTATGTACCTAAATTGTATCAGTATGTACTGTAATTACTTAATTCTGATCCAGTTTTATGTTCAACTATGTAAGCAAGTTTTAATCCTGGTTGGGTGTAAGAGAAGACCTTACGGTCTTAACTCTGCAAGGTAAATAAAGCCATTATTATTATTATTATTATTATTATTATTATTATTATTATTATTATTATTATTATTATTATAACAATATACTAACCTCCCATAGATATACATATTATAAAGACTCTCGATATATACATATTATAAAGAGACTTATCGTATGAGATAACATATTATAAAGACTTTTAACAATATATTAACCTCTCATATGAGAGAAAGGCATTTATATTAAGAATTTACTTTTAACAATATACTATACTGTCTTATAACACATACATAAGGACTTTTAACTATAATTTATGCCAGTCTCTCGTAAGAGAGATACATACTATTATAACGACTTTTAACAAAATACCTGCCTCTCGTATGAGAGATACATATTATTATAACGACTTTTGATAATATTCCAGCCTCTTGTATGAGAGACATTATTATAATTTCGTTTGATAATATTCCAGCCTCTTGTATGAGAGACACATTATTATAATTACGTTTGATAATATTCCAGCCTCTTGTATGAGAGACATTATTATAATTACGTTTGATAATATTCCAGCCTCTTGTATGAGAGACACATTATTATAATTACGTTTGATAATATTCCAGCCTCTTGTATGAGAGACACATTATTATAATTACGTTTGATAATATTCCAGCCTCTTGTATGAGAGACACATTATTATAATTAGGTTTGATAATATTCCAGCCTCTTGTATGAGAGACACATTATTATAACTACGTTTGATAATATTTCAGCCTCTTGTATGAGACACATTATTATAATTACGTTTGATAATATTCCAGCCTCTTGTATGAGAGACATTATTATAACTACGTTTGATAATATTCCAGCCTCTTGTATGAGAGAGACACATTATTATAATTACGTTTGATAATATTCCAGCCTCTTGTATGAGAGACACATTATTATAATTACGTTTGATAATATTCCAGCCTCTTGTATGAGAGACACATTATTATAATTAGGTTTGATAATATTCCAGCCTCTTGTATGAGAGACACATTATTATAATTAGGTTTGATAATATTCCAGCCTCTTGTATGAGAGACACATTATTATAACTACGTTTGATAATATTCCAGCCTCTTGTATGAGAGACACATTATTATAACTACGTTTGATAATATTCCAGCCTCTTGTATGAGAGAGACATTATTATAACTACGTTTGATAATATTCCAGCCTCTTGTATGAGAGACACATTATATAACTACGTTTGATAATATTCCAGCCTCTTGTATGAGAGACACATTATTATAATTACGTTTGATAATATTCCAGCCTCTTGTATGAGAGACACATTTTTATAATTACGTTTGATAATATTCCAGCCTCTTGTATGAGAGACACATTGTTATAATTAGGTTTGATAATGTTCCAGCCTCTTGTATGAGAGACACATTTTTATAATTACGTTTGATAATATTCCAGCCTCTTGTATGAGAGACACATTATTATAATTACGTTTGATAATATTCCAGCCTCTTGTATGAGAGACACATTATTATAATTACGTTTGATAATATTCCAGCCTCTTGTATGAGAGACATTATAACTACATAATATTCCATTTGTATAATAACTACGTTTGATAATATTCCAGCCTCTTGTATGAGAGACACATTATTATAATTACGTTTGATAATATTCCAGCCTCTTGTATGAGAGACACATTATTATAATTACGTTTGATAATATTCCAGCCTCTTGTATGAGAGACACATTATTATAATTACGTTTGATAATATTCCAGCCTCTTGTATGAGAGACATTATTATAATTACGTTTGATAATATTCCAGCCTCTTGTATGAGAGACATTATTATAATTACGTTTGATAATATTCCAGCCTCTTGTATGAGAGACACATTATTATAATTACGTTTGATAATATTCCAGCCTCTTGTATGAGAGACACATTATTATAATTACGTTTGATAATATTCCAGCCTCTTGTATGAGAGACATTATTATAATTACGTTTGATAATATTCCAGCCTCTTGTATGAGAGACACATTATTATAATTACGTTTGATAATATTCCAGCCTCTTGTATGAGAGACACATTATTATAATTACGTTTGATAATATTCCAGCCTCTTGTATGAGAGACACATTATTATAATTACGTTTGATAATATTCCAGCCTCTTGTATGAGAGACACATTATTATAATTACGTTTGATAATATTCCAGCCTCTTGTATGAGAGACACATTATTATAATTACGTTTGATAATATTCCAGCCTCTTGTATGAGAGACACATTATTATAATTACGTTCGATAATATCCAGCCTCTTGTATGAGAAATACATATTATTATGATGACATTTAATAAAATATCAGCTTTTCGTATAAGTGATGCATATTATAACCACTTTGAATAATATGCTAGCCTAACGTATGGAATATAAGTTATAACGGTTTTGAATGATATGTCAGCCTGTCGTATGGAATATGCATGAAGAGTACAGGGGAAAAATTTGATAAGTCCAAAATTATCGACTTTCTGTTTTAGATGTCATTAAAAGCTCAGGCAGTGTAGATTTGTGTAGTTAAACTGTACAGAATAACAACCTCATTAGTGCAAAGAAATTTGAAGAATGTTATGCCGAAGACAATAGAATAATACGGGTCTTGAAAGTTTTAACTTGTTGTTCTGTAAAAACAGTAAAATGCGACTTACCAGGTTTTCCCATATACTCTTCACATTATAACGATTTTGAATAATATGCCAGCCTTTCGTTTGGGATATACATTATAACGACTTTTAATAATCTGTCAGCCTATCGTATGAGTGACATAATGGCGTTTAACAATATGCCTGGTTTCGTATGGGCGATAGTATTATATGCCTAAACAATGGAGTATATTATAAAATATAGGATATACTTTATTCGGTATACTCATTTACATGAAGCCTAAACAGAGATCACAAGATTAATGCTACTTCCTTTTTGCCGCTCTAACTGGCAAGCCTCGGAAAGAATCCGGAGTGAGTTTGATGTTGTGGATGGGTCGGATTATTACGTGACTCACTGCTGCTGACGTTAAGGAGAATACGTGAGAAAAAAATTGGTAGTAGGGAACGACCCGTAGATTTAGAAGAGATGGTACTACAGAATGACGTCGCAAATCGATAATCGAATAAACAGATCGTGGCAGCACAAACGACGCATACTAATGAATGAAGGAGAGTGCTAGTACAGAGGGTGCATGCGAAACGAGCTGCGAAAGTACTAATGAATGAAGGAGAGTGCTAGTACAGAGGGTGCATGCGAAACGAGCTGCGAAAGTACTAATGAATGAAGGAGAGTGCTAGTACAGAGGTGCATGCGAAACGAGCTGCGAAAGTACTAATGAATGAAGGAGAGTGCTAGTACAGAGGGTGCATGCGAAACGAGCTGCGAAAGTACTAATGAATGAAGGAGAGTGCTAGTACAGAGGGTGCATGCGAAACGAGCTGCGAAAGTACTAATGAATGAAGGCGAGTGCTAGTACAGAGGGTGCATGCGAAACGAGCTGCGAAAGTACTAATGAATGAAGGAGAGTGCTAGTACAGAGGTGCATGCGAAACGAGCTGCGAAAGTACTAATGAATGAAGGAGAGTGCTAGTACAGAGGGTGCATGCGAAACGAGCTGCGAAAGTACTAATGAATGAAGGAGAGTGCTAGTACAGAGGTGCATGCGAAAGAGCTGCAAAGTACTAATGAATGAAGGCGAGTGCTAGTACAGAGGGTGCATGCGAAACAGGCTGCGAAAGTACTAATGAATGAAGGAGAGTGCTAGTACAGAGGTGCATGCGAAACGAGCTGCGAAAGTACTAATGAATGAAGGAGAGTGCTAGTACAGAGTGCATGCGAAACGAGCTGCCCCTGTACTAATGAATGAAGGAGAGTGCTAGTACAGAGGTGCATGCGAAACGAGCTGCGAAAGTACTAATAAATGAAGGAGAGTGCTAGTACAGAGGTGCATGCGAAACAAGCTGGAAAGTACTAATAAATGAAGGAGAGTGCTAGTACAGAGGGTGCATGCAAACAGCTGCGAAAGTACTAATGAATGAAGGAGAGTGCTAGTACAGAGGGTGCATCGAAACTGAGCTGCGAAAAACTAATGAATGAAGGAGAGTGCTGAGTACAGAGGTGCATGCGAAACTGCTGCTGACGTAAAGTACTAATAAATGAAGGAGAGTGCTAGTACAGAGGGTGCATGCGAAACGAGCTTTAGAAAGTACTAATGAATGAAGGAGAGTGCTAGTACAGAGGGTGCATGCGAAACGAGCTGCGAAAGTACTAATGAATGAAGGAGAGTGCTAGTACAGAGGGTGCATGCGAAACGAGCTGCGAAAGTGTACATACACAAAAATTAGCTACACGGAAATTTCTGTAATTATAAAGGTTTTCTTACAAAAAGAATAGTTTTAATTTTTTTGTGAAAGTGAACAAGTGTGGGATGTACTTATATTCAGAAATTCACATGGCTAAGACCATGAGGCTCACACCAATAGCCAACATGAAGTAGCCGACATCAATGAGTCAGAATGTCATTTGCTTCTAATGGTAGCTGTGGACAGAATTGGTGAATTTTCTGTCCAAAAGTTTTGAGGAATACCGTACACTCAGTTTATGGAAGGATGGAGTGTATCGTGAAATTCGACTGTTTTTTCTACATTATTTTTTTTCAAACGTTGAAACAGTATGAAATTTATACTTCATTGCTTAATTATATTTTACAGAAAAGCATTATAGTTATTAATAGGCTATACAGTACAGATAACACGAGTCTGACATTCTGCTCCTCATTGCGAGAAGCATGCTACGTAATTTATGAGATTATTTAATACTAAGGCACTGATATTTTACTCTAAATTTGTAACTTGTATTGAACTAGCCCAAGTCCAGTCAAGACAGTCATTTTCTCCGGGTACTCCTGTTCCCCTGAGACATTCCAGCAATTCTTCACCACCACCATCATCATCATCATCATCATCATCATCATCATCATGGTCCACACCTGTGGAGTAACGGTCAGCGCGTCTGGCCGCGAAACCAGGTGGCCCGGGTTCGATTCCCGGCCGGGGCAAGTTACCTGGTTGAGGTTTTTTCCGGGGTTTTCCCTCAACCTAATATGAGCAAATGCTGGGTAACTTTCGGTGCTGGACCCTGGACTCATTTCACCGGCATTATCACCTTCATCTCATTCAGACGCTAAATAACCAAAGATGTTGATAAAGCGTCGTAAAATAACCTACTGAAACAAATAAATAAATCATCATCATCATCATCATCATCATCATGTAGGAAACAGAAAACGGATGTAGGTAAATTTGTCATTTTTAAATAGAACTATAAATGACTGGAATGACCTACCTGCAGCGGTCTTTGAGGGTTGTCCTTCCTTAAGGAGATTCAAGAATGACTTAAAAAGTTGTGTATAAAGTGCAAATTGAAATTAAGGTGACATTTAACATTTAATTTTTTAAGGTGACATGTATTTATTTAGCCTGACGAGTTACTCCCTTGGTTTGAATTGTAAATTATTTTAAAATAGCGTGTAAGAGGGCCTTAGACTAGAAATGTTTAGCTTAAATGTAGTTCTGTTTATAAGTATACATAAGGGTGTAATTATTTGACTTATTTGAACTGTTGTATCAGTGAAGCTAGGTGAGTCAGTGAAGTTATGGTTTTACAGTGCAGTGAATAGTTCCGATCAGTGATAATTTATAGTGTCAATGAAATGTGTTCTATAGTGTCAATGAAATGTGTTCTATAGTGTCAGTGAAATGTGTGCTAAAGTGTCAGTGAAATGCGTCATAGTGCCACTACAGTGAGTGAGATGAGAGTAAAGTGAAAGACTATTGAAACTTACGAGTTGTATTGTAAAATTTGGTTATTTTATGTTTTATTATTAATTGTAATTATTGTGTTAAATTGTATTGTGTATTCTTATGGTATTGTCTATATAATTGTATTGTGTATATAATTGTATTGTGTATTGTATAATTGTATTGTGTATTGTAATTTTATTATGTATTGTTTATATTGTGTATACCACTGCCACCGGTGCTTGCCCACTTGCAGTGTAAATAAATACATACATATATCATCATCATCATCATCATCATCATGCAAATCAGTTTAATAGAATAACTAATAATGTATGACAAAATGAAAATATTAAAAAAATACAACTGTACATACAAGCAGAAATTAAACATGATTTTTTGGTAAAATAATTGTATTTCACCTGCATCACATCCAGGTGATATGAATGTCCTGTATTAAGTATACTCAAATCATGAATTTCCTTGAGAAATCCCCAATCGATTTTTATGTTTCATCTGTAGTAATGTCACGAGAGGTCTGAACTATATCTGGGAAATCTCAGACCTCGAGTGGCATTTATTAGGACTATTTCGTGAATAAAATAAAAATGTAAATAAGATATCCCTAAAATTCGCTCACAAAATGTTAATAATTGTATATTAACGAATACTTAACCTATTCAGACATTGTGAAGTTGAAATACTCGTAGATGAATATCGATTACTGCAATAAAGAAATTCGATGTTGTTATTCAGTAAAGCCAATTGCGAAAAGCGAAATACAGGTTTAACAATGTTAATTACATGTATTGCACTTTTCTCTTATTATTATAACATAAATACATTTTCATTATCTGCTGAAATCATAATTTAATTTAACAGTAACAGTGGGGACAGCTACATATCAATGCTTATGTATTCACAGCGAGACATGTTGCTACACAGTGAAGCCATCTGTGTATAGATGGGCATAATTAAAACACGAATTTTATTACGCCATACGCAAGGCAGTTTGATCAAGGACCTTATTATTACTATGCAAGGTCTTTGGGTTTGATATGCGATGATGTTACATAAATTTGAACATCTGATTTTCTATTAATTGTTTAATTTCATTCACAAAATACAAATTTTATAGGCAACAATTATAGGTTAAGTTACCTGTGGAAGCAGGACCAATGTCAGCTGCGTTTTATTTCGACCTTTACTCACAATCGGTGCTACACGAAAACATTTTTATAGCTCAACAAACGCATTCCCGATGTAGTGTGTAACGGAACTAAAGTTGCATCTACACAGTTCAATATTCCAATCGCGTGTGCGTGCAATCTGGGAAGAATATTGAAAGAATCAAGTTTAAAACGTACGTTAAATTAAGATGCATGAAGATGTTGTGTCTACATGGTGCGCCGTTTTGAACGTCGTCTTCACTGCGTAAATATATTAATTAATATTAAATATCAATCTTGCATTCATTGCTTTAAAGTTGAAAGAAAAGTTTAACCGTGTAGTTGCATCTTAATGTATTCATGATCATCAATTTACGGGGAGACAGTTGGCGACAACGACTAAACAAAAGAACGACCAAGAGATAAATTGATAGCGATAAATCTAGCTGCAAAAATTATCGCAAAGTGTGACTGTGATTGGTTGGAATCAAAATGTCATTACACTTTATTGGTCGAAAATGGAATGACGTCATATAAACGAAATAGTGACAATAATTTCTGATACATTTCGTACAACGGTAAAGTAAAAATAAAAACGAATTTGTATTTTGGATCGCAGGTGTGACTGTTGCTTCTAAATTACATTCGAACCGTTTCCACCAGAGTATCTGAGAGGCGCGTGGGTTGAGAACCGCGCTATGAGTCTGTATTCCTTTCAGCTTCATACCTACATCCAACGGGGTTCCCTCTAATCCGTCTGTTTGTTTGGTGATGGGTGGAAATGTGGCAACGATGCATTCTAATGGGATTCCGGTCCGACCGGAACTCGGTCTCCGGAAACTGGGGGTTGTGCTGCCGCGAGCTAGTGTGTGTAAAAGGGATGGGATGGCAGGGTGAACCCGGAGGATTGAGGGCGCCAGTTTCGCAAAGCTACAACTAAAGCATGATTCTGGCTGTACAGTCGTGTGGAGTGCTGCCGAATGAGGATGATGAGGCCTCTTCCCTGGGGCTTGATATATTGCAAGCTAACTTGGCTCTGCTGTCTGCCAGCAATTTACAAATGAGGGAAGGAATTCCTGCGGAAGAAATAAGTGCTGTGCACGAATTAATACACTCCAATCGGTAAGACAGCCGACATACAGAGATTTACCAGAAAAGAGACTTCACACAATGGACGTTTAAAGAAAAGGGAAAAGAAATTATAAAATGAAGATTACAGATTTATTTATACGTCATCCTATACATTTTGGCAACAACTCAATTTTTCATTTTTTCCCGCAATGATATTTGTGTTTGTAGATTATTTTTTTCTGTTTTCATTGCAAGAGCTACAAAAAAGAAAATATTAATTATGTCCTATACTCTTCATGAAGGATACATACCAGAGGTCTGCATCGGACGTTTTCGCTCGAGCGCCAAGTAGTTCATAGCATAATCCGATAGGTAGCGCAAATGCATGATGGGTAAAATTGTCGCGAGCGATAAATCCTCGAACGGTATAAGCCGAGCTTTAGACATTAAGGGTGCTATTCATAGAAATTTCGCTAGCCCGCGCTACGAGCGTGCTAAACTAGCCCCGGCTATCGACTGGTTACTTGTACAGGATTCATATCATATCATATCGCTAACACTGGTTTATGAATACGAAAAACTTTAGTTCGCTGATCATCCACCGGAAACCCGCGCTAAGAATGTCTATTCTTGTTACAGTGATGAACTGTGTAGTAACATCATAGATGTTTATCATTTCAAAACATTGCAGTGTTTAACTAACCTCTCCATAGTACAACTACAAAACTTGCTTTAAAATGTAATATAAATGTTGTAGGTAAATTTTTTATATATATATATTTTTTTTTTCACACAGGAGTGATTTTGTTTTTGCCACATCTGATAGATGTTATTGGATGTAAATGTAATTATTAAAACGGAGAACACAATCACGATAATGCAAGAACTTTTTTTCCAGTAATAATAATAATAATAATAATAATAATAATAATAATAATAATAATAATCTCTAATAATTAGTGTATCAATCTTTGCGTTTGTAACAGTTGTACAGCATGGTTATTCGTTTTATTATATTTTCTGTGACGTTATCTCTGTACTAATATTGTTATTAATCTACTGCTATATCAATAATATTTTGTAAAACGTTTCTACATTGTCGCAGTATATAGGTGGAACACTATGTATGGACCTATCATATTATTAAATCAAATACTGAATAATTTTTAATTAGCAATAATAACTGTATATCGAAGTTTTTCATACTATTTTATTTATAACTTCATGTTACTGTTTTGGTACGTTCCATTGATTGTTCCATTAAACGTTTGTCATAAACTCACAAAATAAAGCCTTATTTTTACCGTGTGAGTAAAACATATGTGTATCTTATCTGTCGCCTTCCATACAAGATAACATGTCGGTGAGATGATCTTGTACTGTGCTTCTATTTATTACGAGCGTATCACGACCGATCGCATCTCACTCGAGGGTGCGACATTCGACCGAGTTCAAGCAAGCGATTTAACTGCAATGCAGCCCTCTGATACATACTTTTTCTTTAGATATTTTCGGCATTACCAAACAATTTTGTTTCTCATGTTATTAGTTAAAAATTCCATACTGTTCAAAGATGCAATTTTGCTCCGGCAGAATATATCTTCCTCTTGCTCCATCAGAATATCATTTCCTCTTCTGCTAACAACGCCATATCATCAGCAAATCTTATGCACTTCATTCTTCTTCTTCTTCTTCTTCTTCTTCTTCTTCTTCTTCTTCTTCTTCTTCTTCTTCCGAAGATGATAATGGTTATCGGAATAAAAACAAAGAAGCTAAATGTGCGAATTCGAAATGGGGCAGTAGAGCAAGTGGGCAGCTTCAAATACTTGGAGTGTACTGTAAAGCTACGGTTTGTTCACGGCGATCATAAACGCTGGTGATGATCGTCAGGAAGTGGTTTCTTTATCAGCGTACATCACTGTCAATTCTCATTTGTTTTGTTGCCATAACTCGATTCAATATTTCTACATGGCCTTCTCTAAATATCGGTTATTGAACATGTATGTGTATGCGGTGATGTGCGTTCTGAATTTGCTTCAGAAGCAACCTCCAGCGATCTACGTCGCGTCCAACGATCTACGTTGGCGATCATCGCTGCAAAGTAACCGTGCGCATTCATTCTAACTCGTAGCAACTCCAGGCGACAATAGACAGCAATGTGACCCCGGCGATGATCGCCGTAAACAAGCCGCAGCTTAAACAGTAACATGAGCTGCAGCCAGGAAGTCAAAAGGAGAATAGCAATGGCAAAGGAAGCTTTTAATAGGAAAAGGAGCATCTCCTGCGGACCTCTGGGGAAATCTTCTTCTTCCCTGGCTTTACATCTTGGTGTGGGCCTTGATCTCCTCCACTATACGCCTCCAATCATCACTGTTTGCAGCCTTAAGTTCTCTATTCTTCATTGCAGCAAGATCTGTCTCTATACAGTCCAACAATCTTGTTCTTGGGCGGTCTTTCCTTCACCTTGAGTGAAGTCTCCCTTTGAACATTCTTTTTGGCATACGGTTACCTCTATTAAATGAACTGAGGAATAAACTAGTGAAATGCTTTGTGAGGAATGTGGCAGAAACAGGGAAATTACGATGAAGTGAAGAGAAGCTACTGGAAGTTTTTGAAATGTGTATATGGAAAAGAGTGGACCGGTGTGAAATGTACAGACAGAATAAGAAATGAGGCTTTGTTGGAATGAGTAGGTGGAGAAAGAATAATGATAAAACTGGTCACGAAGAGAAAAAGAAATTGGCTGGGTCAATGGCTAAGAATAAACTGCCTACTGAAGGATGCACTGGAGGGAATGGTGAACGGGAGAAAAATTCGGGGCAGAAGAAGATATCAGATGATAGACGACATTAAGATAATATATGGATCGTGTGCGGATGCTGAGAGGAAAGCGGAAAATAGAGAAGATTGGAGAAAGCTGGGTTTGCAGTGAAAAACCTACCCTTGGGCAGAACACTATGAGTGAATCAATGAATTAGAGTCCGGCAGTTGTTGTGACGAGTTTCATTCAACATGCTGTTCTAAAGTGAATATAAGGGTTAGAATTATCAACAGTAATTTCACTAGACGTTTTGATTTATCTAGAGAAAATCAAAACTCGAGTGCGATTTAATTGACTAGACACGATTAGAAGCAGAGAGATGCACTATCACATTTACTTTTTAACTTCGCTCTAGAATATATGCCATTAGGAAATTTCAGGATAACAGGCAGGGTTTGGAGTTGAACGGGTTACATCAGCTTCTTGTCTATGCGGATGACGTGAATATGTTAGGAGAAAATACACAAACGGTTAGGGAAAACACGGAAATTTTACTTGAAGCAAGTAAAGCGATCGGTTTGGAAGTAAATCCCGAAAAGACAAAGTATATGATTATGTCTCGTGACCAGAATATTGTACGAAATGGAAATATAAAAATTGGAGATTTATCCTTCGAAGCGGTGGAAAAATTCAAATATCTTGGAGCAACAGTAACAAATATAAATGACACTCGGGAGGAAATTAAACGCAGAATAAATATGGGAAATGCGTGTTATTATTCGGTTGAGAAGCTCTTATCATCCAGTATGCTGTCCAAAAATCTGAAAGTTAGAATTTATAAATCAGTTATATTACCGGTTCTTCTATATGGCTGTGAAACTTGGACTATCACTCTGAGAGAGGAACATAGGTTAAGGGTGTTTGAGAATGAGGTGCTTAGGAAAATATTTGGGGCTAAGCGGGATGAAGTTACAGGAGAATGGATAAAGTTACACAACACAGAACTGCACGCATTGTATTCTTCACCTGACATAATTAGGAACTTAAAATCCAGACGTTTGAGATGGGCAGGGCATGTAGCACGTATGGGCTAATCCAGAAATGCATATAGAGTGTTAGTTGGGAGACCGGAGGGAAAAATACCTTTAGAGAGACCGAGACGTAGATGGAAGGATAATATTAAAATGGATTTGAGGGAGGTGGGGTATGATGATAGAGACTGGATTAATCTTGCACAGGATAGGGACCGATGGCGGGCTTATGTGAGGGCGGCAATGAACCTTGGGTTCCTTAAAAGCCATTTGTAAGTTAGTAAGACACGATTAGAAGAAAGTATATAAAGATTAGAAGTAACGAAGTACTCCAATACAATAAAATATTAATTGACTTACGAAAATACAACTGTCTTCAAATGTATTATTGTACCATCTCAACATTACAAATATTACGCTAGATGCATGCTAGATGGCAGTAGTGAGCAATGCCTTCTCGTCGAGAAGTTCTCGATCTATACATCTGGTTTCATTTTTATTAAAACAGTTGCATTCCACTTCAGTTATCCGAATCCCAGTAATCAACGTCACTTGACAGATGATTTTCAATAAATCTTAATATTAAACAATCTCTGATACGTGACTATCCATAATATCATATAGCAGAAGCTATAACATAACCTAACTAATATACTGTACACAAGTGTTAGAAATGTTTTAATTAACGACGTTGTCATAAAAATAAACATGAATAATTTTAAAAGGAATAACTATTGAATGTACAATTTTCAAATTTGAATGTGGTTGGTGGTTCAATTGATGTTATATTGTACGTGTGCGTAATATAAGCGGAACTTGTTGATATAGGCCTACATGGTGTATTCAACTTATTCAGGATTTCCGAATGGTGCTCTTCATTTATTTGTAAATAGGATTTCAGAAGATGCATAGGTATGATCAGTGATTTTTATTAATTCTTGTTCCTGAATGCCAATGCGAGTCATATTTGAAACTGCTGTGCATCGATTGGAGTGGTTTGTAATTATATATATATATATTTTTTTTTGACGTCCAGACCAGCGCAGTTTCAAATGTTGGCAAAGAAAGAAACAAATGCTAGGGACGCGATAAAATTGTGCGATAAGCAGCCATGATTGGTTGAAATACGTCCTTTCGTACCATTTTATTGGTCAAAAGTAGTATGACGTAGTAAGAGTGTAATAGTCAAAGTAACACAAGAGATAACCTGGAACAATGTAATTTGTTGTCATTGCAAATGACATATTTCAAGTGCTCCTTCAGTGTTTTATAGTTTGTTGCAACCTTCCCCAAAAATTGTTGATGACATTTAGGAATAAACCTGGGACTTCTGCCTATATCTTGTTCTCCATATCCTGGATACAGTGTGCTGTGGTTTGAAATACTCTTTCTTTGAGTTAGGCAGACAAAAATATCAGCAACTGTAAAGTCTGGAGATCCAGGTACATAGATAGATAGATAGATAGATAGATAGATAGATAGATAGATAGATAGATAGATAGATAGATAGATAGATAGATAGATAGATAGATAGATAGATAGATAGATAGATAGATAGATAGATAGATAGATAGATAGATAGATAGATAGATAGATAGATAGATAGATAGATAGATAGATAGATAGATAGATAGATAGATAGATAGATAGATAGATAGATAGATAGATAGATAGATAGATAGATAGATAGATAGATAGATAGATAGATAGATAGATAGATAGATAGATAGATAGATAGATAGATAGATAGATAGATAGATAGATAGAGATAGATAGATAGATAGATAAGTAAATAAGTTAATAATAGATAAATAAATAAATAAGTAAATAAATAAATAAGTAAATAAGTAAATGAATAAGTAAATAAATAACTAGATAGATAGTAAATAAATAAATAATTAAGTAAATAAATGAATAAATAAGTAAATAAGTAAGTACATAAGATAAATGAATAAGATAGATAAGATAAATAAATAAATAAATACATAAGATAAATAAATAAATAAATAAGAAATAAATAAATAATAGATACCTAAATAATAGTAAATAAGATAAATAAATAATAGATAGATAAATAAATAAATAAATAAAGTAAATAAATAAGTAGATAATAGATGCATAAATAAATAAATAAATAAATAAATAAGTAAATAAATAAGTACATAAGTAAATAAATAAATAAGTAAATAAATAAATAAGTAAATAATAGATAGATAGCAAATAAATAAGTAAATAAATAAGTAAATAAATAAATAATAAGTAAATGAATAAAATAAATAAGTAAATAAATAAATAATTAAGTAAATAAATGAATAAATAAATAAATAAGTAAATAAATAAATAAGTACATAAGTAAATAAATAAATAAGTAAATAAATAAATAAGGAAATAAATAAATAAGTAAATAAATAAATAAGTAAATAAATAAGTAAAATAAATAAGTACCTAAATAAATAAATAATTATGTAAATAAATAAGTAAGTAAATAAATAAGTACATAAGAAATAAGTCAAATAAATAAATAAGTAAATAAATAAGTAAATAAATAAATAAGTAAATAAATAAGTGCCTAAATAAATAAATAATTAAGTAAATTATGAAGTACATAAGTAAATAAGTCAAATAAATAAATAAGTAAATAAATAAATAAGTAAATAAATAAGTAAATAAATAAATAAATAATTAAGTAAATTATGAAGTACATAAGTGTATAAATAAATAAATAAGTAAATAAATAAGTACATAAGTAAATAAATAAATAAATAACTAAATAAGCAAATAAATAAATAAGAAAATAAATAAATAAATAAATAAATAAATAATTAAATAAATAAATGAATAAATAAAATAAATAAGTACATAAAATAAATAAATAAAAATAAATAAGTACATAAGTAAATAAATAAATAAGCAAATAAATAAATAAGTAAATAAATAAATAAGTATAAATGAGTAAATAAATAAGTACCTAAATAAATAAATAATTATGTAAATAAATAAATAAGTAAATAAATAAGTACATAAGTAAATAAATCAAATTAATAAATAAGTAAATAAATAAGTAAATAAAATAAATAAGTACCTAAATAAGTAAATAAATAAGTACCTAAATTAGGGCAGAAATGCAGGTATATTATACGTTACTTAAGGGCCTCTGCACATATATTTTATATCATAATAATATATGAAGTATCATATAGTATACTCTATTCTGAGGTTATGTATCACTAAAACTCATGCACCTTTCAAGTTATATTACATATTACTTGCAATGAAGGAAAGTATGATATAGGATAGACTGTAGATTGTTGGCAGAATGGTATTTGGAGTTCTGTGGAAAGGGAGACTCCGAGAAAGAAACTCAACCTCCGATCACTCCAGTCAAGACCGGGGATCGAAATCGAGATCCCATACTCCAGTGTGGAAGGGTGGACGTAACTAAGTGCTAATATTTGTCGGGGAACTGCAGGGTTAATAAACCAGACAACGGCGTAAGAGACCTGTCGATAACGACGAAATCCGGCTTACAATAAAATAATTGGATCGACAAGTGATATCTCAAGTAGCCTATATTATCTGCAGTTAGTTGGGGGTTCGTTAGCGGAACACAAAGCAGAAATGGCCGCTCGCTCCGCTACCGTGTTTGTTTATTCCATCTCAAAACGTGTTATGTTGTATTTATGCATGAAAATATGACAGTGATGTATTCGACGGCCTTGTTTTCACTGCACTTGTTTGAAATCATTCTAGCAACAAATGTGAGGTCGGGTTATTACGGCAATTAAAAACGTCCGTTGGAGATCAACTGCATGCGAGGTGATCACATGCAGTGACGTTAATGTCACTATATTGCAGTGAAATGCAGTTCCAGCGAAATATTCCGCAGTAAAGGACGCCGTCATGATAATAATAAAGATAATTATTTATTATTGTCGTCATAATGCTTTGTTTGAATAGCTGTAACTCTCATATCAGCTGGAAAGTTCATGTCAGATTCATGAATTATTATTTGGCACTTTTAAATTGTTTGTTTGCTTACGAATTGAATGATATATTTCCCTAGACCAACACTAAGTTGTTTTTGTTTATAAAATGAAAGTGTACCACCATTTCGCTACTAGCAAGAGTAATACAGCACTACTCACAATATTTTGTTTTCTATAGAAGTATTGAATATTGTTTTGTTTGGTATAGCTGACATATTCTCCAGACTGCAATGAGGTTTTACAGATTTATTTACAGTGACGAATCAGTGATGTAAAATAAACATTTTTTCTATTTGGTTTATTTGTTTCTCATTTTCGAGAAAAAGAATGCTCCTTAACGGAACTTCGATGCTCTATACCAGCCGTGGCGAGAACATGACTCACGAGACATTGTGGCTCTCAGTGATAGCTGTGCATTTCGTTTGCCAACCCCCACCCTCTCACTCACTGGAGTTAAACTCCGTTCCATTTATATTAAAGTCTCTGACCTCATCATCATCATCATCATCATCATCATCATCATCATCATCTCTGTACGTCGACCCTTTTTCAGCAGATGTACGAATAATGTGGTTAGCTTTTCATTTTCAACTCACTGATTTACTATGTGATGTTAAATGAAAGCTAGATGTAAGGACTTGACAAATGTTAACTTTCAAATCCTTTCCAAAAAATAAATATCCGAAGCTTCGTTCTTTCGCTTGCTCTGTTGAAGCCATGTTCGCTACAACTTGCGTTTGTGAAAAATTATTTTCAACAATTAAAATAGTAAAAACCAAATTTAGATCACGACTGACAGACAAATACCTTCATGATCAACTACGACTGGCAATAAGTAACATAATTCCTGATTTTGAAACTTTGTCACAGAGACATTTTGAAGACAGTTAATTTTAGGTTGTGATATTGTTCATTTCTTACTTCGTTACACGTACTAAACATTAGTTTGTAGCCTTGTACTGTACAAAATTATATTTAAGTGCTTGACGTAGGGAAAATGAAAATCCGTTAATAAGTAAGACAGTTGCTTCACTTCCCCTTCGGGTGTCCGCCTCCCTCCATAGGTGCTATGCACGTTGCAGGTTACACAGTGGCTCGGCGCACGATTACATATTCGCTACCGCTGCTCTATACCAATAAAACTACTCGTTTACCAGTAAAATATTGTATTCTAATAATGTTCGTGCTGCAACACGGGAAGATTAGGAATTATTTTGAGTATATTCTGCTTAAAAGTTAGAATTTATAAAATAGTTATATTACCGGTTGTTCTGTATGCTTGTAAAGCTTTGGACTCTTACTTTGAGAGAGGAACGGAGATTAAGGGTGTTCGAAAATAAGGTGCATAGGAAAATATTTGGGGCTAAGAGGGATGAAGTTACAGGAAAATGGAGAAAGTTACATAATGCAGAACTGCACACATTTTATTCTTCACCCAACATAATTAGGAACATTAAATCCAGACGTTTGAGATGGGCAGGGCATGTAGCACGTATGGATAAATCCAAAAATACATAGGCCCTATAGAGAGGAAAAAAAAGACCTTTGGGCATGGCAAGATGTAGATGGAAGGATAATATTAAAATAGATTTGAGGGAGGTGGGATATGGTGGTAGAGACTGAATTAATCTTGCTCAGGATAGAGACCGATGGCGAAAGTGACAGACCGTTGTTCCAACCAAGAAACTCATGGTTGTAACTCGCGTAGAAGCGCCTCTGATACAGATATTGAAAACAATTTTTGTGACAGCTGTGTAAGACTATACAGAGCATTATTCCATTAAAAATTCGATTTTGAAAAATTGTAACATAGACAGTTATTCGGCCCAAATCTTCAATTCTTGCTTCTCTTTCACACCCACCCACCCATCCATCCCTATTTCTATGCGATGGGATAAAATATTGTGAAAATATTTGAATATAGGTAGGCCTAATTACTTTAAAAAAATCTCATAATATTTCTTTCTTCTTGAGTAGTTATAGAATCCCTGTAATTAGTTCTAACATACTTTATGGGTTGCAAAGAGTAGTGAAGTGCATTCCATAACCTCTCCTACTCAATTCCCATCCTCACCTTCCCGTGGTGCAACCTGTTTTAACAAACGAGGCTCTGGGGACCGAATCACAGTATAAACATGGATGAATATATAATAGGATGCGAAACTTACTGAGCTTTCCGTAACACATACTAAAGGCGCTGTTGTAGAAATTTATCTTGCTGCCACCTGTTGGGAGGAGGGGCGTTATTACTTCTAGCAGCGCACCAAGTAGGGAAAAGAGTAACTAATTACTCCATGCATTTAGCAGCGAACCTGATGACGAAAATGTTAAACTGTGCAGAAAGTATTCCCTCCTACCCTCATCGATATTCAAAACTAACCCAATTTAAAATAAAACATTTACATTTTTATTCCTCACAGCATCTTCTACTGAAAATTCTTAACGGAGCCAACAGGAAGATAAAAGAGGCGATCTATTTTACACCACCCAATTAAAATATAACCAGACAGAGACAAAAATAAAGCAAAAGATTAGATAATTGGGATTGTATTCTTTAGGTATTTATTGTACAGCGCAATGGAAAAGTCTGCAAGAACTACTTAGATAGTTTAATTTATTATATTACTATTACTTTACAATACATTCAACAACACTATTTTCACAACGTCCATAAACATCATTGTTTACACACACACACGTAGTATCATTTTATGTTCACTTATTACCAAGTTTCTGTCTGTCATCTTGTCCCCTCGAGCAATATCTCGAATGGATAAATAGAGAACTCTGGGTAATGTACCCAACACGTAGTTCTAATGTTCACCACCTACGACGTTGGGCGCTGATCACCTTATTTCAGCCCCCTGCCGCCAGATGGTGCTGACCGCAGTTTCGCATTCTATTATGTATTTATCCATAGTATGAATATTACATTAAAACTGAAGGAAATATCATTTCAGCATGCCGACCTGCCATGGCATGCATAGCAACTAAGCGTCCCTTAAGTTGAGAAGAGGGGATACGGCCAGTGGAGTTGCCTGACAATTCTCCCTGCTAGGACATATGGATATGCAGGTGTGGTCCTCCAAACAGTTTGGGGGCAGCGTGTAAGTTATATAATCTTCATAACATAAAAATATGGTGTCTACAATAAAACGGTTATCATTTTTACTATATCATTCTCCAGTATTGAGGAGCAAGTGAGTTAATGGCTTTTGTGCTAAGAACTTGACATTAGTTAACTTATCTTTTATTAGGTGAATTTTTAATGACGTTTTCTGTGTTTGGTTAAAACTAAGATCAAGCAAATGTATAAATATTACTTCATTAATTCATAGTGTTCTGTCCAAGTGCAGGCCTTTCACTGCAAACTCAGCATTCTCCAATCTTTCTTACTTCCAGCCTTCCTATTAGTCTCTCCATATCATTCGCAAATCTTTGTGTGGCTCCGACTTAAAGAACGCAGAACTTTACACTCTTTGTCTTTCTCTATCAAATTCTGCACACCTCAACACCAAATTACCTTTCGTCTCGTTTCTCTTATCTATACTCTAACCATGACGTAAATACCAGATCACTTATCTGTGGCACGCTAAATATACCTCTTCATAGAACATCTTGTTATTCATCATCTTTTACACTATCCACCTCGCGTCAATGGAATTCCTTGTCACAAAGTATTAGGGGCTACAAGACAATAAACACCTTTAAGAACAGCTTAAATATAACCTTATTAGCATTTCACTCCAATCATACTGATTTAAACTATTACTAGCTACATTGTCACTTCTTTCTTTAGACATCATCCTGGTAGTGCTGTATTTTCAAAATTGTCTCATAATAATCTCTTATCTAATATTATTTGAAATATATTAACATTCTATGTATTTTAGCTTAATTCTGCTACACAGCTTATTTCAGTGTTTAATTAATAGTTCATAGTATGTTGTTGTTTAATTCGTAAATAACTCTTGTATACATGTAACTCTCATCTAAATCAAATTGTTGAATTTTTTGTAAGTTCATGCATATGTATATACACTTTTGCTGGTTGAGTGGAAGAGAAGGCCTTACGGCCTTAACTCTGCCAGCTAAAATAAATCATAATTATTATTATTATTATTATTATTATTATTATTATTATTATTAATATTATCATTCATATATCTTAATGTTTGTTTATCATCTAGTATCTTCTTCTGCCCAGAATTTTTCTTCTGTTCACCATTTCTTCCAGTGAATCCTTCTGCAGGGAGTTTCTTCTTAGCCAGTGTCCCAAACAATTTCTTTTTCTCCCCCTGATGACTTTCAGCATTATTTTTTCTACATCCACTTTTCCCAGCACAGCTTCATTTTCGATTCTAAAGAATATTACAAATACAGAATGAACTATTCAGAAGTTTAATTTCTTTAATTGGCTAGTGTTCTGAACCTAAAAATGTGTTGTTAATTCCTTAGTTGCTTCACACAGATTTTTTTTTTCAATTTTTAATCACAAAATTACATTTTTATTACGCACTTCCCACGACTAATGATACAGAACACGCCACACTTGGAAATTATTTAAGAGTGTACATTAGGACGCAAAATTTAACTGTTAAGAATCAGGTTCCTAGAAGTCGTATGATTTGTAACAATTGTTGTGATAAGTGTGTAAGAATACTATAATTTTAGTTGACAATTGAAAAACAAAAATCTGTACACAACAACTAGGGAATTACGAATACATTTTTAGCTTCAGAATACTACCAATTAAAGAAATGATAATTTTGAATAGTTCATTCTCTATTTGTAATAGGTACTCTTTTACAGTTAAAATTAAAAAAAAAGTATTTTACAAACAAACTCAAAATTTGTGTAACTCTAAAAATATTGAGAATTGTCTACTGTATGATATATTTCTTTTCTCGGAACGTCTTCGGAAATAAGCTCTATAATTGGCAGTAACTGCTGGTGAATCACTCTATGTATACAAATATCTTTTAAGGAACCCGAAGGTTCATTGCCGCCCTCACATAAGCCCGCCATCGGTCCTTATCCTGTGCAAGATTAATCCAGTCTCTATCATTATATCCCACCTCCCTCAAATCCATTTTAATATTATCTTCCCTTCTATGTCTCGGTCTTCCAAAGGTCTCTTTCCTTCCGGCCTTCCAACTAACACTCTATAGGCCTATGCATTTCTGGATTCGCTCATACGCGCTACATGCCCTGCCCATCTCAAACGCCTGAACTTAATATTCCTAATTATGTCAAGTGAAGAACACATTGCGTGCAGCTCTGCGTTGTGTAACTTTCTCCATTCTCCTGTAACTTCATACCTCTTCGCCGCAAATATTTCCCTAAGCACCTTATTCTCGAATACATTTAACCTCTGTTCCTCTCTCGAAGTGGGAGTCCAAGTTTCACAACCATACAGAACAACCGGTAATATAACTGCTTCATAAATTCTGGCTTTCAAGTTTTATGACAGCAGACTGGATGACAACAGCTTCTGAACCGAATAATAACAGGCGTTTCCCGTATTTCTTCTGCGTTTAATTTCCTCCTGAGTGTCCTTTATATTTGTTACTGTTGCTCCAAAATATTTTAACTTTTCCACCTTTTCAAAGAATAAATTTCCAATTTTTATGTTTCCATTTGTTAGTATGTTCTGGTGACGAGACATAATCATATACTTTGTCTTTTCGGGATTTACTTCTAAACCTATCTCTTTACTTGCTTCAAGTAAAATTTCCGTGTTTTCCCTAATCGTTTGTGGATTTTCTCCTAACATATTCACGTCATCCGTATAGATATAGTATATTGTAAAGGTTTTAAATTATCAAAATACTTAAGTTTGCGAAGAAAGGTTTCCACATTTTTTTTTGCGAAGAAAGGTTTACATGTTTTTTTTTTAATCTACGAAAGTCTTTTTTTTATAAGGATTTGATTAAACTTGCTAATACTTCTCCAAATTATTGATCCATATTTTGTAATCGATCTAAAAAAAAAAAAAAATAACACACACACACACACACACACAGACATACATATTATAATAGTAATAATCACAATAATAATAGCTATAATATCACTGTTTCATAGCATATATGTTTGTATGTAATGTTTCTTTTTATTTGTCTTTTCTGTGTATTGTATATAATATGTCTATGTCTTATGTGCTGAACATGCACTTGTATGTCATGTCTATTTCATGTCATTTTATGTCATATATGTCCTTAAAAGTAATATGTCTCTTTCTACGGAATGCTTACTTATTATTATTATTATTATTATTATTATTATTATTATTATTTTTTGTAAGTAACAAGTCTGTGTGTGATATGTCCTGGGAAAGTACTGTATGTAATATGTCTGCATTTCATATATAGTGTATCTATTTCTATATATTATATGTATTTTATCTTATATCTTTGTATTTGTATAATATAAATATGATTTTATTGTCATACACATTTAATGTAATATGTGTATTTTATGTCATAATTATGTATATATTTTATGTAACTATGGGAAGATAATATTAAAATGGATTTGAGGGAGGTGGGATATGATCATAGAGACTGGGTTAATCTTGCTCAGGATAGGAACCGATGGCGGGTTTATGTGAGGGCGGCAATGAACCTCCGGGTTCCTTAAAAGCCAGTAAGTAAGTAAGTAAGTAAGTATTTGTATAGGGCTATAATATATATGATTTAATTACAGCCCTAATATACCTTCGGGTAAAATAGTGTTCTATAAACTTGGAAATTGAATAATAATAATAATAATAATAATAATAATAATAATAATAATAATAATAATAATAATATGTATACATACATACTTTTCGCATAAGGAGAGGAATACAAATCTATTAAATTTTGAATTAAATAAATGTCTTCTGACAATCTACCTACTTCACATAATAAATTTTAATTGCCACATTCTTTCTAATGAGTTTTCTTTATGTTATTCTTTTTTTTTATTATTTTTTAAGTAGTCTAAGCAAGCGTATGTAATTCAAGAGTCCAAGACGAATATTGCGGTGAGTGAAGAATGTAGCCTACTGGAAGAAGGAATCAAAGGGGTATCTTCTTTTCCTGGGTACTCTTCCCTGTATTAAGGGAAGTACATTTCGAAAGAGAAGGGTAAGGGCGAAGTTGAGAACTAGGGAGAGATGAAATGATGGAAGTGTCGAAGAAAGAGAAGTGGAGGATGCAGGGAAATTAAAATAGAGGATGAAGAAGAACTCGCAGAGAACATATTCGATGAAAATCATCGTTCAATTTGTTAGTTTAATAATAGCATTGAATACGTGGATGTTATTTGAATAGTTGCATTATCCTATTTTTCTTTCGCGAAATGCAAAATACAGCAACAATCACTGCAATTTCCTCGATTCCGGAACAAAAGGCTATGACGTTAAAGTAAAGGAATAAATCAACCGAACAATTTCCCATTAAATGCGCACGGACTGTTAGCAATTCCAATGTGCTTTTACGTTCTCCAAAACCCTTTAACGTGATCACGTTAATTGAAGTGTTTACTACATTTGAGGGGTGACTGTACGCAATAAAGCCATGTCACAGTTCGCCGCTTCCATTACTGAATAAATTAACCCCCCAACAGAAGCACCAGTTCGGACTCTCGCTAGCTACTGTTTGCTTGCTTGTTTTGTCACGTGATACCAAACGACCGACCGAGCGACCGACCGACCAACCGACCGGGATTGGATTGGGTGCAGCAGCTCTAGTGGTGTGGATTGACCAGGCATGACCAATCAATAAATACATTGCCTGGCTGCTTGCTTTCCCCTAGCACCCACCGTGACATTGACAGTTGAGTGCAGTATCAAATATAGATGCTGGCAACACAATGCGGTTTGCTCGGGTAAACTAAAAAAAGAATGTCCATTCGATGGTACGCTCGGATTCCTATCGTTGTGGAATGGATTTGAAAATGATAGAAACGTTGTTCTATAGACAAAGGCTCGGTTGTGTAATCGAGAACGGAAAGATTGTCCACAGTAGAATAGTTCGCATACCTTGTCCTCTGCAAAAAAGATGCGTGTGGTGGGGCAATGCAGTCCTGAAATTGATTTACATGGGCCGCAGAGAGTTGCAGTAAATGGACAGTTATGAACTTTACCGGCTACTCAATTAAGGCCCAATTGTATAAAACTCCCTGACTAAAGATCAACTTTGATCGAAGATCGAAAAGTGAACAGAGTTCAGACACTTCTTCTATTGTATAAAACTTTTCTGCGATCAAATTACCTTGGTTCAAATGCAATCTAAGTTCACGTGAAAAGGATTTGGCAACATCGCATAAACAGGTGAAATAAGTGATGCGCGGACCATGTTATACAGGTTTGTTCAGTGTTGCCAGTCTAGCGACTTTAACTCTTTTTCAACAACAATTTCTTTTAACTTTTATATTGCTTAAATAGGGATTTAGTGACCTTTTTAGCACCCCATAGTGACAAAATTTAATCTTTCTTTGTTGATAATGAGAAATCTAGCGACTTTACAACTGCTTTTTGGCGACTTTCTGTTGGAGACACTGGTTTTTTGTGCAATGTAAATAATGGCGGACAATAAGAAGAAGGTTGACTGTTCTCCAAGTTATCATGTTATGGTGTTTGATACTGCTAAATATAATAAAGCTTTATAAAACGACAATTTTCGTTTAGTAATACAGTTAATTGAAAATTTATGAATGTACCTATCATATCCATTGGTTGTTATAAACATAATATAATTATAGGTTATGTTATTTGATACTGCTGAACACGATAGAGTCTTATAAAATATAAGAATGTTTGTGTATTAAGGCAAGAAATTGGAAGGAATATATATAAATGTACCTAAAATATCTGTTAATATTAATAATAATGGATATTTTATTATTCTAAACACAAAACCAGAAGGCAGGCGCAATATTGGCAGACAGAAACTAAGATGGTTGGATGGAGTGGAGGAAGATTTAAGGACTCTAGGCGTGAGAAGATGGAGGCAGAAGGCTCTGGTTGGACAGGAATGGACCAAAATCCTAAGGGAGGCCAAGGCTAGACTACAAGGGCCGTAGTGCCAAAGAAGAGGAAGAAGAAGGATATTTTATTTGCACAATCTGTCACTCGTATATTTCAAACAGAAAAGAAATAACTGAACTTGGATCATCTAACTTAATCGGAGAAATTTCTTCAGTCAAAGCTGACTTTAGTTTGAGACAAATTAATCTCAGATTAGACTTTATACAACACAAAATTCCAAGTTCAGTTGAAACAAGGATCAATTTAACCTCTGATCTAAGATTAAATGGTTTATACAATCGGCCCTAAGTACGTTAAAATGAGTGAAACTTTTATCCCTTACAGTGATAGAGTAAAACATTTAGGAATTTATATGGACAACAATTTAAGTTTTAATACTCAAATCACACACACATAAGTAAAATAATTTTTATGAAAATTCACGCACTAAAAAGAATTCGAAATTTCCTTCCGTTGCTTCTCAAGAAGAATTCAGTGCAGTCGCTCTTGATGCCTCATTGTGATTACTGTGACACTCTCTACACTGACCTTAACATGAGACTGACAGACAGACTACAGCGTGTTCATAATGCATGTGTTCGATTTATTTGCAGCGTCCGTAGATCTGACCGTATCACACCTTCACTAAATATGCTGTCCTGGGTCCGTCTCAAAGAGCGAAGAACTATTCACTCTCTCACTTTACTCTTCAATATTCTTCAAACCTCTAACCCTAGCTACTTAGCTTCTCGTTTTCAACATCTGTCCTCATATCACGAAATAGATACTCGCTCACAACACCATATCACAGTCTCCATTCCTAAACACAGAACATCCTTCTACTCTTCATCTTTCACCGTCTCTGCAGCTCATTTCTGGAACTCTCTACCACAACAAGTCAGAGACTGTGGAACATTGTCTAGTTTCAAAATAAATTAAAATTGCACTTTTTGAATTAGATTCATTTCAGTTATAAGCCCTTTTCTCTGCGATAGTTTTGTAAAAATATAGGCTATACATTTCTTTTCCTTCCTTTGTTCTCTTTATCAGCCGATGAATTTATTATCATAGCCTTTTTATTGTAAATCTATATATATATATAATTTGAACTGGTAATGGAAATTATGGGAAAACGGCTGAAAGGATTTTAATGAGTGACCCCTCATTTTCATGCCTGGCATCCAAAGATTTTCGGAAAAGTAGTAGTTTTCAGTGAAATGTCAAGTTTCCTACATAATTTTCCTATTTTCCAAAATCCATCCGTTGTCAGTTTTGAGAACTAATTTTATTGAATCACGGCCGACTTGAGTGAATTTCAGAACAAAACACACACTACAATAAACAATAGGCTATTACACGAAGGCCATGACTTGTAGGATTGCCGACATATTTAGAGCTCAATTCAATTTGTTATTAAAAACTGATTCCGCAGTGTATAATTTTCTGAGTACAGCTGTGTATTGGATATTCAAATCTACGAAACCTGAGGTGGTTTGATGACATTATTACCATTAGAAATTAAATATTATTATAGTTAATATCATAATGCATCTATTTTTCATTAATTGTACATAATATTGATGCTATATTGATGACATGAAAGTGAAACGTTTTGAGGTTATGTAAGTAAATGTAGAGAATATCTTAATTTAGATCTTCATTTCTATAATTTACTGAGTGACTGCTATATATAACTACAAAACTTAAGTAAGATAATAATATTGTTATTAAAAATTCAAATATTTTTATACTTATTAACCCAGTGGGGTTGGGTCTTTTTCATATACTTAATGGCGGTGTAGTGTAGATATTGATATGTGTCATTGTCTTCAGTATTGGCTCGAGACAGCGCAAAAATTACAGTTCCTAAGGAAAGATAAAAGGTATTGCTTACTGATAAAATAAGAGGCCTGGAAAATTTTGTAGTCTCCAGATCATTTCAGCAAGATCTCTTAGTAGGATAAAATGATTTTACGCTCTACATTTCAACTTCTACATGCAGCAGCTATACGAAAATGCTATTGTTCGAAAGCTTAGCAAACCTGACTTTAACTTTTGCCTACAATCCACAATGACCTGAAATAGCTACTGCTATCGTTCTGACATTGATACTTGCGTTTTCGCGTTGAAACTCAAAAACTGAAGTTGGATAGGTTCAAGAAAAAGTATTTGGCCTAAAAAAAATCCATTCAGAGGGAGTATGTTTCATTATTATGGAAGCAAATAACTATCAAAAAGACAAGTATTCTTCATTGAAAATAAATCTGAAAAATTTTTATTTGAATGTCTAACGAACTTAGTTTGCAGCAGCATTTGCTGCACAAACCACTAGTTTTATTTAATTTCCGTATTTATTTTCTTTTTTATTATTATTTTATTACATTCCATTTTGATATATTCTTCCTTAAGTTTTTCCATATTAACCATTTGTACTAAATGAGTTGCTTTCACTATATTCCAATGTATTTTACTTTCTTTTTTTTTATTATTATTATTATTATTATTATTATTATTATTATTATTATTATTATTATTATTATTATTGTAATATGTTAGTATTCCATTTATGGTATTAATTTCATGTTGTTTAGTGTCGATTTTATTATGCTATTATTATTATTATTATTATTATTATTATTATTATTATTATTATTATTACGTTATCAGCAAAGGTAAAACTAGAAGGGAGCGTTGGCTGCGTGTCGCGTTTGATTTATTAAAATAAATATGCGTGGCCGTTTCAATTCACCAGGTAAATGTTTTTCGTACCGTTAATTGAATTCTGTATTCCTGTCGTTCATTTCCAGGCATGCGACACGCGAAATCGTCGTCACTTGTTTTGTAATGAATGATCCGCACAATTTTAGATCAGATGCATTTTAATGTTGCCATAGCTACTCCGTCACTTTCCGTTACCTGTTATTCTGTACACTCGTCATTAGTAATTCAGCTTCAGTTGTACGGGGCCTATAAGTCCAAACATCGGCTGCCAGGACATAATCTGATTGGAAACCCGTCTACTCCAAGGGAAATTTATAGTGAACAGAGGCTGAATGTGATTAATCTTTCACGGAACATTGCTGGAATATAGCCATTGCTCCATGCTTCACAATAACTTCTATGGTGCAAAAAGAAAATATGTTTCGTTGTATCTACAGTAGATTTCTTTCAGAGAGACCATGCCATGAGTTCCCTACCGATCGTACATCTAATTTTATTAGACTGCTAAACAGTTAGGATAATGCTAAATGCAAATACAGGAAGGAGTTAACATTCTTAAATTTGGTTAGATGTAAACCTTATACCTCTCACTATTAACAAAACATAAGTTATATCCTTTTCTTTAAATAAAATATAACTTCCCCCAAGTGAATTGCAAAATAACTTTACATACCGGAAATTATTGAAATATTTATCCTTGCTTGTGTCCTAAAATTAGCCATTATAATGGTCCAAACCTTACGTTGGGAAAACATGTACTTACTTACTTACTTATTGGCTTTTAAGGAACCCGCAGTTCATTGCCGCCCTCACATAAGCCCGCCATCGATCCCTATCCTGTGCAAGATTAATCCAGTCTCTATCATCATATCCCACCTCCCTCAAATCCATTTTAATATTATCTTCCCATCTACGTCTCGGCCTCCCTAAAGGTCTTTTTCCGTCCGGTCTCCCAACTAGCACTCTATATGCATTTATGATTCGCCTATACGTGCTACATGCCCAGCCCATCTCAAACGTATAGATTTAATGTTCCTAATTATGTCAGGTGAAGAATACAATGCGTGCAGCTCTGCGTTGTGTAACTTTCTCCATTCTCCTGTAACTTCATCCAAGAGGGATATTTTCCTAAGAACCTTATTCTCAAACACCCTTAATCTCTGTTCCTCTCTCGAAGTGAGAGTCCAAATTTCACAACCATACAGAACAACCGGTAATATAACTGTTTTATAAATTCTTTCAGAATTTTTTGACAGCAGACTAGATGATAAAAGCTTCTCAACCGAATAATAACAGATATTTCCCATATTTATTCTGTGTTTAATTTCCTCCCGAGTATAATTTTATTTGTTACTGTTGCTCCCAGGTATTTGAATTTTTCCACCTCTTCAAAGGATAAATCTCCAATTTTTATACTTCCATTTCGTGCAATAATCTGGTCACGAGACATAATTATGTACTTTGTCTTTTCGGGATTTACTTCCAACCTATCGCTTTACTTGCTTCAAGTAAAACTTCTGTGTTTTCCATAATCGTTTGTGGATTTTCTCCTAAAACATATACATACATAAATTATTTTTGCTCTTAATTAAAAATATTTTACATATGAATTTTGCAAACTACGATCCCTTCCGATATGTAATATAATGCGGTCTATTTATCTAACTTTAGTCCAGTCGATTGTTCAGTATGGAATAATAGTTTGAGGAGGTATAACGAAATATGTTCTGTATCCCTGAATCAACTTAATGAGAAAGTAATAAAAATTTGTTTAAATAAGCAAGGATTATTTAAAAAATGTCATATATAAAGATTACAAAGTTTTAGAGTTAAAGAGATTTACGAATATAAGCACAACATCTAGTAACATTTCAGCCGTTTAGAAAGGTCACACTCATTTTTCAAAGGAACTGTAAGTACAATCGCAGATTCACTTATATGGAAACAAAGAAATTCATAACAAATTTACTAAATTCTGTCGGAATACAGAACTGGCCAATAGCAACGAATTCATTGCCTCTCGAGAAAGAGGTACGTAGGCAGATGTAACGCGATATCTTCCGGGTGAATAATTCAGTTAAGACGTGAGTGATATTCGAGTTTGCAGCTTCGTCGTTTTTGAGGCGTACACCTTAATTTAATCATTTGAAACAATGATTCTCGGCCATTCCACCTCCGGTTTAATGGTAATCGCCTTCAGCAAACTTTGACTAGGGAAGGCAAAAAAGGGAATGAATTGACTTTTGGGACGTAACATTGGAAGAGAAAAGAACAAGTGCTGATTTGTAATTTAATTTACAAAACTTACGACCAGAGTGGTCTAGCTGAAATGGCAAGTAGTTACACCGGAGTCTAAAGATATCTGATCCCTACTAATCGATAGTGATCGATAATTTGTTCCTATAAGTGTAGCTTCTTTAGTTATTACTTCTATGAATAAATGACGAAGATGACAATCAGTGTTGCCAATAGTGCATAAATATACCGACATCTCAGAATTCAAAATGTCATCCCCTGTAATAATTGTAAAAAGCAGTATGTGTAGCACGAAACCGCTGATACTGTCGATTATGAGAATAATTTTGCTGGTTGTGTGGAAGAGAAGGCCTTACGGCCTTGATTCTGCCAGCTAAAATAAATTATTATTATTATTATTATTATTATTATTATTATTAATTTACATTTAATCTACATCATCATTTTCCCAAATACCTTTTTATCCGTCTCAATAAAAGTGTCACCTATTGAGAACTAGAGGAACTATTTTAAAGTTTGTCAATTTTTTATAAAAGAATTGCAGTTTTGTCCTTTAAACAAATTTTAGACTGTAAAATTCCTTTCGCAGAACGAAATAGTAATATCCGTTACAAGAGCGGTATGTTGACGTTTTCATGTTCGAGGAAAAGATTGAAAAAGCGAAACGTAGTTGAGCTTTTTTAATTTCCGAGAACATGAAAAGAAACATACCGCTCGTGTATCGTACATTATTTTGTGCGAAGATCGTTTATTACATACCTGAAAGACGAATTTCTAATTAGTTGCAATGAAATCTCCATGTTGGTTTCTGTTTAATGACGGCAACTTCGGAAAACCAAAATATAACATTGTTGCTATAAAATGTTTTCTGTGTTTACTATACTCCAGCAGGCCGTGATATACGTCTGTCTTTTTTTCCCCCAGTCTATAAATGCGAACTTAAAACAAACGGTAAGGTTATGTAATGATTTATTTTTCATTTTAATATTTTAACAATATTATTTATATCACATATTGCAGTAATAACATCCGCATCTGGAATCTTGTTGATTTTTTCACGGCTTCCTTAATGTTACTTGTATCAGGAATGCAATAAGTTTCGTGGAGTAGTAGATTTTACTTAATTTTTGCAAATATTTAAACACAATAATTAAGATTTCAATTTAGGTGAAATTGCAGTGGTAAGTTTCCAATTTATAATTATTACTATGTTAAACGTCTCTAAAAATAATATGTAAAAAGCCTAAAGCAGTAAAATGAATGTCGCGCTTAAGCGGTAAGAAGAGGGAAATTGATATGTGTGTTACGTTGGGAATACTGAATGTGGTATTTCACACTTACCGCGTATTGGTTCTGTGCGGAAAACAAGCAAATACGCACGATCTCGCACAAAGTTACATTTGATCGGAACAAACCTCGGTAAAGACAATGGATTTTAGAATGTACTAGAATAAACATTACACCTTGAGGTGGATAATATATTGAAGTAAATTAAAACAATGGTTGTTAAAATAACTTAAAATACCAAATAAATATATAAATAAGCTTTCAATTCATTTTTAAGAGGCAGAAAAGATGAAAATAAGCGCTGCTAAAATAGACAGCAAGGGCTTAAATATATGAAACTGGCAAAATAAAAAATTGGCTCCATCACTCATCATAGTAATGCATAAGTCCGTTGCGTTTTTGTTTGTCATCACAACACTGCGTTGTTATGAGAATGTTTATCGTTTGTCATTTGTTATTTGGAGTGTTGTACTTGTAAATATCCCTTGAATTTTGCTGATTTCGAGAAGTTGTGCTATTTATGGGCTAAAGAAGATGGACTGGTAAGTGGAGAAAAAAATGAACAATTCTGACACATTCTTTTGAGTTTAATAGAGGAGCAAAGCGACTCGAAATATTTGTGCTGTGCATGAGGAGATTGCCATCGGAGAAAGCCTGCAAGAAAATGGTTATATTGTTTCAACACACAATATCTCGTACAAAAGTTAGTGTCCATCCACAGAAGATGATGATGTCGTCTGATGGGATAAAGAAGGCGTCGTGCACTACGAATTGCTTCTCAGAAATGTATCCGTAACTGCTGACATTTATTGTCAACAGCTCAAACCTCTTGCGGCTGTAATTCAAGAAAAACGATCGGGAAGACTGCAACAAGTACTGCTGCAATTCGATAATGCACGCCCGCACTCCGCTAATATGACGAAAGCAGCTATCCAGGAGCTTGATTGAGGGGGTGATTCCACATCCCCCGTATTCTCCCGATCTCGCGTACTCAGATTTCCACCTTTTCCTTTCTTTACGCAATAATTTTCAAATGAACACCTTTGATAATGAAGATGCTTTACAAACTTGGCTTGACGACTTCTTTAACTTCAAACCAGCAGATTTCTTCAGACGCGGGATGGAAAAGCTACCCCGGCGTTGGCAGAGATTCATAGATTATGTAGGAGGATATATAATGAATATGCATCAACTCAATAAATATCTCTAAACGTGCTTAAATCTATACAGTGTGCGGGAAAACTCGTTGTACAAAATTTAAGGGTGAAAAAATGTTCAAAATGAAGTATTTTGAGGATAGGAATCAGGAATCGCAGAAGCTTCGTTGCGGCACTACATGCGTCAAATTTCAAATTGCAATTTTTGTGAAATTTGATGTAGGTAGTCTAATTAGAACGAAAAGGACTGTACGCAGTTACTGACACAAGACCTTGTTTTTATTATCATTAAAAGCTTGTATTAACTTCTTTACATTAACGTTTACAAACAACCTTATTGCTGTAAACGAAGTTGATCTAAAGCACCTATTTTTGTAGTTGAATAGCAGTTTAAAATGTAAACATTGACTTTGTTATTCTTCATGCTAACTACACATTAGATTGTACTATACAGTGTTGCTATTGCATGATGTTGCACCTGCACATTTCTCTAACACAACCAGAAATCACCTGAATATAAATTTGGCGCGAGGTGGATTGGGCTTGGTGGACCAGTAGAATGGCCTCTGCGTTCACCTGGCTTGACACCTTGAAATTTTTTCCTCTGGGGTGCAGTGAAGGAAGCAGTTTACGACACGCCGATTGAAAATGAACATATCTTAATACAACACATAATGGCTGCAGCAGAAATCATACAAACTAATCCAAGGATCTTTCGAAGAACACGCCAGTCTTTGTTTCGCCGCTGTGTTATTTGTCACAGTGTCAACAGTGCTGTGTTTGAACATTTGTTAAGATATGTTGTGTATTAATCCGTACACGCATTTAATGATGATAAAAGAACAAGTCTTGTGATTTAACACAAGAAAATGCTATTTGAGAGTTGACGCATGCAGAACCATAACAAAGCTTCTGCGGTCCCCGGCTCTTTTCCTGAAAATACTTAATTTTGAACATAATTTTCACTCTTAAATTTTGTAAACAGAGTTTCTCCGCATCCTGTATAACTTTCACATATTATGTCAAAGCAATAATAAAAAGCGTTTGCCGAACTTCCGGCTTGCGTTTATTATGGTTCTAAATGGGTTAGATCTAGGTAATGAGTAGGGCTAGGATTTTGATGACCTATAAATCGTGAAAAATGTTCTAAACAATGCATTTATGACCTAAAAAACGTTCAAAAATGCCCTTAAAATGCCCTAAAAATTGATCTTACATAATTGGCTTAGTAGGAAAAGAGGTTTTATACTACTTAATAATATTTAGACTAGTAATTAAATTAAATTTTACATAATTTTTTCTAAGTAGTACACTTTAATTAATTATTTTACCTGATGTAGTTTCCATGTATGATCGTTCACTTCTGCTTCGGGATGTGGACGTGAGTTCAACAGTCAGCTGGTCGATCTTGGCCTTTCGTGGGCTGTAGCACCATGGATTTACTTTACTTCTATTTTTCCGTGTAGTCTACCACAAGGCCACTCTTATCCGAAATTAGCAGGTATAGAGGAGTCTATATTGAAGGGGTGGTTGGACTGATCCATTACATGGGGTGTACTACGTTAAAGTGGAAATATTTGTGTAGAAAAACGATTAAAATATTATATAAAATAATGGGGTATTAATGGACAAAATATGTAAAGAAAATATCGAAGGAAATAAACATTATTTTATATTAATAATGGGCGTTTATGGCCGAAATTAAATGAACATGCCTAAAAATGACCGAATAAAACAAAAGATGCTCTTATGAGTTGAAACAGGCAAAAAATGCAAAAAAAAATGCCCTAACAAATATGTCTTAAAACACTCAGTTTATCACATAACATATAAATACTAAAGCAGCTATCTGGCTTACTAGAAAAAAGATGCAATTTCATCAAAATCCTAGCCCTAGTAATGAATGTTAATCCTAATGCAGCGTGCTTATAGATCAGTCTAGGGACTACACACATTTATCTGAGGATTGAAATGAATATGTCTAACAGTGGCGGTTCCTCGGGGGAGGGAAAGGAGGAACGTCCTCCTCACATTTTCTTCTTTTGAAATTAAATACCAAATAAAATATGTGCCTTGAAATTCAAGGAAGATTCGATAATTTTTAAGTTCACAGCTATAAGAAAACCTCGGTTGATCGAGTTTTAAACGATGCGCGCTCATGTGCTGCTAGAAAACTGTGAGAAAGATGCGAGATTGTTTGTGTGGAGGAAGGTCAATCCATTCCTCCTTTACTGCAGTTAACACACATAGACAACAGCGCACTAGCGGCCAGAGAAAGAAGCAGAGTTTTAAAGCGAGTAAATGAACGGAGAGGGAGGAGATCCTCCTCTGAATCAGCGCATGGGCGGGAAATAGAAACCGACTGGTCGTGCAGCAAGCTCGCTACCGCTGCCACCTAACGATGTTGCATTCAACCAGACTATAACACATCTAGGAGGAGGCACAATAAAAACAGATTTAACGCAACGCTATGAAAGACACCATAATATAAACTTTTTTAAAATTATGAATAAAAAATATTATTCATTGCACTTTATATAGGCTACTATTCATGGTTTGAAACTTTCAAAGATATTTGATAGTTAAAGTCGGATTTATATAAAACAAAGAGGAAGTAGTTCTACGTTAGTATCGCAGATCTTTTAGGCCCCTGAAATTCACTTCCATTCATTGTGTACTAGACAGGGCAACAGCCAAGGTGTCAGTTTTGAACAAATATATTTGAAATTGAACGTAGGTACTCCAAACTACATTATTTTTAACATGAAAAATTGACCACAATAATGGTAGTATGACTTTATAAGAACTGATATTCTTCAAAAGCATGTGATACTGAACTTGTAAAATGTGTATGTGGCAACACAGGCAACGTGAGTGGGTGCAGTGTTCTCGCTTTTCTCAGATTATTTCCCATTCCCATTTCCGTTCCGAATATGTGTTTGTAGCTATAGTCTCTTCCAACACGTGTGATGCTGTAATGTGCTCGAAAAATGTTGCGAGGTGAATTTCCTTGTAATTGTTAATTTGTGCAATTATTCAACAATGAATAGAAGTGAAAACACATTATATATTTTGGACAATTTAGGAAACTCGGTTTACAAGAACAGATTATTTCTATACAGAAGGGAAGGCCAACCCCAACACTACCTAGTGTTATATGTATGCATGTAGGCTAATTTGTAGCATGTTTCATCCAAGAAGGTGTCATTTTGTCCTGTTACCTTCTTTCCTTCTCTTAAGAAATAAGCAGTAGCCGCCACTGATGTATAAGATTGGATTTAGTAGATGGAATGTGAGTACAAATGAAAACACACTTTTCCACGATCTCTTGGTACACTGAGCGTAGCAGCGCATAGAGGCATCTTTTGAGATTCGTTAGCTGTTCCATCAAACTTGGCTGCCTGCACAGTGTTGCAACCTGCCTGTTAACTATAGTCAGATGTGTATTTATAAGCTGATGATGGGGATTGGTTTCGGTTACATAGCGGGCACCTCGTTCTGTTTCCAACCTGATCTCTCATGCCTCAGATCTGAGGTAACAAGTTCTCTCCTTCCCCGTCTCTCTCTCTATCTCTCTCTCTCTCATCTCGACTCGGAGAGGGTAATTAGTTTCCACCACCCCCTTCAAGTCTCGGCCGGCAAACCAGCGCGCAAACGGGTGGGATGAGGGACAGAGAACGCCCTCGTGATAATTATGAAACTCGCTGGCGGAGGTCTCCGTCAAACGATGCCACTCCTCAAGCAGGAACATCAGATTGTATCAACACACTGAATTATCATGCCATTCTGCACGGAAAATAACTTTTATGCGCTTTGACAAATGATGAGAGACAGTTTAAGAGGTGGGGAATAACATACATACCTATATTTCTGCAAGACGAAACAGACCATGGGATAAAAAGTTGAACAGTAGTTAAAAAGTTCATTAATAATATAATTTTCCAACAAGATACAGAGGTATAAAATAAAAATACTGTAGATGAGTAAATAAATGTACAGTGTAGCTATAATCTATGTGCAGATAAATTAAAAATATATAGATCATGGCATAAAAAGTTGAACAGTAGTTAAAATGTTGATTGATAAAGGTATAATTTTCCGGCAAGATACAGAGGTATAAAATCAAAATGGGTAAATAAATGTAAAGATAATCTATGTGCAGATAAATTAAAAATATATAGATCATGGCATAAAAAGTTGAACAGTAGTTAAAATGTTGATTGATAAAGGTATAATTTTCCGGCAAGATACAGAGGTATAAAATCAAAATGGGTGCGTAAATAAATGTACAGTGTAGCTATAATCTATGTGCAGATAAATTAAAAATATATAGATCATGGCATAAAAAGTTGAACAGTAGTTAAAATGTTGATTGATAAAGGTATAATTTTCCGGCAAGATACAGAGGTATAAAATCAAAATGGGTGCGTAAATAAATGTACAGTGTTATACTGTATGTGCAGATAAATTTGAAGTATTTAAAGATGATATTAATAACTTATATATTTTATTCAAATTTAAAATCTTGAAATAATATATATGAAAACTTTAATGAGTTGCATATTAAAACCTTCATAAAGATGAGAAAATAATTAAATATTATCTGTAGTAATGTCACGAGAGGTCGAGGGTCTGAGATTTTTATCTGGGAAATCTCAGACCTCGAGTGACTTTTATTAGACTATTTCGTGAATAAAATAAAAATGTAAATAAGATATCCCTAAAAATCGATCACAAAATGTTAATAATTGTATATTAACAATACTTAACCTATTCAGACATTGTGAAGTTGAAATACTTAGATGGATATCGATTACTGCAATAAAGAAATTCGATGTTATTATTCAGTAATGCCAATTGCGAAAAGCGAAATACAGGTTTAACAATGCCAATTATATGTACTGCACTTTTCTCTTATTATTGTAGCATAAATACATTTTCATTATCTTCTGAAATCATAATTTAACAGTAACAGTGGGGACACTTATATACCAATTTTTATGTATTCACAACAAGACACAGTGAAGCCATCTCTGTATTGATAGGCCTAATTAAAACACAAATTTTATTACGCAAACGGAAGGCGGTTTGATCAAAGACCTTATTATTACAATGCAAGGTCTTTGGGTTTGATATGCGATGATGTTACATAAATTTGAACATCTGACATTCTTTTAATTATTTCATTTCATTCACAAAATACAAATTTTATAGGCTACAATTATAGGTTAAGTTACCTGTGGGAGCAGGACCAATGTCAGCTGTGCCTTATTTCGACCGTTACAATGAGTGCTACACGAAAGCATTTTTTATAGCTCGACAAACGCATTCTCGCTGTAGTGTGTAACGGAACTAAAGCTGCATCTACATAGTTCAATAATCCAATCGCATATGCGTGCAATCTGGGAAGAATATTGAAAGAATCAAGTTTAAAAGGTACGTTCAATTAAGATGCATGAAGACTGCGCCGTTTTGAACGTCGTCTTCACTGCGTAAATATATTAATTAATATTAAATATCAATCTTGCATTCATTGTTTTAAAGTTGAAAGAAAAGTTTAACCGTGTAGTTGCATCTTAATGCATTCATGATCATCAATTTACGGAGAAACAGTTGGCGACAACGACTAACAAAAAGAACGACCATGCGATAAATTGATAGCGATAAATCTGCAAAAATTATCAAAAAATTATCTGGCAAAGTGTACTGTGATTGGTTGGAATTCAAAATTTCATTACACTTCATTGGTCGAAAATGGAATGACGTCATATAAACGAAATAGTCGAAGTTCCGTGGAATAGAAAAAAATAAGATGAATAGTAAAGTAGGAGGTAAATAAATGAAAACAAAAGAAAAGACTAAATAAAATAGAGAGAAAACAAAGGATACAATATATAAAAAATGCAGAAAAAATGTACGAAACCGTGTTATGACATAATAATTAATTATAGTTGGGAGATGCGAGGTTGCTTTTTGATGCAATAGGATTTTTCTATATATTCACTGGAAATGTCTTACAAAATACATGAATTTACTTGTGAACATCTTAAAAAAAGATTGTTTACATATTATCTTAAAAAACTCAATAGGAATAGTGTATACTTAATCGTTTATATAATACCTAATGTCTACATTTCATTATTTATTTACATTATTCTTTTTTATTATTTCTCTCTGATCTTACGATTGTAAAATTTGTTTTATTTTATTCCAAACCTCTATGGTCAACTGCAAAGACAGTTGGAATTCTGATGAAGGAATTTATATATAGACTACCTATACTGCTTTTCATTTAAGACAGATTGAATAGACAATACCTTTTAATGCAATCTAAGTATTGTATTGAACTACTTTATTTTATTAAAAAAAAAGAAATTAAAAAGAAAAAGGAGTGTATAGTCTCTATGCACGGCAGACGTGAAACTTCTTCAGCTGTATATGTACCAATCTTTTTAAATGTTTTCCAACTGAAAGACAATAAATTAGGGTTAAATTTAACACTTTTACACTCTACTCTCTTCAGAATTTGAAACAATTATTTACAATCGCCTTGAGAAGCTTTAACATTTCGCAGGGTATTCATTCCAGAGCTATACAAAGCCACAAGAAGAGGCTGTTACTGATTGAAGAACAAAATTGTCCACCACTGTGGAATAACGATTAGCATATATGACCGTGAAACGAGAGAGCCCGGGTTCAAATCCTAGTTAACACAAGTTACTTGGTTGAAGTTTTTCCGGGGTTTTTCCTCAACCCATTAAGAGCAAATGCCGGATTTACTTTCGGCGCTGGACGTTGGATTCATTTCACTGACATTATCACCTTCATATCATTCAGAAGCTAGATAACCTTAGCAGTTAATAAAGCGTCGTAAAATAAACCAATTAAAGAAACAAAATACTTTTTATACCATTTTCATTTTGTATAAGTAAGCACTATCCTTCCATTATGTAAATTTTATTTTTAACAGTTGTAGCTATCACTTAAGTACCTGATTTTTACACCTAAAGGTATTCTCAAAACTAGTTTTTCACGTTTATTTTTTCTTTTTTATTAACATAGAACGTTTCAATTTCTAACTGTTCGGGTAAAAATATCCCTTACCATTTCTGTAGTATACTACGCGTGTCTTTCTCCTTAGCGGGAGCGCGCCGATTCAGCCCGCAACATATTATTGCCCCTTAGTGGATGCAACCCACAACATAGCATAAAGGAAGCAAATAACTCTTAATAATGTGACATGCATAATGAATGATGATATTTTATTTTAGATTTATTTCATAGACATCATAACCTACAAACGTCCAAGCCCACATAATTATTCAACCACCAACCGCTTAAACCTACTGCGCAATTGTAAGAATTTTACGACTTCCCTGCCATAATTTTTTTCGTGCAGAATGAAACGAATCTCTTTCAGCAGGTGCCAATTGGTAAATTGAAAGAAATGGCTGTATTCCAAGAGTTTTCACGGAAAATTTAGCCCAAAGATCTTAGCTTTTTCAAAGATACGCATTCTGGATGTTTAATTCAGCTGACTTTCTGTAATAGTCTACAATATATACAGCCTACATTATGTAACAGAAGCATTAGGTGTTTTCTCGGAGGTACGGCCCAACTAAAACGTTCACTACAGAATAAATTAATGTAAGAAAGGATAGAGTAAATAATAATTTCAAAGAAAGAAAGGAATGGACATAAAAAGGAAAGAGAAGATAAAAATGACAAGAATAAACATAAAGAAACAAAATAAGAACGAATACGCTAAAGGAAGAGGTTGAAGCAGAAAAAATAACGAGCTGCTATAGAGAATTCCACGATAAGAAAAAAGCAGTGAGCATATGGGGCTATTCCATGAAATAACCAGTTGCCATAGGAACGCTTCTACAATGTACTAGACAAGACCCATAAAACCAATGCTTTTTTCTTAACTTGAAATGCTCTATAGATGCATTTACAGTATTGGGAATTCCCGTGACATCGTTGCTTTGCCAGCACATCCGAAACGTTAAATTTATGTTCTTTCCTTGTTTGAATCCCAGATATAAATCGTTTATTTCTTCAAATTTCTGTATACATCTGCAAACTATAGTTCAGAATGTCCTCATTCGAATATAAAATCTTTCTTCTGAAAACAAGTTTTTATTTGCATAAACCATTTTCGTTAATATCTCTCATATGCAATCACCCTGCATTTGAAATCCCTTCTGTCTTACAACAAGGATAAAACTGAGAATCTTCTCTGTAAATGCAGGTCTTCCATACTACTAACAAGTTAAAATTTAAATTGCAGGAGTAAATATAAAATTCTTTCCACAACACTTTTTGTTTAGCTGGTATACCCAACGTTATTGAGACTTATCTCGAACTCGCCTCTATTGCCTAAATTGCCCAGATTTTGGATCTATAATTTATTCACATTTTCGATAATCTGGACACTTTCTTTTTCCTGTACATCAACAACATATGTCCTTTTTGCAATATCTATTTCCGCACAGTGTACTTGATGAAAACATTACTCGTATCAGTACAATTCTTGATTTTTTAGTATTTTTCAATAATAATAAAATAATAATAATTTTAAAGCAGATAATCATAAAATCAAAAAGAAACTGACGATTTGAGGATATTCAATAACTCAGTATATCCTCAAAAAAAATTATTATACATATTAAACATAGATATTAAATTTTCAAGAAGGGAAACAAAGAAAAGGGCGTGAAAAATTACAATTGCATTAATTCACACCAAGTGATTAATTAGGATTTGGCAGGATTTCTTTAACACAATTATCACAATGTCATCCCTCAGAGATGTTGGCAGAGCAAACTGCCCCAAATTCTTCAAAAAGCTGGTATAGTCCCTCGAGCACCTATGAGCAACCCAATACCTCAACGTGAATTAAGGCATTCATTCATTGACTGTACTCACCCATCGACTTCTTCTCAAGGTGGACTGATGACATTCTACTTCAAAACGTATCATTCCACAATGATGCCCTGTTTAGTGTCAGCATTGTACGCTAAAATATCTAAAATATCTATCACGTTTCCATTTCATCGACAAGTTTAATTAACAATAATTTATCAAACTATAGCTAACTAAATGTACTGAATATACACACTCAAAACAATATATAAACCACTAATATCTATCATTCATTCAGGTAGGCCTACCCATGGGAAATACATCAATAATGAAACACGAGAATCTGCTCTCTTCATTCAAATGCTACTTTCAACACTAACAAGTTCTTAAATCTTTTAATTCAGGATTGTGGATAACAACGCAAAGCACATGTGTAACTGTTTCCACCCTCCTCCCCCGATCATTCTTCAACTTTCATTCATTCAATTCACCTCTCTGTTGTAATCGTTGCCCAGATTTTGTATCTCCTAACCTCATTCACCCATCAGTTAAAAGCCTCAAGGCTATCTTAGGGCTGTCTGAAGGCTGTACGAAGCCTGTCTGATCATTAATTCATTGTCTCAAGCTCGCCATTTATGAAAATTCTCCCATTCAGTCATCTCCAAGATCTTTCATTCATTCTTCTCTATTGTCATTTAACCATCCAATGATGAAAAAAATCACCAGTAAACCTTCATTCATTTATTCATTCGCCCGGATAACTGGGTAAACTTCAATAAAATGAAAGAAATTGACTTTTCACCGTATTTTCACCTTCATTTTAGAAAATCTGTAATCTTTTAATGTTGATAAAGAAACGTAAAATACTTCTAAAAATATTCATTTTTATGTCCCATTAATTAAATCATTCACAAATTGCCCATTGTTCATTTATTCATTCATTAAAAAATCCATCCATTCATTCATTGGTTCACCTAAAATCCATTCATTCACCAACTCACCCACCCATCCATCCATCCATCAGTCCACACACCTACCCACCCATTTAGTCCTCTATCATTAATTAATTCATTCATTCACCCACTTTCATCTATCATTCATTCACCCACCCATTAACCCACTCTCCCTTCATTCATTCACCCAATCATTCATCTATTTACATTCATTCATTCATTCATCAACCCATCACTCCTATTCATTCATTCATTTATTCATTCATCCATCTAATAACCCATCCATAATCATTCATTCATTCATTCATTCACCCCCATTCTTTCATACATTCATTCATCAACATCCATCCAATCATTCATTCATTCATTCATCCCATTCATTCATTCATTCATTCATTCATTCATTCATTCATTCATTCCTCCACCCATAACCCATCCACCCAATCATTCATTCATTCATTCATTCATTCAACCTCCCATTCATTCATTCACTCACTCATCAATCCATCAACCCATCCATCCAATCATTAATTCATTCATTCAATATCAGAGACGTTAAATAGATCAAACAGCATTGGACAGGTTTTCGTTGGTTTATATTGCCACCGTTGTATCATTTCTTCATTACGTCATTATCCATTATCTTTTAATTTCTTCATTTAAAAGTCTTAAATGTTATATACCTAAAACGCCATTCACGCCTTCCTATTTCTCAAGTTTACAATACACATCTGCCTGATAGTTTTATATAGCATAATATAGAATTCCTTAAGATTAATTTGCTTCATCTGTGGTTGACGTTAGCATCAGGTGAGGTGGAGCACCGAGACTGTGGTAATCTGCCCGGTTGATCTGCTTGTGGCACATTGCTGCCAGTTATAATTTAATAAGGAACGTCTGTAGACACACAGAAGCTGACGGTCCTAATTGAAGCTTATGCCATTGCCACTTTGTGCCGTTTAGGTCAGAGTCTGCTGCAATCCGTGTCCTGCTCCGTGGCGATGCACAGCGGTTAAGATTCAATAATATTATTACAGCTATTACTTTCAATACATTGGCGACTTGATTCGCAAACTAGTTAACATCTTACTGTATAGGTATACCCCTACGAAATATTGTAGTCCACACCTCAGGAGTAACGGTTAGCATGCCTGATCGTGAAGCGAACGGACATGGATTCAAATCTGGTTGGAACAAGTTACCTGGTTGAGTGTTTTCTGGGGTTTTCCCTCAACCCATTAAGAGCAAATGCTGGGTAATTTCGGCGCTGACTCTGGACTAATTTCGCCGGCAGCATCACCTTCACTTGACTCAGATGCGAGATAACCATAGCAGTCGATAAAGAGTCGTAAAATAACCAGTTAAAATATTTGTAATAGTTGCAATTATCATTGTCTCATAGAAGAATATTCTTACGTTCTGACACTTATATTAAGTTTCATTGCGATTATCATTATCTCATAAAAGGACATTTTCACGTGTTGACACTTGTATTAAGTTTCGTTCTTTGTTCTTATTCGTCACATTATAATCGAAGGACTGTCTTTATTTTAAGTCTTGTTTGCAAAGGGAATATTTTTCATTATGTATTTCTTCAAATAAATTATATATTTTTATTTATAACTAGGGCTAGGATTTTGATGACTTATAAATCATGAAAAAATGTCCTAAAACAATGCATTTATGACCTCAAACCTTTCTAAAATGCCCTTAAAAATGCCCTAAAAGTCGATCTTACATAATTGGCTTAGTAGGAAAAGAGGTTTTGTACTTAATATTTAGACTAGTAATTAAATTAAATTTTACATAATTTTTTCTACGTAGTACCCTTTAATTAATTATTTTACCTGATGTAGTTTTCATGTATGATCGTTCACTCTGCGTCGGCATGTGGACGTGAGGTCAGCAGTCAGCTGGTCGGTCTTAGCCCTTCATGGGCTGTAGCGCCATGGATTTACTTTACTTTTAGTTTCCATGTAGTCTACCACAAGGCTACTCTTATCCGGAATTAGCAGGTATAGAGGAGTCTGTATTGAAGGGGTGGTTGGACTGATACATTACATGGGGTGTACTACGTTAAAATGCCAATATTTGTGTAGAAAAACGATTAAAATATTATACAAAATAATTGGTATTAATGACAAAATATGTAAAGAAAATATCAAAGGGAATAAACATTATTTTACATTAATAATGGGGATTTATGGCCAAAATTAAATGAAAAATGCCTAAAAAATGACCGAATAAAACAAAAAAATGCTCTTATGAGTTGAAAGAGGCAAAAAAATGCAAAAAAAAATCCCTAACGAATATGTCTTAAAACGCTCAGTTTATCACATAACACATAAATACTAAAGCAGCTATGTTTGTGGTTTACTAGAAAAAAAATGCAATTTCATCAAAATCCTAGCCTTATTTATAACATAAATAATTAATTTCTTTTGTTATAATTGAACTCCTAAAAAATTCATGTCGAAATTTTCCCACTATGATTATATGGAGAAGTATTTAAATCTTAATAGTTTTATTTTTTACTTTAATTTAATAGTATTTTGCCCAAGGGTAGGTCTTTCACTGCAAACCCAGCTTTCTCTTATCTTTCCTATTTGCTGCCTATTTCTTAGTCTCCGCATAAGGCCCATGTATCTTAATGTCGTCTATCATCTGATATCTTCTTCTGCCCCGAACTCTTCTCCCGTTCACCATTCCTTCCAGTGCATCCTTCAGTAGACAGTTTCTTCTCAGCCAGTGACCCAACCAATTCCTTTTTCTTCTCCTGATGAGTTTCTGCATCATTCTTTCTTCACTCATTCTTTCCAACACTGATTCATATTTTATTTCGTGTATCCATTTCACACGATCCATTCTTCTCCATATGCACATTTTCTTCATATCAAGAGAAACTATATTGCATGGCATTCATTAATTACTGCCTAGGACTCGCGTTACGGAATGCGCGGTGGTTCGAGTCCTCATGGGGGAAGGAATTTTCTCATGAAATTTCGGCCAGTGTATGGGACCGGTGCCCACCTAGCATCGTGTGCACTTGGGGAGCTACGATAGGTAGCGAAATCCGGTTGCGAAAGCCAGCTATAACGGCTGGGAAGACAATCGTGCTAACCACACCCTACCTCTATTCTAGTTGGATGATCGTCCACCTCTACTTCGGTATGTGGGCGTGTGGCCAGCAGCCGGCTGGTCGGCCTAGGCCCTTCACGGGTTGTAGCGCCACGGATTACTATTATGCATTAATTTCCTCTCTCAATATAGACTCATATTCTCCATTTGTAAACAGAAACAAAAATGAAACACTCAAACCAACATAAAGTGTAGTGTCATTCCCGAAACTGGGCGACGTACTATCCTACGTGCTATTGCTAGAATAGCTAGAATTGTTTTCCTATTAAATTAAATTATGGTGTCAAGAGTTACGATTGTATTTTAAGATACTGTACTGAATATCTGACTAGAAACAACTAGGTACATAAGACCTTTGTATCTAGTGAAGATAGGAGGTCCATTTCGTATATTTATGGGATATAAAGTAAAGAAGTAAAGAATCTAGGTGTTTTATATGAATAAAAGTTTAAATTGGAACATTCAAGTTGCAGAAACCTGCAAAAAAGTATTCTCATTAATCCATTCGTTTAGGCGATTGAAGAATTTTCTACCCTTTTCCATGAAAAAAAATGTTAGTGCAAACACTCGTGATGCCCCACTTCGATTACTGTGATATTCTGCTTACTGACCTAAGCGTTACTTCGGCGCAGAGACTACAACGTGTTCATAATATGTGCGTCCGTTTCGTCTGCAATATTCGCCGGGCTGATCACGTAACACCATCCCTCGAAATGTTGTCCTGGCTCCGTCTAGAAGATCGTAGAAAAATCCACTGTCTTTCCCTTCTCTTTCACATATTGCATTCTCCACTCCTGTCTATCTTGCGTCTCGTTTTCAAAATTTATCCACCCATCATAACCTAGACACACGATCACAACACTCCTCAATATTATCCATTCCCTCCCACCGAACATCCTCATATTCATCTTCTTTCACTGTGGCTGTTCCTCAACTTTGGAAATCCCTACCAAGTAATGTCAGGGACTGTCAGACATCAAACCAATTTAAGAATAGGCTAACGAAATATTTTTTTAACAATTCTTGTCAACAATAATAGCTGTTTCAGATTTCTCGATGTTTAATGGTTATATATATCACAGATAAATATATAAATTATCTCATTATTATTATTATTATTATTATTATTATTATTATTATTATTATTATTATTATTAGGGTTGGAAGTAAATCCCGAAAAGACTAAGTATATGATTATGTCTCGTGACCAGAATATTGTACGAAATGGAAATATACAAATTGGAGATTTATCCTTCGAAGTGGTGGAAAAATTCAAATATCTTGGAGCAACAGTAACAAATATAAATGACACTCAGGAGGAAATTAAACGCAGAATAAATATGGGAAATGCCTGTTATTATTCGGTTGAGAAGCGTTTGTCATCTAGTCTGCTGTCAAAAAATCTGAAAGTTAGAATTTATAAAACAGTTATATTACCGGTTGTTCTTTATGGTTGTGAAACTTGGACTCTCACTTTGAGAGAGGAACATAGATTAAGGGTGTTTGAGAATAAGGTTCTTAGAAAAATATTTGGGGCTAAGAGGGATGAAGTTACAGGAGAATGGAGAAAGTTACACAACGCAGAACTGCACGCATTGTATTCTTCACCTGACATAATTAGGAACATTAAATCCAGACGCTTGAGATGGGCAGGGCATGTAGCACGTATGGGCGAATCCAGAAATGCATATAGAGTGTTAGTTGGGAGGCCGGCGGGAAAAAGGCCTTTGGGGAGGCCGAGACGTAGATGGGAAGATAATATTAAAATGGATTTGAGGGAGGTGGGATATGATGGTAGAGACAGGATTAATCTTGCTCAGGATAGGGACCAATGGCGGGCTTATGTGAGGACGGCAATGAACCTCCGGGTTTCGTAAAAGCCAATAAGTAAGTAAGTATTATTATTATTATTATTATTATTATTATTATCATTATTATTATAACTATTTCTTACCAGTGTTTATTATTGTCACACTAACATTACTTATCCAACTTTCATTATTTACTTTCATGTTGTTTTATGATCTAGATATTAATGTAATAACTATGTAAGCAATTGTATTCATTTAGAATTAGAGTCTGGCTGGGCGGAAGAGAAGGCCTACTGGCCTTATCTGCCAGATTAAATAGATAAATAATAATAATAATAACATAATAATAATAATAATTAATTATATTATTATTATTATTATTATTATTATTATTATTATTATTATTATTATTATTGTTATTATTATAAAGAAGTCTATCCTCGAGAGAGAGCCAGACAAAATTCATGTTTCATTTCTCTTCAACATTGAATTTCGATGTTGAATAAAGTCTTATGTTGAGAGCGTCGTTAAATAAGGTATTACTACTGCTATTAATCCATATTGTCTTACATCGTCATTGCTGTGGTGTGCTCAAATCTACCCTACTAAATGAGCTAAAGAAAATAAAAATGCGTCAGTAAATAATAATATATTTGGCTTAGCTTCACATTTCTACATGAAAGTTTCTTCCCTTTTATTTCTGAAGGTATCTATAATAGTACATTATGCAACGAGCCTATAATGGTAGTAATTAAGACGCAAGTATGTTTGTTTATGAAATTTGCTTGCGCTCGTTTCATAATTTTCATACCATTATAGGCAAGTTTCATACGACTTTTTATGCTCGACCATATTTCTAACTTGAAATTATTCATAAGTATTCATATTATGGTTATGTAAATGAGGAGCGGAACTGACCTGAATTGTGAGATGTGCGCAAACGCGAAAGTATTGATTTTTTCCGAAACACGAATGTCATTGACCTTGATATAATCTAGAGAATAACATGAACATTAGGTTTGATATAACCTGGAAATTGATTTAGAATTGAAAAACGAGATGACAAATTGAATTTATTTGAATATTATTTACAATTAATACTAATTATTATAGTAACAGAACATAACCTTCTGCGAGAGTATTGGATTTCCAGCCTCCGTGACTTTTCGCTAATTGTCTTTCGATTGCATGTCCGAGAATAATCGATACTTGCGGTTTTATAATGGTACAATCAGTACAATGGTGATTTCTCATTGGCTGAACAACTGAGTTATAATGAATAGGTATAGTCTACTTTAATGAGGTGCATTAAAGGGCTACTACCAGGTGTATAATTACTACATTTCGGCATGGTCGAGCATAAATGAATTTTCATATGCGTTCCCAGTGCCTCTCCGGAGGCATTTAAGGACGATATTTCATAACTAACCGTTTGTCGAGGTCTTCCGACTCGAAACTCACTTCCTAGCAGCTCCGGGGGTATGGGGTAGGAAAGTTGTGTCTGCGCCCCTAGAGAGCTGTCTCCCACTCGTTCAGTAGCGGTCGGGAAGTTGCGCCAAAGTTTCCCCGCCCCCCTTCCACCCCTAGACTCTTCTTCCATATCTGTGTCCCCATCTGGGTCTATGCCGTACACAACTGGAGAATCAGAAAATACTTGTGATATAATTGAGCACGAGCTCTGAGAGGGGGAGGAGAGGGGAACCTATGTCACGTCCGCCAGGAGGGTATTTCGAATCTTTTATTCCGAGTTCCAATTTAAAAAGAATGGTATTCCCCGTCGTGCAAATTAAAAATGAACATTGCAATTTAATTAAGCCAACCTTTTTCTTTTCTCAATCGTACTATCAGGGACTGGAATGCTTTACCTGCAGACTTACTAAAGGCTTTACCAACAACCAAAAATGCATTTAAAAATAGGCTTAAGGACCTTACTAATAGACGGTAATTATACACAGTACTTAAAGGGTGTAAATGATATGTTGTTATTGAAGTGTTGTATCAGTGAAGAATTATGTTGTGTCAGTGAAGTGTGTTGTATCAGTGAAGAAGTATGTCGTGTTAGTGAAGTGTGCTGTGCAAGTGAAACGTGTTCCTGTCAGTGAAGCTTTATAGGTTATAGTGGCAGTGCAAAGTATTTGAACAGTGAAATGTTTTTGAAGTGTTAGTGAAATCAGGATAGAATCAGTGAAATGTGTCGTAGTTCCAGTGCAGTGAGTGAGTTGACAGCGAAATGAGTATAATGTTGAAAGGTGCTTGTGCAGATATGAACATATACTCGTGGGTTTTAGTTCGATCTTAGTTTTAAGATACAAATTAGAATATTTCAAATGTTATTTTAAGTGATCGTTTCATTTAATTTAGTATATTCTCTGTTGTTGTTATTATTATTATTATTATTATTATTATTATTATTATTAGTATTAATTATTAGTATTATCATTAATTGTATTTTTAATTAATAATTTTATTATTGTCATTATTGAGTGTAATTAGTTACCACTGCCACCGGGTATATACCCATTGCAGTGTGAATAAATACATACATACATACATATTGCTAGATGAACGTCCTAAAGGATTTTTAAACGATCTCTTTCCTGAAAGGAAAATAGTACATTAACCTACACCACGAAGAAGTAACCGAGTGATTAAAAGTTTGTAATTAGAAAACGACAAAATACACTACCCCTATGTGTATATCAATAATATTTATTTTATAAAGCGTACGATCTACACGTGTATGATTTTAGATGAAGTGTCCTACTAGACACTGTTTTAAATGATGCTGCCTCAACTCTCCAGTCTTTCCTATTTTCTGCCTTCTTTTTAGTCTCCGCATATGAACCATATATCTTAATGTCGTCTATCATCTGATATCTTCTTCTACCCCGAACTCTTCTCCCGTTCACCATTCCTTCCAGTGCATCATTCAGTAGGCAGTTTCTTTTCAACCAGTGACCCAGCCAATACCTTTCCCTCTTCCTGATCAGTTTCAGCATCATTCTTTTTTCACCCACTCTTTCCAACACAGCTTCGTTTCTTATTCTGTCTGTCCACTTCACACGCTCCATCCTTCTTCATATCCATATGTCAAATGCTTCTAGTCTCTTCTCTTCAATTCGTCCATGTTACTGCTCATACTCCGTATAAAGCACTTCACTAGTCTCTTCCTTAGTTCTTTATCCAGAGGTCCGCAGAAGATGTTCCATTTTCTATTAAAAGCTTCCTTGGCCATTGCTATTCTTCCTGGCAGCAGCTCATGTTACTGCTTATAGTACATTCCAAGTATTTGAAGCTGTCCACTTGCTCTACTGCCTCATTTAGAATTCGCAAGTTTACCTTCTTTATTTTTCTTCCTATGACCGTTGTCTTCGTCTTGTTTGCATTTATCTTCATCCCATACTGCTCACAGCTGTCATTTAGCTCCAGTAACATATTCCTTAAGTATTATCTCCTCTTCTGCTAACAACGCCATATCATCAGAAAATCTTATACACTTTATTCTTCTTCTTCCTACTACCACCCCTCCCATGTTCTGAAAACAGTTCTTCACTAAATCCTCCAAGTGCATGCTGAGAATACATAGGAATTCAAATTACGATTTATTCAAATCGATAATTAAAAGAAAATTGTATGAACATAGTTTGCATAGCATTAACGGCTATTTTAACTTGACTATTACACTCTTACTACGTCATACTACTTTTGACCAATAAAACGGTACGAAAGGACGTATTTCGACCAATCATGGCTGCTTATCGCACAATTTTATCGCGTCCCTAGCATTTGTTTAATTTTATCGCGTCCCTAGCATTTGTTTAATTTTATCGCGTCCCTAGCATTTGTTTCTTTGTTTGCCAACATTTGAAACTGCGCTGGTCTGGACGTCAAAAAAAAATATATATATATAAAATTACAAACCACTCCAGTCGATGCACAGCAGTTTCAAATATGACTCGCATTGGCATTCAACAACAAGAATTAATAAAAATCACTGATCATACCTATGCATCTTCTGAAATCCTGTTTACAAATAAATGAAGAGCACCATTCGGAAATCCTGAATAGGTTGAATACACCATGTAGGCCTAAATCAACGAGTTCCACTTCTATTACGCATCTTCCAATGTAACATCAATTGAACCACCAACCACATTCAAATTTGAAAATTGTACATTCAATAATTATTCCTTTTAAAATTATTCATTCGGAAATCCTGAATAAGTTGAATACACCATGTAGGCCTAAATCAACGAGTTCCACTTCTATTACGCACACGTCCAATGTAACATCAATTGAACCACCAACCACATTCAAATTTGAAAATTGTACATTCAATAATTATTCCTTTTAAAATTATTCATTTTGAAATCCTGAATAAGTTGAATACACCACGTTAAATCAACGAGTTCCACTTCTTTACGCACACGTCCAATATAATATCAATTGAACCACCAACCACATTCAAATTTGAAAATTGTACAGTCAATAATTATTCCTTTTAAAATTATTCATGTTTATTTTTTATGTCGTCGTCGTTAATTAAAACTTTTCTAACACTTGTGTATATTAGTTAGGTTATGTTATAGCTTCTGATATATGATATTATGGATAGTCACGTATCAGAGATTGTTTAATATTAAGATTTATTGAAAATCATCTGTCAAGTGACGTTGATTACTGGGATTCGGATAATTGAAGTGGAATGCAACTGTCTTAATAAAAATGAAACTGTATCAACAAAGCTTTCTTGACTAGTAACCGTCTACAGAGTTCAATGAAGATTCCATAGTTGGCACAACAACCATCTAGCGTAATGGTGCAATAATACATTTGAAGACAGGTTTATTTTCGTAAGTCAATTAATATTTTATTGTATTGGAGTACTTTGTTACTTATAATCTTTATATACTTTCTTCTAATTGAGTAATAGTCAATTAAATCCCACTCGAGTTTTGATTTTCTCTAGATAAATCAAAACCTCTAGTCAGATTACTGTTGACAAATACTGTTGTATGATCTTCTTTATATTGACGTTGCTATGCATAATATGTCTAAGCAATAAAAGTAAGTATCTATCTATCTATCTATCTATCTATCTATCTATCTATCTATCTATCTATCTATCTATCTATCTATCTATCTATCTATCTATCTATCTATCTATCTATCTATCTATCTATCTATCTATCTATCTATCTATCTATCTATCTATCTGTCTGTCTGTCTGTCTGTCTGTCTGTCTGTCTGTCTGTCTGTCTGTCTATCTGTCTGTGTGTCTGTCTGTCTACACCCTTAGCCTCTGTTCCTCTCTCAAAGTGAGAGTCCACGTTTCACAACTATACAAAACAACCGGCAATACAACTGCTTTACAAATGATAACTTTCAGCTTTTTTGACAGCAGACTGGATGACAAAAGCTTCTCAACCGAATAATAACACGCATTTCTCATATTTATTCTACGTTTAATTTGCTTTCGAGTGTCATTTATATTTGTTACTGTTGCTCCAGGATATTTATATTTTTCCTCCTCTTCAAAGGATAAATTTCCAATTTTTATATTTCCATTTCGTACAGACGTACTATGTTTTAGGCACGAGACATAATCATATACTTTGTCTTTTCAGGATTTACTTTCAAACCTATCTCTTTACTTGCTTCAAGTAAAATAAAGAAACATAAACGAATTGCCTCTCGTAGGAAGAAACTAATCGTCTCTCCATAAAATACATTTTCAAAAGTAATAATATAACTCAATTAGTTTGATTAAAAATCTAATTTTTTATGAAAGTGAAAAAATGTTTTACGATATATTTATCGTAACTTCATAATACAATATTCGATTGGTTATCAAGCTTCGCCTGCGGCCTCGTTTGACAACTATAAAATCTTGTATTGTAATCTGAAACATTACAATACTCATGTTGTAAAATGTAAATAACGTAAGTATGGGTACCCATGTGAGTTAGTACAAGATGATCCTCTTCGTCTTTCGCAGAGAAAATGTGGCACAAGATGCGAAGTTGTGTATGTCGTCTTTTCCAATAAAGTGTTCCGAAGGGAACGTTCCTTCTTAGTGCATCTATTTTTAGTCGTTTATATACTATATCAATCGATCGTGTAATAGCATAGGGTCGTGTCACGAAGGAAGCTATCATCTTGATGTGATGAGAAGTTTCTATATCACTACACTCCACTCCGCTTCTCCCTCTTCCACCTGCGAAGAGAGAAAGTTGGAGGAAGCCTACAAATATCCTGTTATCTCAGAACCTGGCTCCCTCCAACTTCTACAGCTACAAATTCAACAACTTTCCTTATAAACAAGTGCTGTAGTCCGAACTGGAGAGGGATTTCAACTTAACTTTAATGCGTTCTACATAGTGGCTTTTGATCAGTATTGTTACGAAGTGATCCTCAGATCGAGCCTGGTCAAAGTGATATTGTTCCTTAACTTCTTAACAACATGCCTTTAAGTATGATATTTTCGCGTAGAATGCATCATTCTACCTGGTATGTGTACAGCGCTGTATGTGATTATCACAGCTCGAAGTTGAGGCACATTTACTCTGAGTTAAGTACACTCAGAATAATAATGTTTACAAAACAGCTGGCAAGGTAGTCTCTTCCCTCATAAACACATTATGTTAGTTGAATGAAGTAAATAGGCTAAGCAAGGAAAAAAATTAATGATCGCCTGAGGAACAAAATAATAATAATAATAATAATAATAATAATAATAATAATAAAAAAAAACAATAATAATTATCATTATCATTATTATTATTATTATTATTATTATTATTATTATTATTATTATTATTATTATTGTTATAAGTTTGTATCAACAAAAGCCGCCCTAAAAAGAGTTCATAGATCGGATTACTAATCCATTCACAATGAACAATGATTAAAAACAAATTATGTATGTGACAGTTTGAAAGAAAAAAAACATGAAGATAAATGAGGCGCTGACATGGGAAAGGTAGTAACTGCCAAAAACAAAATTTTTCAGGGGAAGCAAAAAACAAATGTATGAACACTTTCTCACTTACATTATTACAGAAACTGCTTTAAATGAAAGGCGTACACTCATGTTTGTGTTACATATGAAATTTGAAAAGTATGGCACAGATTTATCTGTGAAATCCTATTTTATGAAAATACAACATTGAAATCACTCCTTAGCCAAACTGAGAATTAACGTTATTTATACATTATGCACAAATTTTTCGGTAAAATGCATGATACTTTTCATCGAGGGAGTCTGAGATAGATAACAAGTCTCTCTTTTTGGCATCAGGGACGACTGGTCTTCTTTCAAGGCGTTGCAAGCACTGCAAGTTAGTGATTGACATTAATGACTGTCCTTTCTTAAAAATCCTGTGCTCTGTCCACATTTCAAGGTCATTAAATGACTGGCTTGTTTTTATTAGAGGAAAATCGGCTCTTGAGAGTCTAATTCAGTAGAGGGTGCCGATTTTGACAGGAGTTGTATTCAAAAACTTGTCACATTCTGCAGAAAAGCCGAAGAAATCCTCATCCTTCATCATATTACATTATTAGGCCTTACCTCTTCTGGAACCATGGTCTTGCATATTTTTTTCTTTTCTCTGTGATGCCAAATTCCCTATCACATGGCATGTAGGAATGTTCTGAAACCAGAAATTTCAAGTCCATTGAATCAAAATGTTTCTTGGCAATAATGTAAATCAGGACCATTAGAATCATCCGATTCTTATTCTGCCCTCCACAGTTACCAGCCCATATTTGTCTAGACACACTCTGATGTTGTAAAAGGAGTTACTACCTTCTCCGCGCCAACACTTGTGCACATACAACTTACAACATCTAGTGACTACGTTTCCAGCTTTGTTTCATTACATACGGACATACTACCTTCTCTGTGCCATTGGCATGGCCACTTACTTACTACCTTCTCAATGAAAAACCTAAAAATTCGAATTTTTGGCAGTTACGACCTTTCCCATGTCAATGCCTCAAATGATGAGAAAACTATTACTAATTTAAATTACATATTTTAAGTATCTATTTCTAATTTGGATTTATAGTGTATAATTTTAAATATAGATACCGGTACTTCAAAATCATGTCATTATATATTTAATCCATAATTTAAGGCTGTGTTTTCAGCATTTGTGACGCATTTTACCATCTATACTAATAATAAATCTGTAAGCGAAATTTTTCTGGTAATTTTCGCTTTTCTAAAAATAATTGGTGTTAACATGTATAATTAATCATCCTGAAACCAGAAATCGCTTTTTTTTTAATTTTTGTTTGTATGTCTGTCTGTCTGCATGTTTGTTGCCTTTTCACGCGATAATGGCTGACCGGATTTCGAGGAAAATTGGAATATAAATTAAGTTTGTTGTAACTTAGATTTTAGGCTATATGGCATTCAAAACACGTTATTTAAAAGGGTGGTTATAAGGGGGCTGAATTAAATAAACTGAAATATCTTGCTTATTATTGATTTTTGTGAAAAATGTTACATAACAAAAGTTTCTTTAAAAATTATTTCGGATAAGTTTTATTCCGAGAAAAATTTTGATAGGGCTGATATTTAAGGATATACAAAAGTTTTAAAATAACAGTGCATTTCCACCGCCGCCTCAGATTATAGTGTCGTTGTTCTATGTGCAAAATATTAAATTTGTTAGTAGGAAGAAGAACAAATGTATTCATTCTATGGCAGTTGTGCATAGGAGATCGTGAATTCTTACATTTTCGAAAGAAAGAAATATAATTAAGTTATATATAGCAGATTGCATTATTTGCTTCATCACTATTTAAGTTATTTAATAGAGCAAAAATTTGAAAATCGATATGTGACATAGAAGTTATTGCAGGAACGACGACGATGGCTACAATGAAATCAAAACAAATGACTCTGTCTATTTGAGGCGGCATTGACGTTTATCAATATTAATATACAGAGAATATTTTGTGTGTTTGTATGAAGTAATCTCAGAAGCTAATTAACCTTCACTATTTGAAATTTGTAGTTTCTCTAGATGGATGTAATGCTACAAATGAGGACTGAGGTAAGATGAAAAGAAATCTGTACGCACAAAAAACTTGATATTCTGTCGAAATGCTGTATAACTTGATTATTGCAACTTTATTTGGTCCACATAAAATACTCTAATTTTATACACTCATTTTACCATAGAGATCACTGGAGCTGAGTTATTTTAAAAGGTGTCTTGAAATGGCGTTCCTGCACTCATAATTTACCCATATTCATTTCCTGTGTTTCTTAAAATAATATTTATGTAGGGTACCTCATTTTTTTATTTGCATAAACAATGATATACAACCGGGCGAGTTGGCTCAGATGGTAACATTTGAGACACACATTCGGGGTCCCGGGTTCAAACCCCGTGGCCGACCAATCTGACTGCGGTTTTTCATGATTTCCCTTAGTCATAAAGGCAAATGCCGGATTGGAAAGATACATGTCACTATTCATCACCGCCTCAATTACCAATACCAAAAACATTAATTAAAGTCTATAATCAGTTACATGAACACAAGCCATCTACAACACACAATAGAAACAGGAACTCTACAAGAGTAAAAACGGCCTACTGATATACTCACACATTCTAAACACGCGACATGACCACAGATGTTAAGGCGTGAATAAAATAAACTTAACAAAAAAAAAACATGTACAGTAACGTTAATATAATAATGATTTTCGTACACAATCAACTCTATTAATTTGGAGTGATTTATTAAAGGATGCATTCAAGGCTAATTCAGAAAAATGTTAAAGGAATTATATTTGCACCAAATGAGTGCTCTCTGGACCAAAATGATAGCATTTTAATTATTTAAATAGAATTTAAATTAAGTAGCATATTAATCGATTTACTCTTCTATCAAACACCAATGTTCCCTGGACCAGATGTCCTATTTTAATTATGTAATTTATATTTATTTCTAACAAGTGCAGCGGAGCGCACGGGTAGGTTAGTTTCAAATAAAGTTAGCCTACTTATTTCTAATGTAAGTTTTTTTTTTTTGTGGAAGGAATTTAATAATGTATATTTAAAAATTTGTTCCAACTGAATTTCGTTCTTGAAATCGCAATGACCTCACGTAGTCCAATCTGTCCCAGCTTCAGTGCCAGTACGTTCGAAACCTTCCACCAGACCGGAAAAAGTAAACAAGCTCTAATCTGCTCCCCCACCTCCGTCCAACACTCCGCCATCAGTCAACCTGTATCTCCGACATCGAGACCTGACCTTCGAAGTCTAGTGATTCTGAACAGAATCTGCTGAATCGACTCTACAGCAAGAATAGAACTGTGTTAAAGTTGTTTGGAATTATGGATTGAATTGGTGAATTGATGATATCTGGGTTCATTAACTTGTTAAGCATGGAATTATTGATTGATTGATAGTGGAGAGCGCGTGCGCTTTCCAACCAACTGAACCTGGTTCGATGCCCTGCGTGGGAAGAGATTTATTCCGCTCAACTGGATTGGTGTTTGTCATTTTCTTGTACTTGCCCTGTGACGTCTTTGCGTTGGATCTCCGTCATGCTGATGACTGTTGGGTAATGCCGCATTGTGAGAGTATGTTGTGTTGATACATACAGCGTGCCCAGCATTTCATTGCAGTGTCCGCCGGTAAAAAGAAAGGTGCAAATTAATTACGACAAAGAAAGAAAGAAAAGAAGAAAGAATAGAAAAGAAAGAAAGAATAGAAAAAGAGAGAGAAAGAATATAAAAAAGAAAGAAAGAATAGAAAAGAAAGAAATAAATAAAGAATAGAAAAGAAAGAAAGAAAGAATAGAAAAGAAAGAAAGAAAGAATAGAAAAAAGAAAGAATATAAAAAAGAAAGAAAGAATAGAGAAGAAAGAAAGAAAGAATAGAAAAGAAAGAAAAAAGGATAGAAAAAAGAAAGAAAGAATAGAAAAAAAGAAAGAAAGAATAGAAAAAGAAAGAAAGAATAGAAAAAAAAGAAAGAATAGGAAAGAAAGAAAGAAAGAATAGGAAAGAAAGAAAGAAAGAAAGAATAGAAAAAAAGAAAGAAAGAATAGAAAAAAAGAAAGAAAGAATATAGTAAAGAAAGAAAGAAAGAATAGAAAAGAAAGAAAGAAAAAAAGAATAGAAAAGAAAGAAAGAAAAAAAGAATAGAAAAGAAAGGAAGAAAGAAAGAATAGAAAAGAAAGAAAGAAAGAAAGAATAGAAAAAGAGAGAGAATGAATATAAAAAAGAAAGAAAGAAAGAATAGAAAAGAAAGAAAGAATAGAAAAGAAAGAAGGAAAGAATAGAAAAAGAGAGAAAAAGAATATAAAAAAAGAAAGAAAGAAAGAAACAATAGAAAAGAAAGAAAGAAAAAATAGAAAAAAGAAAGAATATAAAAAAGAAATAAAGAATAGAAAAGAAAGAAAGAATAGAAAAGAAAAAAAGAAAGAAGGAATAGAAAAGAAAGAAAGGATAGAGAAAAAAGGAAAAATACAAAAGAAAGAAAGAATAGAAAAGAATTAAAGAAAGAATAGAAAAAAGAAAGAAAGAATATAGAAAAGAAAGAAAGAATAGAAAAGAAAGAAAAAAACAATAGAAAAGAAAGAAAGAAAGAAAGAAAGAAAAGATAGAAAAAAAGAAAGAAAGAATATAAAAAATAAAGAAAGAATAGAAAAGAAAGAAAGAAAGAATAGAAAAGAAAGAAGAAAGAAAGAATAGAAAAGAAAGAATAGAAAAAAAGAAAGAAAGAATATAAAAAAGAAAGAAAGAATATAAAAGAAAGAAAGAATAGAAAAGAAAAAAAGAAAGAAAGAATAGAAAAAAAGAAAGAAAGAATTTAAAAAGAGAAAGAAAGAATAGAAAAGGAAGAAAGAAAGACTAGAAAAGAAGAAAGAAAGAATATAAAAAAGAAAGAAAGAATAGAAAAGAAAGAAAGAAAGAAAGAAAGAAAGAAAAGATAGAGAAAGTAATTAATTGTTAGGTTCCTTTATTTCTTTGACAATGACTTGGTAAATGAATTATTAATGAATTAGTTATGTATGAATGAATAAATAGATAAACAAACAAACAAACACACAAACAAACAAACCAATCAGTAAAGTATCTAGTTTATTTATTGGGAGATACATACGATTCATTCTTCGTAATTGATCGAACAAATTGATGGAACGATTCATTTCTTGGTTGATCATCATTTTAATTGGTTTATTTTACGACGCTTTATGAAGTGTGATAGTTATCTAGCGTCTATGTGAGATAATGTTGGCCACTGGTCCATCTTACCAAGGGCTTAAATTTATAACTGCTATCTCTCCACAGTCTCTCGGAGTTGTTATACCAGAAACCTGAAGGATAAGAGAAGTTCATGAAGGTAAATAAAAAATACAAATATTATCTTGCAGTATAATAATTGAAGGTTACTCAACATTTTTTTTATTCGTAAGTGTAAAGAAAATACAAAGTGAGAAGGACATGTGCATTTTATTTCGCAATTGATTATAAATTCAATCAAGATCGTAAAAGTAATAATACAAAAATAATCATTGTGATAGTATATAATAATAATAATAATAATAATAATAATAATAATAATGTCCACACCTGTGAATAACGGTTAGCGCGTCTGACCACGAAACTAGGTGGGCCGGGTTCGAATGCCGGTCGAACAAATTACCTGGTTGAGGTTTTTTCGGGATTTTCCTTCAACCGCATATGAGCAAATGCTGAGTAACTATCGGTGCTGGACCCCGGACTTATTTCACCGGCTGTACCACCTTCATGTCATTCAGACGCCAAATAACATGAATGTTGATACAGCGTCGTAAAATAACCGACTAAAATAATAATAATAATAATAATTATAATAATAATAATAATAATAAATTATACAAATTTTAATGTATTGTCTATTGAAGAAATTTATAAATATAGTTATACTACCTTACTACCACAGAAATCAAATAAAACATAAATCTAATCGACATGAATATCGTACTCTAAGACAAAAGTCTACTTTCCGATAAATTGAGCCTAAATGTCATAAAAGTGCAGCTCTTAAACATGGTGCTAGTTTCGGCCCAAGACTTTATAAAAAAAATTACAAACCATTTTCCAAATTTGAAATATTTTAAAATTGTCGCTTTTAAAAAAGAAATTTGTAAAATTATCCATGATATATAATATTAACAAATGTATTTTTTTACTTTTTATTCCTGTCGACTATATTCATGTTTTTATTGAATATCACTGGCTTCTGTCGGATTGTCAATTTATATTAAATGTGTATTTTTCTCTTTCTCCTTTATTCTTGCTCTTGTGTTGTATTTATTGGTTTGAATTAAGTTACTTACTGTATTTAGTAAACTGTCTTTGTAAATTTTATGTTATATTATTGACTAAGACCACACCGTACACGAACTCTTACGGTATGGCTAGAAACATTTTTGTTTTATAAATGTAATTTGTACTCACTAGCTAGCTAGTTAAAAATAAATAAATAGTAATAATAATAATAATAATAATAATAATAATAATAGTTCTATTCTTTATTTTCTTAATAACAAATTATTTATCTGATTTTGGAAAAGTTGGTTGAATGAGCTTAACAAGTTTCTGGTATGCTTAATTTCGTAAACTTTTATTAACATAAGCTGGAGATTTCACTTTCCATAAACATTCGTGTTATTGATCGATATTGTTGTAAATTCATTGGGCATTCCCCGATTTTCTACCTTGTTCACTCCAGGAATGCGCACTCAAGAATTCCAACAATGAATGAATGAAGGGAAATGGGAGAAGAAAATTTAAAGATACGTGAAAACACGTTCTTGGAAAGGAGTTAGGGCTGTAAAAACTGAATATGTGAGCTCCAAGCCTGTTAGCCACTTGTCTTACTTCGGGTTTCGCTGCTCCACTGAAGAGACTCTAGTAAATTAAGAAGGTGGAAAACTCCAACAGTCCACACCTGTGGAGTAACGGTCAGCGCGTCTGGCCGCGAAACCAGGTGGCCCGGGTTCGATTCCCGGTTGGGGCAAGTTACTTGGTTGAGGTTTTTTCCGGGGTTTTCCCTCAACCCAATATGAACAAATGCTGGGTAACTTTCGGTGCTGGACCCCGGATTCATTTCACCGGCATTATCACCTTCATCTCATTCAGACGCTAAATAACCGAAGATGTTGATAAAGCATCGTAAAATAACCTACTAAAAAAAAACTCCAACAGGTTGAAACTCCACATTTCACTCTACACTCCGCGGTATTGTCCATACACGCGCACTTTTGATTGAGACCCCTTCGTATAATATTAACCATAATGAAAGAAACTCTCTTTCTGATAACGCATTCTTTCCCTTCTCGGACGGCTCACATGCCAAGTATCGCCTCCTCACCTATACAATCATCCAGAACAGGCATGCCTCCCTGAGGTAAGCCTAAACAGAAAAGTCTCCGATAAGTTTTGGGGTCATTTACAAAAGCCCTATTGCCATGGTAAATAGGCTACAAACATATGCATCAACCTCTTATACTGACAGTGATTCAGCTCTCCCGAAGTGTTCGCAACGTTGACGAATCGCATTTCCAAGTCTGAGTTCTGCAGCGGTCTGTAGGAGACAACAGATTTAAAAGCGAATATAAATCACTGCTGGTAGTGGTATTCGAACCCTTGACCCCTCTAGTTTAAGAGCCAAGCCGCGTGTCAACATTGGAGGAATAGCGCTCATTTCCAAGCTTTAAATTCTGCTTTCATTCGCACATGTTGCTTTCCATCAGATATACGAACTAATTGCCTGCACTGCGCGCATTCCTGGCGTCTCCGTTAAAGTGGTTAGAAGCTCTGTAATGACCGCGTCGTTAGAACGTGGAGCTCCCCGGCCCTGCATTTAATAATATTCCATGGCGACCCCAAACATACCTGTCTGTCGGCATGCATGTCGCGAGGAAGTTCACAGCTCCCTGATATTTAATAGCATAATACTGCTCCCTCCTGTTGAAACTCTGAGCTAGGCAACATTTTAATGGTACCAACTGAGACAGAACATAACACTCCACAATCTCTCTCTTCACACCTCTCCGGTTCTCGAACTTTGTTAAACGTGGCAATTCGAATATATATTGTATTTAGGGACCGGATTTTTATGTAATATCAAGGTGTGAAATATGTACACATTTATGTAAGAAAAATAAGTTGAATATATACCAAAATATGTAAAAATCATAAAAATATTTAGTATCAATATCTGCCAGGTATAGGATAGGTAAGACTCTCCAGTTGTGGTTTCATAGAGCACCCGACTTTTTTACCGCATACTGGACAGAGTACTATTTTTCCATCTGTAGTGAAAACTTCGTGCATCGCAATCCATAATTTTATTTAAAATAAAAAGATCATGCATTAATATGAAAAGCTATTTATTTTATTCTTTCAACGTCTTTCCAGTTTGTTCCTTCACTCCAGCTTCTTTTCAAAAGTCGGCTACTTTATTGTGGCTCATGTCAGACTTGACACAGGTTTTCCCTGGAAGGATTAGGAAGAGGATGGGTATGGTTGCAAATTGCATGGGAATGGCTTGTTAAGACGTGTGCAGAACAATTATAGTTCGAGACAAATCATGTCGTCCTCGTCCCACTCCACCGCATGAAGGCAACGCTACTTTCTGAGTGATTTTTACAATACAAGGTAGTTGTATGAGAAAGGTTGCCTTTTATTCACTCGTATTTATAGTGGGTGGTATGCGATGAGTACCTCTACAACTTTCTGGATCTAAGGACGTTATGTTTCGTCCCGAAATATATCCTTTTTAAAAGGCTTTTTAAATCTGTGTATTTCAAATTGTAAACTTCCCCAGCAGAAGTTTTTTTTTTTTCCTTTGAGAGAAGTAAAAATGAATTAAACCCCTAAATATGCAGATTTATGTAATACCAAGCCATAATATGTAATGTGGGGTAAATATGTAAAAATATGTAGTGTCAAATTTTAATATATTAATGGTAATTACAAGATTCGCAAAGATTTGTTATTTATATACGGTTAGGTTGAAAGGAATGTAATATGTAATTACATAAAATCCGGTCCCTAATTATATTCATCCATTCATAGTGTTCTGCCCAAAGGCAGGTCTTTCATTGCAAACCCAGCTTTCTCCAATCTTTCCTATTTTCTGCCTTCCTCTTTGTCTCCGCATATGAATCATATATCTTAATATCGTCTATCATCTGATATCTTCTTCTGCCCCGAACTCTTCTACCGTTCACCATTCCTTCCAGTGTATCCTTCAGTAGGCAGTTTCTTCTCAGTCAGTGACCCAGTTAATTCCTCTTTCTGATCAGTTTCAGCATCATTCTTTCTTCACCCACTCTTTCCAATAGAGCTTCGTTTCTTATTCTGTCTGTCCACTTTACATGCACCATTCTTCTCTATAACCACATTTAAAATGCTCTCTTCACTTTGTACTAATGTCCATGCTTCTGTCCCATAATGTCCACACCTGTGAAGTAACGGTTAGCGCGTCTGACCACGAAACCAGGTGGCCCGGGTTCGAATCCCGGTCGGGGAAAGTTACCTGGTTGAGATTTTTTCCGGGGTTTTCCCTCAACCCAATATGAGCAAATGCTGGGTAACTATCGGTGCTGGACCGCGGACTTATTTCACAGGCATTATCACCTTTATTTAATTCAGACGCTAAATAACCTGAGCTGTTGACACAGCTTCGTAAAGAACCCACTAAAAATAATAATAATAATAATAATAATAATAATAATAATAATAATAATAACTCTCCTATTGTCTTTACTTTCTTAATCACAAATTCTTTACCTGCTGTTTGAAAAGTTGGTTGAATGAGCTTAACAAGCTTCTGATAAGCTTCATTTCATAAATTTTTATTAACATGAGCTGGAGATTTCACTTTCCATAAACATTCGTGTTATTGATCGATATTGTTATAAATTCATTGGGAATTTGCCGATTTTCTACCATGCTCACTCCAGTAATGCGCACTCAAGAATCCCAACAATTCGTTCATGCACTGTGGGGTTTCATCAATAGCATTGTTGCACAGGAACAGTTCAACAACATAGATGAATTGAAGGACGCCGTGTGACGAGCTTTCCAACAGATTACACCAGCAATGCTGAGGTGAAAGTCACATCGAACCTGGCGATGCATTATTTTGTGTGGAGAATTATGGGGGACATACTGACACTTTGGAAAGTGGATGTCTCTCTGCATTATAATCGGAATTACATAAATATGTATATATTTGAAGTAGTAACAGGTAACGGGACTTTGTGCTCACCCTGTAGTGTAATGGCTCGTCTAACTTCCTTTAGTCAAAGATAGACAGACTACTTCTGGAATGATGCGAAACTAAAATATAACTGCCTATTACTTCATTTCCCTGCTGATAGAACCAATAATATCTCCGATACTTCAGACCCTGCGCTGTGCAAAATATCGAGATCTCCTACCTCTCATAGCGTACAAGACAAACGCATAAAGGTACGGTCACACGTCGCTACTTTTGCACGCTGCAGTACAAAAAACTGCGCAACTCTTGTACTGCGACGTGTGAACAACGGTGCAACCCGAAAAGTAGCGGCTGCCGAACCTGCTGCCCGCTACTTTTCCATGCTGACGCGCAGCTTAAAAGTAGCGACGTTGAACAGGGTTCTCAGGACTTGCAGCCGCAATTTTGATATCGGTTTTGTTGAAACTTTTGCTGCAGTTGCGACCAGTGTTACCACCCAAATGTGCCAATGATACTTTTATTGTTTGGATATATTTTAATGTTAGATGTGATGAAAATAAATTATTTGTAGCAGTTATTAAATACACAACACAGTCTGAGCATATTTGCTGACGATATAATTCACTTTTTTAATTTTCCGTAGCGTAGTTCCAAACAGGAGGGTTGCCAACATTGATTACGTAATATGCTGTTTTATCATTTAAGTATATAGACGTTTTAAAAGCTTTATAGTAAAAAAATGTCAATTTCTGAATACTAGTTAGGACAAAAAGCAAATAATAGATAAGTAATGCTTTCGCATGAGTTTCAATAATGCAACATAACCAAAAATGTATATTGAGAAGTCAACACGGAGATGGAAACCTGCAGCATGACTGCGGCTGCAAAATAACGCCTTGCGTGTCTTACAGACTCGCAACCTCCAGATATTGCAACTTTAAATCGGGTTGCACGAAAAGTACATAGCGGCTACTTATTCAGCTTACGTTTCTCACGACACGTAATGTTTCACAGCTGCATTACATAAAAATGCGCAGCAAAAGTAGCGACGTGTGACCGTACCTTAACATTGCACACAACTGTTCTGACACGCGACATTTCCATCACTTCTGAAATTTGTTACGCAAGGTACAATAATTTATTTTAAAAAATCTCACAGCTCTAAACTTGCTTTAAATCCTTTCGTGTGAAAACATCTACAGATATTTTTTATTTATTTATTATTTACTCTATTTATATTTCTTATTTATTCTCCTTATTTATTTATCTCTTGTACTAGAATTATGACCTTATTTTAAAATTTCAAATAAAGCGACTTCTGTGTTTCAAATTACTGTAGAGATATAAATATGGGCATAAAGTTTCTGTGTAATGTTTGTGTTTATTTGTTATCTTATTAATCTGTCTGTGGCAGATTAATCAGTCCTACACTTCGTTCGCTGTCCCTTGTGTAAAGGACTCTTGGTTCCCATGCCATAGGGGACAGCACGTTCCCCAGAGCCATTGTGGACTGGCGACAACAGCCCCCCCTCTCTCTCTCTTAAGGGAATCCAATTTGAAGCCCAGCCAATCGAACTGCGAGCTCAACTAGTATGAACCATGTTAAGAAACATTTCACACACTTTTACTCAAGAAATGATTTACTCTAATACAATCCGTGGTAAGAATAAACAAGAGTATATAGGAACTAAAATATAATTACAGCAATGGAATTATATAATATAATATAATATTAACACTGTAGTATACTAGCTTAAATTACCCGGCGTTGCCCGGGTTTAAATTTTTCTATTTCTAAAAAAACTGTTTGTTAGACTTATCGGAGACCTCGGCAAGGGAACTATATAAAACTAAAACGAACCATATTTACTTATGTTTTCTCCTGCCTAGTGACGAATATTAAAGAAAGTGCCACTAATATCCAAAGAAACTGACTAATGGAAATAATTCCATCTCACCTATGAATAGAGTTTTAACAACATTAAGACCTTATGCTACAGGGATATTTAAGAAATTTAACATTGTGATTGATGATAATATTTATAGTACCACGGCATTATGCATTATTAAGCCTTTCTGCCCACAATATATTTAATTTCCTTCAAGGCCACACTACAATTTGTAACGGATGGATTCTATCAAATACATGGATTTCAGGGTGTTTTGCAGTAACGGAGACTATACTCATCAGAATTCACTCTCCTGGAGAAGGCAATGTAGAACACTACCACAACAGAAAATCATATTTTTCTATAAACGGCCAAGTCATTAGTGACCATAACTTATTAATAAGAGACGGATTAACAGTAACGGTAAAATAGGCTCTATATTATTATTGCAATATTATAATATTATCACAAATATTACTATAACTTATAATAATTGCTTAAAATCGAATGGCTATAATAGCAATACGTGGGATAAGAACATCATCTTCTTTCGTTTTTCCAGTTAATATTGCCACTCATATTACGTTTCGCATGAGTTTTTGACACAAATTCTTGTTAGTGCATAATTTTGGTGAGTCAGTATTTCGCAATAGTAGATCTACTGTGGCTATTCAGTATTAAGTAAATTATGTGGTAGCAATCCTTGTAGTTTGAAAGAATTCTAGAATTCAATTGGATAAAACAGTCTGCTCACTATCTACAAAACTGCATCGAGGAATTCATAATACGGCCCTGGACTGCGTAAAGATACATATTACATGAATTATCAAGTTTTAACCTTCATGATGTGTAACAACAATGTAATTTAATTTCGTGTTAAAATTTCCAAGGCCTCGTGAAAGTCTATGATGAATACAACAGACAATAATAAAGAACAATTGACTGTAGAAGATTTTGCATTTTAATATAATACATGAATATTTGATCTATTTATTTTTATTTTTTATATATTTAATTAATTTAACTTCCATTTGCACAATTTTAATGTAGTCTATGTTCTTCTCCTGCTTATAAAGGTTAAATGTGCAAACTTTGGCACACATCGGTCAAAGCGTATAGATTTGTATAGAGAACGTACGCACATACATACATACATACCCACATTCAATTTTATATATTAAGATACTGGACTTTTTTTAGTATATACTCTTGTTATTAAGAATAAAAACATTTGAGTACCTACTCATTTTTGATTACATACTCATAGCATGGAAGCATAGTAGAATATACTCAAGTGTCCATCTTGTGCAGAATATATACTCATGCTTGATAAGAATAAAAGCTAGTATATTCTCATATTTATATGTTCGTTCTCATGTTATTCTGAGTATGGTTTGTAGCAGGCTCAGTTCAGAATATCTGTTGATTTGCGTTCAGTTTAAAGTTAAATTAAAAAGAAATGGCAGAATTTATGAACGATGTAGTGCCTCATGGAAAAATATAGAAAAAGATGTGAACTTCAGAAGCCTTTAACGCTTCACAAAAGTGAATGTGAAAAGGATTAAACACGTATTTGTTATTCATAAAAAAACGTAACCTATAAAAATATGATTGGCTATCTTATTATAAGGTTAGATTGTATTGTTAAATATAATTAACAATTACAGTTTATTTTGTAAAATTTGAATTGCAAAATGCAATTACTTGTAACTAATTTATATATATAACTCTCTATAATCAAAAATAGAATTAGCATAACTAGAATTCTAGAAATGGATTGTAATCTCTATCAAACATCCCGTAATGACGATTTCCCAGTACTATTTTCTTGTTACCTGTTTATTAACGTCACTTATCTGATTCCCTCTCCCTTTCATGTTTATTTATTTACTTATTTATTTGTTTATCTAATTTATTTATTTTATTATTTAATTAATTTGTTTATTTATTTACTTATTTATTTATTTATTTACTTATTTATTTATTTGTTTATAAAAAGCTAAATACAAACCACTACAGCATGCAGATAGCATGTGAAAGTATATAAAAAAAACTGATCATCACGGTGCAATGTGGTCAAAGATGATAGGTAACACGAGTACATACTTATTTTCAAACGATCAAGAAGGCTTTGAGATGAGTATATATTCGCGTTAGGTAGAATGTCTTTTTTAAATATTATGTTCTAGTGGTTTTTTTAATATATAATCACAGGAAGTGCTCATACTCAAAAGTATAAACCTTGAGAAAGTGCTTAAGCTTTATTCTTACTACCCAATAATATTGTAACTTGGTAGAGGTTACTTGAATTTTATTATTATGTAGTATTTATATTTATAGGCCTATATATAGGATGGAGCGAAAAGAGTGGGCAAAACTTGAGGTATTCATTCCTAATATGTATAAATGCTAATGGTTTAGTAAGTACATAAATGGATTAAATAGATGTAATGAAGAAAGTGGACAGGTATTTCACTGCAAACCCAACATTCTCCATTCTCTCCCATTTTCTGTCTTCTTTTTAATCTCTGCATACGAACCATGTATCTTAATGTTGTCCACCATCTGATATCTTCTACTACCCAAAACTTTTCTTTCGTTCACCATACCTTCAAATGTATCCTTCAGTAGGCAGTTTCTTCTCAGCCAGTGACTCACTCAATTCCTTTGTTCCTGATCAGTTTAAGCATTATTCTTTCTTCACCCACTCTTTCTAGCACAACTTCATTTCTTATTCTGTCTGTCCATTTCACAATCTCCGTTTATCTCCGTAACTACACATTAAATGTTTCTAGTCGTTCCTTTCATTGAGTCGTGATATCCATGTTTGTGCTTCATCTTGTCACACTCCACACGATACACTTGACTAGAGTTTTCGTTAGTTCTTTTTTCCAGAGGTTCGCAGAAAATGATAATGTTTGTGTTAAAAGCTTCCTTTACCATTGTCCTTTTGACTTCCTGGCAGCAGCTCATGCTGGGCTTACTACCTAACAATATTTACTTACTTACAAATGGCTTTTAAAGAACACATAGGTTCATTGCCGCCCTCACATAAGCCCGCCTTCGGTCCCTATCCTTAGCAAGATTAATCCAGTTTGTAGCATTATATCCCATCTCCTTCAAATCCATTTTAATATTATCCTCCAATCTACGGCTCAGCCTTCCCAGATCTTCCAACTAACACTCGATATGCATTTCTGGATTCACCCATAAGTGCTACATGCCCTGCTCATCTCACAAGTTTGGATTTAATTTTTCTAATTATGTTTGTACCTCTGATTTAGGTTCTGGCTGATACGTTACATCTATTATCAGGCAGCAAATCTCACTTGATATGTCAGAGGAAGAACAATTCTGATTAGTGTAATATGTTACTACTCAGCAATATATGCAATGTAGGGGGAAAGGAACTGCCACCCTATCCCATTATCTCCTGGCTTAGTTGCCTCATGAGTGATGACTTATTGGTGTCAGTTACGAGGTTCAAACCTGTATTCTGACAGTTGACTAAACAACAAACAATTATGTCAGGTGAAGAATACAATGCGTGCAGTTCTGTGTTGTGTAACTTTCTCCATTCTCCTGTAACTTCAAGAGTTGAAGTTTAGCCTTAAATATTTTCCTAAGCACCTTATTCTCGAACAACTTTAACCTCTGTTTCTCTCTAAAAGTGAGAGTCCAAATTTCACAATCATACAGAACAATCGGTAATATAACTGTTTTATAAATTATCCTATTACTTTCAGTTTTTTAAAACTACTTACAGTACACCCCAAGGATTTGAAGTTGTCCACTTACTCTACTGCCTCATTTCGAATTCTCAAGTTTATCTTTTTCATTTGTCTTCCGATAACCATGGCCTTATTTTATTTCCATTTATCTTCATCCTATATTGTTCACAGCTGCCATTAAGCTCCAGTAGTATGTTACCTAATTAAATCGTCATTAACAGGCTTCGAGGTTCTTGGGACCCGATATAAAAAGTTTGTCCCTACTGTGCATGCAAGATCAATAGTTGTATAACTCATATCCCACCTCCCTGAAATACATTTTAATAAGATCTTCCCATTTAGAGTCTCAACCTCCCAAAACACACTTTTACATTCTGGCCTCCCAAATAACATTACTATATGCATTTCAAAAGAATGTGAAAAGCATTTATTCTCCTGTCTTTCTCAAACATTTGGTTTAATTATACACTAATTAATGATGGAAAATAAAATGCGTGGAGTTTAATTTTTTAATTTATCCTATTCTCCTTTAGGAAGTGCAGTTACAGTACCTCCTATTGCCCTACAAATATTTTTCAATGTCACCTTATTCTCAATCATCTGCCAACACTAGTTCCTCTCTCAAAATGAGAGTCCAAGTTTCATGACCATAAAGAACAAAACGAAAATATAACTTGCAGTTTAAAACAACCTTTATTCTCGGATGGCTCTATGTCAGCAACTGGATGATAAAAATATTCCATATCCGTTATTTTTAATAAAAGGCATTTCCACTTCTTTTTATTCTGCATTTAATTTGTCTCATTAATATCATTTATATTTGTTAACTAATTTGAGGTATTTGAATTTTTGCTCTGACTTTTCTAACCGTGTAATAGTTTCAAATAGTTTGATATTTCTATTTCGTACCAATATTCTCATCACAGAACATAATCATAGCGTTCTCCTTTGTGTTTTGTTGGCATTCATTCTACAGTTCCCCAACTATCTCTTTATCACTTACTCAGTACGCCGTTAAATTTCCCATTAACTCTCAGTAGTATGTTATAATTAAATCATCATTAAATGACACAATTACTTAGTTTTGTCGAAATTTATTTTCGATTCTCAGTTGGGAAGTAGGTCTATTCGTCAAGAAAATGATGTGAAGTTATCATATCTTATTTGTATAAACTTGTGGCATTATTCAGCATTTTGCATATAATACATTACTTAGTAGCTAATATTATTTTACATACAGTAATACTGTGCGGTAGTGAATGATTTTGAAAGCTCATGAGCAATATTGTTTGTCTCGGAGATCAGTAACCGCAATCAAGCTAAATCAGCTATAAAACTCTCGGCAAAGAGATATTCATTATCTGTCTGTGCGGTTTGAATGAGCCTTGAAATACAGAGAGGCGCACGTGGTTCAAACATCTCCTGTCTTACAAATCAGATTTGCATCCATCATCGACCATTGTGCTGTGAGAATTGATGGAAACTAACGTCCCCTTTTACAACACAAACGAAATTGATCAATCGGGTATTGATAGACTTTGAATAAAGACTGAAGTCATTATTGACTGCGTATTATACTAGACGCTGGAAGAAAAACGCGCTAACTCACACGCTGTTTAAGTGGAAAAACCTAACGCAACCTGCATTTTATAAAAGTTTATAAGATAGCTGCAACTTGAAAAAGAAGAGAGAATCTCCACTTTGTGCTAATTCCGTGCTGAAGGTAGCATTGCTGATTTACCCTCTTTCGCTGAATTATCCGTAAATGTATCGAGGTCTTTTAGATTTGCTTCCTTTATTTTCTTATTTTAATTCTGTCGAATAAAATAAAAATGAGTCAATGTCCCTAAAATGTCATCAAAATTTAATGAATGATTTCAGACTTGAATGAATTAATATTTGAAACATTGTGTCAAAGTTGCGTCCATGGTTTCGAGATTACATAAAGAATCCACTATCAAAATGGGAGGAGTAAAAGGCAGAACCATCAGGTTTAATCCGTTAATTACAAGACTCTTTCTCCACAATTGAACCTAAATCTTTTCATTATTTATCTAATTTAATTTAACAGTGAATCGTTATGAATAAATCAGTAATTTTTGAAGTAAATAAATTAGTTATTTGATATTTATTCAACCTGTTATTTAGACAATGTAATTATTTAAATTAAAACCCTCATTAATCAATTATGTAATCAGTCACATAGTCGTTCATGGGTTTGAAACTTTTAAAACAGTCAATCTGACTTCTCTTAATTGTTTAATGTCTCATTGATTGAATATCCATTTTATCCATCCATCTCTTCATTCCTGAATTAATGAATGATTTAATTGATTATTCATTCTTATTCATTTTTTATTGTTTAATTAATACATTCATTGTTTAATTCCTCAATTATTTCCTTCATTAATGAATTAATACATCCACCTATTTAGCCATTTCTTAATTCATTAATATTCATGATTTATTCATTCAGTTCCTTAAGATGCTTCATTTTTTTACTGTTTTTCTTCCGTTTTTGTTTACGTATTTCTTAAATATATTAATTAATTTAAATTCAATCTTCATTCATTGCTTTAAAGTTTAATTCAAATTTATTCATTAAAACATTCTTAATTTATTCTTCATTGTTTCTTCCATTCATTCACTGATCAACGACTAAACAAAAGAACGACATTCCCTAAATTTGTCAATTTTTAATTAATTATTTATAATTCATTCATTCCTATATTTCTTCATTCCTCCTTCATTCATTCAAAAATAATGATTCATTCATAAACTTCATTCTTTAATTTCTTTCATTTTTTCTTTTTTACTTTTCTTTAATTAATTAGTTTATTCATTCTTGTTAATTTTCAGACTTTCTAGTATTCAACGTTCAACATTTTGGAATTTAGTCATTCATTCCTCCATGGTTTAATTAATTAAATCGTAAATTCATTAATTCTTTAATTGCTCCTTACATTATTGCATTTTAATTCTTTAAGTTTAATTCTTCCTTCATTCTTGAAGAGAGACAACATATTCTTTCAGCCATTTATACGTTAGGGCATTCTTAATTCTTTAAGTCATTTTAATTCTTCCTTCATTTTTGAACCGCTTTTAATTTATTCTTTCATTCATTTATACATTATTGCAGTCATTAATTCTTTAAAGTCATTTAATTCTTCTGTTCTCATTCTTGAATTTATTAATTTATTTGTTTCATTAATTTATTAATTATTGTTTGATATTTATTAATTCTTTAAGTCAAAATCATTAATTCCTTCATTCTTAATTTATTAATTTATTCTTTCATTCCTTTAAGACATTCAATCTGCAATTCTATATTCTTTTAGTCATTTTGAATGATCCATCCATTCTTTTCTGAATTAATTATTGATTTATTTATTGATTCATTCTTTAAGTCATTTATTCATTCCTTTATTATTTAATTAATTAATTAATTAATTCATTCATTCTTTAATCCCATTAATTCTTTTTCATTTATTCTTCCTTCATTCTTGAATTTATTACCCATTTATTCTTTCATTCATTTATACATTATTTATTCATTAATTCTTTTAGTCATTTAATTTTCCTTCATTCTTGAATTTATTAATTTATTCTTTCATTCATTTATACATTATTGCATTCATTCATTCTTTAAGTTTATTTTTAATTCTTTTATTCTTCATTCTTGAATTTATTAATTTATTCTTTTCATTCACTTTTACATTCCTGAATTTGTTCATTTGTTTAATTCTTTAAATTCATTTAATTCTTACTTTCATTCTTGAAGTTATTAATTTATTCTTTCATTCATTTATACATTATTCATTTTTAATTCTTTCATTTATTCCTTTATTATTTTTTTCATTAATGAATTACTTTATTCATTCATTAATTGTTCAAGTAATTCATTCAAGATTTAATTTAGTCATTCATTCCTTAATTTTTAATTAATTAATTAGTAATTCATTAATTATTTAATTCGTTTATTTATTCCTTTATTCTTGAATTTATTAATTTATTTTTTCATTCATTTATACATTATTTCATTCATTAACTCTTTAAGTCATTTAATTGTTCCTTCATTCTTCAATTTATTGATTTATTATTTTATTCATTTATTCATTCATTCATTCGTTCGTTCATTCTTCACTCGTTCTGTTTCCTTTTTTCTTTCTTTCTTTCTTTCTTTATTTCTTTCTTTCTTTCTTTCTTTCTTTCTTTCTTTCTTTCTTTCTTTCTTTCTTTCTTTCTTTCTTTCTTTCTTTCTTTCTTTCTTTCTTTCTTTCTTTCATCGATGTGTGGTTTTTCAATCCGTAAGAGTCATATTTCAACCAGTCAGTCAGTCTTTGCGTGTGTCAGTCAGTAGTGCTTGTAATTCTGTCAGTGCGTTGATCAGCCCGTCGGTCGCTCAGTTAGCAAGTCAGTCAGTCAGTCAGTCAGTCAGTCAGTTATCTAGGTGACTCTGTCGGACGATCGGTCGTTGGTCAATGAATCTGTCCATCCGTGCCTATTTAAATTTAGGCCTAGCCTCCTTTACCTGTTTTCCATTTTTCCTTTCTGCCAGTGAGGACATGAAAATGCAAATATGAGTAATTTGTAACAGTGTAATAAACAGGAATCCTTTTGGCGCGGTTTTATAGTTACTGTTTTTTATTGCTTCTCATAGCGCCACGAAGTAAATACAGGGACATCATTTTATTTTTACTTCAATTTTCATTGTACCTGAGTTTTGGAATGTACTTCACTCCCACCCCTTCTACTAACGAAGTTCCAACTGTCTTCCACTGAGAATCAAGGCCGCATATAGTAAACAGCACTGAGTTAGTGAATATAGTACGTTCCAGAAGTATGTTCGCGTTTTCCAGTGACGAAAGATCTTTCAATATTGAATCATATTTTCGCACAGGTACTGTCCGTTTGCCTACATCGCATCCCGATTTCCCCACCTGCTTCTGCTCGCCCCTCTGTAAAAGCTGGGCTGTCTCTGCTCTTTTCTGAAAACATTAATTTCTGTTAGGAATTGGACATTTATATAATATTATACAACTGTTTAAAATAACTTAAATAAAAGGGCCTCGTTAAGTAATTAACTGTCACGTGATTTCCGCCCTTTCTACGATCCTGCGGCATAACCACTTGGACGGACAGTAGATAGCATGTCTGAGTAATTTTATCTGTGCGGGTCGGGCAGAAGTGAAGATTGAATTTACAGTACGTAAGGTACTTTTTTATAGAGTAGGTACAGAATTATTTCAACATGAGTTGCTAGTACGAAGGACGAAACTGGCAATTGGAATTAGATGCAATAGTCTATAGTGCGATAATGTGCACAAAAGAACTGAAGCCTGTATCGAAATGAACGGCCACCATTTTAAAAAATGTGTTTAAATATTCATATTATGATTATTTTTTAATTTAACTTCTTTCTCTATATTGTACGCTAATGTGCTGTAGACAGTATAATATACACTGCATAATGAATACGTCCGTATGGATAACTCAATTCGTGAGTAAAAACACTTATTGTTAATGCTGTACTGTATTTTGATTAAACAAAAACCTAATGAAAATTATCGAACTCAAAATCGCGATATTTTCTAGTTTACGTAAATGGATGAACTACTTTTCTTCCCTCCTATACCTAGTAAAGTGATTTGTTTGTGTCTTACGCCAGTATCATAGAACTACAGTCGTGGAAGGGGGTAGTAAACTGTTTCCGGTTCTCTAAAGGTATAGCCAGGTTAATATTAAAAATGTTAGTAAAAATAAAATGATATCCCTGTATAAAGAACATTACAACATCATCGTTCATTAGCTTGAAGTAGGTAACGTAAGAGGGAATTAAAAATGTCTTGTCTGCGGCGTTGGCGTGAAGTGAGTTGCACGCTTCTTGCCCGCGCTGGCCGGGGCACTTCGCCAGTGGGCATTGTAATGCTGGTTTCTACCTGTGCCGAGCTGCTGGATGATTGATCGCCGGGCGAACAGCAAACCGATGTCCGCAATCTATGTTAATCTGAAGGTCCAATGAAAATCCAGTGCGACGAACTAGGTCAGATGGATCCTCTAATTTGAGTCCGGAGCTTGACATGCCTGCTGCGTGGTGATGAAAGATGAAAGCGCCTTGCCACCGCGAGGTGCGATCTGTCAGGTTCAGCACTAGTCGTCATGCTTAAGTTATAATATTTCAATTGAAGTGGCAATGTTGGCAATATAACAATACCCACCCCTTCACAAATACAAATACAAAAGTTTTGCCTCCAAATTTTTTTTTCACAAACTTTGATTGTTAATCTTAAGACAGTTACCTGTGAGCAGTGTTGAATTCAGGCCTTTTTCTCTAGAGGGGATATATACTATAAATTACCAGAGCGGTAGGTGAGACTGTTATAAATAAATAAATAAATAAATAAATAAATAAATAAATAAATAAATAAATAAAATAAATAAATAAATAAATAAATAAATAAATAAATAAATAAATCTATACTAATGGATAAATCTTTGACCTAAACACAACCTTCAAGATTTTCCAAAAATAATTGGTACAACTAACATATTAAATTAATCAAGGAACTAAACAAAATCGCTTTTGAACTAAAAACTTTGTTTAAACAGTCTGCATGTCTGTCTGTCTGTCTGTCCCAGTATCTTTTCACATAATCTGTCAAAACAAATAATTAAATAAATAAATTCGTTGTAATTAATTTTAAATAAATAAATAAGTAAAATATACAAATTTTAAATAAATACGCCTGAAAATAAATAAATGCATAAATAAATAATTATTGATTTTTTGAAAATGTTAATAACAAAAGTTTCTTTAACAATAATTTGCGATAAGTTTTATTCCTTGAAAAATTTTGATAACTGATAAAATTAATGAGATAAATGAGTTTAAAATAAAATAAATGATCTACATAAATGAATAAAAAAATAATTAAATAATATCCTCAAAAAAGAAATTTTCATAGTTTTCAAATAATGTTTCTGTTATTTGTCAGTGGTTAAAGCTAAAGTGATGAAAGATTTGTATAATTATTATTAATTCTCTGTTGTGAAAGTGTATTTGATTGGATGGACATTCTGCTATAATGTTATCAAGTAACTAAATAAATAAATAAGATAAAATAAGTTAACAAGAAAATAAATAGGAAAATAAATAAATTCAATTTCAAAAATAATTTTTAAAAATGAGTGGTCAAATCAAATGACCGCATTTTAATTATGCAAATAAATTTAAATAAGTAAATAATAAACGATTTATCCTTCTATCAAACACGAATGTTCCCTGGATCAAATGTCCTAATTTAATTATGTAATTTTGTACTTTATTTTATTTCTCACGTGGTTGAAGCGCACGGGTAGTCTAGTAAATAAATAAATAAATAAATAATCAATAAATAAACAAATAATTAAATAAATACGTGAATGAATAAGTAACATTTGATTGGCTGTAAAATAAACAAACAAATTTTATTTAAAGAGGCTAAGAAAATAAATAAATGCATAAATTTTAAATTAACGTTTGAACATTGAAGAAATTATATATGACCACTAGGATCCAGAATACAAAGCAAAGGTTAAATGAAAAATACAATATGATTGGGCAGAATTTCAGGAACAATGATAAATTTCCACATTTGAGTTCAATCAAAATGAAAGTTCATTGAAGATGTAATCCAGAAATGAAAAAAATTCATTTTATATAAGTGATTGTTAAAATGGATAATGAATCTTTCAATACCACTAGACAAATTTTTTAATGTCCTCATTAGAAAATTTAAGAGAAAGGAGAATGGTTTTGGGCACTCTGAAGTTCATTCCGAGGCGAAGTCCTTTCATTCCCATGTATTAATATTCGTTTTGTAGACTGTGAGAATACATGTTGTTCAAATCAAACAAATAATTAAATTAATAAATAAGTAAAAACTAAATGAATAAATACCATACCTCAAATGTTTTAGAAGACACTCCACTGATCAATCATCAACACATCGGTCCTTCCTTGCAAGATTAATCCAGTCTCTATCATCATATCCTCGCCTCCTCAAATCCAAATTTTCCTTATCGATGGATAGGTCCCCAAAAGTCTTTTTCCCAATCTCCCAACGCTCACCTGATATGCACCCTCTGGATTTCTGCTACATGCCCTGCCCATCTCAAACATCTGGTTTAATGTCTCCGGTGCCTGATTTGAATGAATAAATAACGAAGTAAATAAATTGTTAACAAGTAAATAAATGAGAAAATAAATAAATGAATCAAAAATAATTTTAAATCGTGTTCAAATAAATGAGTACATAAATAAATGAATAAGTAAATAACTAAATAAATTCAATCTCAAAAGAAATGTTCTACATTTTCAACAAATCTTCATTTATTTCTCATGGCAACGACCTGCGGAAAGAAAAACGTTCCGGTGAATTTTCAATTTATATCTCTAACTGTGAAATGGAGCATTTGATTGGCTGTATCCAGCTATTTTGATTGTCTACATGAGAAATACATATTGAAATTAACGTTTGAACATTTTTGAAATTATATATATATATATATAAATGAACAATTTAGAGTAGGGCATTACTAATACACGATTAGATTTAAAAAAATACACATATTTTTTAGAAATAGGATTTTCACTAAGAAATTTAAAAACAAAATAAGTTTAGTTTTTGAAAGTGTTTATGAGAAAAGATTGAAATTTACAATTCTCTAGCTTAAAAATGGTCTATTTTAATAATTTCAATAGCGCATCACCTGAAATGTAACAGGTGCACTTTCCACGAACACCTCAATAGTCTTTTTCTTTTTTTTTTTTTAAGAAAAGTGAACAATGTTTGTTGTTTTGGCGTCATAGAGTGAAATACTTATATTTATGTATATGCTATAATAACTTTTCTAGTAAGCAAAATTATTATATTTGCTAAATCAAACAAAGAGTGAAAAGTAAGCCAATAAGAACGCAGTACACAGTTATAGGCCTAACTATAACAGTTTAGGCTAAAAGTTCAGACGAATTAAATTTCAACCAATCAAGATTATGATTATGATTGAACACATACATACATACATACATACATACATACATTTAGTCCACACCTGTGGAGTAACGGTCAGCGCGTCTGGCCGCGAAACCAGATGGTCCGGGTTCGAATCCCGGTCGGGAAAAGTTATCTGGTTGAGGGTTTTTCCGGGGTTTTCCCTCAACCCAATACGAGCAAATGCGGGTAACTTTCGGTGTTGAACCCCGAACTCATTTCACCGGCATTATCACCTTCATATCATTCAGACGCTAAATAACCTAGATGTTGATACAGCGTCGTAAAATAACCTACTAAAATAAAAAAATAAAATACATTTATAGTATAAGGAATTACAGAGCGCGTCATGTCAGTATAAATGCCAAATACTAGTTCTTAATAACGTACAAACTTTTGAACGCAGTTTGCAGTAAAACTGGAATAATCTTTGAGAACATTTTGAATTACTGGATATACGTAGCTGACGTTGAGAATAATTCAGCAGGCCATGAATACGTTATTTCTTTTCTCCTAATTGTGAGGATTCTGATTCAATTGTCTTTCTTTCTCTTAATGGTTCAAAGAACTTTGCAATGTGAATAGTTTGTAATTCTCTGATGAAGATGAATCTTGTAATCAGTTTTCCAACCTCAGCGATGTTAAAACGATCTTGAAAGCAATAATAAAAGTTTTAAAACTTTAATGACTTGCAGGAGATAGAACAAAATTGTAGTTTCTAGACATAACTGTGCTCGGATTGCAAGAAAGTTTTGTTAAGTGATTTGCTAGACCGACTACGTGCGTTGTAGTGACGAAGTCCGGGTTCTTTTATGGAAAATATCTTAATGACTTTCCAAAGTCCGTGTGTTAATTTGCAATGCACCGCAATGCTATATTGTTCTAGGCTAAGTATAGATAAACCGTAACTGTAGCTGTTTTCAAGTGACATGAACAATAACACAAACTTTAGACAAGGATTGGCGTTGTTTTGAAGGAAAAAATAGCTTAAGGGGTTAGGTACAGCTTACAACAGTAAAATGTTGGAAATATTCAACATTTTTTCCTCCATTACTGTATCTTATACAATAATGAAAATTAGTATGTGTAAAACGCTGTCCTTCTGCTGTATGAAAAAATTTACGATATAAAAAATTATTAACATTTTTTTTTTCAAAATTCAGTTCCTGTGCAGTGATGAAGCTTTTCCCACATAACTAAAAAAACTACCCAACATTCTGTGATGAAATTTTTTATGTGTATTTATGCATGTCATATCTACAATATGATGCAAGATCAATTCTCTACCTTTGATAGATTGATAAAAAATAAATCAATTTAAAAAATGATCAAATATCAGTTATTATTTATTAAGGAATATAGTTGAAAGAGCCTGATATTGTAAACATGAGTTTCAGCAATAAAATAAAAGAAAGAGAAAATGAAAAATTTAACAAGTTTATGAGTTATGAGGGAAACGCTTCATCACTGCACAGTGAACTACCACCATTATGAATTTTGAAAAAAATTATATATAAATAATTTTTTTTAATCGTAAAATATTTTTTCATATAGCAGAAGGACAGTGTTTTACACATACCAATTTTCATTATTGTACAAGACTCAGTAATGGAAGAAAAAAATGTTGAATATTTCCAAAAATTTTATTGCTGTTAGGTCTCAAACATAATCATTTATGTATAAATCATAAAAGTGGTTTAATGGACTGAGCGAGTTTTTGGATCACAGTTTTCAATAGCTCTTTTGCAAATTAAGCTTCTACGTCTCTGAAACCAGTGCACCATTATATTATTCGCTCTTGTTGTTCAATTTCTCGGATTATTATTCATATCCTTGACGTTATCAGTCGATCATCTATCACATAAATCTTCTCGTCAAGTAAGAGCAAATATGCTAACGTTTACAAGAAAACTTGTAACTTTAAAGACAGCACGTGGAAAAGTTTAAAAGGTACCGTAACTTGATTCACGAGACCTCCGAAGTTTGGATCTGAGATGCCATAAATAAAAGGCAACAAGGTGAGGGTTCGATATCCAGTACGAGAGATATCATGTTAATGACGTCGGATCTAGAGGGAGAAAGACTCTCTTCTCCTCGTCTGCACTCTATTTCTCTCCGAGTGAAAGAGAAGAGGAAGATACTGCTATCGTTTGGTGAAGGCGTCTGTCCTTGTCTTCAGCGCTGTTTTCTGTCTTCTTTCCGTGCAGTTCTCCGTACGGAGTGCTGGGTAGGCTACCGGACGAACAAGTAGCGGCTCAAGTAATTAAATCCCAGAGCCGGTTTCTAGCTAATTAACAGCGAGTGAGTGAGCCAACACTCCGAGACCTTACAGTAGTGCTCTCTATAGTGCTCAGACCAGCAGGATGACAGCCGCTCCTGACGACTGCAATTGTTATGGCTTTTTAATTAACGCCCCAGCCGAGTGCTACAGTCCTGCTGCTCCGGATTTCGATTCCCATAGCAATATATTTTCATCTTTTTTCACATAAATACAGTAGCTGTATCCGAGACACAATCGCAAGTTTACCTCTGATTGAGGTTCTGGCTGATGCATCTACTACCAGACAGTGCATCTCATTTGACGATATGTATCAGACGAAAAACAATTTGCGCTTATTATATCTTTCATGAATAAAATATAGCATCCCTATCGCTGCTCTGTGCAGAATATCTTGCTAGACGAGAACCTTAAACGGAAGGTAGGCCTACACCTTCATGAGTCAAAAAATGACATTTTCAATTAATTTGTTTCCTTTAGAGAATATATTTTTCTCTTCCTTGTAGTGAAATAATATCTTAGGTATATCTAATAGAGTCCAAGTTATGTCCTCAAACTCTCCCCATCGTTACTTAGTTGTCTCTTTAAGAGGGAGGTACACCATTAGCCTGCAAAAATTTACTGAAATTCTTTTTTTTTTATATCTCAGATACTGTTAGTAGTTACTAGTTGAAATATAATTAATTACGATACTTGATCACTCATCTAAAGTTTGTGTGACTACAACCTGTGTATATTTTTGTGTGGCTTTACTTTGTTTATAGTGTGATTTTTCTTTTTATTTCTATTATTGTATTTGTATTTCTGGTGGTGTGGAAGAGAAGGCCTGATAGCCTTAACTACACTAGAATAAATAAATAAATAAATAAATAAATAAATAAATAAATAATAAGTAAATAAATAAGTAAATGAGTAAAATAAATGAATAAGTAAATAACTAAATAATTAAATAAATAAATAAATAAGGAAATAAATAAATCAATCGATTAATTAATAAACAAACAAATAAATCAATCAATAAACTTTTCATGTTTAATATATATGTGTATATATATATATATATATATATATATATATATATATATTACACTTTGTAAAACACTATTCAGAATATTAAAATAGCTAATAATGACCTGCAAAAATAGTGTCAAATTTGCATATTGTTCTATACACTGTGGTTAACAAAACAAGGCATCACTTTTTGATATTCTGAATACTTTATAAATTAAAAAATAAAACTTATTTTATTGGACACTAAAACTTTAAATTTTGAGTTGCATATATATATACATTATCATCTTCTTCTCCTTCTTCTTCTTCTTCTTCTGCCTGATAAGTGTTAGGCCACAAAGCCTGTTACGGTCTCACATAAAATTGTCACGCCATCTCTTAGCAGGACGACCCACAGATCTTTGGCCATAATTATAAATTGCCTTTGGGAGTCTACTATTACTCGTTCTTTCCAAAAGATGTTTCAGTTAGACTGATATTGAACAATGTAATCTAAAACTGGTTGAGTTTTTAGTTCCTTTAAAATTTCACAATTATTATTTTTAATTTTCTCTGCAATTTATAGATACCTATTTAAAATTCTGGATACATAGTTCTTTTCTAACCATATCAGATATGATGTAAAATAAGTGATGCAATTTGTAAGTGGAGATAGATTTCGAAAATATGGAAATCATTTTTCCTTAAATTTGAATAACTCAGAAATCATTTATTGTTCATAAAGAAATTTATATGCAAGGACACTTATAGCAAGGAGATGAAATGAACAAAATATGAAGTCTCTACCTTAAAGACTATACAAAATAAAAATTTCCCCCATCACCCTTGCACACAGACGGACAGGCAGATAGGCATATCAGTCAGCTATACTTTTTCTATATCAGTGCTTCCGTGAAAATTTCTCAGTCTATTTTTATCTTTGCAGCATCAAGAAAATTTCTGAAGAAAGTAAAAAAAAAAAAAAAGTAGTGAGTTACGTTTCCTCAAGCTGTTGATTGTAGAATGATAATGGCAGTAAGACAGTTAAAACATAAGTACCTTAAATAACAGAAAAATCGGAATTGTTCTTAATTTTGCAACTCACTTCCTGTTATTTAGAGGGAACTCTGGAAAGAACATTTACTTTAAGATAGATGGGCCTGTTTTAGTCACTGGAACGAAATATAAATTTACTTAAACGACTATCGTTTGCAGAATAAATGAATATTTTGGTATTTGTGTGCCAATAGATATATAATATTTAACGGATTACTCTGTAATAGCACGTAGGCCCACCTCGCATAGTCGGAATATGGGATATAAATATTTAACACTACCCAATAATAGGATCTGTAGAAGATAAACCATTAAAATAATATAAACGACCGGAATTTTTTACAGAGAGCAATAACTACGTACAGGGTGTCACAGAAATTGTTGTTCATTTAATCCTATAGGTAACACAAATGTGTGAGAATTAATTCGAGTCCTTACAACATTAAATAGTAATCTTGTTTAATTTTAGAATGGTACGCGTGTTTTGTATGACAGTTGAAAACAAAGTATCATTCATTCATAATGTTCTTCTACCGACGGGCAGGTCTTTCACTGCAACCCTAGCATTCTTTAATCTTCCCTATTTTCCGACTTTCTCTTAGTCTCCGCATGTGATCCACATATCTTAATGTCGTCTATCATCTGATATATCTCCTTCTGCCCTGAACTTTTCTCCCCTTCGCCATTCCTTCCAGAGCATCCTTCAGTAGGCAGTTTCTGTTTAGCCAGTGACGCAGCAAATTTCTTTTTCTCTTCCTGATGAGTTTCAACATTATTTTTTCTTCACCCACTCTTTCTCTTAATCTGTATTTCCATTTCACACGTTCCATTCTTCTCCATATCCACAATTCAAATGCTTCTAGTCGCTCCTCTTCATTTCGTCGTAATTTCAATGTTTCTGCCCCGTGCAATGTCACACTCTACTAGTCATTTATACGTACATCATTTTGTATCGTAGGGAAAAAGACCAAGACGTAGATGGGACAATAATATAAAAATGGATTTGAGGAAGGAGGGATATGATGGTAGGGACTGAATTAATCTTGCTCAGGATAGGGACCGATGGCTGACTTATGTGAGGGCGGCAATGAACCTGCGGGGTTCCTTAAAAGTCATTTGTAAGTACTATTATTATTTACTTATTTACTTACTTACAAAAGGCTTTTTTCCCGCAGGTTCATTGCCGCCCTCACATAAGCCCGCCATCGGTTGCTATCCTGAGCAAGAATAATCCATTCTCTATCATCATATCCCACTCCCTCAAATCAAATTTAAAAAAATTACCCTCCCATCTACGTCTCGGTCTCCCAAAGATCTTTTTCCCTCCGGCCTCCCAACTAACACTCTATATGCATTTCTGGGTTCGCCCATACGTGCTACATGCCCTGCCTATCTCAAACGTCTGGATTTAATATTCCTAATTATGTCAGGTGAAGAATACAATGCGTGCAGTTCTGTGTTGTGTAACTTTCTCCATTCTCCTATAACTTCATCCCTTTTAGCCCCAAATATTTTCCTAAAAACCTTATTCTCAGACACCCTTAATCTCTGTTCTTCTCTGAAAGTGAGAGTTCAAGTTTCACGATCACACAGAACAACCGGTAATATAATAACTGTTCTATAAATTCTAACTTTTAGATCTTTTGACAACAGACTAAATTATTATTATTATTATTATTATTATTATTATTATTATTATTATTATTATTATTATTATTTTATTTGACACTTCAGCGCCTCAGACGCGAATATTTTTCCCATATTCACAGTTTCCAATAAAACCACTCTGTGTATAAAGGTAATCCCTCACTTCAGCAGAACTTAATCTGGAAAAAGGACCTTCATACCATTGTATGGAGCGAGAAACGAACTTTCGATTGACGCAAGCTTGGTCACGATAGCGCAATAGGCTGTGGAGATACGTCAAACCTACTATTAAATATTATGAGTATTCTCTTTGCTTTGGAAAATTAAAAAGAATTGTCAAAGGATAGAAAAAAATTTTTGCATTTTTTTTTCTGGTGCCAATATCAAATTTTTCCTAATCAAATTTATTTATTTATTTCAAATATACAGAATAAAGAAATATAATTACAAAACAAACAAAGAGAAATACAAATGAAATAATACAAGCAATATAAAAAGAAGATACAGTAGTATTAACAAAATTTGAGACCGGATGAGCAGCGCTCGTGCTCGGTCGCAGTTCAGATATAATATTAAAATAAATAATAATAATAATAATAATAATAATAATAATATAAATAAATAAGTAAAATAAAATAGGAACTAAAATATAATTAAAGCGGCAATGGAATTATATAATATAATATTAACACTATAGAAGAATAATATCGCACGTGAAAAGTAGGACTAATATATATTTCAAAATTATAGAATACAAATATAATATAGGTTGCTTAATTCATACACATAGGCTATAAATTTATTTAATCAAGTTGAAGATATTAACACGTTTCTAATTTTCTTGTTATATGTTAGTGGGTTACATGTTAGAAGTTCTGGGTGTAATTTAATTAAAGCATTGTACAACCGAGGGCCAAAATTTATGCTATGCTTTAGACCAGCAGATGTGAGACATTTAGGTTCTACTAATGTTGAATTAATATTTCGTCTTGTGTCGTAATTGTGTGTCTGTAATACAAACTTATTACGATTTTTATGATAAAATTTTAACAGCGTATACTTATAAATTTGTTCAATATTAAATACATTAAATTCAGAATAAATGAATTTAGTTGGATAATCGAAACGTTTCTTCAAACAAATTTTAATTATTCGTTTTTGTAGTAAATTTAACGGACTAAGATTAATTTTTGTACTTCCACCCAAAGTGTTCTTACACTTCAAAAAAATTAATTACCAAATGAAACATCCTGCTTTAGCATTTACATATTAATTCGTCATCAATTTTTCACAACAGCAATAATTTTATAAACATTCACAATTCGAAAATTAATGTCGTATTTCCATGATTTTGGCATCAATAGATATCTCAAAGTCTAGACCATACCTGCACAAACGAGCTCAACGAGCGCGCGCGCGCTTTCGGAGCGGGAGAGCCGTGTTTACCGCTCTCCGAAACGGAGAGAAGATACGTCAGAATGACATAGACTTGCTATAGGTAGAGGAGGGGAAACGACCACTCAGTTATCTAGTGGAGTGCAGTGTGTAGGCCTATTCTCAGTAACTGTTTCACGTTGCTTACCTACTGCTACAGTACAGTATGGAGGGATCTAAAAGACGGAACATAACTTTTAACATTTAACGATTTACAGCTCGAACTTATTGATCTTCAATATGACCTAAGGGCTAAAGATCGTTTGAATAATACTACTAGCCTGGTTGAGTTTTAAAGACTAAACGTTAGCAATAATATCCACGACTACATAGGCTGGCTGTGAAAATGATTGCTATGTTTGGCTCAACATTTATATTTGTGAGCAACTGTTTTCTATAATCAACTTTAATGAAGGCAGACATCGAACATCTGTAACTGATGTTTCATTACGATCAGTAGGCTACTGTTCCTTTCAGCTGCCAACAGCATAAAACCTCATTTTGATGTACTGATAAATAAAAATATAACAAAATGATATTGTACATTTAATTACCTATAGAATTTCTATTATTTCTGTAAAATAAATATTTCTTTATTAATTAATAATAGTTCAAGATAGTTTCATTTCATAAGCACTCGTAATAGTACTTCCTTTTTGTATATTTTGTAGAGATCCACCCCTTCTTCCAATCCACCCTTATACAGAGCGCAGCTAATATCTGCATTCCGCTCATGAGCTGTGAGCCGGCTCGGAGAGCGGAAACCTTGTGCAGGCCTGGTATAGATAATTCACAGAATATTCATGAGGAAGATAGTAACAATAATATAGGACCAGCAGATAATTATATGAAATTTGCTACTGATCTTAAATTTTTGTCAGGTACTATAGATTAATTTGTTTTAAATTATTGGGCCGATTTACTACTACGATTGAATTCAATAGCGTGCTTATACTCGGAAAAAACTAAATCAAATAACCAGCCCAATTGGGAATCGAACCACGTTCAAGCGCAACTCTGAAACAGCAGAAAAACATGTTACCGCCTGAGCTACGCCGGTGGCATATTCCTTTATTCCATACACATAATGTTCAGTGCAAACAGATTTGTAGATTCCAACAACTATAGATATGAGCGGTCATAGATTTCAGGAGGCCGTGTCCCAGTAGTATAGTAACACACATACATTCCACGACAGTAAACAGTCCGGACCTGGTGGCTGGGGAAGGCCCCACACAAATGACCGGTACTTAAAATTATATATATGTAACATCGCAATTGCGTGCGTTGTATGGTATTTAAATTACCCCTACATATCAAAAATATGATGGCAGTTTGCCATTCCCGTGCTTCACGGGGGTAAATGCAACTTCGCAATCCTGGTAATTGGTTTGGAATCACATTCGTGCGATGTTTGTTCGAGAAGTATTGAGAATACCTTGTATGCTTGAAAAACTTTGCTCTCAAGCGCCTTGTTAGATCGGCAACTTCTCTGCCACAAGAGTGAGACGTGCGGTCTCAGTTTAGGAAATCAATAATAATAATAATAATAATAATAATAATAATAATAATAATAATAATAATAATAAAATATCCCCGTAACATGCCATGAAGGCAGGGGGCATGGAGAGAGCCCCATGCTTTCCATGACCTCGGCACTAGAATGAGGTGGTGTGGTCGGCACCACGCTCTGACCGCCTTTTACCCCGGGAAAGACCCGGTACTCAATTTTATAGGAGGCTGAGTAAACCTCGGGGCCGTTCTGAAAGTTTGGCAACGAAAAAAAATCCTGTCACCACCTGGGATCGGACCCCAGGTCCGTAAAACCAGCTGCTCTACCAACTGAATAATAATAATAATAATAATAATAATAATAATAATAATAATAATATTGGACTAACAAATGGTTTTTAGAGAATTCGAGGTTCATTGCCGCCCTCACATAAGTCCGTCATCGGTCCCTATCCTGAGCAAGATTAATCCAGTCTCTAGCAACCTATCCCACCTCCCCCTCAAATCCATTTTAATATCTACTATCCCCCATCTATGTTTCGAGTCTCCCCAAACATCTTTTCCCTTGTGTCTTCCAACTAACATTGCGTATGCATTTTTGGATTCACTCATACGTGCTACATGCTCTGCCTATCTCAAACGTCTGGATTTAATGTTCCTAATTGTATTAGGTGAAGAATACAATGCGTGCAGTTCTGTGATGTGTGTAACTTCCTCCATTCTCCTGTAACTTCATCCCTCTTAGCCTCAAATATTTTCCAAAGCACCTGATTCTCGAACACCCTTAACCTCTGTTCATCTCTCGAAATATTTTCACAACCATACAGGACAATCGGTATTTTTTTACTATTTACTAGAGCTTCCTCAAATTAAAGGCTGCCATTAGACCAAGCATACAAAACAATACAAGAACAAATAGATGATGAAAGATAACAGAGTAAGAAAAAAATAAACAAGTACACAAACAAACAGCAATGGCAGTATACAGAATAAAAAATTACAAGTAAAGAACCATGAAAGCTAATAAGAGAAAGAAAAAGAAAAATGATAATGGTGCGTCACTTTTTTCAGTACACTGAATTAGAGTCCATATAGGTGGTTCCGTAAAAGTTTGACTGATTCTCTAATTATGAGGAGGGCCAGTTCATTCAGAAACGATTTGTGCAGTCCTAGGGTCTTACAGAATTGAGAAGAGAAGTTGGGTATCGTTCCTCTTGCTCCAAACATCAATCCCGTAACACTGATATCGTGAATTTGGTATTTATCTTTATAATACGGGATGGTTGGAATGTAATTGCTCGTTTCTCCTCATGTACGTCTTCAGGCTGTCCTTTATATAAAAGAATGTACAAAAAGTAACAGAAGTTAAAGAGTATGGTTTTCTTTTACGTAAGATATTAAAATTTATAATTTATTACTGCCAATGAATTGATTTCTTAATGTGGAAATCTATCCCTTAAGAGCACTAATCGCAATACCTAAGAGTATACCTTCTGTAGTTTTTGTGAAGCCCAAAATAGTGCTCCAACTATTAATCCAAAAACATTTATACTGTCTAGCTTGCTTTTGGTTTTGTAATACATGACAGTAGATTTGTGTATGCTCTTCTTCTTGGAGTCCAACTCCTCAGGCTGCACTTTGTGAGACTCAAAGCGGACAGTAGGATCAAGATTAATCCGTGGCTATCTGCCTTAGTGAAAAACATTGAAACTTAAAAATAATAGTACAGTAATAAATAAATAATTCTGATCATGACACTAAAATTAATTACTCTGAAACTTCGAGGTTTGGACAGATATTGGTCAATTTGTTTTGTTTACATCTTATTAGTCAATAAAGGAAGTAAAACATTATTGGAATAGATTTTTCAGTTCATTTTAATTTTGTGTTTTTATAAGTATCTACTAATACCTATTACTTACTGGCTTTTAAGGAACCCGGAGGTTCATTGCCGCCCTCACATAAGCCCGCCATCGGTTCCTATTCTGAGCAAGATTAATCCAGTCTCTACCATCATATCCCACCTCCCTCAAATCCATTTTAATATTATCTTCCCATCTACGTCTCGGCCTACCCAAAGGTCTTTTTCCTCTCGGTCTTCAAACTAACACTTTATATGCATTTGTGGATTCGCCCATACGTGCTACTATCCATCTCAAACGTCTAGATTTAATGTTCCTAATTATATCAGGTGAAGAATACAATGCGTGCAGTTCTGTGTTGTGTAACTTTCTCCATTCTCCTGTAACTTCATCCCTCTTAGCCCAAATATTTTCCTAAGAACCTTATTTTCAAACACCCTTAACTTATGTTCCTCTCTCAAAGTGAAGTCCAAGTTTCACAGCCATGAAGAACAACCGGTAATATAAATGTTTTATAAATTCTAACTTTCAGATTTTTTTTTACAGCAGACTAGATGAAAATTTATAATCTTTCAACTGAATAATAACAGGCATTCCTATGTTTATTCTTAAGCGTTTAATTTCAATCCTAAGAGTATCATTTATATTTGTTACTGTTGCTCCAAGATATTTGAATTTTTCCACTCTTAAAGGATAAATCTACAATTTTTATAGTTCCATTTCGTACAATATTCTGGTCACGAGACAAGTATCTACTAATATATTATTAAAACGGACTGTCTTAGAAAAATTTTGTCGCACAAATAATGCTTTTCGGTTCCAGAAAGGAGCCAGTGCGCATGACGAGACATACAATGAAACAAAACTATGGTTATTAGACGATAAAAATTCGCTCCGGCGCCGGGGATCAAACCCATTTCCCATTGGTTCTATTTGAAGCGCTTTTAACCACCTAGCTACGCCGAAGTTCAATCCAAACACCGGATCAAACAGTCTTAGAAAAAGGGATTCGATCCGGTAAAATAATGGATTGAACTTCCAGGCGTAGCTCAGTGTTACAGCCCTTGGTACAATGAACCAAAACTCGGTTATTCGATTCCCGGCGCCGGAGCGAATTTATCTCCTCTAATAACAATTGTTCATAACAGAAAAATCCTGTAGGACTAAAAATTAATCTTTACTAAACAAAACTAATTTTATTACCTCAACTAGTCTTCTTGTCAATCAGGTCGCACTTATTTGATCTTGCGTACTGTTTCCCGTCTGGGACTTAAAAATATGTGCGACAATATTTTTTTTAAGACTGTTCATTATAACCACATAAATTCACTCATAGATACTAAATAGTCTTCAACATTTGTCCTCATATCACGAAATAGATACTCGCTCACAACACCATATCCCACTCTCCATTCCTAAACACAGAACATCTTTCTACTCTTCATCTTTCACCGTCTCTGCAGCTCATCTCTGGAACTCTCTACCACAACATGTCAGAGACTGTCGACATTGTCTAGTTTCAAAAATAAATTAAAATTGCACTTTTTCAATTCAGATTCCTTTGTTATAAGCCTTTTCTCTCGATATTTTTGTAAAAATATATAAATATATTTCTTTCCTTCCTTTTCCGTTTTTGTTCTCTTTATCAGCCGATGAATTTATTATCATAGCCTTTTTATTATGAATTTTACTTAATTTTCGTATTTCTTTTCTTTTTTATTATTTTATTACATTCCATTTTTTATATTTTTCCTTAAGTTTTCCATATTAACCATTTGTACTGAATGAGTTGCTTTTACTATATTTCAATGTATTTTACTTTCTTTTTTTCTATTATGGTATTATTTTCATGTTGTTTACTGTCGATTTTATTATGCTATTATTATTATTATTATTATTATTATTTTATTATTATTATTATTATTACTTACTTACTTTATTATTTTAAGCCTGAAGGTTCATTGCCGCCCTTAAGCCCGCCATCGGTCCCTATCCTGTGCAAGATTAAGCCAGTCTCTATCATCATACCCCACCTATTCCATTTTAATATTATCCTCCCATCTATTCTCGGCCTCCCTAAAGGTCTTTTTCCTCCGGTCTCCCAACTAACACTCTATATGCATTTCTGGATTATACGTGCTACATGCCCTGCCCATCTCAAACGTCTGGATTTCAAGTTCCTAATTATTGAAGAATACAATGCCTGTGTTGTGTTACGCCATGGATTTATTCCAATTAATCGAAATTTGCAGCTTGATGCTTTACTTTTCGCTGATGATTTAGTTCTCATGGCATCAACTGAAGATGATTTACAATATTCAGTACACAATTTAAATATGGTCAGTGAAAAATATAATATGGAAATTAATATTGAAAAATCGAAAATTATGTCATTTTGTGGGAAATTTCCTGTATCAAGTAAAATCTGTTTGAATAATAAAATAATAGAAAGAGTAAATACCTTCACTGATCTTGACTATACACTATCGCCTTATGATGAAGTAGATATTGATGAAAAATATGTAAATATAATAAAATAATGGGGATCATTAATAAAAAATCATGAAACCTTCACTAGTACAAAGACACACAAGAATAGGCTTGTATAAAACCTTAGCACAGCCAGTATTAAGCTATGGTAGTGAAGCGTGGACTGTGAAGAATAAAGATGTCAGTAGAATAACAGCAAGTAAGATGAGGTTCATGAGAGCAACAGCTGGATATACTCGCTGGGATCATAAAAAATGAGGATATAATGCAAGAACTTCAAATAGAACCCATTATGCAGTTCATCAGCAAATATCAACTTCAGTGGAAGGTCATCTCGAACGAATGAATCGATGCAGAATTCCAAAAGCACTGTTTAATTACCATCCATTTGGCAAAAGATCTCTAGGCCGTCCAAAGAAGAGATGGACTGAAAATTCTAGTTTGAGACCGTAACAGGCCACTTGGCCTAATACTTGTTAGGAAGATGATGATGATGATTATTATTATTATTATTTTTGTAATATGTTAGTATTCTGTTCTTTAATTTTTTGTTAAATTTTAACTGCTTGTATACTTTCTGACCTGGTAGAGTGTAAGAGAAGGCCCTTTGGCCCTAACTCTGCCAGTATAAATAAAGAATTAATTATTATTATTATTATTATTATTATTATTATTATTATTATTATTATTATTATTATTATTATTATTATTATTATGGCAAATTTTCGGGCAATACAATAGTCCATGAGAAACACCTGTATAAAAACGGAAGAATGGGCAGAGAGACAGACAGACGGCGTGCTCAAAATTATTTTTCGGTATGAAAAATAGTGCATTTTTTCTTTAAAAAATTTGTAATCCATATTTTTATATTATTGCAATACTTTCGTCAGTGAGAATGTGGAAAGGAATATGTTAATTTCCATCTTATTTCTGTCTAGTGTGGCCCCCAGCTTTGTGCTGCCCTGGCGCTGCAAGCAGAGGGTGTAAAGAACCAATATCACTAATTAGTATGGCAGCTCGGCCAGTAGAAGCAGCGAATTAATTGAAAATTGTCTAAACGCAACTCGGCACGAGTCGCTATACTGCAGATTACACCGGGCAATTTTCATTACTGGGCGCGCAGCTCTCCTCACCGCACGTCACGTCGTAGCTTGCAGTCCTGTCCTCGCTCCTTCGCAGCTCAAGTTATGTTCGTGACGTTGAAAGATTTGTTTATTATGGGATAACAGCGCCATGTTTGTTCAAATGAGTGGCATTTAAACGCCAGGTCTCATCGAGTAGATTGTACAGGCATTATGAAGATGAATATTTATTGTACGAGGAAAGGGTGTAAGGTACTGTCATTACATACATACATACATACATACATACATACATACATACATACATACATACATACATACATACATACATGCATACATACATACGTCTACACCTGTGCAGTAACGGTCAGCGCGTCTGACCGCGAAACCAGGTGGCCCGGGTTCGAATCCCGGTCAGGGCAAGTTCCCTGGTTGAGGTTTTTCCGAGGTTTTCCCTCAACCCAATAGGAGCAAATGCTGGGTAACTTTCGGTGCTGGACCCCGGACTCATTTCACAGGCATTATCACCTTCATTTAATTCCGACGCTAAATAACCTAGATGTTGATACAGTGTCGTAAAATAACCCAATAAAATAAAAAATAAAATACATACATACATACATGCGTACATACATACGTCCACACCTGTGCAGTAACGGTCAGCGCGTCTGACCGCGAAACCAGGTGGCCCGGGTTCGAATCCCGGTCGGGGCAAGTTCCCTGGTTGAGGTTTTTCCGAGGTTTTCCCTCAACCCAATAGGAGCAAATGCTGGGTAACTTTCGGTGCTGGACTCCGGACTCATTTCACTGGCATTATCACCTTCATTTAATTCAGACGCTAAATAACCTAGATGTTGATACAGTGTCGTAAAATAACCCAATAAAATAAAAAATAAAATACATACATACATACGTCCACACCTGTGCAGTAACGGTCAGCGCGTCTGACCGCGAAACCAGGTGGCCCGGGTTCGAATCCCGGTCAGGGCAAGTTCCCTGGTTGAGGTTTTTCCGAGGTTTTCCCTCAACCCAATAGGAGCAAATGCTGGGTAACTTTCGGTGTTGGACCTCGGACTCATTTCACTGGCATTATCACCTTCATTTCATTCAGACGCTAAATAACCTAGATGTTGATACAGCGTCGTAAAATAACCCAATAAAATGAAAAATAAAATACATACATACATACATACGTCCACACCTGTGGAGTAAAGGTCAGCGCGTCTGACCGCGAAACCAGGTGGCCCGGGTTCGAATCCCGGTCGGGGCAAGTTCCCTGGTTGAGGTTGTTTCCGGGGTTTTCCCTCAACCCAATAGGAGCAAATGCTGGGTAACTTTCGGTGCTGGACCTCGGACTCATTTCACTGGCATTATCACCTTCATCTAATTCAGACGCTAAATTACCTAGATGTTGATACAGCGTCGTAAAATAACCCAATAAAATGAAAAATAAAATACATACATACATACATACATACATACATACGTCCACACCTGTGGAGTAACGGTCAGCGCGTCTGACCGCGAAACCAGGTGGCCCGGGTTCGAATCCCGGTCGGGGCAAGTTCCCTGGTTGAGGTTGTTTCCGGGGTTTTCCCTCAACCCAATAGGAGCAAATGCTGGGTAACTTTCGGTGCTGGACCTCGGACTCATTTCACTGGTATTATCACCTTCATCTAATTCAGACGCTAAATTACCTAGATGTTGATACAGCGTCGTAAAATAACCGAATAAAATAAAAAATAAAATACATACATACATACATACATACATACATACATACATACATACATGCGTACATACATACGTCCACACCTGTGTAGTAACGGTCAGCGCGTCTGACCGCGAAACCAGGTGGCCCGGGTTCGAATCCCGGTCGGGGCAAGTTCCCTGGTTGAGGTTTTTCCGAGGTTTTCCCTCAACCCAATAGGAGCAAATGCTGGGTAACTTTCGGTGCTGGACTCCGGACTCATTTCACTGGCATTATCACCTTCATTTCATTCAGACGCTAAATAACCTAGATGTTGATACAGCGTCGTAAAATAACCCAATAAAATGAAAAATAAAATACATACATACATACGTCCACACCTGTGGAGTAACGGTCAGCGCGTCTGGCCGCGAAACCAGGTGGCCCGGGTTCGAATCCCGGTCGGGGCAAGTTCCCTGGTTGAGGTTGTTTCCGGGGTTTTCCCTCAACCCAATAGGAGCAAATGCTGGGTAACTTTCGGTGTTGGACCTCGGACTCATTTCACTGGCATTATCACCTTCATTTCATTCAGACGCTAAATAACCTAGATGTTGATACAGCGTCGTAAAATAACCCAATAAAATGAAAAATAAAATACATACATACATACATACATACATACATACATACATACATACGTCCACACCTGTGCAGTAACGGTCAGCGCGTCTGACCGCGAAACCAGGTGGGCCGGGTTCGAATCCCGGTCGGGGCAAGTTCCCTGGTTGAGGTTGTTTCCGGGGTTTTCCCTCAACCCAATAGGAGCAAATGCTGGGTAACTTTCGGTGCTGGACCTCGGACTCATTTCACTGGCATTATCACCTTCATCTAATTCAGACGCTAAATTACCTAGATGTTGATACAGCGTCGTAAAATAACCCAATAAAATAAAAAATAAAATACATACATACATACATACAAACATACACTACATACATAGTGTTCTGCCGAAAGGCAGGTCTTTCACTGCAAATGCAGCATTCTCAAACCTTTCCTATTTTCTGCCTTCCTCTTAGTCTCCGCATATGAACTATATATCTTAATGTCGTCTATCATCTGATATCTTCTTCTGCCCCGAACTCTTGTCCCGTTCACTATTCCTTCCAGTGCATCCTTCAGTAGGCAATTTTCTTCTCAGCCAGTGACCCAACCAGTTCCTCTTTTTGTTCCTGATCAGTTTCAGCATCATTCTTTCTTCATCCACTCTTTCCAACACTGCTTCGTTTCTTATTCTGTCTGTCCATTTCACACGCTCCATCCTTCACCATATCCACATTTAAAATGCTTCTAGTCGCTTCTATTCACTTTGGTTCGTAATATCCATTTTTCTGCTCCATACAATGCCACACTCCACACAAAGCACTTCACTAGTATTTTCATTCTACTTACTTTTTTCTGATAATATACAAAAGATATTACATAGCTTTGGTATGATTTTATAGTCATTGTTGTTGTGATAAGCTTAATAATAATAATAATAATAATAATAATAATAATAATAACAGTAGTCGTGTTGATTGTCCCACACTCTTTGGTTAGAAGGAATATATTTAAGCTTCTTCTGATGCATTTTCCGGGTCCATTCCAGGAAAGTATGCTTATAATACATTAAAATTATAATTGAAAGTAATTACGAAATATTGAATTGCATCTGTCTTTTCTAGAAAATGATGTATAACAACACGTTATTAATAAATATGTACAAATGATGACATAAAAAAAATTTTACGTATATACAGGATGCTTGCCTTAGTAACCTACGCATAATAATGTTATGTTCGTCTCCCGTATTTATAAAATTGTATTTAAAGATCTATGACAAAATTAATGTTACTAAAATATTTTTCTGAAATCTGTTATTATATTACCTTGCAACTCTGATAGTTTATAGTGTATTTTTGATCATATAATATGAGAAAAGTTTTTTCTCAAAGGAATCCTAGTTTTTTTGGCTCCTCATGAATTGTGTAATACCAATTTTAGTCAGCAGACTAATAACAATAATAATAATAATAATAATAATAATAATAATACGTACTGGCTTCTAAGGAACCCGGAGGTTCATTGCCGCCCTCACATAAGCCGTCATTGTTCCCTATCGTGAGCAAGATTAATCCAGTCTCTATCATCATATCCCACCTCCCTCAAATACATTTTAATATTATCTTCCCATCTACGTCTCAGCCTGTCCAAAGGTCTTTTTCCCTCCGGCATCCCAAGTAACATTCTATATTCATTTCTCGATTCGCCCATACGTGCTACATGCCCTGCCCATCTCAAACGTCTTCATTTAATGTTCCTAACTACGTCAGGTGAAGAATACAATGCGTGCAGTTCTGTGTTGTGTAACTTTCTCCATTCTCCTGTAACTTCATCCCTCTTAGCCCCAGATATTTTCCTAAGCACCTTATTCTCAAACACCCTTAACCTATGTTCCTCTCTCAAAGCAAGAGTCCGAGTTTCATAACCATAAGGAACAATCGGTAATATAACTGTTTTATAAATTCTAACTTTTAGATTTTTTGACAGCAGAGTGGATGATAAAAGCTTCTCAACCGAATAATAACAGGCATTTCCCATATTTATTCTGTGTTTAATTTCCTCCCGAGTATATCATTTATATTTGTTACCGTTGGTCCCAGGTATTTGAATTTTTCCACCTCTTCAAAGGATAAATTTCCCATATTTGTATTCCCATTTCGTACAATATTTTCGTCACGAGACATAATCATATACTTTGTCTTTTCGGGATTTACTTCCAAAACTATCGCTTTACTTGCTTCCAGTAAAATTTCTGAGTTTTCCCTAATCGTTTGTGGATTTTCTCCTAACATATTCACGTCATCCGCATAATATTGTATTTAAATAATAATAATAATAATAATAATAATAATAATAATAATAATAATAACAATAATAATAATAACAATAATAATAATCATAACAATAATAATAATAATTTATTTTTATTTATTTATTTAGAATATTAATGTGCGAAACAACAGCACAAGGCCAATTACAGTTTAGCACAGGTACAAAACGAAACAAAACAACAAATGATGATGAGAATGAATGATAGAAAATGGGAATGAGATGAAAATACAATCAATATAATAGTCTACATTACTCAATTGACCAAAATGCAACAAAATAAATAGCACAAATAATATTATTAAAATTAGTTCAGTGAGATAATTAAAATGATGGCAATTAAATAAAATGTATTATAAATGAATTAATGAAACCATATAAATGAAGACAGGAATCATATAATTAATATTGTAAGTTATGCAAATGACGAGAATAGTATGATATATATCTAACAATGGCATAAATAATAAAACTGACATAAAACTCGAAAAGTATATACTACACATTAAATGGCTCCAAGTTCAATCCATGCAAATTAGCATATTTAATACATCTGCAGACCGGAGACAGAGATTTAGAATTCCTATTATAAAACATTTTATGAAATCTTAAACCCTTAGCAGGAATACGAAGACTGATATTGCTTATGAAAGATTCACAATCAATATCACCCTTAATGACTTTACAAAAAAATAAATAATCAAGATCCTGACGTCTGGTGAACAAACTACCGCAATTGAAATATTCGCAATTAGTCTCATAGTTATAATCGAAATTTGGTAAAATCTATAAGAACACAGGGAAATAAATTTTCTTTGAATATTCTCCAATTTAGCCGAGTCAGTGGAAGTAATGGAGTTCCATACAACAGATGCATATTCAAGCTTGGGTCTAACCAATGTATAGTATAAAATTAATAAACACATAGGAGTAGAAAAAGAATAAGTTATAGACCTAATTAGACCAAGCATTCTTAATGAATGGGTATAAATATATTGCACATGATCATGAAAATATAATTTTGAATCAAGTAGAACACCAAGATCTCTATTTTCGTCGATCTCTCTTAGTAATTATGACATTACTAATGAAGAGAATAACTAAATTTTTGGGAAATAGTTTTCCAGAAAAGAAATAACAAAAGTTTTGGAATGATTAATTTTCATTCCATTATCAACAGACCATTGTAAAATTGAATTAATGTCATTTTGAAGAATTTGACAATCAGCCGAACTATTAATTTTACGAAAGATAACAACAATAATAATAATAATAACAATAATAATAACAACAATAATAATAACAATAATAATAACAATAATAATAATAACAATAATAATAACAACAATAATAATAATAATAATAATAATAATAATAATAATAATAATGTTTATACAAACTCTTCACAGTAAAAATTGTACATTGGTTTAATTTCAACTGAGTTTTGTATGTGCTCACAACGTAGTCAAATCTTGTACACCCCTTCACAGCTCTAAATAGTGGTCGCCTGCCGTCCGTCCCACCCACCTTATATGTGCGAGCTGTAATTTGTTCATCCGATACCCGCGATTGAGCGCAATCCCAAGACTTGGCCGCTCTCGTAGCGCAGGTACTTAGATCCTATTAATTCCTGGGGGTAAGTGATTTGAGCCGACCAGGCGTTGGTTCTGCAGACAGCTTTCCGCAGATGATTGATGCCTTGCCTGTTATTACACCGAACAGAAATGGTATACAGAGGCTATGAGCGCCTCGAAACATGGACTGGCGTACAAGCTGCGTACGAATGCGCGACTAGAAAGAGTATCAATCATCTGCAGGTCTGATCGGCTTTGTTACCAGGTTCGTTCCCCCGCAGACCCGCATGTCCTTGCGAGAAAAACAAATTTGAAATTAAAATTGGTGTAACGTTTCCTACACTATAAACGGGTTAGTGTCCTTGTTACGTAATTTGCATACTTATTCTTCTTCTTCTTTATAGGCAGTGCCGTGTTTTCCTTCTTTCTCACTAGCGTTACCCATGTACAATGAGTAGACTACACTTTCATGTCAATTGAAAGGAGCGGCGACCCGTTGATAAATAGAGAGAGGAAATGGGTGCGCATTGAGAGAATACAAGTTTACTACATAGATTGCCTGACATCTCGAGTGTGGGTAGAGTTGTACCTCTCAGGTACGATGACATTAGGCATGTCAATTGATGCCCACAGGAGCAAGCGCACGCTTTAGAGCCCAGGAGAGCCTGAGCGCTTTACAGCGGAAAGGAAAGAGACAGACGAAAGAAGTGGTATATGCCGCTTGGTCGAGCTATATTCAGGGATGGCCAGCACTGATTCAATAGATGAAGAGAAGAGAACTTATTAAAACTGTATCCATGTTAATTTTTAGATTTGCCTGAGAAGTATAAGTGCATTATAAGAATGTAAGTTTTAATATTAATGCACATTTTTCACAAGTTTGATTTTTTTATCCAAAAGAAATATTTTCTCAACTTTTCGTATACAAAAGTGAAATTTTCAGGTATAGGCCTATTTATTTAGTAGCCTTACAGAATGTTTTCGTAAATCTAATTTACCGTATATAAGTATTACTGAAGATAGTGTATTGAAAATTTTGAAAATATTCGCATGGAAATTGTTTGTAAGGAAATGAATTAACAAAGCAACTACTGTTACATCATAAGCAAAAGATACGTGCCCATGTGTTGTAAAAATGTCAGCTCTATAGCTTCAGCAGATTTCGAGAAAATAATTTAATATTCTGATGATAGGAAGTTGCTCACAAATATCAACTTAAAAGCATAATGCGATAAGAGCTTTGTTATGTAATATTAGTTACACTTAAAACAGATACAGTACCTAGGTAACTTTGCTTTGTACTGTAATATTGTTTTGATTAGTTTATTGATTACTTTTGTAAGGCTGAAGATACCATCAATATAAATTCCGACTTATCATGTCATACTCAATCTCTTTCTTTGGAATATCACTTTCTTTATGAATGATGTGTTTCATCCACTTAATGCAGTATAATATTATACTACTATGGAATTTAAATGAATATTCCTTCTTTACTTTCTATTATATTATTAAGATTTAAAACACAAGTGCAATATTAAGAAATCAGTGTTAGTACTTTTATTTAGAGACAATATAGATAATATTAAACAGAAAGAAGCCATATAAAAATAACGACATAAAATTTCACGTTCCGTTTTAAGTTTGTGCACCACTGTTTCCTTAATCCAACAGGCAGGATTTTACAACCCTTCCTCTTTCCATACTTAGCGCTTGCTACCCGCGCACGACGTCAAGGTCAGAAAAATGCGCTTGCTTTGACATCACTGCTTTACGCTCACAACTCACTAGTGGTGGACGTGATTTCCTAGCATTTATTTGCCATTCTTCGGCAGTTCTTTGCTTACTCCTGTACTTCTACACTTGCTGGCACATTTCTTAACTTCCTCTCTTACTTCTTCACATTCATCCACACGTCTGCACTTTTTTATTCGTTCATCTGCGCTACGTGCAGCATTTCTTTATTTCCCACCGCAATTCTTCTCATTCTTCCGTACTTTACTTAATTTCGTAGCATTTATCTACTTTTATATCAGAACATCGGTAAATAGTTCGGACTTCAGCACTTCTCTACGGATAATTTTATGAAGAGGAGGACAATCATACAGAAGAGCCGGTAATTTAACTGTTTTATCAAATATGTAAATGTTTAATATGTCAATGCGGTGTCTTTGTAAGCACACTTTGTTTCATACATCCAACTTGAAAACAGTTTTCCTTTTAATTCTACAAATAATGATCTCAATGTTCTCTAAGTATGTGCCATTTTACACAAAATTAATATGTAAGACACACACACATGCACTTTTTTTGATTAAACTAAAACTCAACAACGAAGCGCATTCACAGAACACCAATATAGCGCGACTTATTATTGTGACGGAAAGCAAGAGGCATTTCGCACTGAGCTGTGTTGAATCGATACCCCCTCCTCGGTTTCCCCTCACGCTTGCGAGTTAAGGCCTCTGCCAAAAGCTTCGCACTGAACTCACGATTCTGGAATTATTGTCAACAGTGATTGGAGTGAAACCAAATGTTACGATACATCGTTATTACGAACTTACAGACCTGCTGTTACTAGGTATAATAACTGAAATTTGTTGGGTAGGCTAAGTCTGAAAAACCTCTTAAGGGGAGAGGATGGTATTTTTTAAAACTTTTTTCCTGTTTGGTATAAAATATTAATTTTTTGTATGTAGAGAGCTCATAGCTGTAGCAACTCAACCAAGAATAAATATTTTGAAAAAAAAATTATTTGGGGGCCCAGATTTGAAAAAAAATATACCCAATGCAGGATTTTACTAAAACCATTATATCTAAACCATTTTTAAATGTAGATTAATCCAGTTTTTTGCAATGTACTTGAAAAAACATGGTCTACAAACTGTCTGTAACAGAATTTTAATATTAATCCTTACGTTTGTAAAATAAACAATTAAAATTTAATAACACTTTTCTGAATTCCTTTCTTGCAAACAAACGGACGTAGTTTTGAAATAAAATCAATTAACAAAATTCTGTTACAGAGAAAAGTTTCCTAATAGTCTAAAGAATGTGTGTTCTAAATTTCATACATGTATCTTTAATAGTTCAGAAATTATATCCATTTTTGTCTGGCAATGTAGCAAAAAAAAAAAAAATGAAGTTACCGTAAACCGATAAAAGGGGGCGAGTGATTTAAAAATCCATAGCGCAGGAATTTTAAAAATGGCTTCTCAACATCCGATAAGGGCACAAATACCCGCGAAATGTTATGCAATGCATTCCACACATATCAAAGAGTAATTTAAAGAAAACATTTTTTTTAATTCAATTTACCGGAAACGACAATAAAAAGGGGCGAGTGATTTAAAAATCCATAACGCAGGAAGTTTAAAAATGGCGTCTCAACATCTGATAAGGGCACAAATATCCACAAAATATTATGCTATGCATTCCACACATATCACAGAGTATTTTAAAGAATTTGCTTATTTAATTTACTCATTTTTCACAAAAAATATCATCCTCTCCCCTTAAAAGGTTCATTACTAAGTGTACCTCTTCTACAGGTTGTGTGTTCTTTCTTTACAGTTTGCAAGATGTGTGACGTCTACATCGAGATCAGCCTTTCTTTTTGGTTCGCTTGACCTCATCTCTGTGTACGGGGTACGGCACTTTGGACTCCAGAATCACCTGAAGAACGGTGAGTGCCAAACAAGTTGTTACTTCATTATTAGAAGTAAAAGTTTTATACGTAAAGTATTGCAAAGGAAGTTATCATCATCGCTGTCGAGGTAGAAGATCCACAGGAATGTGTACACTTATGACAGAATAGTGTTGAATTTGTTCTATCTTTCCACGAACGACGCGTTTTGCCATCTTTCCACGAGTTAAAACGAATCCTCGCAATAGCACCCTGCTCTGGCAATTCCCCGTCGTGTGGTAGGCCTACAGTGGCGTTCAAAGATACCCGACACCTACTAATCGATAATTTGTTCATGTAAGTGTAGCTTCTTTAGTTACTACTTCTACTAGTAGATGGCGAAGACAACAGTCAGTGTCGCCAATAGTACATAAATGTACCTGCATTATACAATTCAAAATTTCAGTGTTCGCAATGTTGTTATTGTTGTTTAGTCAACTGTCCGAAGACGGGTCTAAACCTCACAATTGATACAAACAAGGCACCACTTATGAGGTAACTAGACCAGGAGATAATGGGGTATGATGGCCGGTTCCTTTCCCCCTCCATTGCACACATCGCCGATTAGCTATATATTCCATTAATCAGACTTCAGATGTATAAAAACAATTGTTCTTCCTCTGACACATATCGTCAAGTGAGATGTACTGCCTGATAATAGATGTACATATCAGCCAGAACATCAATCAGAGGGTGTGTCGCCAATAATACATAAATATATCCACATTATAAAATTCAAAATATCATCCCACTCTAATGATTGTAAAAGAACGCTAGATTTAGCTGGAAACCGCCGACACTGTCAGTTATGAGAATAAATTAGACTTAATCTACATAAACTTTTTCCAGACACTTTTTTAACCATCCTAATAATACGGTCACGTATTGAGAACTAGCGGAACTATTTCAAAGTTTGTTAATTTGTCATATCTTTGGTTCTGACTTCCCGTGGATCTTCGTAGGTCTCTAAGTACGAAATATTTTTCATCTGACTCTTCATGTAACCAGTTCGGGATAGAATAGGATAATAGGATGGATAGCACTGAAGTTTCCATTCATTGTTATCTATTTCTCCTACAGAGATTTGCTATATGAGGATATGCAATGATGCAGAAGGATTGTTTTCTCTCCTTGGATAACGTGAAGAAGGCTGTTTGCTTTTATTTGTTTGTAAAGTTTTTCCTAATTTCCATACTTCATTCCTTCTTTCTTTCCTTGCTCTCTCCTTATTTGTTTCTTTTCTGCCTTCTTTCTTTCTTTCTTTATTCTCCTTTTTCTTTCTTGTTTTATTACTTTCTCTTATTTTTCCATTTCTTCTTTGTTTTTCTTTCCAATTTCTTCTTTTCCTCCCTTCTTTTTATCACCATTTCTTACTGTTCTCCTTTCTTTCCTCCTTCCTTCTTTGTGACATTGTCTTAGAAGTTCAGCATCCCTTCCAACCTTTGAGGATTTCGCTTTGTATTCATCCAGTGTCACGACCACTGTGGTCAGAACGAGAAAATGCCAAAACTTTATTATTATTATTATTATTATTATTATTATTATTATTATTATTATTATTATTATTATTATTATTATTATTGTATCTCGAATGGGGGTAGCCCTATTTTACATATGTATGCTATGGCTATAGTTTTACACAAAAAATGGGCCTAAGCATAAAACAAATTGAAAAGAAATATAAATTAGCTTACACAATGGAAATAAAACATAAACAATCCGTAATTTAAACATTGCGATTGCAAATCAAACATCAGGCATAAATTGAGACATACAAAAAACAGTTACAACACATAAACATAACATTTCTTATAGCCGTTCTCTATAACACAATTAAGCAACTTTCCCTAACATACGTCATAAATTAATACACAATAGTCACACATACACAATCAAGCATTCCATAACTATGACTCACATACACAACAAATGAAACATCCTCTACAACACATACACTTCAACGTGATAACTGTACTTTTAAAAGTTACAAATTTGGCTCCAAAAAGAATAAATAGGACACTGTTACTAAGTACTGTTATTTTCTACAAGGTCTTAAACACATCTGTAATAAATCTGTGAAATTCCTTTAAGCAACATTGCTTCAGAAGAACTTTTGTTTTTGGTGGTGAGAAAGTTGTATCGCACAGGCTAAGATAGGTTTCTAGCCGGTATCTCTTGCGTTCTTGTAGCGGGCACTCGAATAACAGGTGGTCGACTGTTAATGCCAAAACTTTGCTAACGATAAACTCGCCACTAGTATGAGAACCTACTAGATAGTGTTGTGTTTAATTTGTGTTTATGCGGGATGCTTATGAAGTCGCTGCATATTTGTAAGACGGAATCATCCAAGGCCTCATCCTTCACAATATAGACCTGGAAGCCGTAGGATGCTTTGTAGTTGTTTTTATTTGAACACGAACAGAATAACTGGAGAGGAAGACGTGCTTTCTCTGATTGTGAAAGCTGCCGGACCCGCCCTGGCTTTCTTGTCTGTTCTTTTCAATTTCGCTAATTTATATGGTAGGATTCTCGCCTGCGGACGGAAATGAGTTTTATATCTGTGCGGGAAACATCTTCGCGTGCTCTACAGAGCATTGCATGCTACAGGAGAAGTCTGATGCTAAAATCAGAGGAACTGGTAAGTTTTAAGTGATCACTAACAAAGTAAGAAATGAGAGTTGAACGAGTAAGTTCGTTATCTGAGAGCCCAGTTATTATCACTGTTTTCCGGAACAAGAAATTAACTACAGAGCATCAAACTTTTAGATGTGTCGGAATAGCATTGCGCAGAATGGCATTCAAATATTTCTACAGCGCTCTGTTTGGAGGAGGAAAACAACATTTTCTCAGGAAGGAGATGTGTTGTTAAGGATTCAATGTACCTATGCTGGAAACTGAAAATAACATAACGTACGTTAAGTTGTTATTCCAGAGAAAGGCTCAATTTCAGCTGTGCCTTACAGTAGTAAGCTTAAACTTAAAAATGCTAACAATAATAAGAACAAATTACATCATATTGTAACTTTGTATACTAAACAGCACTCTAATTTTTATACTGTTCGAGTTTGGGATTCGTCTACAAGAGCGTCGCGACACGAGGAGGTTTTACTCACCCTGTTGAGGATTGGCCACTGTCATCTGACACACGACCATCTCCTACGTGGCGAGCCTCAGCCGGAGTGCGATATGTGCCATGTTCCACTTACGGTGGAACACTTTTTATTGCGTTGCAGAAAATATGACCATGCACGGAGGCACTATGGAATTCGGCCGACATTACGTGACGCTCTTGGAAATGATTTTAATTGTACAAATGCAGTTCTGAGATTTTTATCAAACACAGCTTTGGATAAGGTGATTTAGTTTTTATTGATCCGTTTTACTTATCCTCCGGACCCTTTACATCCGGAGGTTACATTTGTTGTTTTATATTTGATTTTACATTGTTGACATTTCGGACTTTATACATCCGAATATTTTATAAAATTTTATGGTTTTAAAATATGATTGACAAGTTATCTCTGGTGGCCTTAGTTTTATTGTTTTATTTGTTCGTCTTGAATACCACCTAGTGTGGTAGAATTACTCACTTTTATGATTCTGTAGAAATCACCTTATGTATACTGCATTTGTGTGCCTCGTTTTATCGTGACAACGCTGTTTAGTTCTTTTAGCACTCTGATTATCAGGGAACGGATTTATATGGACTAAAAATATATGAAATATGTAAATATATATGTAGTTATTTTTACCAAAATATGGAATTAAATGTGGATTTTTACCAAAATATGGAATTAAATATGGACTTAAAATTATAAAAAAATGACTATGTACGTTAAATATTGGTACATTTTAATCAAACTAAACAAAAATATAATGGACGTACCTTATCTTCCAATGTAGTTTCAACAAAACACAATTTTTATTGTCTGTTACCATAACAATAGGTTACAAACATTTCTTTCAAGTGCTGAAAAGTGAATCTTCTTCTATTGTCTCTGAGGATAGATTTATACTGACTAAAAGAGCGTTCGACGTCACAAGAAGTAACTGGTACATAATTCAATTTCACAATGTCTGCTGGGGATAAGTCCAAGTTAATCTTCACTGTTGATTCACCACTCATCACAGCAACAACCTTTTGTAGTTCTTCATATCCAGGGTTTTTGAAAGTACAGTGTCCACCTTAGCTCTTGCTGCATCTGCAACTTTACCTCTACCACGATTCAGTTGTTCCACAGTACTATTTATAATTTCAAAACTTTCAGATAGTGAAAGGTGCCTATTTTGGAGACTTTTGAGCGTTTTTATGATGCATGAAAATGTATGCTGAATGTGAGCTAAGTCATTCTTCACACTTATGTCACAGGTAACTGTTTTCGCAGTATCAATTGAGACTGCATCTTCAGAGTCCAATGCAAGGAGAACATTGTTAATAGAGTCTATATGTTCGGCATAATATTCAACTGCTTCTAGCCATGTACCCCATCTAGTTAAAATTGGCTTTGGTGGCAATGGAATTTCAGGGTACATTTCTTTCAACACGTTAACTCTACTGGGAGCTTTGAGAAATACTTTTTCACTGATGAAATCAACAAATCTACTTTAGGAAATTGTCTCTGACCACTTCTGCCACACGATGAAATGCATGCGCCACACAAGTAAAATGAGTCAATTTAGGATATACAACAGATAATGCTTGTCCAGCTTTGACCATATAAGGGGCAGCATCGCTAATAAAGAATAACACATTATCGTACATAATACCCTTTGGCCACAGGATACCCATAGCTTCGTTGAACAGTTTAACTATAGTTTTGTTATTGCACTTTTCTAGAACATCACAATGTAAAAGAATTCGTTCAGAATATTGTTCACTTAACAAACCGATAACTACATTACCACCAAGTCTACCTTCTTTGTCGGGAGTCTCATCAATGGAAACCCAAATTGAACTATCTTTAATTTCATCTCTTATCTTCTGTATTGTCTCATCGTAGATGGATGGAGCATACGTCTTCCTAAGTGTTGACTCATCCGGGATTGTATGTTGAGTATATTTTTCAAGGAATTCCCTGAAGACCTTATTCTTTAGTTTGTAGAGAGGAATATCAGCAGAGATGAGAGAACGGCACAGGTCGATGTTAAACTCAGATCTTACATTCGATGTTGTTGGTTGTGTTAAAAACAATTGTCTCTGCTTGGAATTTAGTTGTTTGTTGGCCTGATGTTTACTAGTTGTAATGTGTTGTTGCACCAGGAACTTTTGTGTAGATGATACTGCACACTGACACAAATTACAAAATAATATTTTATTGTCAGTTGATAAACCATCTTCTTTAAATTCTGAAATGTAACTTGTTAGTTTTGATTTTAAATTGACTGAATGACGTACTTTTGGCATATTTACCGTCTTTATAGTATGATTTACAAAACTGAACCTATGTGTACTCTGACTGGCATTTAACTGTTGAGCTGCACAACTGAAGTCTGTTAAAAATTTTAAATTAAATTAATACAGTTTTGTAACTTACTTTCCCATTGTTGATAGGACTGCTAATTTTCAAATAACTCTGATGTTAAAGGGATTACTGAACATGTGTTTAAATCTCTATTGTTGAAATGTATTTTTAAAAGTTAATGGAATTTTGTTTTGTTTTATTGTTAAACCTAATATAATATGGACTGTTTTATATGAAATATGGAAAATATATGGAAATTAACGAAAATATGTACTAAACTCTAAAATATGGAAAAATATGGAAAATAAAAGTAGGATTTTTCAACCCTACACATTGTGAAACATAAAGATAATGCAAAATATAAATTATATTAGCTTTATAAGTAAATATGTATTTACATATAAATCCTTTCCCTGCTGATTATTATATTATTTATGTATTTGATATATTAAGAATTTTAGATAAGGGCGCAAATAGCCATAGTAGCTGACGCGCCCTTCTTAAACCCTACTACTACTACTAGTACTACTACTCTAATTTTTATTATCTCAACAATAATTCCTTTCTACAATTCACCTTAAACGCTCTCGTCAACAATACGATTTTCACTCAACAC